>OZ038460.1:19000578-19529501 GCA_964036195.1 Sphaerolaimus hirsutus | reverse complement strand
AATTCTCGAATTTTTTCATAATTTTCGAATTTTTTTTCACCCCTGGAAAAAACACTTAAAAATCGATTTATTTTTAAAAAATTCGAAAATTCATTTTAGAAAAAACACTTAAAAATTTAAATACTTTTTTCTGGGAGGTTTGCCATCGTTATATATCAGAGTACCAATTTGAAATTTAATATCTATTTGAATGCTTGAACGCTCTCGCCATCCATTTTTTAAACACATTTTTGTGCTTTGGCAGTCTTCCAACGTGATTTCTATCTGCCGTTCTATTGGAACTATGCCGATTTTATCTAGAAGAAATTCGGTATTATGGGGAGTTATTTCTTCTGGAGTTATTAGAGACACTTTTCATAGCACAATTATATGGTGAGCTATTAGAGGCGGGGTATTATTTGAGGGGGGTATTATATATTAGGGCAGGATATTATACAATCTCCGGTATACCGTAAATCCTCGAATAACTCCCCCTGTAAGCTGACTGAGGAAACAATAACTCCCCCCTCGATAAACTCCCCCCCTTGATGGGTGGCATAGACATCCATGTAAAATATTTATTTACACGTTCACTAAAAAGAATGTATACTGTTGCAGTTGATGTTCAACAATGATTTCATAACCTGGTCTACGGAATTTCTGTTCACACATATAGGTTTATACAAATAATCTTCCCCCATTCATACAATAAATTGATAATATAGGTATCCTAGTTAATGTTCTGAATTCAGAACCCCCCCCCCCCCTCCCTCGAATAACTACCCCCTCGAATAAGTCCCCACCTCAAAAATTCTGACGAAAGAATGACTTCCCCAGGGTCTTATGCGAGAATTTACGGTATACACGTTATGCGTAAACTCGACGGACACTATGGAAGTCAATGCTCTACGGGATTTTCGTACAACTGCGTATATTCGTAGTTGGCACTCGTCCAAGTTACCGTTTGAGAGAATGTTACCCAGTATGAAAGATGCAGGATTTCCGTCTGCGTCACCAAAAATGGCTGCGGAATGCGATTAAGCGAACGCAATTGGTCGCTAATGGCGGCGCACACACGAGTTGACACACATGTTGATTTAATTGGATACCGCGGTCATTTTCGTTGACGAGAGCGGAAATCTAGCATCTTTTACCTCATTCATATTCAACGCAAAGGTAACTTGGATGCACTGGGAAGTTCATACGTTCTTTTTTGAAGGAATTCGTCGAGACTGCGACGATAAGATCCGACCTAAGACCTTACAATCTGACTTTCTATAACGATTTGTCTATCAAACTCATCTCGTTCTCGCATAAAAAGTTGGATTGAATCAAAAGTATCGTGAACCGAATGGAATCCGTCCATTCAAGTTCGAATTAAAAAAAGATACGTCATTGGTAACCAAGGGCCGAATACCTGATTCGTTTCATGTCTGCCGAGTTTAGTATGGTGGATATGTATTTAAGCAGTGTGAAACAGCCCGCAGAATTTGCAGTTGATTGTAATTTTCATTTTGTAATTTTCAATTGTGAGGAAACCTCGGAGGAATTATCCAATGTAAGATAGCTTACACGCATTTTCTAGCAAACTTACAGTGTGAAAAACTACCCTGATTTCTCCTGAATTTTCCTGATTTCTTTCTAGATCCCTGACAGTTTCAGATTGTCAGATTGTACACTTACAAACTAATTTGCTCCGCGCGTGGCACTTGAAATGTCTAAATCTTAAAATAAAAAGTGATCAAAAACTTAGTTTATGGCCTTAGGCGAGTTTTCACCATACGGATCCACTTGGAAAAATAATGTGTTGTATAGGTCGTTGAGAATTGTCTAAATACCGTATTTCTTCTAATAGAAGAGCATCGTTCTATTTGATTTGCCAATTTCAGTGTTATTGCAATTTATTTTACCTGCCGTTCTATTGGAAGTGCCGTTCTATTGGAGGCGCCGTTCTATTGCAAGCTGCCGTTCTATTTTTTCACAAATTTTTTCACACATTTTTCATTTAAATAAGGTTTTATTTTTCCAATGTGACTTGAACAACATTTCAATATCAGAGCATTACCGTATTTCCTCGAAATACCCCCCCCCTCGAAATACCCCCCCCCCCCCCTCGTTTGACTCCCCCCCCCTCTCGAGACCACTATGAAACAATCACCCCCCCCCTCGAAATACCCCCCCCCCCAAATTGAGTGTAAAGAGAACGTACATCACAAATATGGCAGTTTGTGTTCTGCGTAGTGCAGAACACAAACTGCCATATTTGTCATGTACGTTCTCTTTACACTCAATTTTGGGGGGGGGTATTTCGAAGGGGGGGTGATTGTTTCATAGTGGTCTCGAGAGGGGGGGGTCAAACGAGGGGGGGGGGGGGTATTTCAAGGGGGGGGGGTATTTCGAGGAAATACGGTATATTGCTGCGGGATCATTGACGCTTGGTGCAACACCCATGATAAGCGCCATGGCGCTTTAAACGCTTGGTGCTATTTTTTCGTGGCGCCAGGAACATAACGTCTGGCGCTGGCGCTTGGCGCTTGGCGCCATTTGGCTCTGACGCCATTGGCGCTTGGCGCCGAACTCCTGGCGCTTTTTCCATCACTAGGTACTAATACTCGAGTATAGGTACATACTTTTCGAATAAACTAGGTAAATATGTTTGAACAACCGTGCATATTTTAGCAACATAATAAATGCGCATCAAATTGTATTTACTTGATTGTGTCACTCCCATTTATTAGTATTTATTTTTCTAGATATTTATTTATGCAATTGCGTGACACCTATAATGTGTAGCTCAGCCACCCAAGACTTGGAGCACTTAGTCCCCTAGAAAATCTTGTCTCAGAAACTCCCCTGCACTACTCGTGTTTACTGTGTAGGAAAAACAACTTAGGTAATTGGACCACAACCTAAATACCACAATCACAGCAAAAGATGAGTGTGTGGATGCGCGGTGAAGCGTCGGGAAGTGTCTTCACGCCAACACTTCCTGAACGCTTCACCAAGCATGCTAGCGCTTCCACACACATCACGAAAAAATGCGTGAAGGCACTTCACGGTTCTTAATATGACGTTCCCACGCAAATTTATACGCGGGGGAAGCGTGTGGAAGCGCCAGCAGATGAAGCGTCTTCCAACATGTTTGGATGCGCGTGAAGCGCATGGTGAAGCTAGGTGAAACGTGTGGAAGACACTTCACCCAGAATCTCGTGATGTTGCTGGAAGCGTGTGGAAGCGCGCCGCTTCACGCGCATCCAGCCCGCTTCCACACGCTTCACGGATCTATTTTTTTGCTGTGAATAAAAATTTTCCGTAATGCGGCCAGGCACACTAGTGCACCGTCGAAAGTTAGGAAACTCATAAATCTGTTTTCTGTCATAAATGAGTTTACCACAATGTGCCTACACACACTAGTTTTCACCGTGACTTCGTGTGAAAACTGAAATTTTTTCAAATGCAAATTAAAAATCACGGTTGAATGATTTGATTTGATTTAAATTTGAGTTTCAAAAAATGATAGTTAAACTTTGAAAATTTGAAAACTAAAACACATAAAGCATACAAAATGAGTAGGCTGGATGTCGCCATGTGGCCATTTCAGTTTTCACATCAGTCTCGGTGAAAACTAGTGTGTGTAGGGCCAATAATCTATTTTTGATCGTCGTCAACAGTAGTTGACAGATTCCTCATTGTGGTAAACTCAATTGTGTGCAAAACAGATTTACGAGTTTCCGAATTTCGGTGGTGTACTAGTGTGCGCAGCGCCATTGCCTCGAACTTTAGGTATTTATCAAATCATTTTTTCAAATAAAAATGCAACGAAATGATGAATCAGGCCAAATACATGTAACACAGAGTTGTCTTGGTGCCAGAGTTGCGAAAGCGTATTTACGCTTACCCGAAATACCCGGTAAATGGGTATTTATACTTACGCTTACGCTTACGCTTTCATAAAATACCCGTACGCTTTTTTACGCTTTCCCGGCCAAAATACCCGGGTACTAAAAGCGTAAAGAAGCTTTTCACACGGTTCAGTTTTACACTTTTGAAAAAGCATAAAACCACAAAAAAGAGTGAACGAAACTGCCTACCAAAAAAATTACTGCGTGCGTGCAGTAATGTGCTGGAAATAGTGGCACATTTACAAATTGTGTCGCAGTATGAATGTCTTGCTAATACTGTGTCGTCGAGCAAAATCGTGGCTTCAGCTAAGAAATTTTGGCTGAAAATGGATTCCAACGACGATGTTGTCGCCGTCGACAGCACTAAGTCCAAGTTGGAAGATAAAAGGATGACTTACCGTGTTTCTTCTAATAGAACGGCAGCCTCCAATAGAACGGCACCTCCCATATAACGGCAGGCAAAAAAAGTTGACGAAAAAAATTTCACGGTGCTCTCCTATTATAAGAAATACGGTAAGTGTCGCTGGCCGATGAATTGCCAAACAACATATGAGGGCAGACTACTAAGTGGACATCCGAAAAATGTCGCTGAGAGCTTGATTTGGAAAGAATTCACTGAGAAAATGTCTCTTAAAAATTTTTTACGCTTACGCTTTTATTTACGCTTTCCCAGGTATTTTAAAAATACCTTACGCTTTAAGTATCCATACTGAAAATTTGGAAAGTGTATTTACGCTTACGCTTACGCTTTCCAAAAATACCGGTATTTTAACAACTCTGCTTGGTGCCCTTCGGCACTATTTTCATCGTTGTTCGCAATGTTTCGTCACTATTTTAATGATTTTACGTGTTTTGGCACGCAGCCAGCTGGGGCTTTTATTGGAGGTGTACTTTCTTTTGTGGAGTTGTGCGCCTTATATTTCTTCAAGTCATAAAGACCAAAACTGCACCTTTTATTAGATGCTAATATAAACACCTTCCCGATCAAGTCCGGCCCCCCATTTTTGATTTTTCTTCTGACGCCCCATCTTCAGTTCTAGGGCGCGCCGGAAGCTGAAACGTGGGTGAGATATGGGCGCGACCCCCCCAATTCATGTGAAGTAGAGGTGGGTTGTGCCCATACTTCCCCCACGTTTCAGCTTCCGGCGCGCCCTATAACTGAAGATAGGATGTCACAAGTGAAATCAAAAATGGGGGGCCGGACTTGATCGGGAAGGTGTTTATTTCCTCGAAATACCCTCAGTGGGTTTATTTTTCAGTGAAAATTTATAGGGGGTGTAATCGAGAGAGGGGGTATTTCGAGGGAAAAGGGGTATTTCGACGGTGGAGCTATTTCGACGAAATACAGTAGTTTGTATTGGAGGGATTAATGCCTACAATTGGAGGCAATACATAATGTTGTATTAAAAATACATTGTCCCATCTGAGTATGGGCTGCAGAAAGCAGAGTTGCTGAAAGTACAATTTTTTTAAGTGTTTCATGATGTTAAATAAATCATTTTAATTCCACTTTTATAACCGAGTACAATCCATTATGATTTCTACACAAGAAATATGTACTCGTTTAGAAAAGTTTCCAGCAACTTCTGTAATGCTCGCACAGTTCCTAGCAAATTCAAAGTGAACAATAGAGTAGTCATGCGATGTTTCTATGTAAAGTAATTATCTCTCCAGGGGAATAGTTAATGTTTTTTCTCACTGTTTACTTACATACTTTATCCTGACCACAGTTTGCAGATTGCATAAACATATCAATGTAAATACACTAAATATTTGAATTAAAGAATATTCACATGTCCAATGGAGCCTACAACATCTGAATATGGCCTCACAGCTACAGTTCAATCAATGGAAACCCACATTGAATCTCATAACACCACTGAAAATGCCACATTTGCAGAAATGTACAAATTGTGCAATTTTGACAGCCCCTATCCAAAAATTCAAGTATTTTTCAGCATTTACTTGACACTGCCAGTGGCAATTTTTGGCCTGATCACAAATTTGATCAATATATCGATTTTCAGTGAGAGGAAAATGAGAAGAGCTTTGATCAACTGGTTTTTTGGTTAGTGACAAATTTTATTGTAAAAGTGGTTAGACTGAGTGATAAACAAAGGTGCTACTGTATTTTGATGAATAATGTGATGCCATTCAATACATTGAAAAAAGTTTCATCAAATCAATTGTGAGGGCAATGTAACCAATGACTTAAGGACACAAGAATAAAGTATTTGATTTTTGTTCAGGTGGGGTATGGTAGATTTCATTGTAAATTTCATTAGGCTGGGTAAAATTATATGTGAATCAGAAGGATTTTAGACATTTTTCATTAATTAAGGAGGTCTCCCTCTCAATTCTTATCTTTAACCCACAATATCAACACCACAAACATCTCAAGTATGTCATATTTGCATTTCAGGCGCACTGGCGATCAGTGACCTGGTGATGTTGTTCAGCACGTTGTTCATGGTGCCCATGCCCGTCTTGGCTGAACTGTCCAATCGCATTCATTTGGTGCAGATGGCCGCTTATGCTACCAGGTGCGGGTGGGACATGTTTGGTTGCATTTTCTAGGTAGACATGTTTTAGAAAGAGTGCAAAAGTGCACTCAACTTAGGCGGGAATCGAACCCGCACCTCTCGTATTGAACACGAGCGCCGTAACCGCTAGACCACATAGAGGCGGTTGGCTCTAGGCACTGCAAAGGGGGTGAGATGCTGCGACGCCGATGCCGATTATGATTTCCAAATAATGACTTAAAATTAATTGTTAAACAAGATTATCATTGACAAATCAGTCGCTTATTGTTCGTTTGTTGAATATTCAGCAAAGCTACCCAGGTGCCAGGACGTTTTGGAATCCTTGGCTTCTATAATTTGTTAGGGGTATAAGCATGACTTAATTCAATACCACAAAACCCTCCCATTTTCCACATATATCAGCTTGAAGCATCTCATACAAAACTACCATAATTTGTAAATATTTACATCACAACAAAAATGTGCCCCACCCACACAGATGGTCACTGCCATTTGGCCAGACTTCACAAACCTGCAGTGTGTATCTCACTGTAACTCTGGCAATTTACAGATATTTGGGGGTGTGTTGGCCATTTTGGGCCCAGAGAAATGTCACTGGAGGCTCAGTGAAATCAACTCTGTTCATTGTGAGCACTTTTGCACTGGCATATAATGCCACTAGGTGGTTTGAAGTGGGCATGAGGCCTTGTGAATCTAAGTGAGTTGTGTTTTCTTTGAGTTTTGGTTGAGTTTTTTTCAGCTTTCAGCTAACTTTCAGCATTTTCTCACAGGATTTATAATTCTACTTTATTTGAAGTTCAACCAACATCACTGCTTTTCATTTCAACATATTTCATCACCTATTATGTCTATGCTTACATGATGGTCATGTTTTGTGTGCCATTTGTCATTCTAATAACAGTGAATATACTGATTGTCAAAGCTTTGCTACAGTCCAAAACTTGGAGGAAAACTCTATCTGGTACCAATTGCCAGCCTGCTGTTAGTTTCGATGCTGAATTTTCTATTGTTAATATTACAATTTTTCCCATGTTATTTTACTTTTTTCGTTTTTTAATCTTAATTTTTTTAGACATCAGGAGCGACAGGAGCGACACCGGCCGACGTTCCCGCAAATACAAACTGTAAACCCAGGAACAGAATCAGGCGTCAGGCATCCTCCGGTACGGTATTTGTGCACTTGTTTTAAGCCGGAGTTATAGCACAACGATAAATATAAATTTTTAAAAATGATCCAAAAACGCCAGTGGTTCTTGAGATATAAATCTAAATTAAAAATTTCGCTATTTGCGGCAGCATTTCGCGTTTCCGTTCCGACAAATAGCGAAATTTTCGTTTTAAATACCTACCTACCTATATATCTCAAGAACCACTGGAGCTTTTTGGATAATTTTTGGACACAATGTATTTAGATATCGGTCAGTGCTTTCAACATGTAAATTCAGGCTGGATATCTAGAATCGAATAGAAGCGTTCTTGTGCAATCGAATTTGTGGCGACATGTATTTGCCACTTCAGCTTCGAGAGCTTTAGAGTCATTTTGAAGACGATAAGAACGAAAATGCATTCGGCAAGTAGGGTGGTAGAGAGGTGGGGGGGGGGGGGGGGTAGAAGGGTGGGCCCAATTCCACATAGTTTGCATTCTAAAAAATTTTTAGAGATTTACGATTTTACAAAAATAAAAAATATAAAGATCTTATGTTTATTTCTGAGATTATATTTTTATATTATTTTCAGAAAAGAGCCAATTTTAGACCGACCCTACGCACAGTGTGAAGTGAAGGGATAAGAAAACAAGGCGGTATCTAATCATTTTGCGACTTTACTGTTAAATCAATACACGGGGTTTTTTTCTCACCTCACCGAAACTATCTTGTAATTTTTTCTCACCAATAGCCATTTCCCTCAGAATAAGATCACCCACCAAAAAATTTTTTTTAAACCACAGCCCAATCACTGGCGTCAAGTGGAGTGGCAGCGGTTCGGGCGGCTCACAAACAGAGACAACATGAAAAAAGCGTCACTTTTATGCTGGTGCCAATCCCAGACCCTGTAAAATCCCCTGCAAAATGTCAAATGTCACGCAAAGTGTCAAAAGTCATGGAAAATGGCAACCGAGTTGCCATTTTGCAGGGCATTTTCCATGACTTTTGACACGTTGCATGACATTTGACATTTTACAGGGCATTTTACAGGGTCTGGGACTGCCCCCTGGTCGCTGTTGTTTGTCTGTTTCTTATGTGCAATTCATTGGCTTTCATTGTGAATGCAGTGGAAATGGTTGCGCAGTTAGTTTCTAAGTCTTTTTTGGGGAAATTCACAATTATACTATTCACAATTGTGGGATGAGCTGTTTTTGAATAGAATGTGTGCTGTTTTGCAATTAA
The DNA here is from genome assembly GCA_964036195.1 of Sphaerolaimus hirsutus. Lineage (NCBI taxonomy): Eukaryota > Metazoa > Nematoda > Chromadorea > Monhysterida > Sphaerolaimidae > Sphaerolaimus > Sphaerolaimus hirsutus. Next base: position 19,520,690 of record OZ038460.1, on the reverse strand, counting down.
TAATGTTGCTCTCATGAATTTAAAATAAAAATACCACTTAAACTTAAAGCTAAACATTTGGCCAAATTTAGCCCCAATTCTGAATCCCACAACAGAATAAGATCACTCAAAAGTTTTAAATTCCACATAAAATGATTATAGGGTCTATTTCTATCTGTAGTTTTATTTTGTAATCACTTCAATCAACTGTCACAAATTTACACAGGGCAGATTGATATCCACCAAATGTGCAGGGCCCCAAGTAGGGTGTCAACTTTCCGTTTTCCGTTTTCCGTTTCCGCTTTCCGCAGGCAAATTTTTTTCCGTTTCCGTTTCCGTTTTCCGGCTGCTAAATTTTTTTTCCGTTTCCGTTTCCGTTTTTCCGGCTCATTTTCTGTTTTCCGGCTAAAATTTCAGTTTTTCCGCTTTTTTTCCATTTTCTGGCTCAATTGTCCTTTTTATCCAACTTTTTTTCATTTTCTGGCTCAATTCTCTGTTTTCTGTTTCAGCCAAACTGGTAAACATGCATGCAGGTTATCAATTATGTGAATTGTTTCTATTTCTAGCAAGATTTCTGCAAATTTTTTGATTTCTGGATAAATTTCTGCAATTTTTTTTCTGTTTCCGGCAAAATTTCAGCAATTTTTTTCCATTTCCGGCAAAATTTCAGCAATTTTTTTCCGTTTCCGGCATAATTTCAGCAAATTTTTCTGTTTCCGTTTCCGTTTTCCGGCTTTTAATTTTTCCGTTTTCCGTTTTCCGGCAGGTGCAAAATTTTTTCCGTTTTCCGTTTCCGTTTTCCGGCAAGTGCAAAATTTTTTCCCATTTCCGTTTCCGTTTTCCGCCAAAAAGTTTTTGTTGACACCCTAGCCCCAACCCAATTTCAAAATTTGAATTCAATCAATTCAATGATTCAAACCATCCTCTCAGGACATCATCCAGCCACATATCATACACAATTCTGGTGGAAATGAGCAATCTATTAGTTTCACTAAATGCCGCCAGCACTGCAATTGTCTATGGGACATTCAGCTCGAAATATAGATCAATTTTTCTGTCAAAATATGTTACTAATGCATATCAGACAAAATGCCCCGAGGTGAAAAGTGTGGTGAAATTCAATGATGAAACGATTTACAAAGGGAAAGCTTGTAGCCCAGGTGCCACTCCCAGACCCTGTAAAGAACCCTGAAAAATGTCAAATGTCATGCAAAGAGTCAAAAGTCATGGAAAATGCCCTGCAAAATGGCAACAGAGTCTGGCAGAACATTTTCCATGACTTTTGACACTTTGCATGACATTTGATATTTTACACGGCTGTTTACAGGGTCTGGGAGTGCCCGCAGGCTCTCCTAGTGAAGTTAGGAGTGAAAATAATTCTGAGGAAAAAATTCCCAGGAAGAAGTCTTGGACATCTGTTAGATTGTTAGTGAATTCTATTGTTTTAACTATCAATTTGATTATTAATTTATACATAAGATTAAAATTATCAAAATTAAATTTTACACAGCGCGAGAAGAACCAGTCTGGGGGAAGCAGTCAACTTAAAAACAGTTCAAATCACAAAATGACAACAAAGAAAGGCCACAGGCAATCTCAAGGCTCAGAGAATATATTCACAGCCACATTTCAGACCCCTGCCCACAGAAATACAAAAATTGGGCAAAATCTATGCGTTCCACAAATGCCCTGTGTACCAAAATCTATTTTAAAATCACCAAAAAGCAGTGGACATCTAAAAAAATCACTATGGCGTTCGGATAATTCCGATATGAACAATGGCATGTCCCATTCAATGGCACCATCACTGGAAAAAAGGAAACACTCCCATAACAGATTACTGACGCCAAATGCTGACATGCTGCTAGCAGACTTGGCGCCAATCAGAAGACTCAGAAAGAGCCCAGGTGCCAGTCCCAGACCCTGTAAATAGCCATGTAAAGTGTAAAAAACCCTGTAAGATGCCATGTGTCATGTAAAAGACAGTGTAAAATATCATGTGTCATGTAAAAGACCCTGTCAAGTGTAATATGTATCCAAAGTTTTTTGTATCATATCCAAATCTTACGTTTTTGTATCCAAAAATTTGGATACAAAAGCATTAGGTTTGGATATGATACAATAATATGTGGATACACATGACAACGGGCTCTTTTACATGACATTTGACATCTTACAAGGCCTTTTACATGACACTTGCCATTTTACAGAGTCTTTTACATATTTAGTACATGACACTTTGACATTTTACAGGTCTTTTACACTTTACCGGTCTTTTACAGGGTCTGGGATTGCCCCCAGTGCCTAATAGGAGGCCCCTCAGTAGCTATACATTGAACGTCGGTGCCGTTTTTGAAAACCGACAGGCACTTTTGGTCGAGTCAGAGCAAAGAGCACAGAAAAGGCAACTACTGCCTGCATTTTCTGAACTCAGCAAGGCACAGGGTAGCGTGATTAACAAAAATACACCGCTTTTGCTGGGTATGGATGAGAGGCACATTGACTCGGTGACTGATTTTTGAATTGATTGTTATCGTGTATTGTATTTACCGTATTACCTCGAAATACCCCCATGGGGGTTTATTATTTCGCCAGCAAAATTTGAGGGGGGGGGGGTTAATTCGAGGGGGGGGGGGGTGGGGTTTATTCGAGGGGGGGTTTATTATTTCGCCAGAAATTTTCGTAAGTTTCGTAGTAAATAGTAGGCATTTGCATACCCAAAACAGGTAAAAAATGTTTCCAAACAGGAGACATTTGTACAATAAAACGTAGTGAGCTACACAAACTAGTCTATGTGTAGTTGCAATGCAAATTAACAGTAATATACATCATGTACATTGCATACATGACGTACATCATTCCGAGGGGGGGGGGGTATTTCGAGGGGGGGGGTTTATTATTTCCCCAGCCCATTTTGAGGGGGGGGGTTAATTCAAGGGGGGGATAATTCGAGGTAATACGGTACATAGTGATGGAATGGCACCGTTTTTCTGTGGATTCTTTTCTGAAGCTTTGAAAATGGTGCCATAGCGAATATAGGCCCCGTCATAGTGCCCTTTTCTTTAAGAGCGCCATGGTGATATTAGCGCTTGGTGTCCACTACTGTGGCGCCCTTGGTTCCTGGCGCCATTTCTTTCTGGAACTATTCCATCACTACAAAAACACAATGTGTTGTATACCTACTAGTGTGCTGTCTACAAATTTCGGGTATCTTTTTTTTCAAATTACCAAAATATCAACATAATGTGATAATTTTATGATTCTTTCGCTTTTGCTCACTTCGGCACCGATGTATCGCTGTTATTGCATCGTTTATATTTCCTGGATTTCAAGTATACCCCGCGGACCGCATAGTATGCAGTTTTCTGCAGGAAACACTCCATCATGACGTCATCGTTTAAAAAATCAAATAAAAAACGTTTCAGTAAAACGTTCGTCGCTTGTACGCGACCCCACTTTTTTGTGGAGGTGCATGCATAACTAACCTGCTCGCGCGTTATCGACCAAGACATAAGTAATTTAGAATGCATACTTTGTAGCAGAGTTGCGAAAGTGTACTTACACTTACCCGAAACACCCGGGTAAATGGCTATTTATATTTACACTTACACTTTCATAAAATACCAATACACTTTTTTACACTTTCCTTGGCAAAATACCCGGGCACAGAAAGTGTATTTTTTTCTTTCAGATGGTCCTGTTTTATGCTAGTTTCATCATACTTTTGTAAAAAGGACAAGATCAATGGAAGTTCACCAACTTGTAGTACACACAGTCAACTTTTGCATTGACATTTGCTGCATGTCCATTCTTGCATTTAAACAGTGTGCATTTAATCAGTAAAATATCAACACGAAAAACTGCCATTATTAGGGAACTTCATACCACTACAGTATTTGTTACAGTCTGAAATGTTTCATAAAAGGCTGTAAAATGTGAAATAATGCATGAAAATGATAAATAAATTGATCTAAAGGTGAGAACAGCGGTGCTTTCTAATGCTCAACAGTGAGAGCTCTTTCTAAAAAACAATTTACACTTGAACTTTTTTTACACTTTCCTAGGTATTTTTAAAATACCTTAAACTTTTGGTATCTATACTCAAAATTTGGAAAGTGTATTTACACTTACACTTACACTTTCCAAAAATACCGGTACTTTAACAACTCTGCTTTGTAGTCCGCTGGGTATAAATAAAATTTACAGCACAAATGGAATGGTATGGTGGCACACGTAAATAAGTAAAGTGCCTCTGCAAGAAAATCGTTTTCATATGCAAACTGAGATTTTCAAATTGTCAGAGATCATTTAAAAGACAAGTAAAAGATAAATACCGTATTTCCTCGAAATACCCCCCCCCCCTCGAAATACCCCCCCTCGTTTGACCCCCCCCTCTCGGGACCACTATGAAACAATCACCCCCCCCTCGAAATACCCCCCCCAAATTGAGTGTAAAGGGAACGTACATGACAAATACTGCAGTTTGAGTTCTGTGTACTGCAGAACACACGTTAAAACAATGTCGGTGTCACGTTAGAACAGTGTACATACCATCTACATACTAATATTAGTCTACAGAACCTTATAAATGGCGGTTTTTGTTGCATTTTTCGACGTCTGCGTACGTTTCAGACGACTACCTATTTCGTACTTGGTTTTCAAAAAATTTCTTGTGAAATAATAACCCCCCCCCCTCGAAATACCCCCCCCTCGTTTTACCCCCCCCCCTCTCGGGACCACTATGAAACAATCACCCCCCGGGGGGTATTTCGAGGAAATACGGTAGACGCTTCAGAGGCAGCTTGCACACTTGCAGACAGTTGAATGTGAAGGAAATATAGTGAAGTTTATTACTTTAATGACAGGTAATTAAATACATCAAGAAACGTGTCTATCATACACATCACCTATTATCGTGACACCTAAATATTAAACATAGGTACATCCATTTTTCCAGTAAACCATCACTGTTTCTAAAGTAGGTATCTAAGGCTTGAGTGCTGTGTGAAGTTACTTCACAATGCTTCACGGCGAATTATTCAGCCATTTTGCTATTTTTTGTGTTAATATAAAACTGTCTTGAATGTTAATATATAAAAAAGTTGTGAATCATGTTGTTTTCCAGTGTTCTATTTCTTGGGTGGATAATCGATGACGTCACAGCACAACTGTTTTTGACCAGTCCAACAGCCGCCACAGGCACTGTTGATGGCTTCCGTTCCTTCAGAATTGATGCTAGAAAGAGAAACGTGGACCGTGTTTAGTTGCGTACTAAAAATATAGTACAAAAGAAGTACAAAATGTTGCGCTGTCTGGTCGGGAATAGAACCCGGGACCTTCACTGTCCGCGTGAATGCTCCAACCGACTGAGCTACCAGGAGGCCACATTTTGGCACAAGGGCTTATATGCTGCGATGGCAATACCCTAACTGTATGCATACTTGTCTTAAATTTGGGTGCAATGGTCGGTGCTTAGACCACCATTAATATTTTTTCATTACCAGCATAATATATACTTTTTCTTTGGATGGGATATGGTCAGGAAAATCTAACTGGAGGTGGGGGGGGTCATAACTCTACAAATAAATATAACACTCGCGCACATCCCACGCCGTTTGTAAAACAAAGTAAAGATGCACTTGTAAATAAAATACCATAAATAAAACCGAACTGTAGCCATCCGTCATCATCACAGCCGCCCATGTCATATCTGCCCTTAGCGCAGCCGCCAGAGCAGAATGGCCCAGAACCACAGACTTCACAGCCGGGAGCGGAATTTCATTCACTCGACACGTTTTGAGGGCAGTGAGATTCATTGGGTTTGGAAATTATAGACTGTCGAAATTATAGAAATTATAGATGTGTTGTGCATTCGACAGATTTACTGATGGTAAGCTAAAGATTGGGTGTACTCATAAATCACTTTGAAATTGTATTTGAGTTTACTGGAATTACGTGTTTGTCAACTGCAGTTGACGGAGCGGAAAAATACGGAAGCTGTCGTCACTTCGAATAGTTCATTGCCACATGGCTTTTCACTTACCTATTTATATCTTACAATTTTTTATCACCTGTCACTCGCGAAATCGACCGCTGCCAGCGTATTTTTACATTTAGAAAACTTTGAATCGGGCTACCCGAAAAACTTGTCTCAGTAATTGAATTCCGCCCCTGTTCTAACCCACCAATCTGGATTCGATACCTTCACACAATTATTGCTGTCCCGCTGCGTTTTTTCATCTTTTTCAGGAAGTTGCCAAGTTTGGAGGAAAAATGTGACGTATTTATACATTTCAGATGCCGCACCTTTGTGAATGATTGCGCCGTGGAAATTAGTGCGATGGCTGCTAGTAAAATGGTAAATTTTCCGGACATTTTTCCGCAGTTTTGACACAGATATAAATTGGATTCTTGAAATTGCTAACAAGTAAATGTGAACTATGAAAATAACTTGTTGAAATTGAGCAAACGGCACAAACGAAGACATTGGGCCGACCGCAGACACAATTTGCAGCTGAACAAACATAAATTTATTGCAATTATTTCTTTATTTTCAAGCAGGAAACTTTGTATAGTTTCACGAAAGACGTATGTAAATCAGATAATAGCGAAAAAGAAAAATTCGAAAAATTCACCTGCGCATTTTCTACTTTTCGTTGATTTTGGAAAGAAATCGCAACCATGGTTAGTTCCCATTGATAAAAAACAGACAATTTTCTCTGTTTCCCATGCGCTCTTTTTTCCTGCGTCAATTTTATGCTTTTCCGCAGACGATCGGAAACAACAACAAAATGATGTCGCATTTGAATTATCGCATGCGGACGGTGCTGCTGGATGGGCGCACATTTGTCGGCTACTTCAAAGGTAAAAGATCCTGTTTTGATTGTCTATTGTGTTGTATTGGGTTGTAGTATGGCACTGTGCCAGATGTGGGAGGGACTTTGTAGTATACGCATTGAGGAGGAATAAGGATCGTTTTGCGTGTTTCCCTTTACTCTGGGCTTAGTTTCAGGTTGAGACAAATGCAAAAGCCAAAAGTTTCAAGAAAGAAGCATTTTCATTTTGAAATGGGCTTCGTTTTTGGACGGTTGTATTTGCTATCTATTTAGCCCCCGCAAAAGTCAGAATCAGGGGTATCTTGAATTTCGACCCTCTGAGCTCCGAGTGGTTGGATAGATAGCAAATCGCTCCTCCGGAGATATAGATAGCTGAAAATTTTTCTGGGGGGGTTTTGGGGGGGGGGTTGTGGTGGTTCGATATATAAGCTTTTTTGGGCATAGAAGGAAGAAAAGGGAGAAAAATCGCTAAAAGTAGGTGTAAGATAGCTCAAAATGAGTATACAAGAGCATATAGTACTAAAAATAGCTGAAAATAGGCAAATGGGAACCAGAAATATCATTTTGGAAGTGAAACTTTATAAAAAGGTATGAAAAAAAGCGGTTTTGAGCGGAAATTGTGGTATAGTTTCTCAAAAATCGCTCCAGATAGGTAGATAGCTGGGCGTTTTGGGGGGGGGTTTAGGGGGTAGTAGCCCAAAATTTGGCCTCCGGGATAGATAGCTGAGCGGCCTCCGGGATAGATAGCTGAGCGGCCTCCGGGATAGATAGTTGGGGGGGGGGTAATCCCTCCCCCACCCCCCCATTCGAGACCCCTGGTCAGAATCCATAGACCCATGTTCCCCACTTAAAACCATCCCTCAAATTCGACCTACCCTCAACCTACTCTCAGCCTTCGACAAGCACATGAACGTGGTTTTGTCCGACTGCGAGGAGTTTCGTAGGGTGCGCCCTAAGCCTGGCAAGAAGCCAACTGAGCAGGAAGAGAAACGTACCCTTGGCCTGGTGCTTTTGAGGGGCGAGCATATTGTTAGTATGACCGTTGAGGGACCCCCTCCCAGGGATGATGATGCGCCGAAGGTTTGCAGTGGGAGTTTGGGTGATTTTTCCGATGGGTTTGGGTGTTTTCTTTCATGTAAAATGTTTTGGGTTTTTTCCATATCAAACTGGTTTGGGTGTTTTTTTTACTTTTTGAAAACCCGAAATGTTGTAAGTTTCAAACATTACCCAATCATTCTTATATAAAAAGTTAGTTGAAAACCGGTGTTTTCGTCAACTGCGGGGTAAATATTCTTCATTGTTACATTAGAGTAGTCACCGTTTTTCGACTCGAATAAAATCATTCTTAGTTCCACTTTTTTACCCCTTTCCATTACGTCACAATCAATGCCATAATAACATCATTCAACCATCTTTCACCCTGACACATAAATACAAAACACAAATACCCCCCCCCCCTTTTTTTCAGGTACCCAAAGCGGGGGGTCTGGCAGGTCCGGGCGTTGCGCAGCCAGCGGGCAGGGGGGTGCCCGGCGCCCCGCCCATGGGGGTCCCCGCGGCCGCCCCTGGTTAGGGGGGGTTGAAGTATTTGGTTGGGATTATTGTGGGTATGTTTGGATGGTAATGGGTGTGTCCAGGGGGGGTCTGCAGCCCCCCCCCCCCTTCACGGGGTGAGAGCAGAAAAATCGAGAGAAATGCAATTTTCGCTATCAATTTTAAAGGTATACAAAAAAATTGTGCGCAAGCGCGCATTTTCTACCACATGCACGGTATCACCCACGGACGTATCCAGGATTTTTGAGCGGGGGCGCTGCTTGTTTACGGGGCCGGCGAACGGGGGGGGCTCAGCCCCCCCCCCTAAAATTTTTCCCTGTACAGGGACGGAAAGGCGTTTTGGAGCTAGCGCCATACAAAGGCGCCACGCCATGGCGCTATTTGCGTTGGCGCCAGCGCCAGGAACCGCTTTATATTTATGTAAATATGCATACATATTAGGGTTGGCCGATGGTTTTTTTTAAACGTTTTTTTTTTTTAAAACATGACGTCCGAAATGTTTTTTTTAAAAAAAAAACATCGGCCAAAATTTTTAGTACTAAGCACTAGGTATTTTGCAAAATTTTTGCGCGCAAGCGCGCAATTTCACACACAAATTGACATTGGTGGTTGTTTTCATTGGTTTTGTTGCATTTTTAGTATCAAAACATCCATTTCTATGTGCTACCATGGGTGAATAAGCCGACATATGTTGCTGTAATATATAATATTGAGGTAATGTGCTTCCATGTACCTCCACAGTGTGTAACTTCACTCCCAAAGTAACAACCTCCTTTTATAACCTTGTTTGATCACCATTCCATGCCAAACTTTACCTGAAGTCACGAAACTTTGACTATAAGGCGATATACAAACGATATGTCGACAAAAAATGGATATTTTTGACACAAATCACCACTTATAATGCTATCCCATGGCTCCACAGCCATTATATGGTCATATTTAACATCACAGAGTATTGCCAGTGTCTGATATACCTATATATGTTGACACTAGGCAGGGGTCTCCAGGATTTTGGCCCTCGCGGGGGCTGGATAGTTAGCAAATCGCTCCTCCGGAGGGATAGATAGCTGGAAAATTTTTCTGGGGGGGGGCTGGCGGGGGCACAATATATAGGCTTTTTCAAGGTTAAGAAGGCAGAAATGGGAAAAAATCGCTAATAATCAGTTAAAAGTAGCCAAAAGTAGGTATAAAATGGCTAAAAATATGTATATAACCATGTATATAGCCGGAAAGCACGATTTTGAAGGTGAAAAACTATAAGAAGGTGTGAACATTAGTGATTTTGAGCGAAAATTGGGGCAAAATTTCTCAAAAACCACTCCAGATAGATAGATAGCTGAGCGATTTGGGGGGGGTCTTTTGGGGTAGTAGCCAAAATTTTTGCCTCGGGATAGATAGATAGCTGAGCGGCCTCCGGGATAGATAGATAGCTGGCCGATTTGGGGGGGGGGCAGCCCCCCCCAGCCCCCCCCCCTAGGAGACCCCTGACACTAGGTCATATCTGGGAGCTTTTAAAAAAAAACATCGAGTTAGAAAAAAACGTTTTTTTCAACCCTAATACATATACAGCGAAATGTGCCAAAATCTGTTCATTTTTAAGGATTTTGGTTTACAGGGAACGATCCGCTGAAAATACAATGCATTGGGAAGAAATTGCGGGCTTGCGGCAAAGTTTTATGAAACATCGAAAAATTTATACAGTATTTCCTCGAAAGACCCCCCTCGAAATACCCCCCCTCAAAATGGACACTATGAACTTATGAACCCCCCCTCGAAATACCCCCCCCCAAATTTAGTGTATAGAGAACGTAAATGACAAAGGCTGCGGTTTGTCATCTGGGTAATGCAAAACGCACGTTAAAAACGATGACTGTGTTATGTGAGAACAGTGATTATACGTCAACACACTTATACAAGTCTTATAAATGGCGATTTTTGTTGCTTTTTCGACGTCTGCGTACGTTTCAGACGACAATTTCGTACGTGGTTTTCAAAAAAATTCTGGCGAAATAATAACCGCCCCCTCGAAATACCACCCCCCCTCGTTTAACCCCCCCCCCCTCAAAATTCTCACTCTGAAAAAATAAACCCCCCGGGGGTTTTCGAGGAAATACGGTAGTTGCAAAGTTGCATTTTCCGGGACTTTTTAGGTCTCACCCTGGGAAGGGGGGGGGGGCTGCAGCCCCCCCGCCCCCCTGGATACGTCCTTGGTGAGGCAGTAAACTCATACCCCATTTTTAAAAAGTGACAAAAAACAGCTTTTCGAAATTAATGATATATATATAGCTACTAAACTCTGGAGATCAATCCACTCACTCCCTAGGCCTAAATTTCCGGAATATGTCCACAAAAGTGGGTCATAAGTTTTTCGGGCATTTCTATCCATGTGTAATGCCAAAGGCCCTTGTATACTACCAGGGACATAACCAGGATTTTTGAGCGGGGGGGGGCTGCTTGTTTACGGAGCCCCGCGAACGGGGGGGGGGCTCAGCCCCCCCCAAATTTTACCTACAGAGTGACGGAATGGCTCCATTAGTAGGCGTTACGCCATGGCGCTGGCGTAAGCGCCGTGAAAGCTGTATATGTATCTAAGAGTACATCCAAATACAGCGACGAGCACAAAAATGGGACGATTTTAAAGGATTTGAATCTATAGGGAGTAATCTATGATAATACTCTGTATGTGGTAGATAAATGCGCGCTTGCGCGCAAAACTTTTACACAAACGTTGATAAATACATAATGAAAGTTGCATTTTCGTGAACTTTCTGGTCTCACCCCGGGAAGGGGGGGGGCTGCAGCCCCCCCGCCCCCCCCTGGATACGGCCCTGGTATCATCATTGGATTTGGGCACAAATCCTTGAAAAGGCACCCTGTGTGCTTGTTGCTGTAGTTATATACATTTACCAAGCGCAGCTAACTAACTCAATTTTTGAATTTAAAATCTCATCACCATTTACTCAACCAAAATCACCCCGCCCCATTCAAACCAACATCCCTCACCTCAATCACCCCCCCCCCCCCCCTCTACAGGTCTAGCAGGTCCCATGCGCGGTGTGGGGGGCCCGGCGGCGGGAATGATGCAGCCAGGATTTACAGGACCCCCCAGGCCCCCCATGTGAACTGGTTTGGGGGTGCTGAAGCAGAATTGTGTGATTTGGAAATACTGGGGCAGTCGATTTTGGGGTTGACTCATTTTGAGTTTTGGGTCATTTTGAGGATGTCGAATTACTCTGTGTGTATGCATTTATGCCGTTTATACAATCTTTATTTATTGCGATTGAATTGTGTCTGAAAGTTTGGTGAATTGACGTAAACAGTTTGGTAAAAAATGTTCGATGAAACTCGATATTTGCTGCATTTCTACTTCTGAGTTCTACATCGACTAAATGTTTCTATGGGATGTGAAATGTGCAAAGTATATGGCAAATGCTGCTGGTGTATTTTAATGCATGCACACATGTGAAAGTATCAGGTGTAATCTTGCTGTCCTTGTACTTTCGAAACAGATCAGGTGTACTTTTTAGAAAAGCATTCGATTTTGCAAAGCTTTTGAAGCGATATTTGCGGCCCGCGCACATGTTGACACGTTGTGTTAACTTAGATTTCGGCTTCACGTGTCGCAGAGCGGTCTCCAAATGCAATGTTTAATAACGATTATTACAGCCTTGGGAGGTCGCTCTGAGTTGACAAAGACCATGTGCCAATCCCAGACCCTGTAAAATGTCAAATGTCATGCAAAGTGTCAAAAGTCATAGAAAATGCTCTGCAAAATGACAGTCGAGTTGCCATTTTGCAGGGCATTTCCCACTACGCTTGACACTTTGACATTTGACATTTTACAGAGTCTGGAGTGCCCCAACTTGACACACGTGTGTCAACTAATGTGTGGGCCGCCATTGTGGTGTTCTAAATTTCAGTGTAAAATCGAATTCTTTAACTGTGAGGTGTTTATGTCCTTTTAGCATGTGTTGTAATTTTGTTATTTTCGAAATCTCGTACATATATCTTTTCGGTTTAGGTTTGGTCCAATTATTGTATAGATGTATGTGAGATTGGTCTCATTTGTTGTCTATTGTGGTTCTTACTATAAATTCCATTTTTAGTCTGAGTTCGATAAGTAAAATTGAGTGAAAAAGTTCAACTTGAATTTTTAGTTGACTGAAAAATCCTAGTAGATGATTTGGATTCTTCAGAAAAACGTGGAAGCGCGGAATTTTCCTTCTTGCTTATTATAGGGTTAGAAAATTTACCGGTAAATGTGTTAATTTACCGAACTTTTACCGATAAATTCCTGCTTAAATCCTGCTCGGTTAATTCGTACAGTTACCGGTGTAAAATTCCTCGCTTCGCTGTTTATTCGTATGTATTTACTCACAAATCACACGGGCACTCTGCTAGCCCGCTGCTTTTGCGTGTAATTTACTGTCGATTTTCGTTCATTGAGGCGCGAAAATATTTTATTATTTAGGGGTGGAAAAACACGAAAAAAACAACGTTTTTTAACGACCCGTTTTTTAAAACAAGAGCGAAATACTTAAATCAATCAGCACTGAAAATTTCAGCTACCTACCATTAAAAGAAACAACGATTTCGATGCTATGTTAAAAAAAGCAGTTTTAAGAAAGTCTTCAAGCCTAGTGATCGAATGATGCCCACAAGCTAACATTTCGTTTTGAAGCCCATAAATCTGTCTTGAATAAATTGGACCATTTTTACACCTCTCCGGGGCACTTAACGGAATTCTCATTCCGGTGATCTAAAATGTGTTTCAAACAGATCTATCGGCTCCGAAATTTCGGCCGTAAAATCATGCGTAATGTCATCGTCGGGGGGGGGGGGGGGGGGTTAAAACAAATTTGGCGCTGGTACTTTCTCACAGCAAAAAACATGGCTGTGTGATGCGTGGTGAAGTGTCGTGGAGTGCCTTGAAGACACTTCACTGCGCCTCCAGATGCAAAGTGTGCTGGAACCTGCATCACTTTACCAGAGTTGTTAAAAGGGGGGTGCACTGATACGCACATCTGCCCGTTACGCACATTTGCCCGTTTTTTTCACTTGACACTTTTCCAAGTGATTTTCAGATATGAGTAAAGTGAAAAACGCTGCGCTATGAGATTAGTGAACTTTTACACTTCACTCATATCTGAAAATCACTTGAAAACGTGTCAAGTGAAAAAAACGGGCAAATGTGCGTAACGGGCAGATGTGCGTATCAGGCCTGCCCCTTTAAAAGTACCAAACTTGTTTCAAAGTTTGCATATCCGTAAAGTATTTCGTTTTTACCCACCCCGAGTACAGAAAGCGTAAACTCAATTTTTTACTTTTGCTCGCGAGTAAATGAGAGTAAATATAGTAAATAGAGAAAATATATTTTTACCCAGAAAGCGTAAATGCGGTTATTTTATTATTATCAGGAAAGCGTAAAAGCAAGTAAAATTACCTTTTCTTTCTGGAAAAAAGCATTATGAATGTTTACCCTGGACAACAAAAAGGTGTTTTATTTCTGTTAATGAATATTCTTTATGTATAGCAGGTGTCTCGAATGGCAAAAATACTCTTTCTGTACTCGCAAAAATTACTCTACTGTACTCGAGTACTCTCACAATGTAAGCGTAGAGGCGATCACAGATACTTTTTTCAAAGTATGTGTGCGTATTTACTCGGTATTCGTGTATGCGTACTTTTTGAGTAAAAGTAAATACTCATTCTCTGGCGTATTTTTTATCGCGTTTATATTTGTCCATTTTCCCCACCACTAGTTGACATTTCTCCGCAGTTTCAGTTCACTTTTCAACTATATTTAGTTTTCCCACTCCATCCAATACGGTGAGATTAGTGATGTGAAAAGCGCCAGAACTTTGGTGCCAAGCGCCGTGGCGCTTTTCCGACCCCTAGCGCCAAGCGCCAATGGCGCCAGAGCAAAACGGCGCCAAGCACCAGCGCCAGGCATTTTGGCGCAGGTCAAAAAGAGCGCCATGGCGCTTTTTGCTCTGGCGCTCGCTCCATGGCCATTTTACATCACTGGGTGAGATATATAGACGCTTGTCAAGTTGCCAGCTTTCCAATGTAAATTACATTTGCAGGTGGTTTTGGACCGACGCAAGGGCTTATCTGTAATTGTGTTTGACGTTTTAGCCGCCTGTTAGATGCCCTGTGTGCAGGTATGTTTGGGTTTTTTTAGTTTCGGGAAGTGGGAAGTTTCATTCCAAAAATGCGTATATCCACAATTTTCAATTTTTCAAAATCGCATTAAAGTTTGGCGATGGCCTGATGGCGCTACGCTTGGGCGACAGAGCTTGCCTTGAACTTTTCAGATAGATCCGACATTTCTCTACAATTTTTGTCACCACAAATTTTGTTAGCTGGAAAATATTTGGGGAGTTATGTGAGATTTTGTAAATCACCCAAAATTGGGGACAAATCTGAACATTTGAAATTAAATGTTAAATAACTTCTCAACGGTGCATCGTAGGCAAAAACGAATTGCACGACTGCAAAGATCGTGTATAAAAGTATCTCTACCTAAAATTTCAGATCAATATATACACGCATATTTGATTTAAAGTGCCAAATATATTTGTAAGTTCACGTATTTATGCATTTTTGGAAATGAAACTTTATTTTGTATGGGAATTCCGGCCAGCTCTTCGCGACCAATCCGAAGCACGCGTGCATTTTTGGAAATGAAACTATTTTTTGGATTTATGCATTTTCGATGTGAAAATCCTGTTTTTCATAGGGGACTGGTCATGGACATGTGAACTTTCGGTGTGAAAATTGCGATTTTTTTGAAAATCGGTACTACTGTATCTCGGGAAAGAAATGGACTAGAATGGCCTCCGGGATAGATAGATAGCTGGCGGGTTTGGGGGGGGGCAGCCCCCCCTAGGAGACCCCTGCGTGGAGGTCAAATCCACGCTTAACTCGATTTTTCTGGATATGGCGCTTGTGAACTTTTGGAATGGAACTCCTCAAATGGGATCTCAATTTCTGAATTGGTTCTTAACTACCGTATATCCTTGAATAATCCTTGAATCCCATGGGGTTATTTTTCGTCGGAAGTTCTAAAAGAATTTTTCGTCACCGTGTCAACGGTGGGTGTTATTCAAGCTGACTTATTTGATGGTATATGGCAGAGTTGTTAAAATACCGGTATTTTTGGAAAGCGTAAGTGTAAGCGTAAATACACTTTCCAAATTTTGAGTATGGATACTAAAAGTGTAAGGTATTTTAAAAATACCTAGGAAAGCGTAAAATAAAGTGTAAGCGTAAATTTCTTTTAGAAAGTGCTCTTGCTTTTGAGCGTCAGAAAACACCCTTGCTTTCACTATTAGATGAATTTATACACCATTGTCATTCATATTTTCACATAAAATTAGTACACAGTTGCATACTTATTATGCATTAAGTTTATGTATGCATTCACAATCAAGTAAATATGCATACCAAGTGAATATTTACTCACATACAGTGGCGGCAAAGGTAATGCATCCCGGATTCTGTCTGTTTTTGTTCAGTGAACTGTTTCAAAATAAAGCTCTCAGCGACACATTTCGGAATCCATTTTCAGCCCAAAAATTCCTAATCTGAAGCTAAATACGATATTGTTAGGCAAGACAATTTTAACGAGTCATTTGTATTTCAACAGGATTTGTACATTTGCTGCTGTTTTTAGTGTGATGATACTGCACACACGCAGTCAGTTTTTTCGTTCAATTTCCTTTTTTGTTGTTTTACACTATTTCAAAAGCATAAAACTGGACCGTGTGAAACGTTTTTTTTACGCTTTCAGTACCCGGGTAATTCGGCCGGGAAAGCGTAAAAAAGCGTACGGGTATTTTACGAAAGCGTAAGCGTAAGCGTAAGTATAAATACCCATTTACCCGGGTATTTTGGGTAAGCGTAAATACGCTTTCGCAACTCTGGTATATGGTACCAGAAATTTTGGCGCTGACTCTTGTATCAGGCGCTATAGGTCAAATTTTTGCCCATTGTTCGATTTTTTATGACATTTTACAGGGGTTTTTTTCTGGGTCTGTGAGTGGCCTCAGGATTGGTGTACGTTTTTATTGTGAAAGTGGTTCACTCTGATTGTGTGCGCATTTATTTCGGCGTTCGCTGTGGATGAAAAATTGTTTTTTTTTCTGGTGCCGACAAAAAACATTCCGATGAATGATAGGGGAAACTGCTCGGCCGTTCTCCCTTGCCGAACTCATAACGCTTTGTAAAATAAAAGCAAATACATCGTGGGGCGCTTTTTGGGGTTGTGCCATTGTGTAAAAGTGTTTCAAAACAGCTGGAAAAACATGGAATCTTAAATATCAAATATCCATATCAAAATAAATAAATAGTAGCGCTGACCAGGGTCTTCAGATAAATAAGTGCATTTTCCAAATCGAAAAAAATAAGAAAACCTAATAATATCGTTCCAACCCAGGCACCCCCCATTTCTTTACCCCCCCCCCAAACAGATCTGCGCTGCAAGATGCACCTTGCAGTAGTGTATAGCTAATGGATTTTGACCATGCGCCTTGGCTTCAAGTCGCCGCTATTTCTCCCCGCCTCACTTATTTACTCGGTTAGTGAATATGTATGGATTTAAGGATATATTTAGTGTTTTTGGCTTGTGTGCACTTTTTCATTTTGTTGGGGCTGTTTTTGTTGGCGTCGACTCTGAGTGCCAATTTTGTTGCGTATACGAAATCGTTTGCTGTATTTTTCTTTGATGCGGCGTTTAAACCGCGCAAAACGAAAAACACCCGGTGGATATATTCAAGGGTGTACGTACACTCCCGGAAAAATGTCTTTATCCTCCTGATCGGGAACAAAAAAATTCAATGTCCCCCCTGCTAACGTGCGACCCGTGTCGGGATATACATGGGATGAATTCTTGTAGATAAAGGTTCCTTTATGCCACATGCCGATTTTTAGGTTTCTGGGTGCTTCGCTGCTCATTTGGCAGCGATCCAAAGTCGCATTTTCGGTGGAAAAAAGTCTTTATCCCTTATGCTAAAACGTAAAAAAAAAGAGGAAAACATGGTAAAAGGATGAAAAAGACGGCGATGCGATGTAAAAAAACGATGCACTTCAAATATTTATCACTTTGCCAATGTGTATTCAAAATGGTATACGCAGTGGACTTGATACTCTGCACTGGCATTGATTTCGCATCATGTTCAAAATCGTCTGCCGTCGGTTGGCAGACAAATATCGACCCGGCATGGTTCATATTTTTGAATTTATCAACAAAACGAAATGTTGGCACCGTGCCAGCTCACGACTGCGCGCATTAAGCGAAATGTAAAAGGTACTGCGTTCACGGTTAACGATATATTGACTATTACGGCCATACTTCTAGTGTGGGTGGTTGACATAATTACCCCTTCTATGTATGAGTTTCACCCCTCAGTGACCCATATTTAATGTTTGGTTCACCATTGAACCAATAAAATCAAAGGGATAAAGACATTTTTCCAGGAGTGTATGTATTTTACTGTAAGTTGTCGTCCGATGTGTTTTGATAAATTTCGAAAACGTTAAGAAAGTCACTGTAAGCCTATGTCAAGTTGCCAAGGGACCGTTGGGCATACCGTATTTCTTCTAATAGAACGGCACCTCCAATAGAAGGGCAGGTAAAAACGCAAATAGCGGCGCTCTTCTATTAGAAAATATACGGTAATCCCAATTTGTGCGGGTGAAATGGTCCGTATTCTATTCTATTTTTATTACCGTGAAGCCGCTCCATTTCGGCTATTCGGCTTATGTAGACTAATTTTCGGAGCGTTCCAAATGTTTGCGGACAGACAGCGGGCATTGAATCAGCCGTGCATGTCCGTAGACTTTTGAACGATAGTTTGCAATACACTAATACGGTTTGGGAAATGAAATTGCTGCCGGACCAGTTCTCACGCGGCGCTATTATTCTCTGAAAGGTAAAATTTCGAGTGTTTTTATCGGTGTGGTTTTTTTTTGTCAAATGAAATCTTATACCACAGTTTTCCGCCACTTTATTATTAAATCTGAACGTATTTATCTAGGGGGTGGGGATATGGTGGCATACGGTACGGCGTTGCGGTAAACGGTACGGTAAATCTTCAATTGAGTCGTGGTAAATACCCATGGTAAAAATGAGAAGTGTGAATATCAGGGGTCTCCAACGGGTTGGGGGGGGGGTCTGTTTGTATGGTGAGGGTAAATTTTTGCATATATTCAATTTATTATCTTGATTCTAAGTAGTGATGTAAAAGCGCCATGGCGCTAGCGCCAAAGCAAAAAGCGCCATGGCGCTTGGCGCTAAAATGCTGCGGCGCCATTGGCGCTTGGCGCCAAATGCCTGGCGCTTTTTACATCACTAGTTCTGAGTAAAGATAATATAGGTGACGTTTGCGCATACTAGGTATTTATATTCCAAATGCCTTAAGTGTCGAACACCATTATCATTATAACCAAAAAATGAAAATTTAAGGTAATTCTGCATAAAAATTACAACACTTTTGTGGTAAATGAGTGTGGTAAATGTTACCGTACAGTAACTTTTGGAAAATGCGGCACACGGTACGGTAAAGTTTCCAAATTTGCACTGCGGTACGGTAAGGTTTTACTGTCACCTTATTGCGGGGGGCTGCAGTAATTAGCTGCAAAAAACTGTAGTTGACGCACACCTAATTCCAGTAAACTCAAGTGTTAAACCAAATAGGTTTCTGAGTTTACTGAGTTCACGAAAGTTTTGTTTAGGTACTGGCAGATAAACTAGTGGGTACAATGACTTTGACCATAAAAATTAGCTTCACTAAGGTATGCGCTCAAACTGCAAATCTAAACAATTCACAATTTTTAATCCGATTTATCACGATTTTCCCAGGCGCCAAATTTCAAAATCAATTTACCAAGTTTGTGCGATTCCATTCCCACGTTCTAAGAGGAAAAGCCACTGGCAAACATTATGGATGCAATTACGCCAGCACCATGTTTTCGCTCACGAATAGCATTCCAAAAATGTGTGTTTTTCAGGAAATGTTATTAAGTATAATCTTAGAAAATTACTCAAAAATTGAATTGAATTGAAAAAATTAAACGCTCTCTATGAAAAACGCAGAGAAAATATAAGTAGATGAAAATAGATGTTTTTTTCTTCAATTTATTCACAAAATATATATTCAAATAGCTCCCGGAAATACATGGAGAAATTAGAAATTTTTTTTTCTATTTTCTTAAATTAAAATTAATTCCCCGAGTTTCTCGGGACCCTACCCACGAAACTGCAGCGGCTGGTCTAATCGCGGAATTGCTACATACCGTGTTTCCTCGAAATACCCCCAGGGGGTTTATTTTTTCAGAGTGGAAATTTTGATAGAAAAACGTGAAAAATGCAACAATAACCACCATTTATAAGTTTTTACAGCCTTATATAAGGATGTAGATTTTATAAACGATGTTCTAACGTAACACAGTAAGTGTTTTGAACGTCTGTTATGCATTTCCCGGACCACAAATACATAGTGCCCATTTTGAGGGGGTATTTCGAGGAAATACGGTATATTTAAAATACGCGCGCGCCGCCGCTCTGCTGCTCTTGTTTCCGTTATTAAACATTCGAGATGGATTGCGTTTTGCGTGTTTCCATTTTGTGTGTTTAGAGATAAAAAAATTGGTTTTCTTGTAGCCTCGGCCTGGTGCCAGTCCCAGACCCTGTAAAATGCTCTGTAAAATGGAAAATATCATGTAAATTGTCTAAGGTCATTTTAAATGCCCTGTAAAATGGCAAATGTCGTGCAGAGTGTCTGAAGTCGTAAAATGACATGAAAAATGGCAAATGTACGTTTGTCATTTTCCAGGGCATTGGGCCTCCACACGCTAGTTGACATCGCATTTTTCGCATGTAAAATGTCAACTCAGAGTCAACTGAAATTTTTCTCAGTTGACTCTAGTTGACAACGTACACACTAGTGATAATGTCAACTAGTAAATTTGGGCAGTACAGATATTTGTGTCACTGGCCGAGTCAACTAAAGCATACGCGTATGTTTTTTTGCATACGCGTATGTTTTTTTGGCATACGCGAACGCAGAAAAACGTACGCGTATGTTTTTTTGCGTACTTATACAAATGTTTGCGTACGCGTACACAATTTATGCCTTTTGAATTGCCAAAAGTGTAAAAGTGAAAAAGTTAATTATGAATGTGATATTATTAGTGTTTTTTATGTCAAATGTGATATGTTGTGATATTTATGATTGTTATTTACTGTTGTTTTTACGTTTTTGAATGAAATTTTCCAAATTAGTTTTTTTATTACATATTTATTGAAGACACATACTAAAGTGAAAAATCACACAATCATCGATCTGGATCAAGTAAACGAACTTTTTTACGAAATTTTACATTTTGAAAAATTGAAATCAACGAAATTAAGTAACAGAAATTGCTGAAAACTTTAAAAAGCAACAATTTTAGAATTGGAAACAACAAAGTAAAGCGTGTACTACTCGGGTTTATTGACAAGTTTTGAATATTTTGACAAGTTTTGAATATTTTGACAAGTTTTGAATTGTTTAAAGAAAAACGAACAACTAAGAAAAAAACAGATTTAGAAAAGGGAAAGAAAGATTCTTATCAAGTTGTAAAATTTTGAGAGAAATTGCAAACAGAATCTGTTGAACAAAATTTTTTCTGCTTTTTACTCAGAAATATTTAGATAGTACATTTTAAAAATTAAATTCTGAAAATTTATAAATGTTGTTGTTGTGGTTTTGTAAATCTTTACATATCAAAAAATTTGTACGAAAAAAAAGAAGAGGAGATTCATTTTAAACTTGAACAATTTGGAGATTGAAAATAGCAAACATGAAAACTTTAATTGTTGCATTTTTGCATATTTTCAAAAAACATTTACAGCTTTTGACACAACTTTTTGAAATTTTTATTTTGAAAATTCAAGGTAAAAAAATTCAAAATTTAGTTATTCTTTAAAAGTTGCACTTTTGTGTCTAACAAAGAATTCATATCTGCTATCTATTTACTATTAACAACAAAACAAAAAGTTTCCAAATTATTATAAAAACAAGCACATTCAAATCTTTCCAAAAATTCACAAATACTCAAAAATCATCGCAAAATACCAAACAAAACCACTAATTCCAGAAAACATTCAAGCCATTTCACTTCAGACACCGCCCACTGCTGCCACTCTCCTGAAAGTATCAATAGAGTTAAGAATGGATTAGTCTATAAAATGTCAACTTATATATTGTTTACTTCACTACCATGCCCCACACAGGCTACTTGACAACGACAGAAAATGTCAACTGTTTCCTGTCCCAATCCAAAGCTTGCTTTTCAATTCCTGAAAGCGAGCTTTGAATGGGGATCAGTTTGGTTTGGAACTTTACATTTGGTGTTAATGTCAACTAGCCTGTGTGGGCCCTATTTTTCAATTATGAGGTGGAGCCAACCACTTACACACACACTCAAACTTATATAAGTTGACATTTTCAATCTATAAATATAACTATAAGCAACATAAATGACAATATGCAACCGTAAATGTCAACTAATCTGTGTTTACATTTGCAGTTGACATTTTCATTTACAGTGTTCATTGAATTGACTTTTTGGCTGTTTCAAAAGTTTCAATAAAAGTGAAAATCATGATCAAAAATGTCAACTGAGCTGAAAGTGTACGCTGCGTACGCTAGTATACGTTTTTTTTCATTTCAGTTGACACAAGTGTTGTGCGTACGATGTCAAGTACCCAAAATCGTATGAAAACGTCAAAAAACGTATGCAAAAGTGCGTATTTCCGGCAGTTGACTCAGCGCTCGCCGACTTTCCAAAAGTAACTTTATTTATCCAATTTACATTCTATTTATACGAAATTTTAGGTACACATAGAGAAAAATAATGTGCATCTTTCATAGAAGAACTTTTTGCAAAGGAACAATTCAAAAAAGTGTGAGAATTTTTTTTGTTGAAAATTTCCAAGTCAGTTGACATTGCGTTTTTTGTATACTATGAGTGCATACGCATATTGACATAAGCTACATAGACATTTTGTCAACTTCAAATTTTTTTCTACACTTCATGTGTTCAATAAACAATGCTTTTCAATACTAATGTTCTGATTTTGTTGATGCAGAGGTAGCTGCACCAGATATTACTATCACAAGGGACACTACTTGGTGATTCTGTTCATTTCTGCAAGTGCTGATTTGTGTGTGCAGTATGTGCATCCTTAAATTTATTTTTACACTTATATTTTTTGCTATATTATTATTATTTTTTAAATTATTTTTATTTAAATTTTATTTTTTTATTTGTTTTAAATGTTTTTACTTATATTTTAATGTCCATTTTTTTAAATTGTTTTTTTTCTTAAAGTTTTATTATATTTATTTTTATGGGTATTTTATCTATTTTTTATTTTTCAATTATTTTTATTTTTTTAAATAAATTTTATTGTTTTCATTTTAATTTTTACTAATTTTTTTATATTTTTACTTGAATTTTATAATTTTTATTATTATTATTTCATATTATAATTACTTTTTATTTATGAATTTTATAATTTTTATTATTATTTTTTTCTTCCTATTTTTATAACTTTTTTATTTATATTTCAATTAAATTTTCCTTATTTAATTTAATTTTTTATGTTAATTAATTATGTTTTTTTTATACAAAAAGATACTGTATACTGGCAAGATTTCTGAGTTAATGAGTCGGATTTAAAAGTTATGTCAACTGATCCATTTCTAGGTGAAATGAATCAGTTGACATATTTTTGTAAACTGTCAGTGTCAACTCATCAATTTTTTTCAGAGTTAGATATTTAGGTGTTAAAAATTGAAAAAGCTGCCGTTTTTTGAAATTTCTTGTGTTACTTGCTTCAATAGTCTTAGTATATCAAATTTCACATTCAGTGCTGTCATAACTTGCCAGGAAAACTTTTTAAAATTATTGAAGTTTGAAATATTGAAAAATTAATATCTTTCTTTTATGTTATGTGATTCTTTCAAAAAAAATACTGCTGTGTTAGCATTTCTTTCGCCTTTCATTTGGTTATGTTGGCATTATGATATGATTCCGTGTTGCGTGATGAAAAATAAATTTCCATTTAAAGGAAAAGATTTTTTATTCTTTCAAAAAAATTTATTACAAATAATAATTACTACAGAAAAATTCACAGACATTTATAGTACATGAAACAACTATCTAATTAACAAGCATTCACACATGTAAATGATAAAAAATTATTGAATATGGAACATGAAAATAATTTTTCATTTGGTTATGCTTCACACAATATATGATAATTAGGTGTCAAAAAATCAGATTAATTATGGTTTATCACATAACACTCTTTAAATCACACAAACTGCATCGTAGAAAGCAGGGTCAACTCGTTTCTGAGAATGGATTTTTCCAGTTGACTTTTTCAATGAAATACATGAGCTAAATGCCAAAAATATGGGTTAACGCGTATGCTCTTTTAAAAAAGTCAAGTGGTGAGTGATTGTGTCAACTGAAACACTAGTTGACTCTGAGTTGACTCTGAAATGCGATGTCAACTAGCGTGTGGAGGCCCATTTTACATTTTACAGGGTTTGAGACTGCCTAGGGTGTCAACAAAAACGTGTTGGCGGAAAACGGAAACGGAAACGGAAATTTTTTTTGCACTTCCGGAAAAAGGAAACAGAAAAAATTTTGTACTTGCCGGACAACGGAAAACGGAAAAATGAAAGGCTGGAAAACGGAAATGGAAAAATTTGCTGAAATTATGCTGGAAACGGAAAAAAATTGCTGGAATTTTTCCGGAAATGGAAAAAAATTGCAAAAATTTGTCCAGAAATAACAAAATTTGCAGAAATCTTGCTAGATATAGGAAAAATACACATAATTGAGTACTTGCATGCATGTTTACCAGTTTGGCTGGTAAACAGAAAACTGTAAATTGAGCTGGAAAATGAAAAGTTGGAAAAACAGACAATTGAGCCGGAAAACGGAAAAAATGTGGAAAAATTGCAAATTTAGCCGGAAAACGGAAAAGGTGCCGGAAAAACGGAGAAAAAAATTTAGCAGCCGGAAAACGGAAACGGAAAAAAATTTGCCTGCGGAAAACGGAAAGTTGACACCCTAGCGACTGCCCCCTGTCTGTCCGGTGCATACGCATAGTGACGCAAAAGCGACTGCGTGACATCGTAAAGGTGCTTAAGTCATTTTCTAAATGTCATCGGCACTCTCTTTGAGTGTGCCCGCACCATTCCCGCAAACAAGCATAACAAAATTGTAGTGGGCGACACACTGCTGGCAGTCCCAAGCCCTGTAAAGTGTTAAGTAAAGTGTCAAATGTAAAGTCAAATGCAAAGTAAATTGTCAATTGTCATGCAAAGTTCAGTAAAGAAATCTTTTCTTTTTTGTTTTGATTGACACTTTACTTTCCCTTTGACTTATTTTACACTTTACAGGGCTTGGGACTGCCCTCTGGTTTACTCCCAATAAACTAAAAATTTTGTCAATTCATTTATCAACTTTTAATGCCATTTCAGTTTACTGGAATTTGGTGTTCGTCAACTGCAGTTGATGGAGAGTTCAAATAACTCATTCCAGTAAACTCAGATGCATTCCTGGCTGATTTGCGAGTTTACTAATTTTAAATACATCATTGGTAAACCAAGGTGTACAGCGACAGTGGGCTGAAACTCCCCAACCCATAGTTGTTAAAACGTATTTACGTTTACTCAAAAAGTACGTATACTCGAGTACTGAGTAAATACGTTTACGTATACTTTGAAAAAAGTACCTGCACTCGCATTTACGTATACTTTTTGAAAGTACTCGAGTACAGAAAACGTATTTCAGGTAGGCTTTGTTATAGCCTTTTCGGGGCATAGATGGAAAAAGTGGAGAAAAAAGCGAAACATAGGGGGAAAAAGTGTCAAAAATAGCTGAAAATAGACAAATATGACATAAACTAGTGAATTTAAAGGTTAAAATGATCAAAACGGTACTAGAATTAGAGATTTTTAGTGAAAGTTGGGGCAAATTTCCAAAAAGTACTCACATTTACATTTTCCGGAGAAAAAAGTATTTTGCACATGTTTACTCATGAGTAAAAGAAAGAAAAAAATACTTTACGGTTTCTGTACTCAGGGGGTGAGAAAAAAATAAATACTTTACGTTTACGTATACTTTGAAAAAAGTTCGGTACTTTTAACAACTCTGCCTCAACCCACTGCACAACTATCATTTTACAATTCGATATTGCATGTGCAAATGCAAAAGCAAACGCAATAACCTCTGGATACACTCCAGCTTTGGGTTACTTTTATGTGTTGAATTTCGGTAGTTTTAATACGGTAGGTTTATCTCCCGTAGCGAATGCATCTGGCATCATGCGCCACTCCCAGACCGTGACAAAATCTCTGTGAAATGTCAAATGTCATGCAAAGTTTCAAAAGTCGTGGAAAATACCCTGGAAAATGGCAAACGTACGTTTGCCATTTTGCAGGGCATTTTAAATGACTTTTGACATTTTACAGGGTCTGAGACTGGCACCGTGTCTACATTAAATTGCACGCGAGTTACTGTTAATATTACATACTGTCTGTCAAAATCGGATGATCATAACGTATGAACTAGACACGCCATGTGAAAGTGGCAAGCTTTCGCCCAGTGCGCATGAAAATAAATTGCCGTTTTCCGTGATGTATGTGATTTTCCTGGACCGACGTTCCATACTTGATAACAAGGACGTACCCGTGTTGGGGGGTTGCGGGGGTCTCCTAGGGGGGGGCTGCCCCCCCCCCAAATTCGTCATCTATCTATCTATCCCTGAAGCCACTCAGCTATCTATCTATCCCGAGACAAAATTTTTGACTACTACCCCCTGAGCGCACCCTCAAATCGCTCATCTACCTACCATCTGGAGCGATTTTTGAAATTTTTTTGGCACAATTATCACTCAAAATCGCGGCTTTCGCCTATACATCGCCAAAATCGCTGTTTATATTCTATTTGTGGCCATTTTAGGTACTTTTAACCTGTTTTTAGCGATTTTTCCCCTTTCTGCTGTCCCCTTGGAGACCCCTGCCCGTGGCCGTGGTGACGGTTGGGGGGGGGGGGGGGTGGCCGCTCCCTCCATTCCCGGGCCAGACACAAAAGATGCCACTTTATTTAGGTACCGGTTTCTTAGGCTGACCGCAAAGTATGTGCAGAATCCTACCGTGATTTAATGAATAAAATCTTGTGATAAATTTCGTAATTTATTATTCCATAGTAACGAAATGTTATGATGGAAAACTGTACAAGTCTTGGTTCATTTTTCAGATGGGTTATGGTAGGTTTCCATACTATTTGGGTGTGATGTCCGCCGAGTATACGCAAATTTTTCAGGTATATTCTGGTATAAATAAGTAGACGTTGACGCCAACGCCAATCACGCCATGGCGCCAGCGCCATGGCTCTGTTACTCTATCACAGGGGCCAAACTTTAAAGGCGACTACCCCCCCCCCCGTTCCCGGACCCCGTATACAATCCGCACCCCCGCTTGAAAATACTGGGTACTTCCCTGCCCGATAATGATCTGATTTTATATGCACTGGCTGGACTGAAACCGTATTGTGATTTTTTTGAGAAATTGTGCGCTGCGTTGAAGAGCGTGAAATATTTTTGTGGATGAGAACAGAATAACTATGTTTGTAAACAATCTATATTTAGTTATTGCATCTCTCTAATTGGGCTGTACCCATTTTGGCCTTGGAGTAGGTGCCAGTCTCGCACTTTGTGTAGAAAGCATGTAAAGGGTTAAATGTTATGCAAAGTGTCAATCAAAAAAAATTTACCTAGTGGTGAACTTTTGACTATTTGCATGACATTAAACAAATTTCTTTTACATTTGGCATGACGTTTGACACTTTAACATTAAAATTTGTCAAATGTCATGTCAAATTTTCAGTAATTTGTTCTTCTCAATTTTTTTACACTTTATAGGATCAAATCTGGGACTTGCTCCAATCTTAAGTCTCAAGTGAGCGACCCTAATTTTTTCTAAATGTTATAATCTGTATGTTCTCTTTTACATTAAATTTAGTTTGTCATTTGAAGTATTCGAATTTAATAGTCCATTTCACGTTTACCTACTATGTTCTATGCCCAATTCCGAAATAGGTCTAGAGGGATTTTTGAGAGCGTTTTTGTTGATGAATTATATTATACATCCTCATCCATAAAGTTTAATGGACCAAACTTTTCTCTCGCATTGAATCTCAAACCCACTTTGTTTTGAGATGGACACTTTTGTGCAAAAAAATGTATTCTAAGTGGAATGGAACAGGCGATGCTTTGAGATAAAAAAGACCAATAAAAAGGCTCTTTAAAAATCTAATAAAAATGGCATCGCTTGCCAGCTGGGTCTGTGTTGTTTGGCTGAAATTGGGTAAATGTTTCCTTTTTCAGCCAATTTTATTGTTTAAAATGAAAATGAATGTTTCATTCAACATTCATAAAGAAGTATATTTGTTTGCTTGAATTTAAATAATTACCTAGGTAAGTTTCTTATAAGCTGTAGACTGCTAAAAAGTGAAATCAGTCTAAATTGACATGTCATTTTTCAAAACATGTCATTTTTAAAGCCTCGGTTTGTTATTGAAAAGGTATATTTACCTGTCACTCGGGGGTATTCCAGATTTTGACCTTCCGGTGGTTGAATACCGTATTTCCTCGAATTACCCCCCCCCCTCGAAATACCCCCCCTCAAAATGGGCACTGAATTAATAAACCCCCCCTCCCCTCTAAATACCCCCCCCCCCAAAATTGAGTGTAAACAGAACGTACATCACAAAAGCTGCCGTTTGTTATCCTGGCAATGCAGAACACACGTTAAAACAATGACTGTGTTACGTTAGAACAGTGTTTATACCATCTACATACCTACTTATATAAGTGTATAAACACTTATTCTTGTCTATTATCGTTGCATTTTTCTAGGTCTGCGTACGTTACACACAACGAATTAGTACTGTGATTTCAAAAATTTTCTGTCGAAATAATTAACCCCCCCCTCGAAATACCCCCCTCAAAATGCTCACCCCCTGGTGGTATTTCGAGCAAATACGCGAGATAGCAAGTTGCTCCTACAGTAGGGGAAAATAAAAATTATTTGGTGGGTTGCGGGGGTTGAATATGTAGGCTCCATATATTGGCTTGGTGGCAATCCCAAGTCGTGTAAAGTGTAAAGTAAAGTGTCAAATGTGAAATCAAATGCAAAGTAAAGTGTCAAATGTAAAGTCAAATGCAAAGTAAAGTGTCAATTGTCATGCAAAGTTCAGTAATAAAATTGTTTATTTTTTATTTTGATTGACACTTTACTTTGCATTTGACTTTACATTTGACACTTTACACTTTACAGGGCTTGGGATTGCCCCTTGATACAAAAGTTTTTGATCAATTTCACAGTTAAATTTTACACTTTAATTAATACCAGCTTAAACCCCACTGATCATTATTGGACGTCCAATGCGAAACGAACCGGAAACGACAAAAACTTATGCACCAGACCAATAGTTTGATAACTAGCCGATTTGGGGGGGGGGGGGGGGTTCAGGGGTATTAGCCTAAAAATTTGCTTCCGGGATAGACAGATAGCTGGGCGATTCGGGGGGGGGTAGGGTTTCCCCCCAAACCCCCAATTTCTTACCCCTGCTGTCATTGTCATGCTGTCAACAAATTGATCAATCAGTATTTTGAATATGGTGGTCTCATTTCACTGGTCTGTGACTGTTTTTGGGTTGTAAGTTCACAGAGAAAAGAACTTTTTTTTAAAATGAAGTTGAAAACGTTTGAAATTATGTTTATGTTTTTCCTGCCGTGGCTGTTGAATAGAGTAATAGGTAAATATTTTCTAGATTTGAGCAATTTTTCTACATCTTTGCTCATGGAAAAGTGTTAATCGAAATAGTGAGAAAGAAACTTGTTGAGAAGGTTTTTTTTCTGGAATGCAGAGTTGGAAAAACGTATTTACGTTTACCCGAAATACCCGGTTATTTGGGTATTTATATTTACGTTTACGTTTACGTTTTGCAAAAATACCATTACGTTTTGTTACGTTTTCCTGGCACAATTACCCGGGTACCAGAGAAAACGTAAAAATCGTATGGAAAATGCACAAAAACAGTGCATTTTTGAACTTTTTTCTGATACAATAAATACAATTTATATTTTTGGCCAATTAGCTGCTTAATTGTTTGATAAATAACATAGGTAAGCAAAAATATGATCGTATTTGCAGAGAAATGCTTGAAATAGTATAAACAAAAGTGTTTTTCAATGCATCTGATCACGGGTGGTGCACTTCAAAAAAATTTTTGCGTTTACGTTTTTTTTACGTTTACCCGTGTATTTTAAAAGTATTTTACGTTTTCAGTATTAATACTCACAATTTAGAAAACGTATTTACGTTTACGTTTACGTTTTCCAAAAATACCAGTATTTGTACAACTCTGCTGGAATGTTTTCGCTATAAAAGGAAATAATTGTGCAGCACAAATAATTATATTTACAGTATAGAGTAGAACACCGCTGCAAAAAAATTGTTTGCCATGGTATGTTTATTTGCAGTCCGACTAATTGCATGATAAATTTAAGGCTATTAAGTTCACTGTATCAGCTTCCTCATAATTTCTAGTTCGGTTCCGGGTATACTCAGTGGGGGCAGGCCTGAAACGCACATCTGCCCGATACGCACATTTGCCCGTTTTTTTCACTTGACACTTTTTCAAGTGATTTTCAGATGAGTAAAGTGAAAAAAAGTTGCCCAATGACACAAGTGAACTTTTTTCACTTCACCCATATCTGAAAATCACTTGAAAATGTGTCAAGTGAAAAAAACCGTGAAAAATAGTCATTTTTCACTGTATTTCACTTGACACATTTTCAAGTGATTTTCAGATATGAGTGAAGTGAAAAAAGTTCACTAGGTAATGTCATTGCGCAGCGTTTTTCACGTCACTCATATCGGGCAAATGTGCGTATCGAGCAGATGTGCGTATCAGTGCACCCCCTACTCAGTGGACATCACACTTAGTATGGAAACCTACCGTAACCCATCTGAATTATGAACCAAAAATTATACTGTTTTTTTCCTCATAATATTTCGCTTTTACTATGGAATAATTAATAACTAAATTTATACAAGATTTTATTCATTATATTACGGTAGGATTCTGCGCATATTTTGCGGTCCACCGAGTATTTACATCAATTTCGGGTTTTCAGTTCAAAAATGTCTATAATTTGTCATTCGGGTGAAAAATTATTGGGATCGATCGGGTTGAAAATTAAAAAGTGATGCAATGATCTTTAAATAATCGAAAAAGTTGGACGACGCTCTTATATTAGAAGAAATACGGTATATTGTGAAAACATGTTTACAAACATGAAATTGACCTATCTGATGTGATTATGATGGATCATTTTGCATCACTTTTAGTTAACAAGCAAACGTAATTGTAGCGGTTCATCCCGTCATGGTTTAATCAAATTTACTTTTCGGTCACTGGCAGAATTGACTACTTGGATTAATTTTATTTATACATTTTATTGGTTTTGGAAACCATACCCACAAATTGAGAAATTTTGAACCAAATTTTTCAAAACTACTTATTTTTATTAGTAATAAAAATTCGAAAAAAATTGCTTTCCGCCGAAGTTGTGCATGTGACATTTAGTGAATATCATGCGCGATAAATTTTATCTTACACTACGGAGTCGTAAATACGCATGTATATTTGAGGCGTCTACTTCTAAAAGTCGACAAGTCCAAAATATGAAAATTTCGAGTGAGGCCCGGAAGCGTCATCTGCGCCCTGCAGCTACTTCAGCACATTTTTTATCATTTTCCATAAAATTTTTGACCTCACATGCCCATATAGCAAAGTGCCAAATTTGACATTTTTTGGGAAAAATGCAAGAATTTTTGGCAAGAAGTCGACACGTCCACCTAGTTTAGTGCAAGAAGTCGACAAGTCCACCTAGTTTAGTGCAAGAAGTCGACAAGTCCACCTAGTTTAGTGCAAGAAGTCCATTCCTCCGCTTCCTTTGTTATGGGAAAAATAGCAAGAAATGTGATATGTCCACTATGGACAGCTAAAAGTTGACAAGTGCATAAATTGCCCATAAGGCAGTCTCGGCTAGGGTGTCAAAAAAATTTTTTTACGGAAAACGGAAAACGGAAAGGTACAATTTTTTTACTTTACGGAAAACGGAAAACGGAAAGGTAAAAAAAAAATTTCTGCCGGAAAACGGAAAACGGATAGGTAAAAAAATTTCACTCAGCGGAAAACGGAAAATGGAAAGGTAAAAAAAAATTGTCAGCCGGAAAACGGAAAACGGAAAAATGAAATGCCGGAAAACGGAAAGCAAAATTTTCACGGAAACGGAAAAAAATAAAGTGAAATTAGCACAGTAATAGACAAATTTGCAGAAGGAAAACCTGCATGCAGGTTTGCCTGTTTGGCTTTGATTGTGGTAGCTGTACATTCTGCAACTATGGATCATGCCTGTAACTTCACTTGTAGTTCAAGCTTAACTGTACCAACAAAAAATCATCAAAAAGTAGCCATAGTGGCCATAGGAAAGGAAACACTACGACAATTTCACAGTCTAGAAGCAGTGGGAATCACTGATGACCCCTATGCAATTGATGACAACATTGCAGAGGAGATGATAATAAATAGCATAAAATTCAACGACAACAACAAACAATACTATATTGACTGGCCGTATAAAGAGAGTATCAGTGACCTGCCCACAGGAAAAGCAGAAGCCTTGGTGCAGTTTAAATCACTGATAAGAAGATACAACAAAGATCCAAACTTATTTGAACAATACCGGAAAGTTTTGGATGACCAACTAGAAAAGGGACTAATTGAGATCTGTGACGACAAAACAGACAACAAGGGGATTCATTACCTGCCACACCAGCCAGTAATCACACCGGGCAAATCGACATCATGCAGAATTGTGTACAATGGGTCGGCAGGTAAGCCCAGTTTCAACGAGTGCCTTTTTAGAGGACCAATTACAACACCATTAGCACTGGGCTTACTCCTGAGGTTCAGGGCAGGCTATCTAGCATTAATTGCCAATATTGAAAAGGCATTTTTGAATGACCAAGCTAGAGACTACACATGATTTTTCTGGCTGAAAGATGCCTCAAAACCAGTAACTGAAAATAACTTAATAGTACTTTGTTTTAAATGCATACTGTTTGGACTTGTCAGCCCAGCAATTTTGGGAGCAGTCATAAAATACCATTTAAATGTGACAATAAACAACATGAATGAATATTAAGAAAATGAAGGGTAACGAAACCAGTTGGCGATGATCATAAACAACATTTACGTCGATAACTTCATCATGAGTGTCACAAATGAAGTTGAAGCTTTAGAACTATATTACAAAGTCAAAGCTTTATTTAACTAATGTTCTATGAACATGAGGGAATGACTGTCAAACTCCAGATCAGTCATGAATGAAATAGCAGAAAACAACAGGAGTCCAAAGGTGAATAAAATTGTCGCAGTAATGGGCATGAAATAAAATCACCAAATGGACATGCTGGCAATATCAACATCAAAATTGCAAATTGACAGCATCACAACACCAACCAGACGAAACTTGAATAAATTATTGGTGTCAGCACATGACCCAATTGGGTTCACAGCACCTGTTTCACTGACCCTGAAGTCCCAGTTGTCAATGCTGCTCCAAGAGACAAAAACAACACAATGGGATGAGCCAATTGAAGATAAATACAGATTGGAAAAACAATGGAAAAATGCCAGAAAACTGAAAATCGAGCCAGAAAATGGAAAAATGGCCTGGTAAAATGGAAACGGAAAGGTAAAAATTTTTCAGCCAGAAAACGGAAAAATGGGCCGGAAAAACGGAAACGGAAAGGTAAAAAATTTTCAGCTGCCGGAAAACGGAAAACGGAAAGGTAAAAATTTTTCGGCTGCCGGAAAACGGAAAACGGAAAGGTAAAAAATTTTCGGCTGCCGGAAAACGGAAAACGGAAAGGTAAAAAATTTTCCTGCGGAAAGGCGGAAACGGAAAACGGAAACGGAAATTTGACACCCTAGTCTCGGCCTCCCCGGGAACAAAAATGTTCTCTAGTGCAAGAAGTCGACAAGTCCAATTCCAAGGACAAGTCCAAAAACAGTTTTGCTCTGACCGAATGGAAATTCATGGACACCCAAGTTTTCACATAAAGGTTGAGAGCAGGGGCCAGATTTAATTCTCGTGTAATGCGCCCTGGCCCTACGTGCATGTAATGCGCCCGAAATCGGGCAGCCTCCCTACAGATTGTTTACGTTTGCCCTATCCTACACGCCAGGCTCCCGACACGACAAAACGCAATTCAATTGCATGTCGGGAGGTCGCCCTCGGGTGTAGGGCAACCGTAATCAATTTGTCGGGAGGCTGCCCGATGTCGGGCACATTATTCACCGAAATGTTTATAACATAAAAAAAGAAAATGTCCAAAATGTTCAAAATAGAAAAAATATGAGCGACAACGAGCACGTCCCGCCGCTGGCACCCACTTTTCGCATGTCATGCTAATCGAGTATGTGTGCAGTGCATTTCGTCGTTAATCTGAATAGGTACTCTACCTTGCTAATAGAAGAGCAGTTCTATTTATTGGCTGCCATTCTATGGAGGTACGCCCTTCTATTAGAAGAAATGTGGTAAGGAACTGAATGTTTGGTAGATCAGCTGAATAACATCTGAATAAAAATGAAATATTGAAATAAAATGACACGTTGGCACTGATAAAAAAAGATTGCACTTCTTACTACTACTGATAGTGAATGAAATCAACTGTGAACGGAACAGAATCTGTCCATTCAATTTTGAATTTGAGACATTAGTAATTTAAAACATAAGTACCTAAATGGAACAAAATTGTACAGTCAAAAGTCCATCCATCTTTACAAACGTTTACCGCTCCCGACAGCATTTTTGTGGAGGTCAGATTTTTATTTATTTTGTATTTTGTCGGCCACGCGCCCGAAAAAACGCGTGAATTGAATTGGAAATTTATGTGTCGGGTGCCTTTCACGCATGGCTATCAATTGTACACGGGTTTGTCGGGCGTGTAGGGAGATGCGTGTAGGGTGTAGTGCATAACTTACGAAACTTTGTAGGGAGAATTTAATCTGGCCCCTGGGGCTGAAAATTTGACACTTTATTGTCAACATATTCAACTTGATGGAAAGCATGAGAGAGCCAAATTGGACACGCACCACGGGCCTGGAATTGGGTCCTAAACTTAAAATGCGGTTTACTCAAAATCACATTTTGTGGACTTGCTTTTAGAAGTAGAAGCCTCATTTGTAAGTAATTTAGTTAATTACCTTTTTCATCATTCGTACAGAAATTTACTCATGCTACAGTCTATGTGCGTGCGATGTTATAAACGTGAATGAATTGATATTGAAATGTGATGAATGGCCCATTTCGAAATTTTATCTGTCAATTTGTCATGTAAATGTTTACTGATCAGTGTCTATTTAGCATGTTACATTACATGTTGCGATTAAAGCTGCGTATTTCCCTGTTGAAATATACCTTATATCCTCGAATAAGTCCCCCGGGGAGTTATTTTTTCGTCAGAAGTTTTGAGGGGGAGTTATTCGAGGGGAGGGGGGTATTTTTTGTCAGAATTTTCAGTAAAATGTAAATATGATTGATTTACTGCACAAATGGGGTAAATTTGGTAACATAATCATTTGTAGGTGTATATAATTCACAAATTGAAGCAGTGAAATCAATCTTAGTGAACTCTGGCTGCAAGATATTGGCCCTACACACACTAGTTTTCACCGTGACACGTGTGAAAACTGAAATGGCGACATGGCGACATTCAGCCTACTCTTATTGTATGCTTTATGCGTTTTAGTTTACAAATTTTCAATTTGTAACTTTTATTAAATTAAATTCAAATTTAATTTTAATAAAATCATTCAACCGGGTTCATTTATTCGCATTTTAAAAAATTTCAGTTTTCACACGAAGTCACGGTGAAAACTAGTGTGTGTAGGCACAATACATATATTTACATTTTAAATACATAAAACGTTTTCTGTAAATGTGAAACTTTTTCTACCCGTCAAAGTGCGGAGGGGGAGTTATTCGAGGGGGGAGTTTGTTTGTCCTCACGCTCACAAGGGGGGGGGGCTTTTTCGAGAGGGGGACTTATTCGAAGATATACGGTATGTACAAATAAAAATATATAAATAATTAATGTTTAGTTGTTATGCTTGAATCAGATTTTGCACATGACTTTCACAAATGGCGGGAGATGCCCTACTCCTCACTAGTGGTGTAAAAAAGCGCCAGGACTTTGGCGCAAACTCAAAAAACGCCACGGCGTTTTTCCGACCCCCTGCACCAAGCGCCATAGCGCTTTTTACTTTGGCGCTAGCGCCAGCGCCAGACATTTTGTTCCTGGCACTGGGTAATAATAGCGCCTAGCGCAAAAAGTGCCGTGGCGCTATTCATGGGCATGGCGCCACAACAATATAACGCCAAGCGCCATGGCGCTTTTACATCACTAGTCCTAACCTTCAAAACTCACCCTTCATCACAAAATTCCCAAATTTCACATTTTTCTCATAAATTTGAAATTTTCCACCCAGGTGCTACAATTACCTCGAAAAATACTCAAACTTCTAAAAATGGCACTCTGCAGCTGTACAGTCACCAGAATTAATTCATTGCTGCTGTGTTTTTTGTCAGTGTCAATTGGGGCATATTATGGTGTGGCGTTGAGAACATTGCTGACACATTTTACAAAATGGCTGGGTGGGAGTAATTTTGAGCACAGTTTTGTACCAGTGCTGGGTGCTGGCTTTTTGCTGCCAAATATTGTCGGTTGTGCCATTATGGGCTTTTTGGCTGTGGCGGGTCGGTTTCTTTGGATGGCTTTTTTGGTTTGATTTTTTGGATTGTTGGCAAGAGTTTTACTTTGCATTTTACATATTGTCATGGATAACGTTTGGCAAATTTATCCGACATTTTACATGTTTTTTGCAGTGTGCCTGGCCCTTTGTGTATTCTCATAATTTGTATACTCGGCAGACACGATACTCTACAAATAGATAGGAGTTATGTCTTGGGCTGGCAGGCCGCCAGCCGAGAACTTATGGAAGGCGCGATGACGAAGTGATGACGTCATGAAGACGACGTGATGGCAAGAGATGATGATGGCGACGAAAGTGATGACGTCATGATGGAGTGTTTCCTCCTGGAAAATGTACGGCGTAACGTCATCCGAGTATACAAGAGGAATTTCTATAGTATTAACTCAAATAGTTTACAATCAGTGCTTGTAGCGGATTCAGTGTGTCTCACTTTGTGGATTGACAATTAAAAGGACAAGTTGTGAGAAAAGCTCCGTTAAAAAGTAACCAGACAAGTAGATTTGGGCACCTACACTACACATCATTTGAAAGAAAAATACTTAAATCTTCTCCTACCACTAAAAAAAACTACCTAAATAGCCAGTAATTGATGTCATATTACACTCTCAAACCACCCCCTCCCCCATTCCCCCCACCCCACCTCAAAAAGAACCCCCCCCCCACAGGACCCCCCACGACCCACAGTTGCCTAGCAGCGGTGGCTGCAGGTTTATCATCAGGTGTTTGCGGCTCGTGCACCACATTTGCTACATGGCAGCTTTCTGTGGCAAGGTTGATTTTGAAGGGTAGACTTGTGGATGGATGCGTGCAGAGTTTGGTCACATTTGCCACTAGTTGGCTGGCCTATGTGGGGGGTAGGCAGGTGGGTTGACAAGAGTGAAGAATTTGGGGCGGGGGGTTTGGAAATTTGAAAAATGTATCTTTATATTATTTTTGTGGTATTTTGGTTGAAATGATTGAAAAAGCGTTGAGTAAAATGCGGAACTACAATTTAAAACTTCAATTTCGCATGGTTCTATTTAGTTGTGGCGCCAAAATGTGCAAATTTGTCTATGACAGAAGCTTGCAGGGCAGCAAAATACACTACCGTGCAGAATAGTTGAGACTTTTTTCACTGCGTGATTAATGTTGCCAGAATTTTGAAATGGTTGATATGCAAAACATTTGGATACTATACATGGGTACTCTGAGGGGTTGACTACACATGCCCAGGATGACTGCCCCTCAAGTTTAAATCTGCATATATTCCTAGTGAACAAACATATTAACTCAGTTTGTTCATGTTTCAGAATAGTTGAGACTTTTCTTGTTTTGGGCAGTAGCCACCCAGTATCTCACTTTAAAGTCTATATCCAATTCCTATGTTCATTTTTTAACAAAAATTTTACCATGGGAACTGCTTCCCTGCATTGCTGAGCTCTGTGTGCAGCAAGAAACATTCTAAGCATGAACAGCATATGGCAATGCGTATATGGAAATGTGGCATTTATTTATTTTTGCTGCAGTTTTGCATCCATTGCCAGCAACTCAGAAATAGGGGTAGGCATACTACTGAGTGGGGCTATTTGGTGTGTAAATTTGAGGTTATGGCTTTGCTCTATTAGGGAGAAAAGTTGACCCAACTGTGAATGAGTAATGTGCAATTATTTTGTATGGAATGAAGATGGAAGTTTTTAAGTGCTATAACTTTTGATTGGAAAGAGATATTGAAAAAAACGTTTTTGTCATATTAATTCTCTCTGTCTAAAGAATGTTATAGACCATTCAACAACAAAATTTTGATGCTGCAAACCCCAGTAAAATAAGCATAAAATATTTAGACACCATTGAAAACTTTGAACTGCCATAACTTTTGATTGGAAAGAGATATTGAACTCATTTTTGTTTTAAATGAATCCTCGTTGTCTAAAGTATAAGATAGCGTATTCAAAAAAAAATATTTTTTCATGTTCAAAAACTGGGTGAAATTGACATACGTAGTTTAGACATCACTAAACCGACCACAAAAATAGAATTTGCATGTTGTCCCAATCATTTTAAGTGTTGAATGATTCAAATCAGCCCAGAAATGGTTGAGTTATCAAGCTTCAAACACACTCATCCAGATTGCCCATTTTTTGTATATTTATTGACCATCTTTTTATAGACCCCCCTATAACGGGCCTGGGTTATTATTTGAGCAAACAAAAAATTTTCTGTAGTAGCCCCAGCATCAAACCCCAACATACTCAAACGGCATCAAAATTGGGCAAGGGACAAGAAATTGGGGAGCAAAAAAAGTGCGGTGGACCCCCAGCCTACTGTTTCTCTACGTGTGAAAAGTCTCAACTATTCTGCACGGTAGTGTATTAAGATGCAGTCAAAAATTACCTCAAATCTGATGGAAAAATCTATCACATTTTCACATCAATCCTGTTCTAAAGATTTACACATTCGCTTTAATTCAAACTTCATTTCCAGATCGGCACTTGCCTCAATACATTGCTGGCTGCTCGCAAGAAAACTGATGCGACAAAGTGTGACGAGACAAATGACAATTCTCATGAAATGACTAGATTGCATGGATCGCCCAAACACATCATCAATATTGTTGTGAATGAAGGAACGGTTGGTTTTTGTATGCTTAAAAATGTTGTGACGTATTTTACTAGTGGTATGGAATTTTGAAAATCCGGAAAATTTTTGGGGTCGTTTGTTGGCTGTGTTTTCAATAAACGCTCTTTTTCTAAGGTAGAATTCCGAAAAAAGGGAGAACAATATTTTCAAAAAATCGAAAATCGGTTTAAGTAGCTAAAGATTGCTAAGGAATTACCTTCTTTTACCCAAAAAAATAGCGATTAGCGCTTTTGGAGGTTAAAATTGGAAAAAATCTGCAAAATTTAGCGATTTTGAGCTCAACTTGGGGCGAAATCGATTTGGGCCAATTTGCTCCACATGATTTCCACGTGACACCCCCCCTCCTTATACCTGGCGCATTTAAGGGGGGGTGTAACGCCCCCCCCATTGGAGACCCCTGACCTGGGGGCTTCTCGCTTTTCGCTCATTTTACTCATTAAGTCTCAATCACTTCTATCAGGTGAATGATACGACACTAACGGAAATTCACCAGGAAAAAAATGATTCCGATGGCATTGGAAACAGCGCCACTCACAAAACGGAATCTTATCGAATGAGCACAATTGTTCCAGTTGATAATAACGACGGTGGCAGTCGTGAAAAGTGGTGCGGCGAGTGGGTTTTGATTTTTTTCAAATTTAAGGTACCTTCTTTCCTCGAAATACTCCCTTGAAATACCCCCACCTTCGAAATACCCCCTCGAAATACCCCCACCTTCAAAATACCCCCTCGAAATACCCCACCATCGAAGTACATACCAGGTCTGATCGAGGTTGTTGAAAAATAATTTTCCCGAAACACCCCCTCCCTGATTACCCCCTCAACTTTTACTCTCTCAAATAATAAACCCCCCTGGGGGTATTTCGAGGAAATAGGCTACTTGGAGCAGAAAATACCGAAATCACAACAGTTACAGGTAGACACGATGAAAATGTAAAACATGTGATGCGAAAATGTTGATCTAAAAATCTGAGATGTTTTCACGTGCTAAGGAAGACCATCACACCCCCTATTTCTTCTGTGTTTTTTTTATCTGCACACTTTCCACTGAAATTGTTCCAAATTCTTAATCCCATCTAAATAAAGTACCCCCAACCACAAACAGCACCCCCAATATCTACCTAATAATAACAATATCAGTATTCCTCCTACACACGCTCCTAGTGTGGTCACTTTTTTACACCACATCGCACAATTCACCGGAACATTGGACACGCGCCGCTGCGCTATCAATTTGCCTGGCGCCATTGGGGGCGCTAATTCGGTACGGTCTATCTCTGCACAACGGTAAACATCCTAATTTTCCGGTGTACACTTTTGTCGCCAATGTGACAGCCAGTGTGGCCAATTTGTTCATGGCTGGAGGACAGTTGGTTATCGAGGTGGGCGGGGCTTATTGTGGGGCTATTTTGGAGGGGGCGGGTGGTTGTGGCATTGGAGGTCACTTTTTTGGTGCACGACATGTTTTGGTTGGTACCCTGATCAGATACCTAACGATGAAAAAAATTAATTTTTATCCTTTTAAGGGGGATTTTAGGTTTAAAACCCTAGAAATGTAAATTTGAATGTGAAATTGCGCGCTTGCATACAAACATTGTCAATATACTACTACAAAACAGCACTGGGAAATTTTTATTGTTTACCCCTTTTCCCCAAACTACCATAACCCATCGATTTTACCCCCCCCCCCCAAACACAGCAACACACACACTTGTCGACGCACGCACAGCACCTTTACACATTGTGGGTGCTAGCAGGTATTTCAACTGGCGCCATGGGCTCACTGAGTACCGTAAGCACCTGGATTAATGAACTTTACAAGCTTACCGTAACCCGGAGCCATTTTTACGGTTGGGTTACGGTAGCCACTGCCCAGGGTTTGTGTTTGTTGGTGGGCGCTTTGTTTATGTGGTTTGGAAATGTGACTTTTGAGAGGGATTTGTGAAATGTCTATTTATTCATTATGGGTGGATTAATCTTTTTTATGCAGATATTTGTGTACATAAGTTGTGCAGAAGTTATGATCTTTGTAGGGGATATAAAATAGCACGATAATGTATTAGTTTGTGCCCATCTGATAGTTTACAACCGACTCTCGTACCGTATATCTTCGAATAAGACCCCCTTGAATAACTCCCCCCCCCCTACTAGCTTGGTGAGGGAAAAACAACCCCCCTTGAGTAACCCCCCTCTGTGATTTGTGGAAAAGATGTTGCAAAAATACAAAATATAATCAATGACGTCCGACGGACCAAAATGACTGTGCTGTGTGCAAAATAGCTTTGCCTGGGCTGATTCATCGAATGCAAATGCAGTGTGTGAAATGAAAAATACCACAGAATATTAGCCTACGTCAGCGACATGAGATATTGTGCCTGCACACACTAGTTTTCACACGAAATTTAGAAAACTCACAAATCAGCTTAGATAGCATTTGAGTTTCCTACAATGAGGTGGCCGTCAACTGCAGTTGCCGGAGATTAAAAATGACTCATTGTGGAAAACTCAAACACGCTCAAAGCTCACTTATGAGTTCCCGAAATTACGTGTGAAAACTAGTGTGCGCAGGGTGAATATAGTGTAATTCTGAGGTAAAAATACCCCCTTGAATAACTCCCCTCAAAAAGTCTGGCAAAAAACTCCCCTGGGGTTTTATTCGAGGATAGAAATACGGTAATTTATACTTTTGTATGCATAAGTTCCATATTTACCCATCATTCAGTGTGCAAAGCTGCAATACCTCAAACCTTAGATTACTTTGCCCCCCCTCATTCATTAGAATGTGTGTATTTATCTACCTATTTGTTTTAATTGTTATACTTCAAATATGTACAAAAATGACAGTATTATGAGAATGTAAATTAGATTTTTAAATATAGCTATACTCCATTTACTTTACACCTTGCACGCGTGGTTCCCGCTGGAAGTGTGCCAACGATGGTTAACGCGTGCGACTTTCATAAAAGATGATAAAATTGATTGTTGTTATAATTTTATTCATTAACATATTCACACCGATGAATTTATCATCTTCTTAGGAAATCGCATGATTTAATAATCATTGGCACGCTTCCAACGCAAGACATAATTTAGTGCGAGGGCAGAGTATCACGTCCGCCGAGTATAGATATGGTGTATGTTATGTTATGAAGGATTTAAATCTCAATCAAAATTTTGCGTTTCAATCAAAAGTTGGGTTGTAATATCCCATAAGTTATCGCGATTCATGGGGTTGGGATGATATATCGTATCGAAGGTAAACTATTTTTCTTATCGAATATCGATATAGACAAAAATATCGAATATTATCGACGATTTTTTTCATATTTATCGAATATAGGATATCGACCATCAGCCAACTAACTTGCATTTGAACATCTTTCGTCGGCTCGTCAGCGAGCTTTGAATTGGAATCTGAACCAGTTGACATTCAGTGTCGTTGTCAACTAGTGCGTGTAGAACTATTTTTCCTATTGAATATGAGTATCGAGAGTCCATATCGATATTGAATATCGAGTTTCAGCAAAACCTATTGAATATCGATATCGACCAGTAACATCGTCCCAACCCTAATAATGCACAAAGAATGTGCAGTAATTTCGAATGCATTAATTGCCATACTCGTGTTTACAAGCTGGTGGTTGTGACTTGTGATTTTCTTTTTTTTGTGATTGATGCGCCAAAAATTGTCTATCCATGTATTTATAAATTTCTATATCTATCTATAAAATATACCGTATTACCTCGAATTAACCCCCCCTTGAATTAACCCCCCCTCGAAATACCCCCCTAAATTTCGGCTGAGGAAA
This sequence comes from Sphaerolaimus hirsutus, assembly GCA_964036195.1. NCBI lineage: Eukaryota > Metazoa > Nematoda > Chromadorea > Monhysterida > Sphaerolaimidae > Sphaerolaimus > Sphaerolaimus hirsutus. The sequence continues at coordinate 19,477,909 of OZ038460.1, read as the reverse complement.
TAATAAACCCCCCCTCGAAATACCCCCCCCCCCTAAAATTTTGTGTAACGTGAACGTACATGACAGATACCGCAGTTTGTGATCTGTACAATGCAGAACACACGTTAAAACAGATGATTAAGTGACGTTAGGGGAGGGTTTTTGTGTATATACAGTTATATATGCCTATAAACACATATACATCTATGTAATTGTTTGATTTTTCTACGTCTGCGTATGGGGAATTTCCGAAAATTTCTGGCGAAATAATAGACCCCCCCCCCTCGAATAACCCCCCCCTCGAATTATCCCCCCCCTCAAATTTTGCTGGCGAAAAAATAAACCCCCTGGGGGTATTTCGAGGTAATACGGTATATGTATTGCAGTTATTAGTGCCAAGTGAAGTACAATTGTAGATCTCAAAGCGGAATCCAAAAAAAAGTAAAAATGTAAATGAGGCGTCCAATTCTAAAAGTCGACGAGTCCAAAATATGAAGATTTTAAGTTAGGCTTGGAAACGGGATCTGGAGCTACTCCCGCACATTTTTCATTATTTTCCATAAAAATTTTTATCTCACATGCCTACCTATATACGATAGTGTCAAAATTGGGCAAGAAGTCGACAAGTCCACTTAGGGTTCGGCTAAAAGTCAACAAGTCCATCCTCCGCATCCTTTTTTTGTAGGGAAATAGCAACAAATGTGATAAGTCCACTATAGACACCAATTTCTAAAAGTCGACAATTCCATAAATTACCCATAAGGCAGCCTCTACCTTCCCAGAAAAAAATGTTCTCGCGTGCAAGCAGTCAACAAGTCCATTTGCCTCCCCGAAACAGTTTTGCTCTGTCCAAATGGAATTTAATGGACACCCCATTTTTCACATATAGGTTGACAGCATGGGCTGAAAATTTGACACTTTATTGTCAACATATGGAACTTAATGGAAATCATGAGAGAGCCAAATTGTACACGCACCACGGGCCTGGAATTGGGTCTGAAACTTAAAGTGCGATTTACTCAAAATCGCATTTTGTGGACTTGTCGACTTTTAGAATTAGACGCCTCAATTGTGTTCCTGTGGCACAATAATGTGCGCAAAATGGTCTTGGGCAGGTGAAAAATTATAATGGAAAAGCGATGGTGTAGGTAGGAAGTTGAGCAATAAAAAGTGTGTTTAATGGTGGTGGGATATTTGTATTTTTAAATCTACGAAAATATGAGAAATCCCGTATATTTATATTACCCCAGCTCTGAAAAACCCTGGAGATAATAGAAATGAATTTTCAAAAATAAAAATCTCTAGAAATTTCTTTAATGTTAGGTGGTGACCAGTTTATTTGTAGGTTTGTTTTGGCATTCCCCGTGAACAATAGCCAATAGAGGGGTGTTGCTTTCTGGCATGTGCATTTGTTTGATAATTTTATTTGGTGCCGTGATTCATTACTACATTTCATTTCCATATTTTATTCACGCGCAATACATCAGGCAGTCAAAAGTACAAACGAAAATCCTTAGTAAATCAAATGCAAAAAAATAGAGAAAACAGCGCACAATGTTAAAAACAGGTGATACCAAATAGGTGAATTTACGTATACTCAGACCGCACGCTATGCTGTTTTATTGTCAAAAATCCACCATGACATCACCGTTAATAACATAAAAATTGTTCCAAAAAAGTTTCAGGAAAAAAAACACGCGTCGCTTTACGTGACTCGCCGTTTTCCTTCTTCAATGTTTTTTTGTGTGAAAATACGTGAATAAGTAACCATCCAACTCGCTAATTCTTACGCGTAAATTTGGAAGCATACTTTGCGATCCACAGAGTATAACCATCGATTTACCGAATGGTTTTTGATGAAACGGACACTGGAATGATACTATACTCGGCAGACACGATACTTTACAAACAGATAGGAGTTATGTCTTGGGCTGGCAGACGGCCAGCCGATAACTTATGGAAGACGTGATGAAGACGACGTGATGGCGAGAGATGATGATCGGGACGAAAGTGATGCCGTCATGATGGAGTGTTTCCTCCGGGAAAATGTACGGCGTAAAGTCATCCGAGTATACTAAAAAAAACACGTGTGTATACAAAACTTTAAAATAGGCTTGTGCATCAAAGAAAAAATAAACCCGAATACAATTTTAAAGGCAAGTGTGGAATGAGCGAATAGCCTACATAAAATGTAAAACACTATGATAAACGTCCCATGATGACAGTGTAGTGTTGAAAAAATGTCTGGACTTTGGTTCCAAGCACCAAGAGTGCTGTCATAGCGCTTTTTTATACATAAAATTAGTGTCTGGCGTCAAAGCGCCAAAGTGCTTCCACATGACTATGCCAGTCAGAAGGAAAAAGCATTATGGAAGTTCCTCTGCTCGACATCAGTTTACTCTGGTGCCAGTCCCAGACCGTGTAAAATACGCTGTAAAATGTCATAACTTGTGCAAAATGTCAAAAGTCACGTAAAATGCCGTAGAAAACGGCAAACGTAGGTTTAACTGGGTCTGTGACTGCCCCCAGGTTAGTGATGTAAAAGCGCCATGGCGCTGGCGCTTGGCGCCTTTTTGCTGTGGCGCCATTGGCGCTTGGCGCTCGCATGCCAAAAGCGCCATGGCGCTTTTCGCGCTTGGCGCCAAAAGTCTGGCGCTTTTACATCACTACCCCAGGTGCAACTGGTGAATGCAGTGGTGATCGCAATGGACCAATGGTCCATGACATACGTGGCGCTTGCTACCAAAGTCTTGACATTTTTGACATAGATTACATTACTACTATGGGGGTCTGTGCCATCCCACATCTAAACCCATCCCACATCCCGGCCCAGAAATTGATGCCTGTCATATTTGATGCGTATTCCTCGCATTTTTGGTGGATATTGGATGCAAAAAATGTTGATGATGAAGAAGTGCTACATTAAGAGACACTTTCAATGACTCGGTGATTTCGCAGGTAAGAGTTGTACTCAATAACACTGACTGCATTCAATAGTTGTCAACTGTCATGTTAAACACATGTGGTGTCAAATTGTCTTCAAACACTCTAACATGTTATATTAGATTGATTACCTTGTGTCATCATGACTTTTTTGAAATTCCCTAAATTAAATACAGTCTATTTGAAAGACAAAGTAGATCTAGATGTGGGATGGGTAAGATGTGGGATGAGCCTACGTCCTACTGTGGTACAATATAAATGCAGCAAACATGGCGGCAGTAAAGCCGGAATTAGAGCTCAGCGTCGATTCGACGTAAAATGACGTCGTAAAATTAATTACACGAGTGTGGATAGTGATGGAATGGCGCCATGGCGCTGGCGCCATTTGAGGGCGCCAAAAGGCGCCGCGCCATGGCGCCCTTGGCGCCTGGCGCCCACTTTCTGAAAGGCGCCATGGCGCCCTTGGCGCTTGGCGCCCTTTCTCCGTGGCGCCCTTGGCGCCTGGCGCCCTGCCCTAAAAGGGCGCCAAAATGGCGCCAGCATGGTTTCAAGGTGAGTGCTGCGTGAATGAATAAAAAAGAAAAAAACGGGTCTGTGAATGATCAAAATTCATTGGAAAATAGACAAAGTGGTGTGAGTGGATGTATATGTTTCATCCTATTTTTATCAGATGCGTGTAACGGATCAGAAGCTGAGCATGAGAGACCGGTGAACTTGCAAACTTGTAAATCAACGGATTGAAATTATCGGAATTCCGTTGTCGTCCGCTTCATGTAAACATATTGGAAAATCTATTTGATGTGCATTCATTGTTTTGTCGAATGAGAATTTTCAAAGTGTTTGAATTGAATATCACATGTGAGTACGGTTTTTGCACAAAAGTTTTTCGCTAGTCTCATTTTTGCTGATTACATCCTGGAGAACATGAATAAAGAAGTGAATGTGTGCACTACAGTGCTGGAGAAGCATTTTTGGCACACGCAGGGTATTCTACTCGCTTTTTTATTCTGGCGCCATTGGCGCCTGGCGCCCTTCTTTTCAATTGGCGCCATGGCGCCCTTGGCGCTTGGCGCCCTTGGCGCTTGGCGCCCTCTTTCCGTGGCGCCCTTGGCGCCTGGCGCCCACTTTCCGAATGGCGCCATGGCGCCCTTGGCGCTTGGCGCCCTTTTTCTGTGGCGCCCTTGGCGCTTGGCGCCCAGTTTCCGAATGGCGCCATGGCGCCATTGGCGCCTGGCGCCATTTTTTCTGGCGCTTTTCCATCACTAAGTGTGGATCATGCTACGGGCCTACAATTTGTTAAGGATAATATATGAATCAATACCTTAATTGTGTCCAATACTGAGTGTTATCAGCCACAACTAGAGCGAATTGAAAAATTCAATTTTTATCATTCTACGTCATCATTTTACGTCAGGGAACAAATTTTACATTTCACGTCAATGATTGCAAGCAACCGTTGACGTGAAATGTAAAGTTAGTTCCCTGACGTAAAATGATGACGTAGAATGATAAAAATTGAATTTTTCAATTCGCTCTAGTTGTGACTGATAACACTCAGTATTGGACACGATTAAGGTATTGATTCATATATCATCCTTAGAAAATTGTAGACCCGTAGCATGATCCACACTTGTGTAATTAATTTTACGACGTCATTTTACGTCGAATCGACGCTGAGCTTTAATTCCGGCTTAAAGGAAGTGAATTTTTGCACCCATGAGATATTTTCAACAAAAAACAACAGAAAAAGTCATCGCTGCATTGTGATGTTACCTAAATGAATTTATGTTAGCCTAGTGATCAGTTGAGAAGGATACACAATAAAACTTGCATGAACTACCTAAATAAAAAGAAGTAACAAATTGCAGATTTGGAATTGTATGACTCCATGTTTTGTGCACAAAGTTTTTGATATTTATGGAGCGATTACAGCTCGGATGTAAAATTCCAGTGTAAAATTCTATCGCAAAATTGATTACATGAAAGTGGATGATGATACAGGTCTGCAATTTTATGGACAATATGTTTATCAAAATACCTTCATTGTGTCCAAGAGTCATCATCCACAGTCACTGCCATTTGATTGTGAAAATTCAAAAATTTCTATTTTACGTTATAATTTTATGTCAGCTGAAGAAAAATCAATTCTACGCTATGTCATTGCATGCAATCACCTGGCGTAGCTGAAATATCGATTGATTTTTCTTCAGCTGGCGTAAAATTTCAATGTAAAATCGAATTTTTTTAATTTTCACAATAAAATAAAAGTGACCGTGGACGATGACCCTTGGTCACAATGAACCTATTTATAAACATATTGTCCATAAAAAATTGCAGACCTGTATCATCATCCACTTTCATGTAATCAGTTTTACGCTGGAATTTTACGTCGAGCTATAATCGCAGCATTATAGATGTAAAATACTACAAGTCATACATTCACAGTCACACCGTCAGTATTTCAAGACTTTTTGCAAGGCATGTAGTCCGATCAGTATACCAATCATCGTCGCCACTATGGGCCCACGGCCCCACACACACTAATTGACATAGAAATTCGTGTCATTAATTTTGGCCAATTATGTGATTTCACTTTTTATATGTGATAGAGCAGTTAATTTCATTTCGTGACACTCAATTTTCATTGTTTCTTTTAAGTGTGATGCTTTAAAAAATTTTTTGTGTCATTTAGTTGACATTCAGTTGACATTTTTTGCGAAGTCAACTAGTGTGTGTGGGGGGGGGGGGCTTAACTGATAAAGACAGCACAAAAGTCTTGTTTTGTGAGATGTTTACAACATACTGAAAAAATGTGAATAGAAGATCATTGCTTCATATTTATGAAGAATTAGACAAGAATTTTTGTCAGAATTTTTTTATTTATCTATAATGAGGCCATCGACTTTTGCACTGCCTCAGAATCAAACAGTAAAAAGGACAAAATTAAAGTAGCCAACCCAACCAAAGATAGGCCTCAATAATATTCTGAACAACACGAACAAAAAGCACTAAGAAGCAAAAACGCATTCAGCTTTTGTGTTGTGTGGAGGAACTCACAAATTACAAAAACTAAAATTAGAATGAGTTTCTTTTTCTAAAACATGGAAGCAAAAACACAGAAATACAGTATGATTTCTTGTGTTTGTCGTTGGTTGTATTTATTCAAGGTTGTAAAAAATAATTTGACTTAAAATTTGGGATCAAAGTTTAAAAACAAACATTTTTTCATGTGTCAATTTCATGTAACTCAATAGGTAATCCAGTGCAGTTCGGGAAAAACGTCATGTTTTAACATTTTTTTAAGAGCGGATTAATACATTTTTGGTTTTGTATATGCCTGTGTAAATAGAATATTCAAATCAATTGCTCCAACTACCGTATTTCCTCGAAATACCCCCCCCCTCGAAATACCCCCCCCCCTCGAAATACCCCCCCTCAAAATGGACACTATGAACTTATAAACCCCCCCCTCGAAATACCCCCCCCCCCAAATTTAGTGTATAGACAACGTAAATGACAAAGGCTGCGGTTTGTCATCTGGGTAATGCAAAACACACGTTAAAAACGATGACTCTGTTATGTGAGAACAATGATTATACGTCTACACACTTTTACAAGTCTTTAAAGACTTATAAATGGCGATTTTTGTTACATTTTCGACGTCTGCGTACGTTTCAGACGACAATTTAGTACTTGGTTTTCAAAAAATTTCTGGCGAAATAATAAACCCCCCCCTCGAAATACCCCCCCCCTCGTTTAACCCCCCCTCAAAATTCTCACTCTGAAACAATAAACCCCCCGGGGGTATTTCGAGGAAATACGGTAGTTCAAATCTCAGTCTTTATATCAAAATAGCCCACGTTTGCATGTCAAAAATGCAAGACAGATACCTAGTCAGATTTCAAAATTATCAAAACACAGAAACTGTTCCCAAAATAGACCTTGGGCAAAAATCGAGCAAAATTTGAAAACTACACCAGCTACCAGTGCCAGAATCCTTCAAATGTCTGCCGTACAAACCCAAATCCAAACTGGGGCTGATGAGCAACTGTAATCATCCTATTCCTGGCCCACGAAACAGCTCTAGTGAAGTTGTTCTGGGGCCACTTCCGGTGCCTGTCAAATGTCCTGTAAAATGTGTGATGTCATGTAAAGTGTCTAAAGTCATGTAAAACGCCCTGGAAAATGGCATGAATGCCATTTTCCAGGACGTTTTAGGCAGCGTTTGCACGGTATTTTTGTGACGACACCGACAACACTAGGAAAAGTTCCATAAGTCGAGTGAAAAGTTCCATATTCACGAGAAAAATGTGAAAGCATATGCATTGTACTTTGATGTATATGCATGTCAAATTTAAATCGATTCCGTCTGGTTGCTCAAGAGTTGCAGACATTTGAATTCTTTTACTGTTGTCGGAAGCCGACAACAATCGCCGACAAATCTAAAAAAATGAATTTTCAAACTACGCGAGTGTGACGACTAGCAAATTCATGTGATCGTCACACTCGCATTGCAGTCGCTTGCAAAAGTGGCTGACAGTCGTCGCACTCATAATAATCTGCAAAAATATTCAGTGTTCATCGCAAAGCGGTCAGGTCAGTGACGACACAATTTTTCCGTCGTCACAACAAATCCGTGTAAACAGGACCTTACACGACTTTAAACACTTTACATGACACTTGACATGTTCAAGTCCATTTTCCAGGGTGCGGGAGTGGCACCTGGCTTTGATGACTGCGCGCGCGCCCATTGCGCCAGTGTGCGCGCGGGTCGTAGTGCTGCTCGCAGCGCAGAACCGCCCCGATTGTCTGGTCCTCTTGCTCGAATAACTGCGAGAAACTGGTGATTGGTGATGGCGAGTGAATTTTGATTTTTTTTGCAATTTCCGAATTTTTCTGTTTCACAGTGGGAAAAACATGAAAATTTGGAACGTTTCTCCAGGGAGTTTGCCATCATTAGTCGTGCGAGAAGTTACACAACATTAGGGATGGCCCGTGTTTTTTTAACCGTTTAAAAAAACAACTTTTTTTTTTTTAAACAGAGGCTTCAAAACGGGTTTAAAAACAAAACATAAGCCAAAATTTTTTGTACTATGTACAATTTTGCAATTTTTTTGCACGCAAGCGCGCAATTTTACATAAACTTTACCATTTGTGATCGTTTTCATTGGTTTTGAGGCATTTTTAGTGTGAAAGCTTCCATTTGTTCATGCTATTGTGTCATAATCAGGGTTGGTTTTATAAAAATCATTTGTATACAAATTGTATAAAAATTGTATAAAAATGTATTTTTATTTTATTTTATTCTTGTTTCATTTTTTTAAATTTTATTCCAAAATAATCATAAAATAATAAAATGGACCATTTTACAAAACTTTTACAGAAATTTTTACAAAAAATCAGAATCTTGCATGCAAGGTCAGAAAAATGTGATAATTAAACCTAAACATGAAAAACGTGTGACAAATTTTTCCATTACTTTGCAAAAGTTGCATGCAGTAGGTATTGTTAGCTAGTTGCAAGTGTTAAGTTACAATTATCGATAAGAATGGTTTGCATTTTCAGTAGAAGGATTACGGGGATGGTCCGGCCGTAAAGTAAACCCGGCCGTAAAGTAGAGGGTGCTACTTTAGTCCAGGCATCATTACGGCAGAGTTGTTTAACGTACTGAACTTTTTTCAAAGTAAACGTAAACATAAAGTATTTTATTTTTAGTGACATCTGAATACAGAAAACGTAAAGTAAAAATTTTCTACTTTTACGCTGTGTAAAAGGTGAGTAAACGTCTATATCTGTAAATACTAGTTTTCTGTACTCGCGTACTTTCAAAAAGTACGCGAGTAACTGAGTACCGGTATTTTTTCGGGAGGAAACGTAAACGTATTTACGCAGCACTCGAGTATACGTATTTATCGAGTAAACGTAAATACGTTTGTACAACTATATGCATTACGGCCGGATTTACTTTACGGCCGGGTTTACTTTATGGCCGAGATCTCGCCGAAGGATTACTGGAGTGTGCTGGGCGCATTTGTAAAACATCATGCAAAGTGTCAATTGTCATGACAAATGTAGTAAAGGGTCAATTGGCATCTCAAATGTCAAGCAAAGTATTATTGTCATGACAAATGTTGTGCAGAGTGTAAATTGTGTATCTGAATCTTATGTTTTGGTACTAAGCACTGGGTATTTTGCAAAATTTTTGCGTGCAAGCGCGCAATTTCACACACAAATTGACATTGGTGGTTGTTTTAATTGGTTTTGTGGCATTTTTAGTATCAAAGCATCCATTTCTATGTGCTACCATGGGTTAATAAGCCGTCATATGTTGCTGTAGTATATAATATTGAGGTAATGTGCTTCCATGAACCTCCACAGTGTGAAACTTCACTCCCAAAGTAAAAACCTCCTTGTTTGATCACTATTCCGTTCCAAACTTGACCTGAAGTCACCAAACATTCGACTATAAGGCGATATACAAACATGTCAACAAAAAATGGATATTTTTGACACAAATCACCACTTATTTATAATGCTATCCCATGGCTCCACAGCCATTATATTGTCATATTTAACATCACAGAGTATTGCCACTGTCTAATATACCTATATATGTTGACACAAGGTCATATCTGGGAGCTTTTTAAAAAAAACATCGAGTTAAAAAAACGTTTTTTTCCAACCCTACACTTTACTTAACATTTTCATGAAAATTGACACTTCCCATTCCATTTCATATGACATTTTGACACTTTACATGGCTTGGGACCTCCCCAGCTCCGCGAATGGACAGGTTGAACTATAAACAACAGAAAAAATTTTTTTTAAAAATATGACTTTTTATACAATTATTACAAAAATATGAATTTGTAAAAAATTTTACTAAAATTTTACAAAAATGCAAATTTTTATACAATTTTGATTTTTATTTTGAAATTTTTCATTTTTTTTAATTTTATTCTTCAATTTTCCATTTTATTTTTATTTTATTCTTATTCTTTTCTGAGATTTTGCCAACCCTGGTCATAATAAGCCGTGATATGTTAGTGTAGCATATAATATCCAGCAAATGTGCTCCTACATACTTCTACAGTGTGATCCACCACTGTCAATGGATTAGCCTGATATTATAACCTTGTATAAGTGCTATTCCATGCAAATCTTGACTTGAAGTAACGAACATTTGACAAAAGACGATATATGTAATAAGTCAACAAAAAATTATTTTTTTTGACAGAAATCACCACTTATAATGCTATCCCATGGCTCCACGGCCAATCTCTGGCTATTTATAACATCACAGAGTACTGGCAATTGTTTGATATACCTGTATATGTTGACCCATAACCATATCTGGGAGCTTTTGAAAAAAACGTTTCAAATTTGAAAAGAAACGTTGTTTTTAATAAAACAGGGGTTTTTAATAAAAAAACTTTTTTTGGCCATCCCTACACAACATTTGAAAAAATACAAATCCTGACAATCCAGATCAATAACAGAAGAAAAAAAATAATTATCGGGAAAAACAAATTCGATGGCGTCACAGAAAATGTGTGCAAAGTGCCATTTATTCCATAGCGCGAGACTCTTTCATTTCACCCTACAACTGCAAAAACACCTGACGTGTTTCTCAAAACCAAAATTCCCAAGAATTCTCAGGACAAATAGGTAAACACGGCCCAAAACAAACTTCTTTGATCGTTTCTCCGTGCTTCTTGAGTTTGAACAGCTCCTGTTTCATTTTGTAGATATCATCCATAGTGACGTCGTATTCCCCATTTGCACCCTCGATTTTCTGCTCGATAATATTCTTTTCCTGTTCATACAACTGCAGGTAATTTTTGAACATTTCGATCCGCTGGCGATTTGTTTCGGTGTTGCCTAGGAGGGGGTTCATGTTTTACACGGAGGAAATATAGTCTCCAGGGCCCAAATTCAGGTCGAATAGCACATTTGCAATCTGCAAAATATTCAGTCGATTTCGATTTTGCACCAAAATTTCGAACTATTTTTTTCAGCACAGGTAAATAAACTCTTTCCTAGCCTAGTTCTTCAACCCGCTTTTTCTTTGATGCCAGACATGATTTCTGCAGTTGTGGGAGGAGGGTAATCCAAAATTTTCGGTTTATGTACCCAAATCGCCCACTGGGCGGGGAGGGGGGCACATGCTACAGAGGCACTATGACAGTGGGTAGGAGGTGACATAAACCAGAGATAAATAACATTCTGAACTGTGGTTTTAACATACATTTTGAGCAATCATGCATCCACAAAATTAATAAATTTGTTTCATGCCGCGTAAATGCATTGGCACATTATTGCCTACTGACAGGTTACCATAATCACAGTTGGCACACCATTGAGAAGTAAATACCCCACTTTTTAAAACAATTATCTCAGAACTTTTATTATTGCAAAAACAAACCTTCGCGAGAATTGTAGTGCATCTCAGCCTCACTGATGCTCATTTCCAGATAATCCCTGGTGACGTCATTGAATGCAATCAAGGACGTATCCAGGGGGGGGGCGGGGGGGGCTGCAGCCCCCCCCCCCTTCCCGGGGTGAGACCCGAAAAGTCCAGGAAAATGCGATTTTGGGGTGGAATTTGGAAGGTACCCATAAAATTTTTTGCGCGCAAGCGCGCAATCTTACATTGCACTTAAGGTATTTTCAGCGGATCGAGCTTTGCACATGCATATCGCTGAAAATGGCAACTTGGTGTGCCTGCCGCTGAAAATGGCAACTAGGTGTGCCTGCCGCTAAGTAAATATGTATATTTACATACATATACAGCGGTTGTTGGCGCCAGCGCCAACGCCAATCGTGCCATGGCGTGGCGCCTACGAATGGCGCCAGCGCCATGGCGCCATTCCTTCACGCTGTAGGAAAAATTTTAGGGGGGGGGGGGCTGAGCCCCCCCCGTTCGCGAGGCTCCGTAAACAAACAGCCCCCCCCCGCTCGAAAATCCTGGATACGTCCCTGAATGCAATCGTCGCATTTTTCTTCAGAAAAGCGGCAAACTTTGCAGAAATCTCATTGATCGACTTCATCTCGCTGGAATACTCATTATTCTCCTTCTCATAGCGCTCGATCGCCAGGGGGCAGTCCCAAGCCCTGTAAAGTGTAAAGTAAAGTGTCAAATGTAAAGTCAAATGCAAAGTAAACTGTCAATCAAAACAAAAAAGAAAATATTTTATTACCGATCTTTGCATGACAATTGACACTTTACTTTGCATTTGACTTTACATTTGACACTTTACTTTACACTTTACAGGGCTTGGGATTGCCACCAGCTGTTGCCTCACTTTTTTGCTTTTATTCTGTCTAATCGCATCGACCACGACGGGATCTTCGATTTGACCGGTAACTTGGCGCAAATCGTAGCGGATGTGCATGTGCAGTTCCCAGCCGTGGCCGCACAGTTTGCACTTTTTGTATGGATCCATGGCTGCGCACTGCTGCAGATCTGGATTGGCACTCCCAGACCCTGTAAAATGTCATGTAGAGTGTAAAAAGACATGTAAAATGAGAAAAACTTTTTTTTCTACCAGGCATTGGACATTCTTCACATAATTTTACACGATACTTTACATTCATGACATTTTCCAGGGTCTGTGAGTGCCACCTGGATTGGGGACTTTGTCGGGCAACACATTATTCAAATAGCAGTGTGGATGGCAATGCGTCTTGTAAACAGTCTGGGGCAGTCCCACACCCTGTAAAATGCTCTGTAAAATGTCATGCAAAGTGTCAAAAGTCATGTAAAATGTCCTGCAAATAACAAATTTGCCATTTTGCAGCGCATTTTACATGACTTTAGACACTTTGCATGACATTTGACATTTACAGGCATTGTACAGGGTCTGGGACTGGCACCTGGTTGGCATTTGTGTTCAGCAGCGGTCGGGTTTCCGTGCAGTCGCTGTGCGTGCAAACTGTTCGCGGAAAGTTGATCGGAACTATTTCAACTCCGGCCCGGGTAATCATAAGTTTCTCATTGAACCGCTTGTCTTTTTCGTCCAGATGTTTGATTTCCTCCACTTTATCTCGGATGATGGTCTGCGATGTATTTATTTATAAATAAATCTACATACGAGGGCATTATTTTTACACAATAACTCACAAGTTACGTTTTCTACCTGAAGTTTTACAAGTTTGCAATGAAATAAATAACAAGAATGCTGGAAAAATTTGGGCCATGACCAGATAGGTGCTCAAATTTTAAGGTACCCTAGTGAAGCCGACCAGTTATTACCAGCTGACCAGAGGGAATTATTTTAGTGAAATGCTAAATATATCTATCAATTTTTTTTATTTTAAAAACCAAATCTCTCCAAAACACAAAATCAAATCAGCGAAAACCTAAAAAATATGAAAATAAAATAAATATTTTGTATACCATATTTCCTCGAAAGGGGGTTTATTTCCGGAGCAATTATGAGAGGAGTTAATTCGAGGGGGCGTTTTCAGGGGGGGGGGGGGTCGTCAGAAAATTGCGTGAAGGATTGTAAACTGCGTTCGGATCAAGTCCGGCAGTCACTTTTTGAACGGACTTCTAACGCCATAACTCACGCTATGGGGGGAGTTAAGTGCCTCAATTTGGAGGGAATATAGTCGACATACTCCCCCTACTATACACCAACGCAAATGCGACGGCGACCCGTTTTAGTGTGGGTCGCAGTATATGCGGAAAAAAACTGTGCAGTTTTCGCTGTCCGGATCAAGTCCGGCACCCAGTGGTTCTTCGCCACTTCGGGTGCCACAACTCCAGATACGCGAGCCGGATGAATCTAAAACTTGGGTTGGTTAAAGGCGACATCCACCACTTACTGTACACAGGATTGCGAGCACACAATAAGTGCCGCTCACCGCGTATCATGCGTTTCTTTTACGGACGCACTGTCCACATCTAGACGCGCTGTTTTACATACGCACAGTCTGATTTACAGTAAACAGTCTGTTTTTGTAATATTTACAATCCTACAGTATATACCATACTGTACAAAATTTCCTTTCCAGTGTGAACTTCTGACCTCCCTTGAGTTGCATACTTAAAATACACTTAAAATCGATTTTTTGTAAGACACTTTAAAAGTTGGTTTAGGATGCCCTCTTGGGGATAGTTCAAGGTATAAAGTTGCATAAAAGACCTTACCCCAAAAGTGTCCTGGTAAAGAATTTTAATGGGGGTCAATGTGATGACATAACATATGACATCATTGCAGTAGAGATTTGTACCACAATGATGTCATAGGTGACATTATCAAATTGACCCCCATCAAAATTCTTCAGCAGGGCACTTTTGGAGTAAAGTCATTTACGCACCTTTATACCTTAAAGTATCCCCAATAGGGCATCCTAAACCAACTTTTAAAGTGTGTAACAAAAAATCGATTTTAACTGAATTTTTAGAATGCAACTCAAGGGTGGGCAGAGGTTATGTTGATCAGCACTGGACAGGAAATTTCGCTACATTCTACGAATCTACAGTATGGTATGGTACTGCAAAAATAAAAAAAAATACAGTTTACTGTAAATTACAAGTTTCAGTTTCATTCGGCTTGCGAATCTTGAGTTGTGGCACCCGAAGTGGTGAAGAACCACTGGGTGCCGGACTTGATCCGGACAGCGAAAACCGCAAAAAAAATTTCCGCATATACGGCGACCCACACTAAAACGGGTCGTCGTCGCCCCTGCATTGGTGTATAGTAGAGGGGGGATGTCGGCTATATTCCCCCCAAATATCAGCTCTTAACTCCCCCCATAGCGTGATTTATAGCGTCAAAAGTCCGTTCAAAAAGTGACTGCCGGACTTGATCCGAACGCAGTTTAGTAAATAACAAATACAAAACTGGTAATAAATATTTACATCATGCTCATGATGTATTTACATTATTCGAGATGGGGGTATTTCGTGGAGGGGGGGGGGGTATTTATTCTTCAGGACGTTCAAACATAGGTGTATTTCGGGGGGGGGGGGATTCGAGGGGGGGGGACATTCGGTAATTTCAAAAATACAAATCACCCAATACATTGACAATCGTGATCCCACTGCCCAAAAACCTGGTTGGTGGCGATGTTCTGCGTGATGTGGTTCAGCGGTCGAGCCAGCTTGAGAATGGTGTTGCGCGCGCTGTACAGCGACACGGTCTCCTCAGTCTTGTGCACGTTCAGTTGACTGATGTGCTCGAACATTCTGTACGTCTCCGCCTTGGCAACGTCCCAACTCTTTGCGTACACGCTGTGCATTTCGTCGGAGAAATCGACTTTCTGGTGCACGCAGCACAGAAAGCGGAACGCCTCGTTGTCCATGCAGTAGACAGTGGCGGTGGCAAGCGGATTTTTTTCGAAATTTTTTCGATGTTTGAAAATAACACTTTATAATATTCATTTGAAACATAAAAGGGAGTACCTTTTCATGGAATATAAACCATGGAAAGCAGACTCCAGGAATTTTTTTGAAGTTTGAAAATGAAATATTAATTTCTACCATATTTTTAAGGAAAAATTGTAAATTCATCGACAAAAGACTTAAAAATTTAAATCAGTTTTTCAGTAACTTTGCCAACTTCACTAGACAGTGCGCGTGTTGACCGCTATCTCGACTCCCTGCTGCCTCTCCAGTCTCTGCACGTACTCCTTGAGCATGACAGTCGACGGCCTGTACGCAGGGTTTCAAAATGGCAATGGCTGGAAAACGGAAAAAAATTTGCTCTCGGCGGAAATCGAAAACGGAAAAATTTTGCTTTCGATAACAGAAAGTTTACACCGTACCGTACACCATACCATACACCATACCATACACCGTACTGTACAAAGTACCGCACACCATACCGTACACCATACCGTACACCGCACCATACACCGCACCGTACACCGTACCGTACACTATACCAGAGTTGCTAAAAGTACTGAACATTTTCAAAGTAAACATAAATAGGGAGTACTTTATCCTTACGGATTCCAGAGTACAGAAAACGTAAAGTAAAATGTTATACTTTATAACTGCGTAAAAGAGGAGTAAATGTAAAATTCAGAATTTTTACTCGGGAAAAATGAAGAAGTGAGTAGAAGTAAAGATCAGGGTTATCGCTTTCACTACCCATCCCGATTTTCCACTGCCATTTTTCCTGCCATTTCAATTTGTTTGAGCCCTTTTTGTATTCTATGTTCCCCATTAATTTTTCTGAATTACGTTTTCTGTAATCGCGTATTCTTCCAAGTATTTTTCCAGAGGAAACAAACGTATTTACTCAGTACTAGGGATGGCACGTGTTTTTTAACTGTTTTTTTTAAAACAGGCATCGAAACCGTATTTTAAAAAAAAACAGCAGCCAAAAAAATGTGTACTTATGCACTAGGTATTTTGCATTTTTTCACATATACTCCGGTTACTTTACACCCTGCACGCGTGGTTCCCGCTGGAAGTGTGCCAACAATGGTTAACGCGTCCGAGTTTCATAAAAAGATGACAAATATGATTGTTGTTATAATGTTATTCATTAACATCCACATCGATGAATTTTTTTCATATTTTTACGGAAATCGCATGATTTAATAATCATTGGCACGCTTCCAACACGATTCGTAAATCAGTGCGAGGGCAGAGTATCACGTACGCCGAGTATACACATTACCATTGGTGGTTGTTTTCATTGGTTTTGAGGCATTTTTAGTGTGTAAGCTTTCATTTGTTCATACTATTGTGTAATAATAAGCCGTGCTATGTTATTGTAGTAAAATATCCAGCCAATGTGCTGCCACATACTTCTACATTGTGAAAAATCATTGTCAATGTATTAGCATTTTCTTATAACCTTATTTAAGCACTATTCCATGCGAAACTTGACTTGAAGTCACGAACATTCGACAAATGGCGGTATGCGTAACAAGTTGACAAAAATGGGTATTTTTGGCAGAAATTACCACTTATAATGCTATCCCAGGGCTCCACAGCTATTCTGTTCTATGTGTAGACCCATAACCATATCTGGGAGCTTTTAAAAAACGGTTTTATTTTTTTTACATTGTTTTTTTAAATAAACGTTGTTTAAAAAAACGTTTTTTAAAAATAAAAACAGGGTCGTTAAAAAAACAGTTTTGTGCCATCCCTCCTCAGTACTCGAGTAAACGTAAATACGTTTCAACAACTACGTGCCGCACCTGTACATGACGCTGCGGCCGCGCGTGAAGCAGAACACGATGTTGCCGATGGCGCTGCGGTGCAGCTGGCACAGGAGCTCGTTGAAGCAGTACTTGAACACCACGCCCATGCGGTCGTTGCTCGACGAACTCAGCAGGATGCAGATGCCGTTCAGGTGCTTGTACTTAGACAGCGCTTTGATCGTCGCCGCCTGGGGGGGGGGGTTCCAAGAAACGTCTAGTCGTTGATTCAGATGGGATATGGTAGATTTTATTGTAGGGTGTTCCGTCAGTAGACTTGAGCAGAAATTTGGGTGAAATTTTGCAAAAATCGTTCCTGGTAGATAGATAGTTGGCCAATTTGAAGGGGGGGGGTTCAGGGGATAGTAGCCAAAGAATTTGCCACCGGGATAGAAAGATAGCTGAGCGGCATGCGGGATGGATAAAAAGCTGGGCGATTTGGAGAGGGCAACCCCCCAAAACACCCCCCTTCCCCCTCTGCACCCACCTGGTTGCGCTTATCCTGCTCAAAGCCTTTGGTGTCGCCGATGCCGGGCGTGTCGATCAATCGCACCAGCTTGTCGTTCACATTGAACGTGTGCACCTTGGGCGCCTGGGTCGCTGACTCGCCAATTTCGTGTATCTCATTCTCCGAATCGCCCACTTTGATCCGGATGTTCTCTCCGTCGGTGCCGCCGATGTAAAACATGGATGGGATGAGGCACACCTGCGTTCGTGGATGATAAATGAGGCATCTATTTCTAAAAGTCGACAAGTCCAAAATATTCAAATTTTGAGTTAGGCCCGGAAACGTCATCTGGGGCTACCCCCACACATTTTTAATAATTTTTCCATAACTTTTTTACCTCGCATGCCCATATGGCAATGTGCCAAATTTGAAATTTTCGGAAAAAATGCAAAAATGTATTATTGTTTTACTCAGGGCTCAGTATCGAACACGTAAAGTAACTTTTTTACTTTTACACTGCGTAAAGCATGAGTAAAATACTTTTATTCCTGGGAAAACATAAAAGAGGGAAGTTTTCTCGCAGAAAACGTAAAAGTGAGTATTTTTCCTCACAGAAAATGTAAAACTGTGTACTGTATATCCTTGGATAAGTCCGCCCCCTTGAATAACTCCCCCATGTTGGCCAGGTTAGGAAAAATAACTCCTCCCCTTGAATAACTCCCCCCTCTGGATATTTGATATCTGTATCCACAACATGTATTTGAATGATTCAGATGCTGATAAACACTAATTTTAGCATGAAAACCTTGTTTTTGAACTGTTTAATATCTGGGATTACACGAGTTGATGGAATGCATTCATGCAAGGAATAAAGCACAAGTTCCAAGGAAAAAATACCCCCCCCCCCCTTGAATAACTCCCCCTTCAAAACTTCTGACGAAATAATAACCCCCTGGGGTCTTATTCGAGGATATATGGTATTTTCATTCACAGAAAACGTAACAGTGAGTATAATTGGCAGTAGGATGGCCAAAGTTATTTTTCAAAGGTTTTTTCTAAAGAAATTTTTTTTTTTAAACCTGACCATCGAAACCGTTTTTTTAAAAACCTTGGCCGAAATTTATAAGCACTAGGTATTTTGCAATTTTTTTGCGCGCAAGCGCTTTCTGGTTTCAAAGGTTGATTTTTGGTGGATAAGTGGAATAAACATTCCAAACAAATACTTGAGGCTGGTGCAACAAGATGCCACATTGCCAGTTTTGACTAATGTAAGGAAATGCTCACTGTATGTAACGTGTTGTACCTTGAAGTCCACACTGAAGTCTACCTTATCACTTCTGAATATAGAAAAATAGTCAATATTCGATATTTTTTCAAAATTTTCGATATCGATATTCGATATGAAAAATAATCTATATCCGTTATTCGATACGATATATCATCTCACCCCTAGTCGTAAACACCCGGGTCATTAGAAAATTCTTTTTCCGTCCCTAGTACAGACTAGGGTTCAAACGGGATCCCGATCCCGTTCCCGGATCCCGTGAAATTCCGGGATTTAGCAGTCCCGATCCCGAAACTTTTCAAATCCAGATCCCGAGAAACTCCAAAGTCCGGGATCCCGATCCCGGAAAAATTAGTGGAAATTATCAAAAGTGAAAAAACGACGTTTTTGCATGCAAAAATGTGAACGCAAACCCCCAGCGTTCATTTTATGCCACGTTTCTGGCATCCAACAGTGTTTTTAGACCTTTATGAACAACTGTGCATGCCAAAACATTGGCCAAAATCTCTATCCCAAGACCTCAATCCTGATCCCGAAAAAATGCCAATCCCGATCCCGATCCCGTGACCCCAATCCCGATCCCGAAATCTCAAAAAAACAATCCCGATCCCGATCCCGAAAGGTCAATCCCGTTTGAACCCTAGACAGACCCCTCACCTGGGGTCCCTCTTTGGCTTCATCCAGCGTCCCATAGGTCAAATAGTTGGCAAACGCATTTATCCAAGTCGTCTTGCCAACGCCAGTTTCGCCCAGGATCAGAATATTGATTTCGGCCATCTCGGGAACTGGTTGAATCAGATCGACAAACTGTTCCAAAACTTCCCAGTCGTCGAAGCGAGCGAATTTTTGGCCGTGTTTTTTATCGTTGCATTTGAATTCAAACGTGTGCACGCTGGCGCTGCCGCAGCCGCAGTAGAAATAGTTATCGAATCCGTACTCGATTTGGCGCTTGCATTTGGCGCACTGCCACTTGCGTCGCTCGTTGCCGCACAGCGAATTCCCTTCGGTCGCCAGTGGACAAATCTGGGGTCAATTCCGAAAGTGGAGAAGTGAAAAAAACACTTTAGAAGTGAGAAGTGAGATCAGAAGTGTAATGATAAGAAAAATGAGAAGTGTAATGATTAAAGAAAAATGAGAAGTGAAATGATAAGTAAAATGAGAAGTGTAATGATAAGAAAAATAAGAAGTGAAATGATAAGTAAAATGAGAAAAGAAATGATAAGTAAAATGAGTAGTGAAATGAGTAGTGAAATGAGAAGTAAAATGAGAAGTGAAACGATAAGTAAAGTGATAAGTATGAAGTGAAAAGATAAGTAAAATGAGTCGTGAAATGATAAGTAACAGGATAAGTGAAATGATAAGTCGAATGATAAGTAAAAGATGAGTAAAATGATAAATTGATAAGTGAAACGATAAGTAAAATGAGAAGTAACATGATAGAAAAAATGAGAAGTGAAATGATAAGTAAAGTGATAAGTGTGAAGTGAAAAGATAAGTAAAATGAGAAGTGAAATGATAAGTAACAGGATAAGTGAAATGATAAGTCGAATGATAAGTAAAAGATGAGTAAAATGATAAGTAAAATGATAAGTGAAAAGATGAGTAAAATGAGAAGTGAAATGAGAAGCAAGTTTACTCTTCATTTCACTTCTCACTTATAAAATGTCTTTCTGTAAAATTTCTCCACTTTCCGAGTTGACACCAGCGTGACAACGCATCGTTTAGTAGTTTTAGATGCTTGGTGCCTGCACTCCGCACTGAATGCCCAATTGGTCGAATGCCTGCAGTCAATTCTGCAGGTGAACAAGTGAGAAGGATAGTGCCAAGTGGTGGGTAAAGCTATCAGTGCGAAGTAGTGATGAGACACTGTGACACTGGCACCATTTGAAGATGACATTTTTAAGCTATTTGACACCTGTCGCCGTTCGAATCCCCACTTCGAATAGTCCCCCCTCAAAAAAGTCAGACGAAAAAATAATTCCCCGGTGGGATTATTCGAGTATATACGGTAAATTCATTTACACATTCACTTGAGCACTTACAGCTCTACCTATCACCTTACTATTCATGTCAGTTGTCCAAACGCACCTGTCAATTTCTGTCCGCAGCACATCCTTGTCGATGAACGTGCCATATCGATAATGGCAAATGCGGCTGCCAAGCGGGACGCGCGCGGTAGCCGCCGCACCAGGAGCCATGTCCAAGTCGACAAGGCGGAGTTGTCAAATTGCGTTTACACTTTGCACTGACGAGTTTCTTTCGGCTGGTGTGCGGTAGAAGGCCAAAAGAATTTTTAAAATATTTTAAAATTGAAACGTGTTAGAGTGTTTTCCATGCTCTATGTCATAAAAAAGACCACTATGCGATTTAAAAAAAAATTTATTTGGAAATGATTTTTCAATTTTTGGATTTTTTTGGTGGTACTCTTATTGACACTAAGTAACGAAATAAGCACTTAAATAAGTTAATACACTTACATTTAAAAGCCAAATCGTATTAATGTTCTACAAAAAGTCTCACACTCAATTGTATATTTTCCCGATTTTCACAACTTTACATTACATTTCAGTTACGGTTTCCAAGTGCATGATATATTTGCCCAACTTAGCAACCAGGTAGCAGGTGAGTGCGGCATTCTGCGGCCTTTCTTCATACAGCAGCGCCGCATTGGCGCCAAACTGCTCATCGGTGGTGTCGGCGAAAAACACCCAGCATTCATTGACCTTGGGGCACTTCCAGAGCCTGTAAAAAGCCATGTAAAATGTCAAATGTCATGTAGAGTGTCAAAAGTCATGGAAAATGCCCTGCCAAACACGGTTGCCATTTTGCAGCTCATTTTGCATGACTTTTGACACTTTAGATGACATTTGACATTTTTCAGGGCTTTTTACAGGCTATGGAGTGGCACCCTATCATCATGCATTGCCTTTCTCAGACCGCCAAATCTAAACGATAGATCAGTGCCAATATAGTGATTGCGTCCATAGCGTTGCACAAATGACTCGACGAAGCCAATTTTCTGTTTGACAGGAAGCAGTGAACTGGGCGCACTCCCAGACCCTGTAAAGTGCCATGAAAAGTGTCAAATGCCCTGGATGTAAAGTTTCTCAAGTCATGTAAAGTGCCTTGGGAAATGGCACATTGAGTTTGTTATTTTCCACGGCATTTTACATGACTTCCGACAATTTGCATGACATTTGACATTTTCCAGGAGATTTCCAGGCTTTGGGACTGGCACCTGACAAACTGACTGACAGCCGTCTGCGAAACATCCGATCCTTCATACTCTCGCAGAATTTCAGAAATACGTGTCGATTTCTCCACGCCGCGGCGAACATCACCCAATTTATCTCTGCGTGAATTTCGCGAGTGCATAATTGTATAAAAAAAGTTGTAAGCAGGGCCGTATCCAGGGGGGGGGGGCGGGGAGGCTGCAGCCCCCCCCCCCTCCCGGGGCAAGACCAGAAAGTGACCGGAAAATGCGACTTTTTCAACGTCAGCGTAAAAAATTTTGCGCGCAAGCGCGCATTCTTCACCAGACATAAGGTGAATATATTATCATCCGATTTGCTCCATGTGGCTGCAAATCGTTGTAAATACACTCAATGTAGTGTTTTTGCTGTTTTGTATGTATATTTACATACAAATACAGCGTTCCATGGCGTTGACGCCAACGCCAATAGCGCCATGGCGTGGCGCCTACTAATGGCGCCATTCTGCCACTACGCAGCTAAAATTCAGCCCCCCCTCGCCGGCCTCCGTAAACAAGCAGCCCCCCCCCCCCCGCTCAAAAATCCTGGATACGTCCCTGGTTGTAAGTGATAATAGGGATGGCCGATAGGGTGGCAGACGGTACGGCCTTGCAGTAAACCGTACGGTACGGTAAATTTTCCATTTTGCGGTAAACGGTACGGTACGGTAAATCTTCAATTTTGCGGTAAACGGTACGGTACGGTAAATCTGAAAAGTGCGGTTCGCGGTACGGTACGGTAAATTTCCGATGTCAGAAATGTATCAATGCGGGACTACAGACAACCTTTAGTTCATAATTTGACATCAAATTCAATTACACAATCTGATAAACGGGACTTAAGAACACAATAACAGTATGATGGCATAAAATTTCATTACCTACAATGTAGGTGCTTATTCAAGGTGTAGAAGGAAGAAATGGAGAACAAATTGCCAAAAGTGGGTGAAAAATTGCTAAAAGTAGGTGAAAATAGTTGAAAATGAGTATATAGCCATAAAACAGGCATAAAGGTAGACATAAAACATATCACTGCAACAGATAAGCTTAAACTAAAAAGTAAATACATTGAGGGTGATGTTTCACACCTTAAGATCATGTTGAAGCACATGGCTCGATTTTATAAAGCACATTATACTAATGTAAATCATGATTTATAGCAATAGTGCATGCTGAAATGAAAGGGCTTCAAACAATGTTGTGAAATTTGCGCGCTTGCGCGCAAAAAAATTCAGAACACCACATAAATTTTCATCTATAAACTGCCATATTTAAGGTCAATCTGATTAAAATTTACCGCATTTTCTGCGGTAAATGAGTGCGGTACGCGGTACGGTACGGTAAATTTTGGAAAATGCGGTACGCGGTACGGCACTGTAAATTTCTAAAAGTGCGGTAAACGGTACAGTACGGTACGGTAAATTTCCCAAAAATGCGGTACGGTATGGTACGGTACGGTAAATTCTGCCACCCTAATGGCCGAAAAAGGTTTTTTTCAATGACAGGATTTTTTGTTTCCAAAAAAAGTTGTTGTTTTTAATAAAACTTCTTTAAACAGCTCCCAGATATAGTTATGAGTCAACATATACCGGTATATCAGAGGCTTGTCAGTTTACACTTCAAAAAAATGTAAAATCCTCACCTTATTTTTCCCCTCATCGAAGTCCGTCCATCACGAATAGCTAGCAATTTATCATGGACGCGTTTCTGGTCCTTTTCTGAAACGCAGTAGTTGTACATCTGGGAGCAGTCCTATAGCCTGTAAAACGCCCTGGAAAAATCAAATGTCATGCTGAGTGTCTAGACATGTAAAATGCGCTGCAAAATGGCGAACGTATACCATTTTACAGTGCACTTTGCATGACTTTAGACACTTCGCATGACATTTGACATTTCACATGCATTTTACAGGGTCTGGGAGTGGCACCTGGATGTCCGTGTGCAGATCGTTGCAGATAGAAAGATAGATAGAAAGCTGGGGGTAGATAGAAAGCTGGTGCTTGGGTAGCGTTGGAAAAAAATTTTTTAACTCGAAGTTTTTATCAAAAAACCCACGTTTTTTGTTAAAAGCTCCCAGATATGACCTTCTGTAGGTATATCAGACAGTGGCAATACTCTGTGATGTTAGATATGACCATATAATGGCTGTGGAGCCATGGTATAGCATTAGAAGTGGTGATTTGTGTCAAAAATATCCATTTTTTGTCGACATGTTCGTATATCGCCTTATAGTCGAATGTTTGTGACTTCACGTAAAGTTTGGCACGGAATAGTGATCAAACAAGGTTATAAAAGGAGATTGTTACTTTGGGAGTAATGTTACACACTGTGGAGGTACATGGAAGCACATTAACTCGATATTATATACTACAGCAACATATGATGGCTTATAACCCATGGTAGCACATAGAAATGGTTGCTTTGATACTAAAAATGCCACAAAACCAATGAAAACAACCACCAATGTCAATTTGTGTGTTAAGTTGCGCGCTTGCGCGCAAAAATTTTGCAAAATACCTAGTGCTTAGTACTAAAAATGTTGGCCGATGTTTTTCATTTTAAAAAAACATTTCGGACGTCATGTTTTTTTATAAAAAAAACATCGGCCAACCCTAAGCTTGGGAGTAGATTACTTGCGCTGAGAGCTGAAATACTTTCGCTGGGAGTTTATTTGCGCTGAGTTTCCGCCGAAAAACAACTATACGAAAATGAATGTATGATTCAGGCCTCCAATTTTTCCACGGACATATAAAGCAATACCAATACGGCTTGACTTTCAATAGTGCTGAAACGAAAAATTGAACTCAATTCATGACTAATTTCAGGGTTATACCTCTATCATTTATGTTTTAAATTTTCAATTTCAGGGTTAGACCTCTATCAAAAGTAGGAGAAAAACAGCTACAAAAGAGGTATATAAGTACATATAGTACAAAAAAAAACGAAAATAGGCAATACGGAACATGACTTAGATTTTTGAACGTGAAAAACTATAAAACAGTACGAAAATTAGCGATTTTGAGCGAAAATTGGGGCAAAATTTCTTTAAAATCGCTCCAGATATATATATATATAGCTGGCCGCTTTGGGGGATAGTAGCCCAAAATTTTGCATCCGAGATAGAGAGATAGATACATAGCGGAGCGGGCCTCCGAGATAGATAGATGAGGGCAACCCCCCTACTAAACCCCTGATGCTATGCTAAACCCGCTCACCAGTCCAGAAATCTGCGCTTTGAAAGCTGCAAGCGGTGTGAGAGTGTAAGACAGCACGGTGTCCGCGTTGGGTGGCCGCATCAGATCGGGCAGTTTTTCGTTCACAAACTCAACGGCCTCATCCAGAGTGGTTGGCAGATTGCCAGCGCCAGCAAATCCGTCGACGAAGAATTTAACTTTATAATTCTTCAGCTCGGGATTGTCGCCCTTTTTGACATCATCTGATTCGCTAACGATTGCCGACGTTTTTTGTTTCAGCTGTGACATGACAGAAATTTGATTGTTATTTAAAGACGTGTCACCGCGGATATTCCCTAGAGCGTGGAGATTGGCGCACCGCACTCTCAAACTTTTCAAGGGCGGTTCGAACGTTTTTGAGTTCCGCCAAGGCAGAACTCCAACGGCGGTTCGAACATTTTTATTTAGGGAAAATGTGGCATTTTTAGGACATTCGGATGAAATTCACACGAATCCGGATGAATTCGCACAGTTTTTGTCCATTTGCATATCATAAAAAAACGTTTCAAAAACATTGGGACACTTTCAATTCCGCCCTTGACTTAAGAGATACGCCCTTTAGAGAAGGTTGTTACGAGAAACACATCTTATTTATCTTACCAAACATATTTGTGAAAAAAATTTTATAGGTAGATCAAGGCTTTGTCTTCAAAAATGAATAGAGAAATTTTTTAGTAATATCCACTTGTTTAAAAGATATTGAAGTTCACCGTGTGGCATATTTGTGAAAACCGAAACTGAATTCCACCCTCTAGAAAGTGTCCGAATGTTTTCTTGCCTAGATGGCGCACTGCACACTCAAGATTGTCAAGGGCGGTTCGGACGTTTTTGAGTTCCGCCAAGGTGGAATTCCAAGGGCGGTT
The DNA here is from genome assembly GCA_964036195.1 of Sphaerolaimus hirsutus. Classification (NCBI taxonomy): domain Eukaryota; kingdom Metazoa; phylum Nematoda; class Chromadorea; order Monhysterida; family Sphaerolaimidae; genus Sphaerolaimus; species Sphaerolaimus hirsutus. The sequence goes on along the minus strand of OZ038460.1, from coordinate 19,451,745 downwards.
CAGACATTTTGCACTTTCCTAGCTGTCTGAAATAATTCTGCCCATGCACTAGGGTTCAAACGATATGACTTTTCGATATCGATATTCGATATTTTTTTTAATTTTCGATATCGATATTCGATATTCGATATTTTTTTCTGAAACTCGATATTCGATATCGATACGATATGGAACCTCGATATCGATATTCGATATTCGATATTGAAAAATGGTCGATATTCGATATTCGATATTTCGATATTTTCGATATTTGATATTGCGATATGCTTTTGGTATAGCAAGGCATATTTCAAGTGGCATATTGTATTTTCATGTGGTTGCACACATGTTTAATCATCTCTTTACTGAAATTTGAATGGTACAAGTGATTTTAACAAGCTTTACATCACTCAATGGTAAAAAATAGAAGAAAAACATGATGAATCAAAGTGTATCAGACAAATAACAATTGGTAGATATTACAGTTCATCCTAACCTAATTGCTTAAGGGCATGTTGCAAAAAAAAGTATATCAGCGTTTTCTGGCTATAAATTTAGCACTCCAACAACAATGACATTATAAATACTGTACTTTTACTCATCAAATACAATACTATAAGCACATCAGATCAACCATAAACATCTCAAAATGAAAATGAAAAGTAAATTTGGGGACACAATACAGGTTCGATATATCGAAAAAATGGTCGATATTCGATATCGATATTCGATATTTTTTCAAACTTTTCGATATCGATATTCGATATTCGATATTTTTTCAAAATTTTCGATATCGATATTCGATATTCGATATTAAAAAATGGTCGATATCCGATATTCGATATTCGATACGATATATCGTTTGAACCCTACCATGCACAATCCGGGGCAATTCCGCCATCGTGCAAAGTGTTCGAACGTTTCATGTGCGGAATTTAAATCAAGGGCAGTTCGAACGTTTTTGGATTCCGCCCCCGTTTTTAATTCCGCGCTTTTGAATTCCGCCCTTGAAAAAGTGTTCGAACTGCAACTGAAAATATGAGTGTGCCGTGCAACAATACGGTATACCGTATTTCCTTGATGTACCCCCCGGGGGTTTATTTTTTCAGAGTGGAAATTTTGAGGGGGGGTTTAACAACGGGGGTATTTCGAGGGGGTATCATTTCGCCAGAAATTTCTTGAAATCGCAGTACCAGTTTGCTGTGTGTACCATTTAAGTTCTGTTTACACTCAATTTGGGGGGGGGGGTGTTTCGAGGGGGTCTATTTATTCATAGTGGTCATTTTGAGTTGGGGTATTTCGAGGAAATACAGTATGCCATTTTTCCTGATGCCTTCGCTAGCCATCGGTCGGTCGGGATGCCCTTACATGGCACCACCCCCATGACATTCCATCACCACTCACAAGTAAACACCTTCCCGATCAAGTCCGGCCCCCCATTTTTTATTTTACTTCTGACGTCCTATCTCCAGTTCTAGGATGTGCCAGAAGCTGAAACTTGGGGTAGATATTGGCGCAACCCCCCTCTACTTCGCTTGAATTGGAGGGGTCGCGGCGACCCCCTACAGGGTGGGTCACCCTAAGTGAAAAAAGTTTTTGTGGCTTTTTTAATGTCCCACACAGGTCCGGCCCCCACTGATTTCTTGCACTGCGGGTGCCGTACCTCCAGCTGTGGGACAGATATAAATCTAAAATTTTGGGGATGTGTCGCCAACACCCCTCCCCCTACTTTACACATTCCAGGCGGTTTTTAGCAACTCACCACAGTGTGGGGTGCAGCATTCAAAATTTATCAAAACATTACTGTCCCACACAGGTCCAGCACCCAATTGAATTTTAAAAAATAAGCACTTTTATGTTGTTTCAACACAAAAGTGATTGATAATGTCAAATAAGCATTAAATATCCTCTATAAATATCGTATCCCACCAAAAACCGCCTACCACATGAACCCATCCCTCCAGTGGCTGACAAAAAATCACTTTTTACAACTTTCTTATTAGACACTTGAACTGCTGGTTTACAATAATTTATAGGGGAGAGTTCAAGGTTTCAAGTTGTGTAAAAAACCTTACCTCCAAAATGCCTTCATAAGAAAATTTGCTTGGAGTGAATTTTGAATTGAAAAAATGACATCATTGCAGGAACAAAAATAAGTAAAATTTACAATTTTAAATTTACCCCAAGCAAATTTTCTTATGAAGGCTTTTTGGAGCTAAGGTTTTTTACACAACTTGAAACCCATAACACTCCTCTATAAAATATTGTAAACCAACAGTTCAAGTGTCTAATAAAAAAGTTGTAAAAAGTGATTTTTTTGTCAGCCACTTTAGGGAATTGGTTCATGTGGTGGGCAGTTTTCGGTGGGATAAGATATTTGTAGAGGATATTTAATGCTTATTTGACATTATAAATCACTTTAGTGTTAAAAAAACACAAAACTGTTTATTTTTTTAAATTCGATTGGCTGCTGGACCTGTGTGGGACAGTAATATTTTGATAAATTTTGAATGCTGCACCCCACACTGTGATGAGTTGCCAAAAACCGCCTGGCCAGTGTATAGTAGGGGATGGGTGTTGGCGACACATCCCCAAAATTGTAGATTTTTACCCCTCCCACAGCTGGAGGTACGGCACCCGCAGTGCAAGAAATCAGTGGGGGCTGGACCTGTGTGGGACACTAAAAGCCACGAAATTTTTTGCACTTAGGGAGACCCACCCTGTAGGGGGTCGCCACGACCCCTCCAATTCATGCGAAGTAGAGGGGGGTTGCGCCAATATCTACCCCAAGTTTCAGCCCCTGGCGCGTCCTAGAACTGGAGATAGGACGTCAGAAGTAAAATTAAAAATGGGGGGCTGGACTTGATCGGGAAGGTGTTTATAAAAAGTCTGACAAGAAATAACCCTCAAAGGTGGCGGCAAGAAAGTAATGGAACAAAAACGTGGAAAACGTTTACTAAAACTTTACCTCCAACTTTCCCGTTCCTTGATTATATTCAACTTTAACTTTATCGTCGCAGCCGTAACTGAACACAGCGCGACCGCCCCGCTGCAGTCCGGTTACAATGTGCGTGGCCGAAGGCACGTCTATAACTGCATCCGCTGATAAGTATTGCACGGCGAGGTTCGGGTCGATTTCTGGCAAAAGCTGGCAAAAGAATCGTATTTGAATACCGTATTGCCTCGAAATACCCCCCCTCGTAATACCCCCCTCGTTTGACCCCCCCCCCTCTCTCTCGAGACCACTATGAAACAATCACCCCCCCCCTCGAAATAACCCCCACCCCAGATTGAGTGTAAAGAGAATGTACATGACAAATTCATTCGAGAATGTACATGACAAATTTATACCATCTACGTACTACTATTAGTCTACAGGACAACACTTTCTACCCCCAGTGTACATCACAAACGACGATTTTGCACTAGGACTTGAAAAAATTTCTGGCGAAATAATAATCCCCTCCCCTCGTTTAACCCCCCCCCCCCTCTTTGGACCACTATGAAACAATAACCCCCGGGGGTTATTTAGAGGAAATACGGTAGTTAGGGTTCGAATGGGACTGACTTTTTGGGATCGGGATTAGGGTTGGGAATTTCAAAATTTTCGGTTCCGGTTCAGTTCTTTCAGTTCCACAAGATCCAAAATTTCGGTTCCAGTTAGGGTTGGAAAAAAAAACGTTTTTTTTAACTAGATGTTTTTTTTTAAACACGTTTTTTAAAATAAAAAACGTTTTTTTTAAAGCTCCCAGATATGACCTTGTGTCAACATATATAGGTATATCAGACAGTGGCAATACTCTGTGATGTTATATATGACCATATAATGGCTGTGGAGCCATGGGATAGCATTATAAGTGGTGATTTGTGTCAAAAAAATCCATTTTTGTTGACATATCGTTCATATATCACCTTATAGTTGAATGTTCTTGACTTCAGGTAAAGTTTGGCACAGAATAGTGATCAAACAAGGTTGTAAAAGAAGGTTGTTACTTTGGGAGTGAAGTTACACACTGTGGAGGTACATGGAAGCACATTACCTCAATATTATATAGTACAGCAACCTATGACGGCTTATTAACCCATGGTAGCATATATAAAGGGATACTTTGATACTAAAAATGCCACAAAACCAATGAAAACAACCACCAATGTCAATTTGTGTGTGAAATTGCGCGCTTGCGCGCAAAAATTTTGCAAAATACCTAGTGCTTAGTACTAAAAATTTCGGCCGATGTTTTTTTGTAAAAAAAAACATTTCGGACGACGTTTTTTTTTTTAAAAAAAACGTTTAAAAAAAATAAAAAAACATCGGCCAACCCTAGCCCTCGATCACCGGGTCTACTACATGTGCACCGGGTTTGGATGCGCACCGAGTTCTCGCCATCGGTGCTCAATACGATTGAAGAAATACGGCACACAGATTTTTGAGTAAAGTACATGGCTGAAAAGTCCCCGGGCAGTGCTCGCCATTCGCGCTAGGGGTAAGCTACAGTCATAAAATTTTAACACGTTAATATATCAGGTGTTTTGAGTTTTCACCCAAAATTTCACCCCTCTAGCAAGGGATGGCAAGCGCTTTTTTTCAAGCGCTTTTTAAAAAAAAAAACGCCGCTTTTTTTAAAAAAAAGCGCAAGGACCCCAGCGCTTTTAAAAAAAAAAGCGCTGGCAAAAATTTTAGTACTCATGCACTAGGTATTTTGCAAAAAATTTTGCGCGCAAGCGCATAATTTCACATGCAAATTGCCATTGGTGGTTGTTTTCATTGGTTTTGTAGCATTTTAGTGGCATTGCTTCTATTCCTGCATGGTATCATGTAATAAAAAGTTGAGGAGATATGTCAGTGTAGTAAATAATATCCAGCCAATGTGCTTCCACTTTTCTACAGTGTGAAACATCACTGTCATGCATTAGCCATCTTTTATAGCCAAATTTAAGCACTATTCCATGCCTAACTTCACTTGCAGTCAAGAAACATTCAAAAACGGCGATATTCATAATAAGTTGACATAAAATTGGATTTTTTTGGCAGAAGTCAGCACTTATAATGCCATCAGATGATTACATAGCCATTCTATGGTTATATATCATCACAAGTACTGCCACTTGTCTGATATACCTAGGGTTGGAAAAAAAACGTTGTTTTTTTTAAACGTTTTTTTTAAAAGCTCCCAGATATGACCTAGTGTCAACATATATAGGTATATCAGACACTGGCAATACTCTGTGATGTTAAATATGACCATATAATGGCTGTGAAGCCATGGGATAGCATTATAAGTGGTGATTTGTGTCAAAAATATCCATTTTTTGTTGACATATCGTTCGTATATTGCCTTATAGTCGAATGTTCGTGATTTCAGGTAAAGTTTGGCACGGAATGGTGATCAAACAAGGTTATAAAAGAAGGTTGTTACTTTGGGAGTGAAGTTACACACTGTGGAGGTACATGGAAGCACATTACCTCAATATTATATATTACAGCAACATATGTCGGCTTATTCACCCATGGTAGCACATAGAAATGGATGTTTTGATACTAAAAATGCAACAAAACCAATGAAAACAACCACCAATGTCAATTTGTGTGTGAAATTGAGCGCTTGCGCGCACAAATTTTGCAAAATACCTAGTGCTTAGTACTAAAAATTTTGGCTGATGTTTTTTTTTTAAAAACATTTCGGACGTCATGTTTAAAAAAAAAAAAACGTAAAAAAAAAAAAACGTTTTGTTTTTTAAAAAAACGTTTAAAAAAAACATCGGCCAACCCTAGATATACCTGTGTATACTGACTCAGGACCATATTTGGGAGTTTTTTAGGTAATGTCTTGACAATTTTTGAAAAAAAGCGAAAAAAGCGCGTTTTTTAAAAAAAAAGCGGGGCCGTTAAAAAAGCGCTTTTTTCCCATCCCTACCTCTAGCTCAACCCACTGCGGAACTGTGGGGGTTTCAATTTCGGCCATTTTGTACTGATGTACAAATGGTGCTCTAGCTCAATGCTGCTTTAAGTTGTGACCATGAAACTTTGGTTACTGTAAGCCACCAGTGTTGGCAATGTGCTGATAATATTCAACACTTTTATCAGCATCATTGCTATAAAGGTAAAATTAATTTGCAGAACAGGGTGATGTGCAAGAAACGTGGGAACTGTGATGGATGTTTTTGGTGATCATCTGAGATCATGTTGTATTGCAGTGATTTTAATGTTGTTTTGAAATGTGCAGTAAGTGAGTTATGTGTTCTAAATATCCCTATGTTTCACTACTAATCTGTAGTGGACACATTACCTGTGTTCAACAACAGTGTGCATGCAAAATGCATCCTGTATCGGGTGGGCGCGCCAGCTTGATCCCTCGCTGCCGAGGGAGGGCGCAAGCGACCCACCCATAATATGGTCAGACACACCAAAATGCGGAAATCGCAAATTTAAAATCGCAATAACTTCGGAACGCAATGCGCTAGTGCAGAACCGACTGCACCATTAAAAAGCCCGTGTCGAAAAGTACCACCATGCAAATTTTCAGATCCAACGGTTGAGTTCGGAGGAAGTTATTACGGATTTTCTTTTTCAAGTAGTGTTGTTTAGGGTGTCAAAAAAATTTTTTTACGGAAAACGGAAAGGTAAAATTTTTTCACTTTACGGAAAATGGAAAACGGAAAGGTAAAAAAAAAATTTCTGCCGGAAAAAATTGTTGGCCGGAAAACGGAAAACGGAAAAATGAAATGCCGGAAAACGGAAAATGGAAAGCAAAATTTTAACGGAAACAGAAAAAATAAAGTGAAATTAGCATGGTAATAGACAAATTTGCAGAAGGAAAACCTGCATGCAGGTTTGCCTGTTTGGCTTTGATTGTGGTAGCTGTACATTCTGCAACTATGGATCATGCCTGTAACTTTACTTGTAGTTCAAGCTTAACTGAACCAACAAAAAATCATCAAAAAGTAGCCATAGTGGCCCTAGGTAAGGAAACACTATGACAATTTCACAGTCTAGAAGCAGTGGGAATCACTGATGACCCCTATGCAATTGATGACAACATTGCAGAGGAGATGATAATAAATAGCATAAAATTCAACAACAACAACAAACAATACTATATTGACTGGCCGTATAAAGAGAGTATCAGTGACCTGCCCACGGGAAAAGCAGAAGCCTTGGTGCGGTTTAAATCACTGATAAGAAGATTCAACAAAGATCCAAACTTATTCGAACAATACCGGAAAGTTTTGGACGACCAATTAGAAAAGGGAATAATTGAGATCTGTGACAACAAGGGGATTCATTACCTGCCACACCAGCCAGTAATCATGCCAGGCAAACTGACATCATGCAGAATCGTGTACGATGGGTCGGCAGGTAAGCCCAGTTTCAACGAGTGCCTTTTTAGAGGACCAATTACAACACCATTAGCACTGGGCCTACTCCTGAGGTTCAGGGCAGGCAATCTAGCATTAATTGCCGATATTGAAAAGGCATTTTTGCAAATAGGATTGCATGACCAAGCTAGAGACTACACACAATTTTTCTGGCTGAAAGATGCCTCAAAACCAGTAACTGAAAATAACTTAATAGTACTTTGTTTTAAACGCATACTGTTTGGACTTGTCTGCAGCCCAGCAATTTTGGGAGCAGTCATAAAATACCATTTAAATGTGACAATAAACAACATGAATCAATATGAAGAAAATGAAGGGGAACAAAACCAGATGATAATAAACAACATTTACGTCGATAACTTCATCATGAGTGTCACAAATGAAGTTGAAGCTTTAGAACTATATTACAAAGTCAGAGCTTTATTTAACCAATGTTCTATGAATATGAGGGAATGGCTGTCAAACTCCAGATCAGTCATGAATGAAATAGCAGAAAATGACTGGAGTCCAAAGTTGCATAAAATTGTCGCAGTAATGGGCATGAAATAAAATCACCAAACGGACATGCTGGCAATATCAACACCAAAATTGCAAATTGACAGCATCACAACACCAACCAGACGAAACTTGAATTAATTATTGGTGTCAGCATATGACCCAATCGGGTTCACAGCACCTGTTTCACTGACCCTGAAATCCCAGTTGTCAATGCTGCTCCAAGAGACAAAAACAACACAATGGGATGAGCCAATTGAAGATAAATACAGATAGGAAAAACAATGAAAAATTGCCAGAAAACTGAAAATCGAGCCAGAAAATAGAAAAATGGCCTGGTAAAATGGAAACGAAAAGGTAAAAAAATATCAGCAGGAAAACGGAAAAATGGGCCGGAAAAACGGAAACGGAAAAGTAAAAAATTTTCAGCTGCCAGAAAACGGAAAGGTAAAAATTTTTCAGCTGCCGGAAAACGGAAAACGGAAAGGTAAAAATTTTTCGGCTGCCGGAAAACGGAAAGGTAAAAAATTTTCCTGCGGAAAGGCGGAAACGGAAACGGAAATTTGACACCCTAGTGTTGTTGTCATTGTTGTTGTTGTTGTTGTTCTTCTTGTTCTCCCAACAATCTTCAAACTGCAATAACTTCCTTGAAACACGACCGATTTTCATGGTTGATGGCTCATATGAAAGAGCATATGATGCCATTTCTTATTTTGAGGAATTTTTTTCACAGGCTCCGCCCACTTTGGGACGGTATCTGTTTGAAATTTTCAAACCTCAATAAATTTAAAATTTGAATACAAATGTGGCAATAAAAAAAATTTGTTTATGTGTGCCATGACTAGAGCTTTCAAATGAGCTTTCAACTTTTGGCAATTTTGGTACAGATTTACAAAAGTTATTCAAGTTTGCTTATTTTGTGTAAAATGCGCAAACATGCCTGAACTACTGCTTGATGTGATACTGAGCATGTGACCTTGCATGGTGATTACTATCAGGTCATAAATGTCTAGTGGTTAATGTCAAGTCAAATGTCAAGTTATAAATGTCAAGTCAAATGTCAAGCAATAAATGTCAGGCCAAATGTCAAGTGATAAATGTCAAGTGATAAATGTCAAGTGATAGATGTCAAGTGATAAAATATTAAGTGATAAAATATCAAGTCAAATATCAAGTGATAAATGTCAAGTGGTAGATTTCAAGTGAAATGTCAAGTGAAAAATGTCAAGTGATAGATGTCAAGTGATACAAATAAGTGAATAATTTCAAGTGAAATGTCAAGTTTAATGTCAAGTGATAAATGTCAAGACAAATGTCAATTGATAAATGTCAATTGATAAATGTCAAGTGATAAATATCAAGTGATAAATGTCAAGTGATAGATGTCAAGTGAATCAAGTGATAAAATATCAAGTGATAAAATATCAAGTGATAAAATATCAAGTGATAAAATATCAAGTCTAATTTCAAGTGATAACTTCCAAGTCAAATGTCAACTAATAAATTTCAATTGAAATGTCAAGTTTAATGTCAAGTGATAAATGTCAAGTGATAAATGTCATGTCAAATGTCAAGTCAAATGTCAAGTGATAAATGTCAAGTAAAATATCAAGTCAAATGTTGTTGTCAACTGATAATGTTCAGGTGATCATTATCAAGTGGATAATTACAAATCATCAGTGTCAAGTGGTTAATGGTAAGTGATAATACAAAGTCAGATATAGCAATTGAGGCATCTAGTTCCGAATTGGCGCATCTGGTTCTAGCATCTATTTTTTTCAAATTTGTTCACTTTTTTCAAAAAAATGTCATTTGTATATAAAATACAAAGTACAAATAAAATTTGTATAAAAAATACTGTTAAATAGTAAAAAAAAAATTTTTTGTTTTTTTAAAGTTTTTTTTTCTTTCAATTTTTAATACATCTTTTTAAAGTTAAAAAAAAAATTTTAATTAAAAAATAAATAATTTTGTTTTATAATTCAAAATGTCAAGTTATTTACACTACCGTGCAGAATAGTTGAGACTTTTTGCGCTGTGTGATTAATGTTGCCAGTATTTTGAAATGGTTGATATGCAAAACATTTGGATACTATACATAGGTACCCTGGGGGGTTGACTACACATACCCAGGATGACCACCCCTCAAGTTCAAAGCTGCGTAAATTCCTAGTGTACAAACATATTAACTCAGTTTGTTCATGTTTCAGAATAGTTGAGACTTTTCTTGTTTTGGGCAGTAGCCACCCAGTATCTCACTTTAAAGTCTATATCCACCTCCTATGTTCATTTTTTAACAAAATTTTCACCATGGCAACTGCTTGCCTGCATCGCTGAGCTCTGTGTGCAGCAAGAAACATTCTAAGCATGAACAGCATATGGCAATGCATATATGGAAATGTGGCATTTATAAATTTTTGCTGCAGTTTTGCATCCATTGCCAGCAACTCTGAAATGGGGGTAGACATACTACTGGGTGGGGCTATTTGGTGTGTAAATTTGAGGTTTTGGCCTTGCTCTATTAGCGAGAAAAGTTGGCCCAACTGTGAATGAGTAATGTGCAAGTTTTTTGGATGGAATGAAGATGGAAGTTTGTAAGTGCGATAACTTTTGATTGGAAAGAGATATTGAAAAAACGTTTTTGTCATATTAATTCTCTCTGTCTAAAGTATGTTATGGACTGTTCAATGACAAAATTTTCATGCTGCAAACCCCAGTAAAATAAGCATAAAATATTTAGACACCATTGAAAATTTGAAGTGCCATAACTTTTGATTGGAAAGAGATATTTAACTCATTTTTGTTTTAAATGAATCCTCGCAGTCTAAAGTATATGATAGCATGTTCCAAAAAATTATTTTTTCATGTTCAAAAACTGGGTCAAATTGACATACAGAATTTAGACATCACTAAACCGACCACAAAAATAGAATCTGCAGGTTGTCCCGATCATTTGAAGTGTTGAATGATTCAAATCAGCCCAGAAATGGTTGAGTTATTAACCTTCAAAGACACTCATCCAGATTGCCCATTTTTTGTATATTTATTGACCATCTTTTTATAGACCCCCCTTATCTCAGGCCTGGGGGTTTATTTGAGCAAACAAAAATTTTTCATTGTAGCCCCAGCATGAAACCCCAACATGCTCAAACGACATCAAAATTGGGCAAGGGACAAGAAATTGGGAAGCAAAAAAGTGCAGTGGACCCCCTGCCTACTGTTTCTCTATGTGTGAAAAGTCTCAACTATTCTGCACGGTAGTGTATTGCAGCTTATTTTCATCAGCATTCATTTTATTGCATTTATAAATGAATTTCTATACTGACCTACAGGTTTATGCAACCGATCACCCCCTATTTATACAATGTATTGATCATGCATTTTACTTAATATTCTGACGAAACCACCCCCCCCCCTTTAATAACTCCCCCCTCAAAAACTTCTGACAAAAAAATAACTCTTCAGGGGACTTATTCGAGGATATAGGGTATTAGTATTCGGCTTCTTCTTGACTATAGATTGTATTTCTCAGTGCCAAATTTGGCATTTGCTTGATTTGCAATAACTTATAAATTTTTTGGGCCTGTGGCCCCCGAAAAGAAGTACATCCAATAAAAAATGGCTAAAGCCAACAAAAAGTGGACGCTGCAGCCAAACATTTTTGGTGAAACTGTTTCTTGTGATGCAGTTTTCTGTGTTGATAGCCTATATTATTAGGATTTGTATACATTTTCCTTAATATACATCTTTTGATAGCTCAATCAGAAAATGGCATAGTATATGATATATCACTTTTGTGCATTCAAAAGCATACAGATGTTTGGCTGCAGCGTCCACTTTTTGTTGGCTTTAGCCATTTTTTATTGGATTAACCACTTTTTGAGAAGGAGAGGCAGAATGATGAATTTGGTGATGTGAGTAGTGACACTAAGGACAATATGAACTAGGCTTATGATATCATAGCTAATGTTGGTTAGTGCTGGCACATTGCCAACACTGGTGGCTTACAGTAACACAAAGTTTCATGATCACAACCTAAAGCAGCATTGAGCTAGAGCACCATTTGCACATCAGTACAAAATGACCGAAATTCTAACCCCCACAGTTCCGCAGTGGGAGGAGCTAAAGAGGTGAAATTTTGGTTGAAAACTCAAAACACCTGATATATTAACGTGTTAAAATTTTAGGACCGTAGCTTACCCCTAGCGCGAATGGCGAGCACTGCCCGGGGACTTTTCAGCCCGACCATGTATATTCCGCGACTGTGCAGATCTAACAGGGGATAGAAAATAAAAGTTAAAAAAATAATTCAAATAACAAACCGCTGTTTGTATTGTGAACACAACGGACTCAGTGGTTTCACCATTGTTTTCCGTCAATGTCTTCTGGGGGCAGTCCCAGACCCTGTAAAACGCCCTGTCAAATGTCAAATGTCATATTAAGTGTCAAAAGTCATGGAAAAACCGAGTTGCCATTTTGCAGCACATTTTCCATGACTTTTGACACTTTGCATGACATTTGACATATGACAGGGCTTTTTACAAAGTGTGGGATTGGCACCAGGTACTCGCCGTGTCGTGATACGGGAACCAAACCAGAAAGAACGCTCAGCTGAAAGACAATTTAAAGTTCTTGTATGTGCATTGTCCCTTCTAGTGTTCATATTGCATTACCCCCGATTGTAACCTTCGATCGACTTGACACTAGGGATGGCACAAAACTGTTTTTTTAACGACCCTGTTTTTTAAAAAACAACGTTTTTTTAAAATAAAACGGGTTTTTTTAAAAGCTCCCAGGTATGGTTATGGGTCAACATATATAGGTATATCAGTACGTTGTGATGTGAAATATAGTAATATAATAACTGTGGAGTCATGGGATAGCATTATAAGTGATAATTTCTGTCAAAAATACTCATTTTTTGTCGACTTGTTACAGATATCGCCTTTTGTCGAACGCTCGTGACTTCTACCTAGTGAAGTTCAGCATGGAATAGTCTTAAATAAGGTTGTAAGAGAAGGCTAATACATTGAAAGTGTTGCTACACACTGTAGAAGTATGTGGGAGCACATTGGCTGGATATTATATACTACACTAACATATCACGGCTTATTATTACACAATAGCATGACAATACAACAAATGAAAGCTTTCACACTAAAACTGCCTCAAAATTAATGAAAACAACCACAAATGGTAATGTGTATGTGAAATTGCGCGCTTGCGCGCAAAAAAATCGCAAAATACCTAGTGCTTAGTACAGCAAATTTTCGCTGCTGTTTAAAAAAACGGTTTCGATGCCTGTTTTTTTTTACTTCTTTTTTTTAACGGTTAAAAAAACACGTGCCATCCCTACTTGACACTTTGCATGCCAATTGAATTGACACTTTACTTTGCATTAGATATGCATTTACACTTTACACTTTACTTTACACTATACAGGGTCTGGGACTACCCCCAGGACAGGGGTCTCCTAGGGGGGGCTGGGGGGGGGGGCTGCCCCCCCCCCCAAATCCGCCAGCTATCTATCTATCCCCGAGGCCGCTCAGCTATCTATCTATCCCGCGGCAAAATTTTTGGCTACTACCCCCAACCCCCCCCCAAATCGCTCAGCTATCTATCTATCTGGCATGGTTTTTGAGAAATTTTGCCCCAATTTTCGCTAAAAATCACCAATTTTCGCACCTTTTTATAGTTTTTTCACCTTCAAAATCGCGCTCTCCGGTTTTATGCATGGTTATATGCCTGTTTTTATCCATTTTAAACCTACTTTTGGCCACTTTTAACCGATTATTAGCGATTTTTCCCCTTTCGGCCTTCTATGCACTGATACATATATATTTTGCCCCCGCGACGCGAGCCCCCCCCCCCCCAAGAAAATTTTTTCAGCTATCTATCCCTCGGGAGGAGCGATTTGCTATCTATCCAGCCCCCGCGAGGGCCAAAATCTTGGAGACCCCTGCCCCAGGAGGTTACTTTGAGCGGATACCTCAAACCCCACCAACCTTCAACTCTCCCTCAATACCCAACTTGTCAAACTTTTCGATCAATCCATCGCCAAACACGTCAATCGTCTTCGCGTCGGGCGTGTCCACCAAAATGAATTCTGGGGCCTGGGAAAAGGCGTTCCGCCCGCACAACGAGTCGTCGTAGACGCTGTACAAGTCGCCCTGGGGGCAGTCCCGAACCGTGTAAAAAGCCCTGTAAAATGTCAAATGTCAAGCAAAGTGTCAAAAGTCATGGAAAATGCCCTGCGAAATGGCAACCGAGTTGCCATTTCGCAGGGCATTTTCCATGACTTTTGACACTTTGCTTGACATTTGACATTTTACAGGGCATTTTACAGGGTTTGGGATTGGCACCAGGCGCGCCGCGCGGCCCAGAGAGTGCCGCTGGATGGTGTCGCTAGGTTCGGACATTTTGAGTGGGTAGCAGTAAACCCGCACGCGCTAAACCTGATCGTGGAGGGTGAACGGTGCGTTTTTAGGTAGCGATATTTGTGAAACTCATAAATTTGGGGCCGGGGGGCCAGTTCAGCAAGTGGAAAGTAAAGAGTAAAAATTGGAGAGTAGAGTGAAGTAAATAGTGGAGTAAAAATTGAAAAGTAACGTAAAAGTAGAGTAAATAGTAAAGTGAAAATTAAAAAGGGAAGTAAAGAATAAATAAACAAACGAAAATAATGTTGAAGAAAAAAAAACAAATTGTTTTATTTTTCCGACATTTCATCGTTATTTTATGTCTGTTTCTTTACTATTTACTTTACTTTTCAATTTTTACTTAATTTTTAAATTTTCACTCTACTTTTGAATTTTTACTATACTTTTAAATTTTTACTCTACTTTTACTTTACTCTTAAATTTTTACTTTCCTATAATTTTTTTGCCATTTGAAGAGTTTCATTCCAAAAATGCACAAGCGCCAAATCCAGAAAAATCGAGTTAAGCATGGATTTGACCTCCACGTATAGTGGTGGTGTAATTGATTTTGTCCTGCGATGCACCGTTAAAAAGTTATTCATTTTTAACTTCAAATTTTCAGATTTACTCCCTATTTTGGGTGGTTTCAAAAATGTGGTATAACTCCCAAAATATTTGCTGGCCGACAAAATTTTTGGTCACAAAAATCGTAGAGAAATGTCTGATTTATCCGAAAAGACTAGGGCAAGCTTTGTCGCCCGAACATGGCGCTGTCGGGCCAGCGCTCAACTTTAAAATGAGATTTCGAAAATTCAAAAAAAGTGGATATGTGAACTTTTGGAATGAAACTCCCCAAATGGCAAAAGCAAAGTGAAATGAGAAGTGAAACGGCAAGTAAAAAGTGAAGGAATAAATGGCAAGTGAAAAAAAAAATGCAAGACATTTCATGGGAAGAGACTCCGTATGTAAACTTGGCAGCTGGCCAAAATTTCGAAATAAAAATATATATATATTGTGTGTTACATCTACATAAATCAAAAATATAAATGACGAGTGCGCGCACAGAGGGCTAAAATTATGTGCGTTTTCTGTAAAATGTAAGAAAACGTAGAAATTTAACTGTGATTATTGAGCCCACACACAAAACATGGCGAGCCTGACCGAAAATGCGGCTTAGCGCGCGAGGGTGTTAACACAAGAAGGCGGAGCTTACAAAAACAATTCCAAACGCAAAAGGCTTACCGCGTTCTCTTCAAATCTATAGCCGCGTAGAATTTCTGTATTTCCCCCAATTAACCCCCCTGGAAATACCGCCAGGTGTTTTGGAGCTGAGGAAAAAATTTATGCAATCAACTTTTGCAATTTAACTCATCAAAAACGGCCTACTAATGAAAAAAGCGTCCAAAAGTATGATATGCAAGAAGGAATAATGGTGATAATTTATGTGTAAAGCGATTAAAATGCGGTTCCTTACAGGTTCAAAACCATCCAATAGTATGTACTCTCAAAGCTACAAACTGCAGAGTGAATCACAGCGGCGGGCAAAGTCGATCGTATTTTACACTACAACACAATCTCTCTCACCAAAAATTTACAATCAATTTGTCTACAAAATGTTATCTCCCTCTGAATGCCAATGCGCGGGCTTGGGGAAATTCAACGATTTGAAAGCTGAAAGAACGCTGTGTACACGAAATTGGTGGAATGGCGCCATTGCGTTGGAGTCATTGGCGCTACGCACACTGAAGCCGAAATATTCGGCATACGCACGTTTTTGACAAATGCCGAATTAAATGCTGAATAGAAAAAAACTTGCTGAACTCAAATCGTCCGTACTCTTGAAAATTAGGCGGTTTGTCAATTCAGCATGTATTTCAGCATTCAAAAGATGCGTACACTTTTTCATGCGGAAACATTCAGCAATAGGATAAAATCTCAAATGCTGAAATGCAAAGATAAACGAGGATTGGTTTTTGAGATCTCGGGATCGGATCGGGATTGACCTTTTGGTATCGGGATCGGGATTGGTTTTTGAGATTTCGGGATCGGGATTGACCTTTCGGGATCGGGATTGGCATTTTTCGGGATCGGTAATGGCATTTTTGAAAACATTCTAATATACACGTTTTTTGCCAATGTTTTCACAAAACAGGCTCAAAAACACGTCTGGATGCCAGAAAAGAGGCATAAAGTGGACATTGGTTAACATTTATTAATGCAAAAAGGGCATTTAATGAGGTTGACCAAATTTTCTGGGATCGGGATCGGGATTGTATAAATTTTTTCGGGATCGGGATTGTGATTTTGAAAGTTTCTGGATCGGGATCGGGATTGGCTTTTGAGATTTCGGGATCGGGATCAGGATTGAGGTTTCAGGATCGGGATCGGGACCACCAAATCCCGAAATGTTTTAGGATCGGGATCGGGATTCCGTTTCGACCCTAGTGCCAACCCTATCCAATATACATAATCACTATTGTCTATTGACCGAAGTTGATGCTGTACAGAGAATGTAACTAATTATATCTTGTCATAAAGTTGACATCAAAAATTGTCATCAATTATATCTTGTCACACACACTAGTCAGGGGTAGGAAAGGGGGGGTTCCCCCCCCCAAATCGCCCAGCTATCTATCTATTCCAGAGGCCGCTCAGCTATCTATCTATCCCGGAGGCAAAATTTTGGGCTACCATCCCCTAAACCCCTCCCCCCAATCGGCCAGCTATCTACCTATCTGGAGCGATTTTTGGGAAACTATACCCTAATTTTCGCTCAAAATCGCTATTTTCATACCTATATATAGATTTTCACTCCCAAAATCACTAGTTCGTGCATCTAACTGCCTATTTTGAGCTATTTTTAGTACTATATGTCCTTATATACCCATTTTTAGCCATTTTTCACCTACTTTCAGCAATTTTTCTCCTTTTCCTCCCTTCTATGCCTATATATTGAACCCCCGCGAACCCCCCCCCCCAGAAAAATTTTCAGCTATCTATCCCTCCGGAGGAGTGATTTGCTATCTATCCAACACCCAGGAGGGCCGAAAACTAGAATACCCCTGACACTAGTTGACATCAAAAATTGTGTCAACTAAATTTTGGATAATTATTGGTTTTACTTGGCAGCAGGGTTGGCAAAATCTCAGGAAAAAAAATCAAATACAATTTTTATACAATTTTACTACAATTTTAGTAAAAAGAATTTCACAAAAACTAATCCTGGTCACAAAGAATAAAAAATAAAAATAAAATAATAATAAAATGGAAAATTGAAGAATAAAAAAATATAAAAAAAATGGAAAATTGAAGAAAAAATAAAAATAAAATATAATTTATTTACAATTTTACTGCAGTTTCAGTAAAAATAATTTTACTAAAACCAACCCTGCTTGGCAGACGCTACAGTGTATGCACAACTTCATGTGTGCAGTGGCAAAAAGGATGAAAATTGGGGTTAAGGGTGACTTCTAGTTAAAATTATGGTCATCGTTTTCAAAAATACTTACTTTTACATGGAAATAAAAGTAAAAAATTCTACTATACGTTTTCTGCACTCAGGAGTGACTAAAAATGAATATTTTACATTAACTTTGAAAACATTGATTACTTTCAACAATCTGGTTTGCAGGCATGCTTAGGGTGACAAATTTCCGTTTCCGTTTTCTGCAGGCAAATTTTTTCCATTTTCCATTCCGTTTTCCGGTAATTGAATTAATTTTTCCGTTTTCCATTCCGTTTTCCGACTACAAAATTTTTTTCCATTTCTGTTCCTGTTTTTCTGGCTAATTATCCCTTTTCTGGCTAAATTTTCAGTTTTTCTGCCTTTTTCTGGCTGAATTTTCAGTTTTTCCGGCTGAATTTTCAGTTTTTCCGCCTTTTTCCCATTTTCAGGCTCAATTTTCAGTTTTTCAGCCTCATATTCCCCTTTTCTGGCTCAATTGTCTGTTTTCTGTTTCAGCCAAACTGGTAAACATGCATGCAGGTTTTCAATTATGTGACTTTTTCCATTTTCCATCAAAATTTCAGCAATTTTTAGCATTTCCAGGAAATTTCCACAATTTTTTTTGTTTTCTGGCAAAATTTCATTTTTCCATTTCCAGTTTTCCGGCCTTGTTTTCCTTGTTGCTGAAATTTTATTTCCGTTTTCTGGCAAGTGCAAAAAAATTTCTGTTTCCATTTTCCATAACAAAATTTTTTTGACACCCTAGGCACGCGCTGTTCCAATGTTTATCATTACTATTCGCTCATGTATAGGGTTCAAACGGGATCCCGTGAAATTCCGGGATTTACCAGTCCCGATCCCGATCCTGAAACCCCAATCCTGATCCCGATCCCGAAATCTCAAAAATACCAATCCCGATCCCGAAAGTTTTCAAATCCCAATCCCGATCCCGAGAAACTCCCAAGTCCAGGATCCCGATCCCGGAAAAATTAGTGGAAATTATAAAAAGTGAAATAATGACGTTTTTGCATGCAAAAAAGTGGATGCAAACCCCCAGCGTCAATTTTATGCCACTTTTCTGGCATCCAACAGTGTTTTGAGACCTTTATGAACAACTGTGAATGCCAGAAAAATGGCCAAAATTTCTATCCCTAGAACCCAATCCCGATCCCGGAAAAATGCCTATCCCAATCCCGATCCCGTGACCCTAATCCCAGCCAATCCCGATCCCGAAATCTCAAATTACCAATCCCGATCCCGATCCCGATCCCGAAATCTCAAAAAGTGAATCCCGATCCTGATCCTGATCCCGAAAAGTCAATCCCGTTTGAACCCTACTCATGTACACACATTGCCCAAATTCCCAAAATGGTTCGTACGTTTTTCTGTTTACACACTGTTGAACTGTGCTGAACTACAATATCTCAAGAATGAGCAGTTTTAAAAAAAAATTTATGGTCTTCATTTTTGAAGATCATGTTCATACATGTTCATAAAAAATGTTTCATGAAGATGTATGAAAAACTAGATGAGATCTGGATCATTTCACAGCAGTAGATTTTCTGCCAATTGCTGAACTGGTTTGCTGAAATGAAAGTGTCTGGATACAATTTTTTCACAAGATGCTGAAATGTTAAATTCAGCATATGACCAAAAATGCTGGAAAATCATCTAAATCCGTCCGAATTTGTCCGAATTCGTACGGTTGCTGAATGTCTGGACCCAAAAATGCTGGTCTAAAACCGTTTGAACAGCATTTTTTTAGTTCGGATTCGGCAGATGAAAACGTGCATATGCCGAATATTTCGGCTTCAGTGTGCGTAGCGCCTTTAGAAATTCAGGCTTACCTACAAGCAACGATGGCAAAAACACACATTAAATACGTAAACTCATTGAGTTTCCGTGTCTTCGTTTAACGCGGAAGAATGGAAACTCAGAAACTCAAATGAGTTTTTTATGGAGAACACGGTAACACGGCAACAGAAAATATAGAATGTTTTTTAGGTTTTTTCAGGCACATGATTTGAACCGAACAATGCCAATTGCCTGAAGGTGCCAATGGCTATGCATGCATGTATAGTATGCGATTATTTATGTTCAAGTTAAATGATGAAATTAGTATCCAAACATGAATACTTTACATCCTTGAATAAGACGCCCCTGATGGTCAGGTAAAATAAAAATAACTCCCCCACCCTTGAATAACTCCTACCTCTGTAGGGTTCAAACGGGATCCCGATCCCGATCCTGGATCCCGTGAAATTCCGGGATTTAGCAGTCCCGATCACGATCCCAAAACTTTTCAAATCCCGATCCTGAGAAACTCCAAAGTCCGGGATCTCGATCCCGGAAAAATTAGTGGAAATTATCAAAAGTGAAAAAATGACGTTTTTGAATGCAAAAATGTGAACGCAAACCCCCAGTGTTAATTTTATGCCACGTTTCTGGCATCCAACAGTGTTTTTAGACCTTTATGAACAACTGTGGATGCCAAAACATTGGCCAAAATCTCTATCCCAAGACCCCAATCCCGATCCCGAAAAAATGCCAATCTTGATCCCGAAAAAATGCCAATCCCAATCCCGATCCCGTGACCCCAATCCCAGCCAATCCCGATCCAGATCCCGATCCCGAAATCTTAAAAAACCAATCCCGATCCCGATCCCGAAAAGTCAATCCCATTTGAACCCTACACCTCTGGGTATTTTTTTGTGTATTTGAATGATTCAGATTCCGATCAACACAAGGTTACCTGAATAACTAGTTTTTGTTGTTAAACTGTTAAATACCTAAACTGAATGAGTTGATGGGATCCATTCATACAATAAATTAAGTGCAAGTTCATAGGAACAAATCACTCCCCACTTGAATAACTCACCCACAAAAAATTCTGACAAAATAATGACTCCCCTGGTGTCTTATTCGAGTATATTGAATACAAGTGTTTTGATATACAGGGTGCGGCAATTTAGACGGACCCCATAAAGTTGTGAATAACTTGTCACTTGGTTGTTGGATTCACCTCAAATTTTGGGTCAACATTAACAACTAAATAGGAAAGAATCCCTAAAAATATAGCTGCGAAAAAGTTATTCATGCAAACGTGTAATTGTCACTTTTCCACCACCTAGCTTTATGACCAATTACGCAAGCGCCCGCCGATATCCTTATGGGCATAGCGAATGGGTGGCGGGCGTGCACGCATTTAGGCATGCAGCTGCAAAAAGAATATCAGAAAAAACTGGAAAAAAACAATGCGGTCCCGGTCCCGAAAAGTCCCATTTGAACGATATCACAAGGTGGCGGAAAAGTGACAATTATGTGTTCGCATGAATAACTTGGGAATGAGTTAAGCTACCACAGCCATATTTTCAGGGATCCTTTTCTATTTAGTTCTTAATGTTGACCTAAAAATTGACGTTAATCCGACTACCCAGTGACAAGTTATTCAAAACTTTATGGGGTCCGTCTAAATTGCCGCATGCTGTATGAATGAATATGCAGATGCTATGTGGGCTTTAAACATGTGCAAAATGTTAATATGATAAGAAAATCACTGTTTCTGCATCAAAATGTAAAATGCAACTTTTTGAAGAAAAAATTGAGTTTTTGCAAAAAAATGCAAGTGTGTACCCAAAAAAACAACAAAAAATTTAAAAACTTTAGTTTTTATCAGAAAACTAAAGTATTTACCATAAAAAAACACAGAAATAAAACATGGAAAATCAAATTTTTCTCATGAAAAAACTCAATACACAGATATTCATTTTTGAAAAACTCAAAATACAGAAAGTGTTGTTTTTTTATTTACCCATCATTGCCTACAAGTGCCATTGGTGTTTGGGAGATATTTCAAGGGAGGGTTTATTTCTTCCTCAGCTCGCTCAGACCTGGCGGTATTTTGAGCAGGTCAATTCAAGGGGGTAATTCAAGGAAACACTGTTTATCCATGAATTCAAGGTTTTGAAGGGTGGTTATGCATTTTTTAAATATCGAGAGAAAAATCGAATGCACATTTAAAAAATTTGAACTATTACTTTAAAAATTATTTAAAAAAATTATTTTTAACCATTTTCCTCTGGTGAAATAAAAATTCGAAGCTTCTAAAAATGCAAACAATTTCGAATTTTCGTTTGCCATCACTTAACACAACCAGTTTTCCTTGTCCGGGCTATTCAGACATTTTTCTCTTAAGATGGAATGTTTCTTAAAAAATCGTGCATCGAATTCCCTGACTGGTGCCAGTCCCAGACCCTTAAAAACCTTGTAAAATGTAAAACGTCATGCTGTGTCAAAAGTCATGTAAAGTGTCAGGAAAAATGTAAAATGTCATGCATTATGTCAAAGTAATGTAAAATGTCCTGTAAAATAAAAAGCAAACGTATGTTTTGACACTTTACATGACATTTGACATTTGACAGGGTCTGGGACTGTACGCAGCCTTATAGCCGCGGAAAATGTGGCATGTATTATATTCATTTATTCAAAAGTGGACGAACCGGAGGCAGACAAAAAGCATCGTGATTCATCGAATGCAAATGCAGTGCATCCTGTGCCACGATTTCGACAGACAGAAAAATGAAATGCCCAAGAATGTTACCGTATTTTGATAAATAAAGCGACCTGGGGCCAGTTCCGCAAATTGCGAGGTGAGAAGTGAAATGGCAAATGCGAAGTGAAATGAGAAGTGAATTGAGAAGGAAATTGGCAAGAGCGAAGTGAAATCGCTTTTTATTTTTTCATTTTTACTTCGCTTTTGCCAATTTACTTGCCATCTCACTTCGCTTTTGCCAATTTTCTTCTCAATTCATTTCGCATTCGACACTTCACTTCTCAATTTGCGGAACTGGCACCTGGTATTTTACCACTCCCAGACCCCGTAAAAAGCCGTGTAAAATGTCAAAAGTCATGGAAAATTCCCTGCAAAATAACAAACGAGTGGCATCTGAAATATGAATGTGAGAAATGCATTTCGCTGTTTATCTGTGGCACACAATGATTGATTCAATTCAAAACCATTCATTTTAGACATTTTCTGTTATTTATTTATGGTGCATAATAATATTCACAAAAAAACTATTTTATCAGCGCACGAATGGCCCCACACACGCTAGTTGACATCGACAGCAAATGTCAACTGGTTCCGTTCCCAATTCAAAGCTTGCGTTTCAACGTCATTCATCGGCTCATTATCAAGCTCTGAATCGGGATCGGCACCAGTTGACATTTGGTGTTAATGTCAACTAGCGTGTGTGGGCCCAATATAAAAACACCGCTAGGGAACAAATCGGAGGTGTAGAAGAATTTCGTGTCGTTTTAATTGATTTCGCGAAAAAACGGAAAACGACAAGAAATTTCGCAACAGTGCATTATTTTCTAATCATGATGTATTTTAAGTAGAACAGCATCACTAAGTGCGTTTACCTCGTAAAATTGTGATGAAAGCAGAAAAACCTAAAAATTTCATGCGCTAAAATTGATGGCAAACTGGGGATACTCCCAGACCCTGTAAAAAGCCCTGTAAAATGTCAAATGTCATGCAAAGTATCAAAAGTCATGGAAAATGCCTTACAAAATGGCAACCGAGTTAACATTTTGCAGTGCATTTTCCATGACTTTTGACACTTTGCATGCCATCTGACATTTTACAGGGTCTGGGAGTGAATATTCGATATTCGATAATTTGAAAACGTTTTCGAATTGTTCGGACTTAAAATTAGTTGTTTTTTACAGGGAAAAGCTTTCAACATATTTTTGGGATGTAAAATACGGAACTTTGACAAACATATCGCTTGTTTCTCGAAAATTTGGGTCAAAAACGCAAATCCGTTCACCCGGATGCAGATGAGAAATACAAGAAAAAGTGATGTCCACGGTAAATGCTTGACTGAAATCCATCACAAAACGTGAACAATTAAAATTAGTTCAAAATTGAAAACATTTTTTTGTAAAAAAATCGCCGTCAGAAAACCCATTTTCAAACATTTTAAACCCCTTTTTCATAGTTTGCCATCAATGACGTAAACTTCACCCTGTGCCAGTCCCGCATCCTGTAAAAAATAAATCCATTTTCATGCCACGTGAATTGTATAATTTTTTTTTTATTTCAGACGAGAAATCGTTACATTTCACATTTTTGGGTAGATTTTAAGTGTGCAGGACTGGCGCAGGGAAAAAATTACAGTTCTAAAAGCAGGGAATATGTTGTATCATGTCTAATTATAATAATAATCCTTAAAAATTACTCAAAACGTCGGTCTTCAAAATAATTATGTTTAAATGAACATATTAAAATGGTTTGACTAGTGGTCATCCTAAAAAAGACAGTCAATAGAAATACTACAGCCAAAATAGTTAAATTAATCACACAGAAAAGTTGGCACTGCGCTGTCAACTTTGCTATTTTTGTAAAAAAAAATTAAAAAAGACAATGAACCGACTGAATGCAATCAGAATTAGTGCATGTCAATTTGCAAATCACGCAAAAATCACCAAATACATAAAAAAATACACGCGATATAAAAATATGAATAATTAAATCGAAAATAGATCACGCAAAGCACCGTTAATTTTCGAAGAAAAAAATTGTAAAAAAAATTCAGTGAAAAATCAATTGAAAGGGTGAAAAGCATTTGCCTGCGGATGACTCAGGTACCCATAACGAAATCAACTATATTTATTTATATTTATATTTATATACCACTCAAGTGTATTTATAATGAAATGCACCGGCCAAGTGGATGGCCCTAAACGCGAGTTGACAATCACTCATTAGTCAACTGAAATTGTTTTAGAAAATTTTATCGACGGACAAGAAAATTTTTCTCGGGTGTTGACATCTAAACGAGCATGTTGTGTTTCCCCTTAATAACATGTGTAACCCGGATTTTTCAGTTGACAGTTGATCGACTGTCAACTAGTGTGGGTCACCACAAAGTACCAACTCAAATTCAACCAAGACCCGAAATTCAATTGGCTCACGACGTTGAGTATTGTGATGTAAAGGAACCGGGGCATCGGTGCACCGAAGTGCACCATCACCGGTGCTGGTGCGGTGCCTTTGCTATTTTCAGAGGTGCCCTGGCGGTACCGGTGCCATTTTTTAAGAATAATGTCGGTGCCGGTGCGGTGGCATATTCCCCGGTGCTCTTAACATAAGTAGTTATTAGATTAAGTACCTAAATTCGAACTGTGGGAAATCGCAATCCCGCAAGTACCTAAGCAGGTGAAGAGTTACACTTGACTTACCCCTTACGTATAAGTTTCCCATGACTAGTGATGGAAAAGCGCCATGGCGCTAGCGCCAAAGCAAAAAGCGCCATGGCGCTTTTGGCGCTTGGCGCTAAAACGCTCTGGCGCCATTGGCGCTTGGCGCTGGGGTCTGAGAAAGCGCCATGGCGCTTTTGGCGCTTGGCGCCATTTTCTGGTGGCGCTATTGGAGCCTGGCGAATTGGCAATTTAAATGGCGCCAAAAAAGCGCCAACCATGATAATAAAAAAATCGTTATAATACGGTGAAATCGACACTGCAGTTGATCAATTTTGAAGCAACTGAATAAATATTGATTAATATTAGGGTAGACTTTATATAAATAGTTGCATTTACATTGAATAAAAGCAGAGGTGTTAAAATCGCGGTATATCCCCTTTTGTGCTTTGCTCCTAATACTTTCTTGCAGTCTAAATCAGGGGTTCAGTCTGGCAGGGGTTGGAGGGGGGGGGGGGTTACCCCCAACAAATGCTCCAGCTATCTATCTATTGCCGGACCACTCAGCTATCTATCTAACCTGAGGCTAAATTTTAGGCTACTATCCCTCGAGCCCCCCACCCCCCACCCCAAATCGACCAGATATGTATCTCTCCAAAGCGATTATTTGAGAACATTTGCCCCGATTTAGTGGTTGTTTGAATGGGCACAAAAGTTCAATAGACTACTATGACTTCAGCGGTACGTCACTCAGTTATGCACTCATTTTTCTACCATCAAATTGTAGAACAATTTTTTTGGCGCTGGCGCTATTGGCGCTTGGCGCCATTACCCTCTGGCGCCATTGGCGCTTGGCGCTGAGGTTCAGAAAAGCGCCATGGCGCTTTTGGCGCTTGGCGCCGAAAGCCTGGCGCTTTTTCCATCACTACCCATGACACTTGTCATTGATAAAATTCCGACAAAACGCCAATATTTGGCAAATTAAATTTCGGGCCAGACAAACTGACGCGAGAAAGATGTGACTGAACAAAAACGTGAATGACGTAAAAGAATGAATAAAATCAACGTTTCGCCCAATGGACCCGTGCACACAAAATGGCAACAATCTTGCGGGAAACACTCGTTCCGGTTGCCGCTGACATGAAGGCGGCCCGCACGCTAGTTGTCACTGGTTTGTCAACTGTCACTTGTCAACTGGTTTGTGTCAACTAAGATTTTGGTTTGACGTGTCTCAGAGCGATCTCCACATGCAGATGCGGCAATGTTGAAAAATAAATATTACGGCAAGTGCATTGGAAGATCACTTTGCGACACGTAACCCGAAATTTGAGTTGACGCAGACCAGTTGACACACGAGTACCAACTATTGTGCGGATCGCCAATCTACAGGATTTAATTATGGCCCCAGGAGCCAATATCGCACATTGGCAAGTGTCCAAGGTCAAATGACCAATTTTTATGAAGTTGCAAAGTTCCTAGTAAAAATAAGTGCCTTACAGAAACTGTACCGAAAAATTGAAACTACCCTGATAATGTGCGAGTTAGCTGGGGCTTAGCTGGGACCAATTCCGCGAGCAGATAAGTGACAAGTCAAGTGACAAGTCAATTGACAAGTCAAGTGACAAGTCTAGTGACAAGTCAATTGACAAGTCAAGTGACAAGTCATGTGACAATTCAAGTAACAAGACAAGTGACAAGTCAAGTAACAAGCCATGTGACAAGTCAAGTGACAAGTCTAGTGGCAACTCAACTTATCAGTGACAAGTAAATTTTATAAACGAAATTGTCACTTGATTTGCTACTTGGATTTTTGAATCACCCATCAATTTTCTTGCTACTTGTCTACTTGCGGAATTTTGGCCCTAGTGATGGAAAATCTATATCGGCGCTTGGCGCGAATTTTTGGCGTTTTTCCATCGCTAGGCATGTCAATATTGATTTTCGCGGTCAAAAGAATAGAAAAACGCGAAAATAAATGTGTGAAATAATGAATTTGTCCTATAACACTTGAGTATACAGAACGACGAATACATAAAAGAAAAGGTGAAAAATTGATCACAGAAATGAAAATTACGTTTATTTATTACTGTTTACCCATTAAAAATTTCCCTCGTGCATTTCTAACAAGCATTTATTTTATACAGAAATTCCAAAAATTTCGAAAACTCATAAATCAGTTTTGAGTTTAAAGAAAAAAATGTGTCTGTCAACTGCTGTTGCCGATGGTTATAATTGACTCATTCCGATTTTCTGAAGTGAAAGTCGAAAAATTAGTTTTTGAAATTTTGAATACACTACCTCAATTTTGTGTTCCCATTATTCAATCAATTAATTCCTAGACTTAACTCGGCAAAATTTAACAGTAGTTGACGCACACAATAAATAATTTTTCTTTTTCTGTCTATGGTTCTTTTAACCAGCCTTCAGCGTTAATAAAAATTGCTATAAAATTATAGTTTCGAACGTATTGAATATTTTCAGTCTATTTTCCAGTCAATTTTCGTACGGCTTTCTATTAAAAGAAATACGGTAAGTGCCGGTATGAACGCCAATATGAAATTACCAGACACTTTTATTGGTAATTTCAGAAAACAAAATCGCTGGAATATATCAATGTCAGCTAGATTGGCTATTTGCAACCGGGTTAATAATAGTAGGGTGCAAAAAAATGACAAATTCATTTAGACATTCGATCAGGGGCCAGCCCCGCATCCTGTAAAATGTCAAGTAAAGTGTAAACTGTCACACAAATTTGTGGCACGTGGGGTTCAGTGGGGGGTGCCACGGGTCAGATTAGATCTAGGTTACTCACGTTCAAATTGAATTCGGAGCCAGGGGTCCCCCAGGGGGGGGGGGGGTAACGTGGGGGGTGCCCCTCAGCGGTTCGGCTGCGCAGTGAGAAAACGCGTCACGGCGCGAAGGAAGTACAGCAATTCAGCCTGCAGTCGCGCTTCCGTGATTAGCAGCACCACGTGCACCTGTGATTGAATTTTTTTGTAATTTTTAGTTTCACAATTTTGGTTTTTTCGTTTTGTTTGGGAGATTTTTTTTGGGGGGGGGTCTACACACTTAGCGGGGAATCTCGAAAAATATCACGTATACATCACGAAAAATATACAAACGAGTGTTACCGTAATCTGACGAACAAAAGCCCACCTTCTCGGAGTGCTCGAAGTCGACCATGACGGAGCGGCACAGGTGCTCGCTGGCCCTCTCCGGGTAGCAGCACAGAGTCTTCACGAATTTCTTCATTTCCTTGGACAGCATCTGAAATGATTCAATACATTCATCATTTTAGGTGAATGCATTCGATTAATTTGCATTTTGGAAGTTTCCCCAACCTTTGATAAATTCTTCCGCGGACTCAACGGCTCAAATTTGTGAATTAAAATGCTATGCAATCTTACCAATCAATAAATCCACACGTCGCTACAAATCGGGCAACCCGACAAAAAGCCCGCGTCGGGCAAGTGAAATCTGCCCGCAATCATGCAACCCACCTGGTTCACAATAGAATAATTATAATGGTCGTGTCTGATGCCGTACAGCGCCATGCAGTAGTTCCACACGGCGTCCCTGTAGGACGTGGTGTCCACGCCGCTGAAGCCGCCCATCCTGAAATGTGTACGGTTTTATCACTGCGGTGATTGGATGGAAAATGCATAAGCCCCGCCTACTCTGCTGGATTTTTTGGGCCCAATTTTTAGGGGGAATGGTTTTTTTATCGATTTTCATCCATATTCGATTGAAGGTGATGTCTAATGCGATCGAATTTTTTTTTGCTAGTGGCAGCTTCACAAATATCTTTTTCTGATGCCTCGACAAGACACGAATATATCCAGAAAAGTCACGCCATTCAATGCCGAAAAACATGAAAACACAATGTAAAACAACGAAAAGTGTAAAAAACAGGTGCCAGTCATGCACCCTGTAAAATGTAAATTCATCATGTGCCAAATGTCATGTAAAATGTTTTACAAATGTGTCAATCGTCATGCAAAATGTCATAAGCTCAGTAATAATTGTTCTTCTTTTTTAAATTGATATTTTTCACTTTACAGGGTGCGAGACTGCCCCCAGTGCAACAATCTCCATTCAAAAAAGGGCGCACGTGTTGTAGGTAAGTTGTCTGGCACAATTAAACTTGTTGTCCAAACTGTCGGCCAAGCTAGAGTTCAGCTGCGCCAGCACCGAGTAGCCCTGGTCGTCCCACGAAAAGTCCTGAGCGTTTATACTGAAAACTACACAAAGAAGGCTACCGTAATTTTATGAATAGACGAGAAACTTCGCGCGTCAAATTCACTCATTGTGAGAGCAATGTTTCGGGTTCGAGGATTGTTTTGAGGTTCGGGCCAAATTCCGAAAATGGAAAAGTTACAGGAAATATGGTAAATGATACGTAAATTTATTAAGTGATGACGAGTCACGATGACGACTTTTCTCGTCAAACTTGAATTAGACCAGCCAAAGCACCTTAGACAAAATTGCGCTATACACACATACATGATTAGTTGACACAAGGTGTGAACTAGTTTACATGTCAATTGACATCTAAGTTGACTGGTTGCACGAGTATATGTTGAAATGACCAGGGCCGTATCCAGGGGGGGGGGCGGGGGGGCTGCAGCCCCCCCCCCCTCGCGGGGCGAGACCAGAAAGTGACCGGAAAATGTGACTTTTTCAACGTCAGCGTAAAAAATTTTGCGCGCAAGCGCGCATTCTTCACCAGACAAGATTTGTTATCATCAGATTTGCTCTATGTGACAGCAAATCGTTATAAATACACTCAATATTGTGCTTTTTGCTGTTTTGTATGTATATTTACATACATATACAGCGTTTCATGGCGCTGGCGCCAACGCCAATGGCGCCATGGCGTGGCGCATACTAATGACGCCAGCGCCATGGCGCCATTCCGCCACTATGTAGCTCAAGTTTGTAGGGGGGGGGGCTGAGCCCCCCCCCCCTCGCCGCCCACAATTTTTATCAATATTTCGCCATGTGCACTCGAAAATATTTCTGCAACCAAAATCTGAGTTGACATCGCAGCCTGCCAACTTACCAGCGTCAACTAGTGCACAAATTCACCAATAAACCAGCGACCACAAACTGACGTGACTCTTAAAAGTGGGCGCCAAACTCCTGCCCTCCCTGGCGGCGAAGTCCTCGTAGGCGAACTCGGGCTGCGTGGTGAGGCCCGACGCGAGCAGCAGGTCGGTCGCGCTGCACCGCGGCGACGCCCGCTCCGAGTGCGATGTCCACTGACTGCCGCCTGGGGGTGGTCGATTGGTTGTTGACAAGTTGACTCGACCCGATTTTGACCCGATTTTTCGGGCGACCCGATATGTTGTATGGCAAAGGGGTCTCCAAAAGGGGCAGCCCCTCCCTCCAAATCAGCAAACTATTAATCTATCTATCCCGAGGCAAAATCCCTGGCTACTATCCCGAGCCCCTCAAAATATATGTGGGGGGGGGTCCAATTTAAGGGCGGAATAATTCGAGGAAATTCGAGGTAAATACCTGCCGCCTGTGACTCCTTCAACTCCTGAAAAAAGGCCATTTCCCTGGCATTCTCACTCATCCCCTCCTCAACCCCATTTTCATGCGCAGAATCGGCTAGCTGGCGCATGCGCTCCATGAGCAGCTGCACCTCGCCGCCCAAGCCGTTCTCCATCGGGCTGCTGCTCGAGCCGCCCGACGGCGACGTTGCTGAAGGGCCGCCCGGCTGTGGCAGGGTTGGGATGTGAATTTTCGGAGTTTTTAGACTAGATGGTTGCATTTACAATGCGACGGGAACACATTTTGAATGTTTTTTTTTGGTTGTGAACAATAGGTATAAAAAATAGACTGTGCTGCGGCGTAATGCGCGTTATTTCTTGCCTTATTTTTCGTACGACCCCGGGAAGGGGGGAGGGGCGACAGCCACCCTCCCGCCCCCCCCCTCCCCTGGCTACATCCTTGATGCGAAGCAGAAGTTTAGAATTGCATTTAAACAACCCCCCCCCCCAACCTGACTCTTGGCAGCGCCACTATTAATGACTCTAGCCTGGACGAGCGAGCACACGGCGTGCGTGTGCGCCAAGATCACGGCCGCCTGCAGCAGCTCGGACAGCGACCAGCACGACTGCGTGCTCGACGACGCAGAGCCCCGCCCGCCCCAAGCTCCGCCCCCGCCGCACAGGTCCTGGGGGGGGGGGGGTTGGGGTGAGTGGTTGATTTTGATGGTGTGCGAGGTTTTTGTAGTGTTTTGGACTGATTACCAGATTTACCGTATATCCTCGAATAAGAAGACACTCGAATAAACCCCCATGTCGGCGGGTTGAGAAATAACTCCCCCTCGAATACCTCCCCCACATCTGGGTGAAAAGAATGCTGCAAAGTTTAAATAACGAAATAATATCTCCCCTGCGGTCTTATTCGAAAATATACGGTACCTGATAGTGTACCCTATAGTGTCATTTCTTCGTACATATTCAGATATGTTAGATTCAATTGTAAAGTGCGCCGTCTAGTCGGTGGATTAGAAGTTAGAACGTGGCCAGTTTGTTTTCTATATATTTTTGCTTAAAATCTTTTGAAGTAATTTTACCGCATCGATGCATTTATGCGGCTATTTTTTTTATTTATTGCTGCCGTACATATTTAGTGTGTGCAACATTGAATAGCAACCCTAGTCCTCGAATAAATCCCCCATCCAAGAAACGGTGGAGAAGAAACTGCATTGAGCGGTTGAAAAATAACGCAAAACGGTACAAGCGATATACTGCACATAAATAACAACAAATGATTTAGTTGGAAGAAACTCTTCTATAAGATCGTTGTTAATTAGCATGTCACTAGCATTGAAATGATTGATCGAACGTTAATTGAAGACCTCACCCCAATCTGACAGCTCCACACCCCCGTCAGTTCCTCCCTCAACTCTCAAACTTCACATTCAATCTATCCCAACCATCCAAACACTAACCCCAACCCCCCACCCCCTCAAATCAGCACACCCCCATCCAGTGTGTGTGCGTGCATTCACATTTACCCCCCCCCACCAGCGGGGGCCGCGCATTTATCACCGGGCGGCGTTAAGCAGCCGGGCGGCACGACTGCACAACGCCCGACTGCGAGATGAGGGCGCACGGACCGCAGCGGCGTCCGGCCGCCGCGCCGCCCGGGCGCCGCTGCGAGTTGAGGCGGCCGCGCGCGCCCGGGATAGCTGCAGTTGCGGCCAGAGGGGGGGGGGGTAGGATTTTTGAGTTGACGGTTTGAGATGAGTGTCAACTGGATATTATGGTGTGGGGAAAACGGCGTGGGATTGTGGGGAAATTAGTTGGCGTAAAAAACTGGGCTGATTGCACGAGAAATACGTGAATTCACAAAAAAAAAATTCTGCAAAACAAACGTGTTAAAAAACATATCCGTCAACTCAAACAGACCAACGACTGGTATCTATGAAGACAAAACTGCATTCCAGTCAACTGATATACATTTCAGTGGTCTTATTAGTTGACTGCTGATGCACCGTCAACCAGTGTGCATATAGCCCAACATGGCGGCTGCACGCGATGCACCATTAGCCGAGTTATGCAGTGCCACAATTCGATCGAAATAATCATCTAGAGTGTGTTTACATTTGCATACGCAAAACCGGATGCGCAAAAAAATAACTATGTATAGGGTTCAAACGGGATCCCGATCCCGATCCCGTGAAATTCCGGGATTTACCAGTCCCGATCCCGATCCCGAAACCCCAATCCCGATCCCGATCCCGAAATCTCAAAAATGCCAATCCCGATCCCGATCCCGAAAGTTTTCAAATCCCGATCCCGATCCCGAGAAACTCCCAAGTCCGGGATCCCGATCCCGGAAAAATTAGTGGAAAATATAAAAAGTGAAATAATGACGTTTTTGCATGCAAAAAAGTGGATGCAAACCCCCAGTGTCAATTTTATGCCACTTTTCTGGCATCCAACAGTGTTTTGAGACCTTTATGAACAACTGTGAATGCCAGAAAAATGGCCAAAATATCTATCCTTAGAACCCAATCCCGATCCCGGAAAAATGCCTATCCCAATCCCGATCCCGATCCCGTGACCCCAATCCCGGCCAATCCCGATCCCGATCCCGAAATCTCAAAAAACCAATCCCGATCCCGATCCCGAAACCCCAATCCCGATCCCGATCCCGAAATCTCAAAAAGTGAATCCCGATCCCGATCCCGAAAAGTCAATCCCGTTTGAACCCTAACTATGTAACGACGTTTTTTAGTAAAAAACGGTCAATAAAAGCTTACATCGCGTAGCAGAAACATGACCAAATACAAATAACCCGAGTTCGCAAAAAATTCTAAATGACCACTTAGAAATCTGCAAACTGGCATTTACACATGCAAATGCACAAGCTGCAAACACATACAAATGACCTAGAACTGCTGCACGCCCCTCCCCCCCTCAATGGGTGGTTTCTTACGATGGCAAAACTTCTGGATAAAGTGTTTTGAATTTTAGAGTCCTTTATTCGTACATGACCTTTGGAATTTTTAATTTTAATTTTTTATGTTCCGCCACTACAAACATATCCATGTGAAATTTAATTTTTTGAATTGTGTTAATCCAATTTCACATTTTCACAAAAAAAGAAGAAAACAAAAAAAAAGTTGTTCAATTTTTTTTTATAGTTGACTTTTTTGTATTTTTGTAGTCCTGAAATAAATATACTCAAACTTCAAAAACCTTTTCAAACCCTTCAAAAACCAAATATTTCTTGCCGTCGCGAGTGATTTCTGCAGCGCAGCACATGCGGCGCGGCCGGGCGGCGCTGCGACAGAAAATCGCACCCCAGTTTTTGCTTGACGCCCGACTGCTGAAAGCCCGGGCAGTTTTTCATTTATTTCTGGTGCCCGGGTTTACCTACTGTTTTTGTGTGTATTTCGCCTGCGTATTTTATAATATTGAATATTATATGTTTGGGCTGGGAAAAATATTGAAGTGAAATGTTTATGCTAAATTTGACATGGAAAGGCAATTTCTCGGGGGGGGGGGCGTCTGATTTTGCGCTCTATACTAGAATTTATATTCAACAAAACAAAACTCTTTTTAAAATAAACTTTTTCAATGAGCTGGCCAAACTGGCTGAACTCCCAGCGGCGATAATTTAGCAAGTGGGCAAAATTTTTGCATTCAATTTCAAATCAAATGACAACTAAAGTCAAGTGTTTCTTCCCGCAACTTTGACTAATAAGGCACTTAGGTCGTCACTGGATTTACTACTCAACAACATTTCTCACACTTGTCACTGGGATTTGCCCCTGGGAGCAGTCCCAAACCCTGTAAAATGCCCTGTAAAATGTCAAATGTCATGCAAAGTGTCAAAAGTCGTGTAAAATGCCCTGCAAAATGGCAACTCGGTTGCCATTTTGCAGGGCATTTTACACGACTTTTGACACTTTGCATCACATTTGACATTTTACACGGTCTGGAATTTGACCCTGACCGGAGTTGCATAAATTAAGCAAAAAAAAGTATTTTTCAACGACAGAATTTTATCACCGCGGCACGCGACGTAAAACAGTCAAAACATCATTTTTCAATCAATGTGAAATTTTCATTCTAAGCAAACATTTGATATTTCGTCGGCGCACACGCTGCCTTATATTTGCTTACGTAAAAATATACATACAATTTGTATATTGACGCAAACGAAAATTAAACAATGGACAATGTTTGACAAAGTTTTCTAAATTTCGTTGGAAGCGTATCGGTTTTTGACGTTTGGAATAGATTCCGGCTGGCTGGATGAAACTGTCAAATGACAAGAGAAGTGTCAAAATTAATTTGTCAAGTGTACAGATGGACAATTTTTCGGTTTTTAAAAACGATGGGGTTTTTTTAAACAAGCACCGAAAAAGTTTCTTTCACTACTTATTCACTAGGTATTTTGCAAGTTTTTGTAAGCATGCATACAAACGGAAATTAGCAGAACCACCTACCGGGACCATAACCATATTTGGAAGCTTTTTAAAAACAGTTTCACAAAAAACATTTTAAGACGTGTTGTTAAAAAAACGTTGTTTTTTCAATTCCTAGTGAAGTGTCAACCCAGGGTTATTGCGAGTTGACAATCCAGAATACAGGCAGCAAATATACGACAAAACAACATTGATACTTAAATAAATATAAACTGCATTCGATCACATGGATGTTTGAAGACCTTCAAATTTATTTCCCAATTAAATCGAAGCGACGAACCCCAAAGCGGCTTGATCATGTAAAATGTCACATAAATTCGTCAAACGGCATGTGAAATGTCATGTGGACTGTCACAAAAATTTGTGAACGGTCATATTAAAAAATACAAATGTGTGATGGTAAAATAAACAAATATGTGAAATAACCGGTAAAAAAAAAGGAAAATTTTACTGGGCGTTTTATTTGACAAGATTTTATAACAGTTTGACATTTAATTTGACAGTTGACATTACGTTCAAAAATGCCCCCAAAGTTCAAGCTTGCCCCCTTTTGTCAACAAATTTTGTCCAAAAACGTTCCGCCATCGTTATCGTGCCGAACGGGCAGAATGTAAAATAAATAAATGCCAAAATACCACATATATTATTATACACGTGCAGTTTCGTGAACGCATAAAACTTCAAAGCGGCAGTTAAAAATGCAGTTGCAACATTTTGGCGCGCCGCGCGACCAGCACAAACTGGCACCCGAATGTCTGTTTGAATGTCCGACATTAATTATACGCACAGCGGACGATAAGCTGCCGCGGATAGAGATGGGAAATAACTTTTTGGAATTTTTGAAATTTGTGATTAATTGTAGTGTGATTAGATTATGAAATTTGTGATTGGATTCTTGAACCGGTAGATCGGAAATAATCAAAAGCACAAAAAATTGTGAAACGCGATTTAAAAACAGCGCGAAAAAACTGACGTTTATTCAATTTCTTTTTCTATTTTCCACGATTTTTTACTATTCAAAGTAAACAATTACACTTTTTATGTGCACTCAAGCGGCCAAAAAACGAAAGTTACTTTATTGCAGTAATAGCCGCTCAAAGCTAACAATTAGGTAGCAATTTGTGTTTTTCTGTGATTTACGAAGACGCAGAAAAATACAGACGCGACTTAAGTTTCTGTGTTTTTGTTTTAAATGGAAACACATAAATAAATGAGAAAGCAGCAAACTGAATGTTTCTCAAATGAATGTTTTTTTTGTGATTCAAGATGGAGAGGCAGGAGAGCAAGTAACTTCAAATATTCCAAATAATACAACACATTGAATTTTTATCGCAATTTTACTCAAAAACGTAAATTTCACATCCATGATTTACATTTCCCATCTTATTATACCTACGGCGCACTTTCACCCTCAGAAAGAGTGTGAAAAAACTCAGAAAGTTAAAAAAAGCGTCCCATAAATAAATAAAAAAACAATAAAAAACGAGCACCCCTCTGGGGGTGGCAAGCGGCACCCCTCACCTGTATATCCGACTTGGCAACGAGCCAAGGCCTGTGCGCCAACTTCCTATTGAGCACGTCGAGAGTGGCGTAGCGGCCAGACGGGCCCGCGTGCGCGCTGCAGCAGCCGCCGTTTGTAGTCGCTGAGGGATCTAAGGGGTGATTTTGAATTGTGTGGAAAATGTTTTAAAAAAGCATTATTAATAGCCCTGCTCGAATAAACCCCTTGGGTGGTAGCGAAATTGATCGATATTTTGACAGCGCATTCACATGCAATCTAGACCGAAACGGAATGATAATATAATTCCACTCATTTGTGTAGACAAGGTGTTTCTGAGGATATCAGACCAAATTTGGTAAAAAAAATAAATGTTTTCGACGGATTTAAAGATGTTTACAGAAATTTTTAAACCATGCGTTCAAATTCTGCTCATTTGCGCTTACTCTCTATTATCTACCATAAATTTGAATGAACTAAAAGTCAAATATACTCCAGGAAAAATTTCATTACTCTTTTCGATTTTTTCAATTGCTTACTTAAAGAAAAAATGAGCTAGAAAAAATTACAGAACTACCAGCAGGTCGATTCCCCATTAGCTGATTTTAACATCCATTACTGAAGGGTAAAGACTTTTTTCCGCAAAATTGTGAATTTGGATTTTTTTAATCCTGCAGCAATGCACAGAGTGATGTGAAAATCAGTATGTGGCACAAAGGCGACTTACTCTACGACACGGCCCACCACGCATACCCCAACAAGGGTGGCACTTAAATTGGAAAGATGACAAGAAAATTTGCTACCGATCAGGAACGTAAACACTTTTTCCATGAGTGTAGCTGTAAGAGGGTGCCATCTGCGCATTTTTCACCAAACGTGATGTATTATCTACAGATTTGTTCTCTGTGGCCGAAATCGTTACAAACACGCTCAATTGTGTGCTGTTTGCTGTATTTGTATGTATATTTACATACATATACAGCGTTCCAAGGCGCTGGCGCCAACGCCAATGGCGCCATGGCGTTGCGCCTACTAATGGCGCCAGCGCCATGGCGCCATTCCGCCCCTGTATACGTAAAATTTTAGGGGGGGGGGCTGAGCCCCCCCCGCTCGCCGGCCTCCGTAAACAAACAGCCCCCCCCGCTCAAAAATCCTGGATACGTCCCTGTTTGGGGGGTGCCCCAAACTGCACCCCTTCACTGTTTAGGGGGGGGGGGTGCGCTGTAAAAGTACCCACCAGTAGCTTGCGTCTGCTCGTGGCCGCAGCGCATCAACCTGTCCGGCTCCCCTCCCAATCTGTTGTATTCGTCCGAGTGCAGCTCGAGTAGCAGCGTGCAGCCGTGCCGCGCCGCCGCCTGCAGCAAGGGGGGGGGGGGTTGGATGGGTGGGTGGTTGGGGGGTAATTGAGTTTGGATGAATGTGGCAACACACACACACACTAGTTGACATCAAATTCAGTGTCAACTGAATTTTGGTTAATTACAAATTACAGCTTTCCTTTGTGACGGAGCATTTAGTACCAAAATTTTGGCTGAGGTTTAAAAAAATGGTTTCAATGCTTGGCTTTATTTTATAAAACGTTTTTTTAAACATTTGAACAGCCCCTATATGTGATATTCACTTATCACTGTTTCAACACTAGCCAGGATACATCACAGAAAAACTCAAACCCACAGAACCCACCATCAAAGCGACATAGTGTCTCTCGTGCAGCGCCAGGGGCCCATCCCCATAGAACAAATAGTTAATACATTGGGCAAATGTCCGCTGGTATTTGGGGTGCAGTGCCAGCCAGCAAGAAACAGGGGCCCACAAATGCGCCCCTTCGCTGTCCATTGGAAGAGCCTGGATTAGGGCTGGGGGTTAATTGGGTATGTGGGGTGCCCTACATAAGGAACCTGCACTGTTTGGAGGGTTACCCGCTGTGTAGGGCGCCTAGGGTTGGATGAAAGTGCATTTGGGACCTGGGAGCAAATTGAATTGGAAAGAATTGAATCTGTCTTTAGGGGGATATGGATGGTAAAAAGTTTTTAAACGACAGTTTTTTTTAAACAACTTTTTCAATACAGTGTTTAATAGAAGTTCCCAAATATGTTTATGAATCAACATATACAGGTATATATCCGACAAGTTGCAGTAATTTGTGATGTTACATACAGCCATACAATGACTGTTTAGCCATGGGATAGCATTGTAAATTGTTATTAGTCCAAAAATCTCTTTTGTCAGGTGGTCATGACTTCAGATGAAGTTAGGCAGGGCATAGTGCTTAAAAAACTTTATAAGAGAAAATTAATACATTGAGAGCGATGTTTCAGACTGCGGAAGTATGTGGACTGCTCTTTATAAAGATGGTTTCATACCTGTGCTTTTAAAAAAACGTTGTTTAAAAAAAACGGTTGAAAAAACGCGGGCCATCCGCAGTCGGGTAACCCGAATTTGGCGAAAATCGGAAATAATTGGGTACCCGATCACATAAATCGGGTATTCCCACTACGGAACAAAGCAGCACCGAATCGGACCGCGAGTAAACAGCGGAAAAATAATCGGGCCAATTAAATTTCGAAACAGAACATTCTGAATGAAAACATCGTGGAGCACTAAAGGGGTGCAAAATCTCACACTAGAATGTCAATTGGGTGTGGAAGAAATAAAATAAGTGCAGAGACTGCGCTTTCGCATGCGAGCGAGCTTTGGTACGCGACAAGGTATTCGGGTATTACATCCTCACGAATACGACTGGGTATTTCCTTTTAGACGGTCCGAATGGATACTCTGGCATTTCGCCAAAAACTTGCACAGTCGTACTAAAATAGGAAAATGACGGATTCGTGGGTTTTTGCTACCTAAGAGTATGTTCGAATAACTGACTAAAGCGGTTAGAATTCTCATTTTCCGCCAATTTTCGCGGCGTTACAATAAATTTTCACGCAACATTGGTCTTTTTAACAGATTTCCATTAGCAGAATTTTCTTTTTGGCAGCCATGTAAACACAATGAGAAGACAGTATGACACATCTTTTATATTGGATTTAAGTATTTACAGATAATATGATTTATATTAACAATATATCCATGTCATCACTGCTATCATTCTCATGATGAAACGGTTCAAGCACCTTCAGAAAATAGTCCCAAATCACACCATCCTTCCATTGTATCCAAAATGACAATCACGAGTAAAGTCACACTCGTTCTTTTTCACCATTTTCGGTCATCTCACACTTTCCACGGGACAGGCCTCAGATCCGATTAGAACGTAAGGCGCAGGTAGGGCGCCCATAAGGTGAAGGGCGCCCTACGTGCACCCTACGTTCCAATGGAATTTTAACGCAGGCGTGACATGACCTCGTTCGTGCGTTCGGCTTGTCGTCGGCGCGGCAGAAACTGAGTTTTTTATCGCCGCTGCATTTTTCACTTGCCGCGGGGATGCGAAAGGCATGTCGCGCACGCCCGAACGGATGCGTTTGCCCGAGTCGGGCAGACCGGCGGGCGGCGTGGGCGACCCGTGTCTCAAGCCCTTCGTGCATCAGGTAGGGTTTGTAGGGCTGTGTAGGGTTGTTGGGGCTAGTGGTTTTAACGGGGCAAAGGATCGGGATCGGCATGTTGGAGTTACAAGTTTAGAACCGAGGAAAAACATATTTTACCGTAAATTGTTCTGTTCCGTGGTTATGTACTGACAGTTTTTTAGTCATGATCGGGACTGTAAAGAATCCGACTTCTATAGACGTAAATAAATGCCACAAGTTTAACCAACAGTTTCCCTTTTCTCCATTTTTTCCGAAAACCTATGGTAAAGTACGGCAAAAATGCACGCCGCCCATCAAATAGTCGGGTAGCCCGACAAAACCGTGTCGGGTAATTTACAACGCGACCATAGGTGGGCGGGCACGTGGGCGTGCTTCTGTGGAACGCGGACACGGTGTGCAAGCCGCACTCGCCCGCCGAGGTGCTGTTCTACGAGCGAGCCCCGCCCCACTTCAGGCAGTTCATGCCCAGATTTATGGGTTTGTCCAATGGGGGGTGTCCAATTGAGGGGGCAGATCTGAATATCTCCCACATCTGCTCGGGTGTCTTGTCTGTGTAGGCTATTTTGGCTATTGCTAAATTGCGGTTTCTACCCCCTTGGTATGGGGCAAATGTTTCTCCCACACTTGTATATTTTTTTTACAAATATTTTTGCAAATATATTTTTACAAATATATTTTTGTAATTGTTACCCACTTTTATGTTGAAAATCGCTGATCCTTTATACTCTATTTCCACCATAAAAAATTGAAACTTTTATACTACATCGCCTATTTTAAACTATTTTTAATTTTATAAGTATGGATATATACACATATTTTCATAGGCATCGCGCAAGTGTCCTTCTCGGAGCAAGTGGAGCCCGATTCGAACGAGCGCACGTTGGTGGCCAGCTCGGTCAAGTTCGCCCCGCCCTGCGGCGCCGCCAGCGGCAAGCAGCAGCAGCTCTTGACCCTCACTGAGAGGACCAGGTGCAAAATTAGGTGGGTTGAGGGGTGGAGCATTGCCGGGGGTTTTATTTGGGGGGGGGGGGGGGGTGTTAACCTGAGCTAAACTTCTATCCAGAGTTCAAAAGTGTAGCTTTCTGCCTATGAAACTCCCCCTACATTTATAAGTCAAAGACGGTTGTGAAAGCTGGTACACATCACAAGTCGACAAATAATAGATTTTTAGGTTAACTACTGCTTATAACGCTATTCGATGATGCCACATTCATAATATGACCACAATAGACATTACGATATATGTGGCGCTTAATATACACATATTTTTCTCTATAGCCCCATTTTGGACGATTTTGAAAAAAATCTGATTTTTATTTAAAAAAATCATAATTCAACTCATCAAATTTTAATGATTTTTCCAACCCTAATTTCACACTAATCTTTAACGTCTAGCCAACGGCAAGAAGTGTTTCTTTCGACACCCTCAAAACATCCTTCCACCAGCACCAAAAAAAGTTATCACCACTAAATCAACCCCCAACCCCCCCCCCCCCCGCAGGTTCCGGATGAAGCGCAGCGGGTCGGTGGAACTGATGCGCAAGCCGCACAGCAAGCACAAGGGCAACAAGCCGCTGGCGCAGTGGCTCCTGCACGAGGTGGACAGCGGCGAGCACCCCCTGCAGAGGGACACCCCCAAGGAGACCGCCTATGCGCAGCACCCCTGGGCGTTGCAGTGCCAGGTTGGGGGGGGGGGGGGGTTGGTTGAGGAGGGGGGTGTATCTGCCATGGATACTCTGTCTGCCAATAGGAATGACCGCTCAGGGGTCTCCAACCAATGGGGGGCAGGGTTTAGCCTCCACTAAACCACTCAGCTATCCATCTATCTAGCAGAGTTTTGGCTACTATCACCTGAAAATCTGTTAAAATGTTTGAAAGTTAACGATTTTCATGACAAATTTTCTAAAAAAGTAGCTTCAGATAACTAGATACCTGGTCGATTCGGGGGGGGGGGGGGTGGTCGGGGGATATTTGCCACAAATTTTACCAAATAAAGGAGAGATAAATATATTTATAGCTGAGCTGACTCCGGGATGGATAGATGCCTGGGCAGTTTGGGGGGTTACCCTCCATAGGAAACCCCACCTCCCTGACCCCTGTGCACGACCTATGTCTCTCAACCAACCCCCCCCCCCCAGGCCGCATGCGTGGCCCGTCTGCGCCGCGCGCCCGCCCCCTCGACCAGCACAACGACCGACTCACCTTCGCCGCAGTGGCACACGTTCGCGCTGCTAGAGAACCTGGTGCCAGTCTCAGACCCTGTAAAATGCCATGTAGAATGTCAAATGACACTGAAAGTGTCAAAAGTCACGTAAAGTGCCCGGTAAAATGGCAAACGCCATTTTACCGGGCACTTTACGTGACTTTTGACACTTTCAGTGACAATTGACATCTTACAGGGCATTCTACAGGGTCCGTGACTGCCCCCCGGTGTCGGGCATGCGACTGCCGTGCGTGCTGGACTTGAAGATGGGCGTGCGCCAGTACGGCGACGACGCGCCCCAGGACAAGGTGCTGCGCATGAAAGATCGTTGTACGAAGTCGACCAGCGCTAAATTGGGCCTTAGGCTCGTGGGCATGCAGGTGAGGGGGGTTGAATGAGGTTGAGGGTTTGTGGGGGGTTGGAGGTTTTCTCGATTTTGACCCTGCGGGTGTTGGTGACTTCTACGGAGGGATGTAGCTGAAAGAAGTGAAAGAATTACTTGAAGGGTTTTTCAAAGTGTAGAAGGCGTAAACGGGGGGGGGGGGGGTCGATTAAAATAGGCATATAAGCACATAGTTGAAGATAACAATAAGGAACGTGAATGAGTTGAAGCTGAAAATGCATACAAAGGTATGGAAATTAGTGAAAAGGTTTAGAAGAAATTTGCGTAAAATTTCTCAAAAATCGCTCCAGATTGATAACTGACCGATTCGGGGGTGGGCGGTGGCCGGGTGGGGATGTGGGTTCAAAGGATAGTAGCCAAAAAATTGCACCGTGCGGATATGTAGAAAGCTGTGCGATTTGAGCGAGGTAACCCCCCACCCCCTTTCCCACCCCTCCGTTGCAATAGAGCTGCTTCATTATACCATCTGTGACATGTCCCACTAGGGTTGGGGAACCGAACCGAGAACCGAGCACTATTTTGGAACCGAGAACCGGAACCGAGCTTGAGAACCGAACCGCAACCGAGAACCGGCACTTATACCCGGAACCGAAGTAAATACCCGAAAGAACCGAAATTTTCTAGGAATTTTAAAGTTTTTAAACAGCGTTTTTTCAACACTTACAGCTAAGCCTTTAAACAGCAGCTGAACATCTTGGTGCGTGTTCAGAATTGCAAATTCAAATGGATACATAACATAGTAGGTGTTGAAAACGAATATACAATGAAGGGTGGGGAACCTTTGTCCCCGCGGAGTGGTGTTGGTAACACATCCACAAAATTTTAGATTTATACCCCTCCCACAGCTCAGAAATCAGCGGGTGCCGGACCTGCTGTGGGACACCAAAAAAGCCACAAAAAAATTTGCACTTAGGGCGACCCACCCTGAGAGGGGTCGTCGCGACCCCCCCAATTCACGCGAAGTAGAGGGGGTTGCGACAATATCTCCCCCAAGTTTCAGCCTCGAGGGCGCCCTAGAACTGGGGATAGGATAAAAGAAGTAAAATCAAAAAATGGCTGCCGGATGTGACCGGGAAGGTGTTTACCATGAAATAATAAGCTGTGATGTGCTCCTGTAGTATGAAATATCCAACCAATGTACTTACACATGTAAACTGTTTTTCTGTTGTTCAGCCGATTATTACCCGATACCCGGTTATTTTTTTACCCGGAACCGAAATTTTGATCATTTTAGAACCGAAAGAACCGAACCGTAACCGAGTTTAAGAACCGAACCGAGAACCGGAACCGAAAATTTTCAGAAACCGAGAACCGATACCCGAACCGAAATCTTTTGGAACCGAGAACCGGAACCGAAAATTTTGAAATTCCCAATACTATGTCACCCCCCCACCCCCGCAGGTGTACGACCGGGGCGCGGCCGTGTACAGGTGCGCCACCAAAAACCACGGCAGACGCATCGACGCGGCCGGCCTCAGACGCTGCCTCGAATTGTTCGTTTTCGGGCCCGGCGAACGAGATGCGACAGTTTTGAGACGAAGTTTGCAACTTTTGGACGATTTAATTAGGAAATTGGAAACTTTGAAGGAGATTATCACGGAGGCGGATGGGTGTAGGTCGGTGGTTGACTCTGGGGTGGTTTTGATTTTTTGGATGAACGAATGTGTGTTCGATATTGGGTGTTAAATTTATTGTTTTGTTTTTTTGAGACGTGAGAAAATTTGAGTGGATACATTTTCTGTTTATGGCAATTCATTGATGCAAGTGCATAAAACGCCCGTTCTCTAGAGATTTTTTCTTTTTTTTATGTTCACATTGTATTACACCACATCCCACCCGCGCAGGTTCTACTCATCCTCTCTGCTGCTCCTATACGACGCTGGTGGCGCCCCGATCGACAACGCAGACAAGGGGGCGGAGTCGGGCGGTTCCGCGTTCCCGCTGCGCTGCG
The DNA here is from genome assembly GCA_964036195.1 of Sphaerolaimus hirsutus. Taxonomy (NCBI): domain Eukaryota; kingdom Metazoa; phylum Nematoda; class Chromadorea; order Monhysterida; family Sphaerolaimidae; genus Sphaerolaimus; species Sphaerolaimus hirsutus. Next base: position 19,407,284 of record OZ038460.1, on the reverse strand, counting down.
ACGTGCGCATGATCGACTTCGTGAACAGCTACGCTTACTGGGCGCACGCGGGCGGCAAGAAGCGCACCGGCCCCGACGCGGGCTACCTGCTCGGCTTGGACAGTCTCATCGCCATTTTGCACGAGTTGAGACACGGCGGCGGGTTGCCCGACGACCGATTGCCCGATGGCGGGTTGCCCGACAGCCTTTTGCCCGACGCGCAACGACCCATGGAGCAGCAATGAATTGTGCAGTTTTTCTACGGTCTTTTTGGGCTGTTTGTGAATTTTAATATTCTTGCACCTAGTCGCAGTTGGTAGGGGTCTGTTCCTCAAGTGCATAAGTGACGATCTAAGTCGGAAGTGATAGTAAAGATGTTTTGAATGGAAAATCAAGTGAAAGTAAAGTTGCAGGTAGGGGTGGCCGGCGCTTATTTCAACCGTTTTTTAAGTCACCAGTGTCCCAGCACTTTTCTTTTTTTAAACCCTGCCAAATATTTTTCTGTCATTTTTTAGGTTAGGTTTGGTATGCTGGTTAGGTTTGGTATGCCAAGGGTAATGCTCTGTAAAATCCCAGGCTATATATCTACCCCCGGCACTGAACCTATCAAAATATCTACAAACATGCGTCTTATTTGATGAGCGAGAGCACTTATCACTAGTGTTTATCTTTTATAGTCTTGTCACCAGGGGTCTCCAGGATTTTGGCCCTCGCGGGGGCTGGATAGATAGCAAATCGCTCCTCCGGAGGGATAGATAGCTGGAAAAATTTTCTGGGGGGGGGGCTGGCGGGGTCACAATTTATAGGCTTTTTCAAGGTTAAGAAGGCAGAAAGGGGAAAAAATCGCTAATAATCAGTTAAAAGTAGCCAAAAGTAGGTATAAAATGGCTGAAAATAGGTATATAACTGTGTATATAACCGAAAAGCACGATTTTGAAGGTGAAAAACTATAAAAATGTGCGAAAATTGTGATTTTGAGCGAAAATTGGGGCAAAATTTCTCAAAAACCACTCCAGATAGATAGATAGCTGAGCGATTTGGGGGGGGTCTTTGGGGGTAGTAGCCAAAAATTTTGCCTCGGGATAGATAGATAGCTGAGCGGCCTCCGGGATAGATAGATAGCTGGCCGATTTGGGGGGGGGGCAGCCCCCCCCCCCCAGCCCCCCCCCCTAGGAGACCCCTGCTTGTCACTTTTCCACTTGAGGAATTGGGTAAGTTTTTCAGCTTAAGCAGGGAACTTAGCTTAAACACTTTTCGCATATTACTCTCATGCATAGATACACGCATTGGCATTGACGTGTTAGCTATGGAATAGCCGATGGGTTAGCCGATTTCAATCCCAATTTTGGACGCCCAAAACTTTTCCTTGTTTCCGTCAAACCGAGATTTATAGGTAGTACACTTTTTCCGGCGTAATTGATCGATTGATATTCAGTCTAGTGACATTTCTGCGATTTCATCCAATTCGATTTCATTCTGCATTCATCCATTCCTTCCCGTTTTGTCATGTTCACGTTCGTCCCATTCTAAGTCGACCCACTTGCATAACGTCTCAATATTCACAATTATGCAGTCATGTAATTTAGTGCGTTTGTTCTGTGCAGCTTGAATGCCAGCTTTGAATCAGTACTTAGAAACTTACAGTATGATATTTGGGTATGTATTCATGTCAATGTATTTTTGTCATTTTTGTGTGATAGAATATCCAGTGTTTGGGAAAGTGCATTAAGTGCGCAGCATAGTTGTAAAAAAGTATTTACGTTTACTCGATAAATACGTATACTCGAGTACTGCGTAAATACGTTTACGTTTCCTCCCGAAAAAAATACCGGTACTCACTTACTCGCGTACTTTTTGAAAGTACGCGAGTACAGAAAACGTATTTCAAATGGGCTTTTGAATCGGCTTTTTCCAGGCAGCAATAAAACACAAGAGAGAAGCTAAAAATGGGGACAAAATATCCAAAATAGCATTAAAATAGCCTAAAACACATTAACTAGTGAATTTGGTGGTGAAAAAGCTCGAAAATGAGTGATTTTGAGCGAAAATTGGGACAAAATTTCTCAAAAATACACACTTTTACGTTTTCCAGGGACAAAATTAATTTACTCCGTTTACTCATGAGTAAAAGTACAAAATAAATACTTAACGTTTTCTGTACGCACCTGTGAGTACAAAATAAATACTTAACGTTTACGTTTACTTTCAAAAAGTTCAGTACTTTTAACAATTCTGGTGCGCAGACCCTGTAAAGTGTCTTGCCATTGTCAAGTCAAGTGAGGTTCCAGAGAAGTGTCAAGCTCAAGATTTCTGTCGTATATTTTTACAAAGAAACCGGTGCTTTACTTGTCCGGTGTCGTTTCAAACACTTTATTTCACTTTAACCCGGATTCCAATTTTTGAAACTTGACAATTTTTACCAGGCGTGCATTTCTCCCAATTACTGGACATTTTGCACCCCTATTGGTATTGATTTCTCGATTCAGTGTTTGCAATTTTGTTGTGATTGTGCTTACTGGCCGGCGGTAACAATGTCGCACCCTGTAAAGTGAAAAAAGCCTGTGAAAGTGTCAAATGCCCTTAAAATATGCCTGAAAATATGAAACTTTCTGTGAATTGTCACCTTGTTGGGTGCTAAATTTGCCGCTGAAATAAACTTGACCTGTGAGTGGGCGGAGTTTGTTTTTTTGAGGAATACATGTTCGTGTGGTCATTTTTGCGTTCCGCACACTGATACCTTGATTTATTTCGGCCACTTGTCAAGTGTTGAGAATCGAGAAAAGTTGCAAATTTCATGCAATGTTTTGGAAGAATTCTACTAGTGGAAGGGAAACTTCGGATTTTCGTGGTAACTGGAAATTTCAAAAAAAAATTGATCGAAAAAGTGAAAATGTGTGTATTTCGGATGACGCCCTGATGTTTTACATATTTAGGCATTCTATTGTCATTGTTATGCTTTGATGCTGATAAATATCAAAAATTGTTTAAGCTAGGTTGTCAAATTGTTACAATCAAGAACTGGTGTAAAATTTGAAAAGTGAAAATGAAATGTGGAAAAATTGAATGTTTAAAAAGTGAAATATTTTCGCTTTATGCCGAAGTGAATACTTCACTGGCGAATTGACTGGCAAATTTTCTTGATTTTTGGCACTTTTCGTGCAATCTAAAATCGACTAATTTTCGGGAATCGTTCAAGGAATAGCAAAAGATCTTTCGAATAATACTCACACTTTAGATTTAGCCGCTACTGAGCCACCCATTCGAAAGCTTTCATATTCCTTGGAGGATTCCAGACAGTTTTAAAATTTCAATTTGCATATGCAAACCAGTTTGCAGACGCAGTTCGCTTTAAGGAACGATTTGGCTGGCACTTCAACGCCCCCCAATCTTCATTTTGACTCATTCTGTGTGAAGTTTGGGGCTGAATTTTCATCGAAATTGGTCAGTTTTCATTTCATTGCCTTTTAATCTGCGCGCCCTAATTCTCAGCCAAAATTTCGCGAACTCCTAACTCTGTTTTGAGCGCATTTCAGTTTTCTATTGTTGTGTGTCGGTTAACTACAGTTGACCGAGATTAGAAATCGCTCTTGTCTAGAAAAATCAGCTCAGTTTTCAAAATTTCGCTCGAAACTTAGTGTGCGCGGGGCTATTGTTCTGGTATCGGTAATTCATTTGTTAACTGAAATTTGATCAATTTATAAGCCCTTGAAATGAATTGTTTAACACGGGGGTCTCCAGTATTTTGACCCCCATTGGGTTTCGGTAGATGGCAAAACACTCTGGGGGTTAGATTGTTGAAAAGGAAGAAATGGCAAAAAAAAAAGTTAAAAGAGCTTAATAAGTTAAAATAGGTGTGTAAATGCCTAAATACATAAAATCCCAAAATAAATAGTTTGTGGGTGAAAATGGCAAGAATGAGTTAACTTGAGTGGAAACAGTGGTGGAATTTGTAACAAATAGGTATTATATGTAGATAGCTGAGCGATGTGGCAGGGTGGGTTCGCCTGGGACAGATAGGTTCCTGGTCGATGTTGTGGTTACCCCCCCCCCTCCCTCAAACCATCCCCATTGGAGCCCCCTGACTGGAATTATTCAATGGCCCGTCAATTAGTGGTCGTAGCCAACTGCTATAGTCTGTTTTCGTAGTCTAGGATGTTTTTGACTTCGCTGTGTTCGAAAATCGGTGGGATGATGTTAAACAAGTGGGAATCTATCTGAAAGTCGCTGATTATAACTCTAAAAAGATATTTGACTGACCACCAGAAATATCCTTTCTTTATGGCGAATCATAAACATAGTTCCGGAAGAAAAAAACTGTTTTGGTGCCAATTTAGCTTTTAGGAAGTGACGAGAAAACTATTGAACCAAATTATGTCAAGTAAGTGTAAGTAGTAAATAGCGCACCGCACACTGAAATTTTCCGTTCAACGTTCGAACGTTTTTGCACGCTGAACTACAAACGCTGAAATTAAAATCTAAAGAACACGACGTTTTTGAAGCGTAAAAAATTCGGAATTTGTAATATTTCGCGCAATTTGCATGCGAGCCGTACTTTCTACACTTCGAAAACGTTGTGTTCTTTAGATTTTGATTTCAGCGTTTGTAGTTCAGCGTGCAAAAACGTTCGAACGCTGAACGCAAAATTTCAGCGTGCGGTGCGGCAACTTGTCAGTTCAGTTGTCATTGTCCACTTTTACACTCACTTGCACAATGTCGACAGCGGTCACTCACTTACTAATTAATTTATTACAGGTGTGTGTGCGTCGTTGACAGTCCGCGTATGCGACTACACTAGCTCAGGTGTGTTTTTTTAGCACTTTTTCAATGACATGTTTAAAAAAGTTATTTTGAGGAGTTTTCAAATGATCCACGCGGGTGTGTGACAAATTATAATGGTAAATAAAAAATACATTTATTTTAGCTGTCCTAGCAAAGTAAATATCAAGTGCAACTAAGACCAGACGAGTGAAGTCTGAAACTCTGTCACTCCCTCATTGGGCCCACACACGCCAGTTGACATCGACACCAAATGTCAACCGGTTCCGTTCCCAATTCTAATTTTGCGTTTGAACATCGTTCGTCGGCTCGTCTGCAAGCTTTGAATCGGGATCGGCACCAGTTTACATGTGGTGTCGATGTCAACTAGCGTGTGTGGGCCCATTCTGTCACTCTGTCTCGTTTGAAATTAAAACTTGCAGAAAATTCGTCACTAGGCAGGTGTGTTTGAAAACTGCATTTGTCATGACATAGGATTCCTCTCAGATAGTAGTACAAGTGAATACATATGAGGCCTCTACTTCTAAAAGTCGACAAGTCCACAAAATGTGATTTTGAGTAAAAAGCATTTTAAGTTTCCGATCCAATTCCAGGCCCGTGGTGCGTGTCCAATTTGGCTCTCTCATGCTTTTCATTAAGTTCTATATGTTGACAATAAATTGTCAAATTTTCAGCCCCTGCCCTCAACCTTTATGTGGAAAATGGGATGTCCATAAATTGCCATTCGGTCAGAGCTCAACTGTATTTGGGAGGGAATTGGACTTGTCGACTTCTTGCACTAACAAACATTTTTGTTCCCGGGAAGGCCGAGGCTGCCTTATTGGCAATTTATGCACTTGTCGACTTCTAGAAGTAGCTGTCCATGATGTACATATCACATTTCGTGCTATTTTTTCCCATAAAAAAGGAAGCAGAGGAATGGACTTGTCGACTTCTTGCACTAAACTAGGTGGACTTGTCGACTTCTTGCCAGAAATTTTTGCATTTTTCCCAAAAAATGTCAAATTTGGCACTTTGCCATATGGGCATGTGAGGTCAAAAAATTGATGGAAAATGATAAAAAATATGCGGAAGTAGCACCAGATGACCTTTCCGAGCCAAACTCGAAATTTTCATATTTTAGACTTGTCGACTTTTAGAATTAGACGCCTCATATGTCAAATTTTACATGGTAGATGGATACTTAGTGATGAATCTAAGCTGCCAATTGAAAAAAAATATATTTTGCGTATTTAAACTGAAAAAACATCGACCCCCACCCCAAAAAAGTAATCTTGTTCTTCAACGCACTTTGCGTTCATTTTTATTTTTTAAAGTGTTTTTTTTTCTCGCAGCCGGGCGCCATGCCGCCGAAGAAACAAGAGGCGGGTAGCAAAAAGACTGATCAGAAGAAAAAGGAAAAAGTTATTGAGGTGCGCCGTTTGTTTTTGATAATGGTTTTGAAAGTGGAATTTTATGTTTGAAAAAATGGCGGAAAGGCATTTTAACATGAAAACTTGAATAATTATTAACAATCTGTATTAAAATGCACAAAAATTCTATGTAGATTTTTCCCGCGTAGATTCTACGGATAAAAGTACAACTTCCAAATATTCCAAAAAAATTGCACAAAACACTCGCATTTTTACGCTTTTCGCGTCGCAGGACAAAACTTTTGGCCTGAAAAACAAAAAAGGGGCGCAGACGCAAAAATACATCAAAAATGTGACCAATCAAGTGAAGTTTGGCGGGAATCCGGCCGCCAAAAAATTGGAACTGGAGAGAGCGGCGGAAAAAGCGAAAAAAGACAAGAAATTGGCCGAGCTGGAAGAATTGAACCAACTATTGAAACCGGTGGTGGGCATGAACAAGGTGGCCCCAGGTGATTTTTTGCGTTGTTTCTATTTGGGGGTGCCATTAGCCTTAGGGGTTCAAACGGGATCCCGATAATTTCCGGGAGTCAACGTTACCGATCTCGATCCCGAAGCCACAATCCCGACTAAAAATTAGTGGAAATGAAAAAGTAAAAGAGTGACTTTTTGCACTCAGAAATGTGAACGGAAACGTGCGGGGTGCTTTTATGCAACTTCTCTGACACTCCAGTCAGTGACGTATCCAGGATTTTTGAGCGCGGGGAGCTGCTTGTTTACGGGGCCCGGCGAACGGGGGGCTCAGCCCTCCCCCCCTGAAAATTTTCCTTATGTAGGGACGGAAAGGCGTTTTGGCGCTAGCTCCATACAAAGGCGCAAAAATGTGTTCATTTCGAAGGATATTGGTTTACAGGGACCAATCCGCTTAAAGTACAATGCATGGGGAAGAAATGTGCGCGCATGCGCGCAAAATTTTTAAGAAAAATATGTAGGAAAAGTTGCATTTTCCGGGACTTTTTAGGTCTCAGCCCGGGAAGGGGGGGCTGCAGCCTCCCCCCCCTGGATACGTCCTTGATTCCAGTATGTTTTTACACCTTTTTGTAAAAAATCGGAGAAACCCCCCATTACCAGAACTTTGGTCAAAATCCCGATCCCCGTTCCGACACCCTAATCCCGATCCGAAAAATTCCAAATACCAATCCCTACACCAGGGCCTTAAAAAATAACCCCCAAATACCCCCCCCCCCCGCAGACGTGGACCCCAAATCGGTCCTGTGCGTGTTCTACAAGCAGGGCCTGTGCACCAAGGGCGGCAAGTGCAAGTTCTCCCACGACAGAGATGTGGAGCGAAAAACGGAGAAACGCTCCGTGTATTTCGACGCGCGCGAAGATGGGGGCGGAGCCGATGGCATGGCCGAGTGGGACGAGCAGCAGTTGAATGATGTTGTTGCGCAGAAACACGGAGATTCGGATAAGAATAAGCCCAAGACTGCGATTGTGAGTGGGCGGGGGTTAGATTCCGTGAACACCCCCCCCCCCATTGGGCAGCTTTTTAGCTATCTATGTGGAGCGATTTGGGGGAAGTTTACCCAAATTTTTGCTCACAGTTGCTTATCTTTATTTTTTGCCATTTTTTGCTGGTTTCGATATGTATCATGTGTGCTTATTTCACATAGTTTTAGCCAGTTTTCCCCCTTTTCTGCTTTCTACACCTTGAAAAACTATATATTGAACCTTCGAAAACGTGGGCCTTGCCTATGGGACCAATTGAATTCGATCGCAAGCCCATCCCCTTCCTAACAAATCCAAACGAAGTAGCGTGTTTTCTCGACCTCTGCATTGAATAATCCACCCCTGTAAAACGAGTGGGGAAAAATACCCCCTCCCTAAATAATTCCCCCTATACGCATATGGTAAATTTGCCGTGTCCAATTTGAACAAAAATTGCATGTTTTTGTTAAAAAAGTATACCGTATTTCCTCGAAATACCCCCCGGGGGGTGATTGTTTCATAGTGGTCCCGAGAGGGGGGGGGGTTAAACGAGGGGGGGTATTTCGAGGGGGGGGGGTATTATTTCACAAGAAAATTTTTGAAAACCAAGTACGAAATTGTCGTCTGAAACGTACGCAGACGTCGAAAAATGCAACAAAAACCGCCATTTATAAGGTTCTGTAGACTAATATTAGTATGTAGATGGTATGTACACTGTTCTAACGTGACACCGACATTGTTTTAACGTGTGTTCTGCAGTACACAGAACACAAACTACAGTTATTGTCATGTACGTTCCCTTTACACTCAATTTGGGGGGGGGTATTTCGAGGGGGGGGGGTGATTGTTTCATAGTGGTCCCGAGAGGGGGGGGGGGTCAAACGAGGGGGGGGGGGGCAGGGACGTAGCCAGGATTTTTGAGCGGGGGGGGCGGATTGTATACGGAGCCCGGCGAACGGGGGGGGGCGGCGCCCCCCCCCCCCTCAAATTTTACTCCTGTAGTAGGGGAATGGCGCTATGGCGCTGGCGCCATTCGTAGGCGCCACGCCATGGCGCAAATGGCGTTGGCATTGGCGCCAAAACAGCAGTATACGTCTGCATTTTACGGGCGTATACAGCGACATGCACAGGAATGAAGTCCATTTTCACTGGCGTTGAGGCCGCAGAGACGGGCCAGCCGAAAACATTTGTTGCGAAGGGAAAATGCGCGCTCGCGCGCAAAATTTTTTCAAACTGTCGACAAAATCGTGTTCTGAAAGTGCCACTTCTGGCACATTTTTTGGTCCGGCCCGGGAAGGGGGGGGGGGCGGCCGCCCCCCCCCGCCCCCCCCCTGGCTACGTCCTTGGGGGGGGGGTATTTCGAGGGGGGGGGGGTATTTCGAGGAAATACGGTATTTCCTGAAATGTTAAAAAAAATACAAAAACATTATCCCCCAGGGGAATTATTCGAGCAAACACAGTATTGATCTACATTCCAACCCCCCCCCCCGCTCAGATCTGCAAGTACTTCCTGGACGCGGTGGAGAGCTCCAAGTACGGCTGGTTCTGGGAGTGTCCCAACGGGGAGACGTGCATCTACAGGCACTGCCTGCCGCCCGGCTACGTGCTCAACAAGGACAAGAAGAAGGCCGACCAGGACAAGCAGGACAGCGTCACGCTCGAGGAGCTCGTCGAGAAGGAGGTCGGTGCCCCCCCCCCCAACTCCCTGGGGACTTACTGCAGGGGTTTCCATTGGGCGGGGTGTTACCTCCTCAATTGACATATGCAAGAAGCCACGATCGCTCAATTAACTTTTTATGTGACTGAATTCATTTTTCGAATAAAAACTACAGAAAAACACCTATTCAAATTTTTATTAGAGCTAGTAAATAGTGCAAAAATTGCACTGCCACCGGTGCAAATCGAACTCGCGTTTACCAGAAAACGCCGGAGGTCTTCCGTAGTCTCTGAACCTGAGTAGCTATTTGGCGAGTGCCGCTACGTAGGGCTTCTACACTTTGGTGCCCTAACTTTAACAGTATTCACATATCACATATACCCCCCAGCGAGCGGCGTTGAACTCTGCGACGGGCACGAAAGTCACCTACGAAACTTTTGTCAAGTGGAAACGCCGCAAGGTGGCGCAGAGGAAACAGGCCCTGGCTGATGTGGACAAGAAAAAGCAGGCGGATGCTAAAGCTGGTCAGTGTTTTTTTGCTTCGGAAGTATATCAGAGGGGGGCTTATTTGAGGGGGGTGTTTGAATGTCACTTTTGGCAGATCAAATTAAATTTATCCATCGGTAATTTCTCGTTCAATAACATGTTTTGGGGTCAAATAATAACGAGTATAGGATCAGGTTTTTGTGCTCGAACATGTAAACAATATGTTGTGAATAGAGGTTTCTCCAAATTTTGCCTCCAGATTCCTTAAAATGCATGGTAAAAATACATGAAGAGTCGATATTTGGAAGGCTGGGTCTCATATCATAAAGTTACTTGTCTCATATCATAGAGGGGGATGTACCGGCCGTAAAGTAAACCCGGCCGTAAAGTAGAGGGTGCTACTTTAGTTTTGTACCTAGGGAAACGTAAAAATGAGTATAGGTGAGAGCGAAAGTCGTCGCTATCCCTACCCATCGCGAATTCTATAATTTCCGCTGTTATTTTACGCTATTTTTCAGCCGTTTATATTTGTGTGAGTGATTTTTTGCTTTTTATGCACTCAAAAAATGTTCTCAATTACGTTCTCTGATATCGCGTACTTTCAAAAAGTATGCGAGTAAGTGAGTACCGGTATTTTTTCGGGAGGAAACAAAAACATATTTACGCAGCACTCGAGTATACGTATTTATCGAGTAAACGTAAATACGTTTGTACAACTATGCATTACGGCCGGATTTACTTTACAGCCGGGTTTACTTTACGGCCGAGATCTCGCCATCATAGAGTTGACCCCTCGTGGGAGTTCATACATTTAGGGGGGTATCCCCCAACCTTCATTGGAAATTCCCTTTTTTACAACCTCTCCGCCCCAACCCCCAGGCAAGCTATCGGGCATGAGTGGGCGGGACTTATTCGTTTACAATCCCACTTTGGCGGACGACAGCGGCGACGATGAAGATGGAGGGGAGGTTTATGTCAGCTCTGCGGCCCGGGAAGCCGATTCTGATCAGGAGGGGGTTGGTGGCTGGGTTGTTGTTGTTGTTGTTTGTTTGTTTTTTTGGGGGGGGGGGGTTACGTTTGGAAGTGATTTTTGGTTTTAAAAATGTAGATTTGGTTTTGGGTATTTTTAGGTACTTTTAGGTATTCTTGAATTTTCAAACTTTGGCAGTTTACAGAATATGTGATAAATATTGTATCAGAGCTCTAAAAAAAATGAAAGATATCTCTGGGAAAATATAAGATTTTTCAATTTTATGGCATTTAAAAATATATTTTAATCTCCGGAGATTTTTGAATGCCAGTCAGTTGAATGAATGTCTATTGGTAGTATTACCGTTTAATATTTAGTAGACCACGTTATTTTGTTCAGATTATTTGGGGAAGATCAATCCGTACTGTGGCAAAAAAATGCAAAAAAAATCCTATGTAAAACAACGTCACCTCGTGTACTGTCGTATACTCGTATCTTGTAAAAATTGTCTCACGAAGGTTTCAAAAGGAAACCTTACGAAACTTGTTCAGGAAATTACGGTACTAATTTAAATTTGCAGGAGGAGGTGGAGGCGGTGGAGATCAACGAAGAAATGTTCGGCACCTACGACGACATCGACGAGACCGAGGAGATGGACAATGGTTGATCTTTTTTCTGGGCCCTGAAAAATGACCGGGGTCCAACTTTCGCACTCTGTAAAATGTAAAATGTCAGATAAAAGTTATACCGGCCGGCGGCCACTTTGCATTTACATGAATTTTTACAAATTTGTTTGAAATTCTACATTTTACATTGATATTTTATAGTGCGGACTGACCAGCGGAGAGAGTGATCAGGCCCTGGCGCCGGCGGCTAAGCAAAAATGCTCCATCACATTTGGGTCCACATACCCACGGCGCCATGTCTCCACACTTCCCAACCCCCACCCCCCAAAAACCCCAATACCCCCCCAGGCGAGCCGCACTCATCCAAGGTGGGCGCCATCAACGAGCAGCTCTTCGACGACGACATCGACCTGTCCGAGGACAGCGCCGGCGAGCAGCACGAGGGCACCATTAACGGACATCTCGCCGGCGGCGTCGAGGCCGTGCGACTCGATTGAGGGGGCCTTCTGGGATCGGAGGGGAGAGTTTTTGGCACTGTGCCAGGTTTTTGGGTTCGAGTGGGATGAGGGAGGTTTTGGATTGGGGGTTGAACCTTTGAGGATCTTTGAGCAGGGTTTAAATGCGATCCAGATGTAGACCCAGAATTCGGGATGGCGAAAATGTCGGAATTTTTCGTTGCCGATCCCGACCCTTCAAAAATGCCAGTCCAGATAACTCAGTCCCGCTTGAACCCTTGTTCTTGGTGATTATCGCGACTGCTGTCTGTCTTTTTGTAGTTACTCAGTGCGTTCGTGCGTTTTTGCATTTGCAAAAGTGACGTTTGAAAATTAACTTACTCGATGCGATGCAAATTAAGTTGTGCAATTTTATAAATAGGACTTGAAAACTACTTTTTGCAGACGTACGAGTGTGTGAATGCATTGGACACCCATTTGTTTCATTGTTATGTTAAGTACATGGTGTTGGTTAGTCGGTGAAGGCGAGTGAGGGCCCACACACACCCTAGTTGACATCAAAATTCGTGTCAACTGAATTAAACTAAATTTCGGTTTATTATGTGAATTTATTATCGTAACACTTAATTTTCATGGTTTCTGTGAAGTGTGATGCTTTTAAAATTTTGTGTTGTTTAGTTGACATTCAGTTGACACGAATTCACACGATGTCAACTAGTGTGTGTGGGCCCTAACTCACTAGATTTGCTATTGAAAAAGTAACCATTTATCAGCTGTGATCCGGTGGTGGCGGTGAAGATCCATGGCGCTAGCGCCATGGCGCCATTCAAGTTTGGCGCTGCGGCACATTTGGCGTTGACGCCATTTTTCATTGTCATCTGCCGTGAGATCGGCCTACTAATGTGTTACGTCAATTTCAGAGAAATATAATTATCCCGACAGACTGTCCGGGGCCAATTCCGCAAGTATGGAAAAGTGACACGAAAAGTGGTGAGAAATAAGTAAATGTATAAGTGGCGATGACTGGCTACCACAAACACTTTACGATTGAAAAGTGAATTTCTCGATGAAAATACTTATCACTTTAACACACTTTATTTGACAGTATCGTTGCCAATTTATACGTGACTTTACTTTCGAACCCCCTAGTTGAAGTTGATAGTGAGAAGAAATGTGGTAAGTGTTAAGTCAATCGATATCTTATCTTTTAAGTGACAGGTATTTACAATTATAAATTTACTGGTTACTTGTCAGTTTACTTGACTTTCTACTTTCGTGAAGTCTGAATTTACCACCTACATTTTCCTGTCACTTTTCTTGCGGCATTGGCCCCGGCCGTTCGATTCATTATTGTGAACTGCGTATAATTTTACGATATTTTTAATTGATCGGTCTGTCAAAAAAGCCTTTTATCCAAAAATGTCTTCAATGGCTACAATTTGGTATTAGTTGAATGTGGTCCCTGGTCACTATCCAAATACCTTTACTTACTGGTTGATTTTTCCTCAGATCCTTGTTACTCGCACTGCAGTTGCTTTCATTTTCGAATTGCCAAGTTTGAACAATAAAATGATAAAACTGCTTCGCGGGTTTTTAATGAGAATTACAATTTATGAAGACATAAGTTGCACCTGGAGCATAGCCAATCCCGCAGCATTTTGAGTGCCGTTTCAAGTGACAAGTTTCGGACGTTTTTTTTTTTTAAAAATGTCTGCAACTTGTGGCTTGGTAGGGCATTTACAGCTTTTACCCAGCAGTTTACGGAAACCGTAAGTGTGTCTAAAATTTGTCTCTTAGAGTCCGCACACACGGTAGTTAATACAAAAAACCAACACACTTTACAAAGATAATTACCATAATTTGATGAACAAAGTCACGTGACAAACTTTGCTTTTCATACACCCACAGAGAGAGTGGTTTAATTAAAAAATAAGCTCTAGAAATTATAAATAATCACAATTTTGCTCCTTCATTCTGAGTGAAATTTGTAAGATTCCGCCGTAAAAGTGTGCAGACAGTAATCGGGAACAGTCCCGCACCGTGTAAAGTGTAAAGTAAAGTGTCAAATGTCATTCAAAATGCCAATTGAAGTAAAGAGGGACTTTATTTCTCAACACAACATAAATATGTTAGGTTGTTAATTTGACATTTTCCATGATATTTGACACTTGAATACCGTATTACCTCGAAATACCCCCATGGGGGTTTATTATTTCGCCAGCAAAATTTGAGGGGGGGTTAATTCGAGGGGGGGTTTATTATTTCGCCAGAAAATTTCGTGGAATTCGTAGTAAAGAATACGCTATTTCTTACACAAAAACGGTAATAAACGTGAGAATATAGGTTATATTGGGGCTATAGATGTACATCTGTACACAAATGAGCGTATAAGAGTAGCTGCGATGCAAATAAGTAGTAATAAATACATCATGTACATTGCATACATGATGTACACCATTCCGGAAGGGGGGGTATTTCGAGGGGGGGTTATTATTTCCCCAGCCCATTTTGAGGGGGGGTTAATTCGAGGGGGGGGGTTAATTCAAGGGGGGGGGATAATTCGAGGTAATACGGTAGTTTACTTGGTACCGGACTGTCACCAGTACACAAACTTAAATACATCAAATTAATAGCATTCACTTCAGCTATAGCCAGTCTAATGTGAATACCGTATTTCCTCGAAATACCCCCCCCCCCTCAAAATGGGTACTATGAATTTGTGGTCCGGGAAATGCATAGCAGACGTTCAAAACACTTACTGTGTTACGTTAGAACATCGTTGATACCATCTACATCCTTATATAAGACTGTAAAAACTTATAAATGGTGGTTATTGTTGCATTTTTCACGTTTTTCTCTAAAAATTGTCACTCTGAAAAAATAAACCGCCGGGGGGTAATTCGAGGAAATACGGTCAACGTTGGGTGAGTTCTCAAAATAAAAACACTTTCTGTATTTTGAGTTTTTCAAAAATGAATATCTGTGTTTTGAGGGGTTTTTTAACGAAAAAAACTTTAGTTTCTGTGTTTTTTTTCTGTGTTTTTTTAAAAAACTTGAGTGTTTTGGTAAAAACTCGAGTTTTTTAGTAAAAACTCAAGTTTTTTTTGGTAAAAACTCGAGTGGTTTTAAAAAAAAGTTGCATTTTACAGCATTTTACTGTTGAAACAGTGGTTTTCTTATCAAACATTGGTTTTGCATACGTTTTGTCGTGTATTGGAAAATTTTCATTAGTTCACTGGAGATAGTTCCAAATGGGTGACCAATACCTTTGACAGCTTGGGAAGTGAGGAGCCCTCAGCTCAATTGTGTGAGCTAGCAGACCCTGGTGGACACTCCTCAACACTTCGGTCACAGTCCCTAATATTGTTGAAACCACCAGGAGATGCCGACACCATTATTTTTTGGGTACTTATTTCATCGTTAAACTTGGATACTATGTATTTACATATTTACACACTATACATACATGCATACCTTATGTATGCACATATTTACACACATTGTTCAGTTCAAATCTTGTGCCTTCAATTGCTTGGATAAAAAAAAACTCAAAAACATTTCCGTATTTTCTGTGTTTCCGTGTTTCCATGTTCTCCAAAAAAGAACTCATTTGAGTTTCCGTGTTTTTCAAAATTGTTGAGTTTCCGTGTTTCTGTGTTAAACAAAAACACGGAAACTCAATGAGTTTCCGTATTTAATATGTGTGTTTTTGCCATCGTTGAATACGGTATAGACATTTTCGAGCAAAAAAGTCTCACACTGAATCCTGGTCATTCCACAGTATAATAACTGCAGTGCGGCCGCATGGATGTCGGGCAAGAGTCGCCCTTGTCGGGTCAGGTTGCAGCTGGTCGGGCTGCCCGACTGCTCCAGTCGGGCACGTGCCAACCGCTGCTGCGGCACGAGGCCATGGATGTCGCTAAGGTTTGAGTGGGGGTTTGGGTTGGTTTGTCGTTTTGTAGGGTGAGTGCTTTTTGGGTGGTAAAGTTAAGGGTTGGAAAAAAAACGTTTTTTTTTAACTCGATGTTTTTTACGTTTTTTTTTTTAAAGTTTTTTTTAATACAACGTTTTTTTTTAAAGCTCCCAGATATAACCTTGTGTCAACATATATAGGTATATCAGACAGTGGCAATACTCTGTGATGTTATATATGACCATATAATGTCTGTGGAGCCATGGGATAGCATTATAAGTGGTGATTTGTGTCAAAAATATCCATTTTTCATCGACATATCGTTTGTATATTGCCTTATAGTCGAATGTTCGTGACTTCAGGTCAAGTTTGGCACGGAATAGTGATCAAACAAGGTTATAAAACGAGGTTGTTACTTTGGGAGTGAAGTTACACACTGTGGAGGTACATGGAAGCACATTACCTCAATATTATATACTACAGCAACATATGACGGCTTATTCACCCATGGTAGCATATATAAATGGATACTTTGATACTAAAAATGCCACAAAACCAATGAAAACAACCACCAATGTCAATTTGTGTGTGAACTTGCGCGCAAAAATTTTGCAAAATACCTAGTGCTTAGTACTAAAAATTTCGGTCGATGTTTTTTTTAAAAAAAAAACATTTCGGACGTCATGTTTTTAAAAAAAAAAACGTTTTTTTTTAAATAAAAAACGTTTTAAAAAAACATCGGCCAACCCTAGTAAAGTTTGTCGGTTTGGTGTGATCTTTAGGTTGGTTTGTATAGATCGTGAAATTTGATCGCGGATTGGTCATCCAGTCTACGCGAACAGCCATTTGCCAACCTGGCGCCAGTTCTGCAAAGTGAGAAGTGAATGGCAAAGGCGAAGTGAATTGGCAAGAGCGATTCAAAAAAATAATAAGTAATTTCTCTTCGCTTTTGCCATTTCACTTGCCAATTCACTTGCTATTTCACTTCGCCTTTGCGCTTATACTTCGCTTTTGCCTTCTCATTTTGCGGAACTGGCACCTGGTACACTCTGCGGACATCACACTTAGTATGGAAACATACCGTAACCCATCTGAATGATGATCCAAAAATTATACAGTTTTTCATCATAATATTTCATCTGGAATGATGAATTAAGATATTTATCGCAATATTTCAATCATAAAAGTATGGTAGTATTCTGCACACCTTTGCGGTTTGTCGAGTATACTTCAAATATCTGCCAGTCTCAGCCTGGAAAATAGCCAGGCCACACCCCGAATGTGAAGCTAGTGTATTTTGGCTCGAGTCAAGCAAAATTCCCACTTGTGCATTTCCCATCGCAGAGCATAGTGCATCGCAGCGGGGCGGCAGGTGTGGGGGAGGGCGAGCGGCAAGCCCTAACTGCCCTACTAGAGCTAGTTGTCGCCGCGGCTAGCGCGAAGGAAATGAATTTGTTGCTGTGCGAACTGGTGCAGTTTTGCGTGCTATTGGGCTATTTGCAAACTGCACTCTGTAATATTTTAAAAAATTCTAAAAAGTGCTATCCATGACCTTGAGTGATTATACAGTCGGAATTATAATATACTCACGGCCCGCATGCTATACATGCTTATTTTATAGTGGAATTGGAACTAGCACCGATCCTTCCCTTCAAAAAAGACAACATTGAACCAACAACAAACAGCGAACTACCGTATTTGCTTAGCGAACTACCGTACTACCGTATTAGTGAGGAAGAAGTATTTTGCCCTCCTGAATACCCCCCCCCCCTTGTTAGACAAGTGAGGATAAAATAAATTCCCCCTTGAACAAATTCCACCATTTATGAATGTCTTTTATAATTTGAACAAAAATTGCATCTTTATCTTGCAAATAAAGCATATTTCATAAAATGAGTCGAGACAAACATGCTTGAAAATTTTGACAAAATAATAATTTCCCCATGAACATGCACTTATAATATCAACTTCTCATTTCCCGTCCGCAGAGCGAATCTCTCTTTGGGTCGACCGAAATCGACATCGACATCGAAAAGACTCGGGGTGCAGACGCATCTGGCCTGGCAATGTGCCAAATGCTGTGCACCTTGACGCAGCTGTGCGCGCAGCAGTTCGGGAACGGCGCCCTGTGTCACCAAGAGGATTTGGTACACGTGTTGTATTTACTGTGCAGGTGAGTTTGTGAGTGAGTGTGTGGGCTATAAAGTAGCGTTTTCTAATATAAATTTGGTCTTTTAATTAAAATTTTCACTTGAAATTGAGTAAGTAGAAAGAGCAAACACAATTCGGTCATGCAAATATGGCGCAATGGCGGGTTTCAGTACATTTTGTAGCGAACTTTTACATCAATTTCTTGTCCACTGTCTGTAACAAAATAAGGGCAGATAGGTCAAAAAAGATATCCAATGGTTTTACTCCATAATCACACTTCCTGTCCAGTTTGAGTTAAGTGTGCCACACTGTAGTTTCGCTGAGGGGTGCGTCTCATGCGAAAGCTGCGGCCCCGCCTCCATGCGCTCCTGTTGGCACGCGAGCGCCGCTCTGCGTGCAGTTCATCAGGCTTCCCATCCAAGTTGGTTTCTGTGCAAAGACACTATGCGTTGACTATGTGACACACGCTATCTTTTACCGAAATTTCAAATTTTTTTGAGATTTTTAAAAATATCCAATTCTCAAAATCCTTTTGAAAATCAGCCATTTTTCAATGCCATGGGTGCTACCGAAGAAAAGACGCCATGGGCCAGTGGCTTTAAGTCAATTGAATGGCGCCAGCGCCATTAAACAGGACCGCCATATCTCTCATCTAGCAGTCACTCTCGTAAAACCCCCCAACCCCCGGCAACCCCCCGCAGATATTCTCCGCACCACCTCAATCAAACTGGCAGCAGTGGCTGTGTCAAATATGCAAAATGTGTCGCCGCTGCCGTGGTCAGATTTGCTGAATAGGTGCGACATTGATGCCGCTCTGACGGCTGTTAACCGAGGTGATATATATTGCAGTGGCGTCAGTGAGGGTTGTCGGTTCCGGGGGGGGGGGGGGGTGAAAAGCGACCGCCTATGCGGGCTATACATATAAGAATAATCTAAGGGTGAAAAATATTCAATTATGGTTTTATCGCAAAAAAATGCATGGAACCAACACCCCCCTGCTGTGCCAGTAAATCTAAAGAAAAAACGCTTCCTAGCATTTCACCCCGCAGGCGGCGCTCACATGACATTTGGCTGGCCCGAGTGCGTGGATTGGCGCGAACAGGTGCCAATTCCGCATCAAGTGGGCAAGTGACAAGTAAAGTGCTAAGTGATATATGGGTTAATTTGTAAGTAAATCAACAAGTAATTTACGTGACAAGCAAGGACGTACGCAGGGGGGGCGGGGGGCGGCCGCCCCCCCCGTTCCCGGGCCGGTCATAAAAATTTGCCAGGAATGGCACTTTTGTAAAGCGATTTTGTAGGTACTTTGGAAAAAATATTGCGCGCATGCGCGCAAACTCCACCCCGTTGTTTAATGTATAATTTCAGGAGTCCAAACAGTATTATAAAACTGCCCCACAGGGTCAGCTTAACTATATCTAGGTCTTTAAATATACCTATGTAGTATACGTTGGCGCCAGCGCCAACGCCAATACTGCCATGGCGCTGGCGCCTACAAATGGCGCCAGCGCCATGGCTTCATTCCTTTACTAAAGGGCCACATTTTAGGGGGGGGGGGGCGCCGCCCCCCCCCGTTCGCCGGGCTCCGTATACAATCCGCCCCCCCCCCCGCTCAAAAATCCTGCGTACGTCCCTGGTGACAAGTGATGATGGAAAAGCGCCAGGAAAAATGGCGCCGGGCGCCAGAGCAAATGACGCCAGCCGCCATTCAAAACAGTGGCGCCAGAGAAAACGCAACCATTGCGCTGAAAGGCTCTCTGGCACCTGGAATCTCCCTCTGGCAACATTCCATCACTAGTGCCAATTATTTTGATCTCTACCCTACTCGTCACCTAACTTTCACGCGACAACTTCAACCATCACTTACCACTTGTCACTAATCCACCAGCGGAACTGGCAGCAGGGCAGTGGAGCAAGTGTGCCCGCCACGCTCGCTTGCTGTGCGCTCGTGCTGGGCACGCTGGGCACCGTGCCCGACACAGTGCCTGACCAGAATAGGGCACAGGCTTGTTCTACGTCGATAAGTTGGATGGAAGGTAGGTTTTTGGCGCGGCATGCATGGGTATTTATGTGCTTGAATGATTGCGCCGTACTGGGTGAGAGAGACGAAAGCATTTTAGGATTTAGGAATAATCATTGAAAATACATAGCAATTCATCAATCATCTTTACCAGGTGGCAGTCTCGCACTCTGTAATGTGTCAAAGATCAGGACACTTGATCAGTTTTATCTGACACTGTCGATTTTACATGCCATTTTACAGGTTGATAAATATTGACAATTACGGATGATAGTAAAAAATCTATTTGCTTTCATTTGTTACAAAAATTTTGTGGTATTTCAGTAAATATAAAATAGCACATGTTCTACTCATCTTAAAATCACTCCGAACCCCGCAGAGTTCCCTCTACCGCGCTGCGTCTATTCCACAAACTTCAAATTAGACTGTTTGATGTGTGCCGCCGCACCGTTCCTTTCTCGCAGTCGGCCCAATTTCGGCAGTTTCGATCTGATCAGCATGCTTGAGACGATGGAAAATGCGACGCAATTAGCGCTGCGACTGCACGACGGCCGTCCGTTTATTGGAAGTGCTGCCGCGGCGCCGTTTTTTCATGTGAGGAGGTTCCAAGTGGGTCTCCAATTTTTGGGGGGTGGGGGGGGGGGGGGGTCATGCGGATCATAATTCGTTTTTCCGCAGGAATTGTTGAAGTCGCGAAAAATTGAGGGCTCGTGAACATGTGCAAACGTGGTTCATGTTCCTGTGTAAAGCTGTATACGTTCTAGCCCCGATATATTCATCCTGAAAAGGGTTTCAGAGTGTATATGGATAGTCCACGACCGCATGCTTTGCGTGGAAATCTACCATAACACATCTGAATAATGAACTAAGATTAAATATGTTTTCACTGCGCTGCAGTTCTCACCATGAGATAATTAGCACAACATTATCACCTAGTTTATGTTTTGTGCCCATTTTAATCCATTTCTCACCTATCTAATCACACTGCAGCGGTACCTGCTCGCGCTGTGCGACGCCACGCACACTGTGGAGCGCAGTTGGCAGCGCGCCAAGTGTCGCTCGTGTTCCCAAGTTCGTCCCAATGGTGCCGCTGGCGTGAAATTTTATTGTCCTGAAAAGTTTTTTTGAGGCAGCAAGACTCATCGCTTGGAGAAAGTTCAATGCTGATAAAGTTTCTGATTTTGGGGCCGGGTCCTATAAAATAACAAATGTCAAAAAAAAGTTGTCTTGTTTCATGTGAAATATAAAATTATCTGTAAAGGTGAACGGAAAATGTTTACAAGGCAATTTTACATGAATTTCGACAAAAATTGCCTAGAGTTTTCACGGCTCTGAACAGCATCAAATCAAGCCTAAACCTAAAATCCTACTCAACAAAAAAATACCTAAATCTGACTGCCCGATCAAAAACCTCCTTGGGACAATTAAATTTCCCCCCTGGTCCCGACGACGATTCAAAATTACGGCAGTATCGCTCACGGGCGGCGGCGCTTTTGAGCTGCACGGCGCTGCAGTGCGTCCAGTCGGGCGCGCCGCTGCGCAATGTGCTCCGACTTATGCTCTTTCCATTGGATGACGTCACTTTGGGCAGATTGCCAAGGCCGTTGTGCGTGCGGGACTCGTATTTTGATAGGTGCGTGCTGGGAGCAGTTTCGGGGGGGGGGTTATTTTTCATACGGTCGTACAGACCTGGGGGCAGTCCCAGACCCTGTAAAGTGTATATTAACCTGTAAAATTTCATGTGTCATGTAAAAGACTAGTGATGGAAAAAGCGCCAGGACTTTGGCGCCAAGCGCCAAAAGCACCACGGCGCTTTTCCGAACCCCAGCGCCAAGCGCCAATGGCGCCAAAGCAAAATGGCGCCAAGCGCCAAAAGCGCCATGGCGCTTTTCTAGACCACGGCGCCAAGCGCCAATGGCGCCAGATGATATTGGCGCCAAGCGCCAATAGCGCCAGCGCCAAAATTTAATTGCTTCTCATATATGCAGCCATGCTGATGGACTGCTATTTATTTGTTTTTGTCGCAAGATACAAGTCAACTGCAGCCACTTTTGTTCTTTTTGTCTTGATATTTTGCAGCTGGGTGTTTGGGCTAAGTATTAGGGTTCAAACGATATATTGTATTGAATATCGAATATCGGATATCGACCATTTTTTTATATCGAATATCGATATCGAAAATTTTGAAAAAATATCGAATATCGAACATCGATATCGAAAATTTTGAAAAAATATCGAATATCGATATCGAATATCGACCATTTTTTCGATATATCGAACCTGTATTGTGTCTCCAAATTTACTTTTCATTTTCATTTTGAGATGTTTATGGTTGATCTTATGTGCTTATAGTATTGTATTTGATGAGTAAAAGTACAGTATTTATAATGTCATTGTTGTTGGAGTGCTAAATTTGAAGCCAGAAAACGCTGATATACTTTTTTGCAACATGCCCTTAAGCAATTAGGTTAGGATGAACTGTAATATCTACCAATTGTTATTTGTCTGATACACTTTGATTCATCATGTTTTTTTTCTATTTTCTACCATTGAGTGATGTAAAGCTTGTTAAAATCACTTGCACCATTCAAATTTCAGTGAAGAGATGATTAAACATGTGTGCAACCACATGAAAATACAATATGCCACTTGAAATATGCCTTGCTATACGAAAGTATATCGCAATATCGAATATCGAAAATATCGAAATATCGAATATCGAATATCGACCATTTCTCAATATCGAATATCAAATATCGATATCGAGGTTCCATATCGTATCGATATTGAATATCGAGTTTCAGAAAAAAATATCGAATATCGAATATCGATATCGAAAAGTCATATCGTTTGAACCCTACTAAGTATAGCACACCAAAGTTGTATTTATGAAATATTGGATGATGTTACTTACTCAACTTTACACTTTACAGGGTCGTCTGACCCTGCTCAAACAAAACTGCAAGGAACTATAATAGCTCAGTAAAGTGATTGAGCTAAAACCTATGTGAAGAGTGTTACCAGTCCGATGAATAGTCACATAAAGCCTTACATAATTCGGATTAGATGGGACAAATGTTGAATACCCATGCAATCACAAGGACATTGTTTATAAAGTAATCAAGAATAGGGTTTGGTGATCTGGGAATACACTGACAGTAAAATAGCACATATACTTATGTAAATAGTACTTAACAGGTCTTTCTGCACAAAATAATGATGAATTTTGAGTACTTCTTGGCGCTTTTTTGGCGCTTTTTAAAACACTAGCGCCAAGCGCCAATGGCTCCACGGCGTCATAGCGCCAAGCGCCAAAAGCGCCATGGCGCTTTTCCAAAGCCCAGCGCCAAGCGCCAATGGCGCCACAGCAAAAAGGCGCCAAGCGCCAAAAGCGCCATGGCGCTTTTTGCTTTGGCGCTAGCGCCAGGCGCCAGCGCCATGGCGCTTTTCCATCACTATAAAAGACCCTGTAAAACTTCATGTGTAAAAGACCCTATAAAGTGTCAAATCTCATGTAAAATACACTGTAAAGTGCGATGTGTATCCACATCTTATTTTATCGTATCCAAATATTGTGTTTTTGTATCCAAATTTTAAGTTTGACATAAGATTTGGATGGAAGTGAGATTTGGATACACATGACACTTTACTAGGTCCTTTACATGACATTTGACACTTTACAGGGTCTTTTACATGACACATGACATTTTACAGGGTCTTTGACACTATACAGGGTCTGGGGGTGCACCAGGGAGTATTTCGGGGGGGGGAGGGTTATACGATATAAATATATATATGTACTTAGCCCGGCTGAAAAGTCCCCGGGCAGTGCTCGCCATTCGCGCTAGGGGTAAGCTACGGACTTCAAATTTTGACAGATTGAGATATCAGGTGTTTTGAGTTCTCGCCTAGAATTTTGCCCCTATAGCTCCACCCACTGCGGAACTGTGTGGGTCACAATTTCGGTCATTTTGTACTGATTTACACAAGGTGCTTTAGCTCAATACTGCTTTAAGTTGTGATCATGAAACTTTGGCTAGTGTAAGCCACCAGTGTTGGCAATGTGCCAGCACTAACCAACGTTAGCTATGATATCATAAGCCTAGTCCATATTGCCATTACTGTCACTACTCTCACTACCAAATTCATCATTGTGCCTCTCCTTCTCAACATAACCCCCCTTGAAGTCTATTCACCTCTGCAACCTGACTACAACTTCCTCCATGACTTTCTTACAAAATGCTGGTCCAGCAGAATGGCACCAGCTCTAGCACCAGCACTAGCACCAGCACTTTAAAATCACTGCAATACAACACGATCTCAGACGATCGCCAAAAGTATCCATCACAGTTCCCACGTTTCTGGCACATCACCCTGATCTGCATATTTAAATTACCTTGAAAGCAATGATGTTGATGAAAGTGTTGAATAGTATCAGCACATTGCCAACACTGGTAGCTTACACAAGCCAAAGTTTCGTGATCACAACTTAAAGCAGCATTAAAGTAGAGCACCATGTGTACATCAGTACAAAATGACTAAAATTGTAACCCCCACAGTTCCGCAGTGGGTGGAGCTAGAAGGGTAAAATTGTAGGTGAAAACTCAGAACACCTGATATCTTAACCTGTCAAAATTTTATGACCTTAGCTTACCCCTAGCGCGAATGGCGAGCACTGCCCGGGGACTTTTCAGCCGGACTAAGTATATGATACAAAATAACATAAACTTTTCACCCCAAAAATTTCCCCAGCGACTGCAACTCGAACATGGACTTCAACGTGATCGAGGACAGCGACATGGCGCCGATCCGGCCGTGGCTCGTGGACGAGTTGCGCAGGGGCGCCGTCGCCAAGCTCCGCCCACAGTTGCTCAGCGACGCTTTTCATGTGGTAAGGGGGGATTTGGCGGGGAAGTTTGAGGGAAATTGGTTTGTTTTTTGTTTGTTTTTTTGTCGAATTTTTGGGTGGATTTGATTTTTGTTTTTGTTTTCTCAAATTTTAGGTTTGATTTGGGGGTGGCAATTCAGTTTTGAATGGTTGATTTACGTTGTAAATTTGGTGATATGTAAGTTAGTTGCGAATGTTTTGCTCGAGTTTGGCTTGAGCTTATCAAAATTTTGCAAAAAAATTCCAAAAGAAAGTGGATACCTAATAATAACTTCACAACCGACTCCTTCGTATTAAAACATAAAAACAACTAAATTTGAAACAAAATTCGTCGGATCAAGTACACACAAACATGATAACCCCCTCAAAAATTCCCCCCCCCCCAGCTGCTGGACGACTTTGACCGGATCGGGGTGATCAGCATGGAGACAGCCATGCCGAGCGTGGAGCTGCACAGCAGCTTGGTCAACTTGGCGCTCGCCTGCGCGCTCGACCAGAGATTCCAGGGACCAGATTTAATTTGCTCGCGTGTTTTTTGTCGGGTAGCCCGATTTATTGGGTCTTGAGTGCGCCTGTGTGTGGACAACTGATAAATTTTTATTACATTTGTCACTTAACTTCACACTTTGCAGGGCTTGTGTGTGACTGGCACCAGTATTTCAGGTAAAACGTCTAGATACTTGTCATTTGACTTACCAATCTACTTCCCTTCCTTCCCCTTTGTTACATGTCCACTTGGGGATTTGGGCACCGTAAACTTTTAAGTTTTATTTTATGTTGTTACTTAATTTTTTTCCTTCATTTTCATGCCATTTTACAAGAGTTTTGACACTGCGCGAGATTTGACATTTTACAGGGCATTTACCTACAGTGTCTGCTAGTGGAGCCTGAAGCTCTACACATTCGATCTCGCACCCTATAATTTCAAACTCAACTAATCGGGCTGCCCGAAAAAATCATGTCGGGCAAATTAAATCACCCGCCAGGGCACTTTGCAAACATGGAGAAACACTTTACGTAGCTATCTACGCTGGCTAAAAACAGCCGCACGCAATTTCCAAAATGGCGCAACTTCACTCGCACAGGAACAGGCAGATGTGCGGGAAGTGTGCGCTAAAGTCGATCTCATGTTGATGAATGTAAAGTTGGTGGAGTCTAGATTAGAATTTTGATTGAACTTAGTGTGACTTTGGAGGTTTGTGGTTCTGACTGCACGCTGTGCGATGGGTATTTTGATGGATAAATTCATTTTGATAATTGTGCATCGAATTTATTCACTGATGGTTATAGCGACCTTGTATGATTTGAAAAACTCGTGTTTTCTGTGATGAAACGATCATTTTCAAGCCCTAGAAACGAAACAATCATACTCAAAGGCTCAAAACTGATCTCAATGTTGTTCATTATTCATTAGTCGGTTGAAGGTTACTCATCACCAGACATAAATAACACGTGCATGCAAGTCATGCATTCGTCATGCACGCATCTCCCGCATTTATTAAAATACCACTTTCAGGGGTCAAGTTAGAGGAAGTCTGATAAAATTGTCATTGAGAAGGGGGTATTGCTGGGAAATGTCATACACATTTGTCAATTGTCATGCAATGTGTCAAAAGTTAGGTAATCAAATCTTTTCTTTCTTTATGATAATTGACATTTAACATGATATTTGACACTTTACTATACACTTAACAAGGTGCGGGACTGCCCCTGACTGCTTTCTCACTACTTGAAAACCTCTAAATTAGCACCAGATCCATTGATTTGAGTATCATATTATCAGTCAGCACACAGTGTCAAATCCAAGTGCGGCAGGTTGTCTGATGCTGTAGCAAACGGTTCCATGGGATCGGTGACATCTGGAGTCAATTCCAAACCATGACAAGTGCTCTGTCAAGTGATCTATTCCAGACAAATAAAGAAGTAGACGTTCATTACTGGCCTGGGACCAGTTGCACATGTGGCAAAGTACTTACCTCTCAACTTTACTCTAATTTACTATTTACTTTACTTTTAACTTTCTGTTTATCGTTTCTCTTTTTAATTTAACTTTGTTTTTCACTTCAATCTTTACTCTTTACTTTTAACTTAACTCTCTACCCCACTCTTCACTTTACTTTTCCACTTTCGGAACTGGCCCCAGGTCTTTGGGGGACATTCACAGCTTTACGCATTACAGGTATTTACCTGAAGGCTGTAACTTGTTTGGCTACCGCAAATCCTCGAATAAGACTCCCCTCGAATAACTCCCCCCTGTTGGCGAGGTGAGGAAAAAATAACTCCCCCTCGAAAAACTCCCCCCTCTTGAATAACTCCCCTCTCGAAAAACACCCCCCCCCCCTCCAAAACTTCTGACGAAAAAATAACTCCCCTGGGGTCTTATTCGAGGATTTAGGGTAGTTTCCCAGTCACTTTAAGACTAGCCAGACAACATTCAAGTTGACACTTTTGTTGGAATATGTCACTTCACAGGGCTGCCCACAGGATTTGGGATTGGCACCTGGCTCCACTGGTGCTAGCAACACAATCATTTTGTGCCTGGTGCCCGGTGCACACAAACCACTGTAGTAGACATCCAATTTGGAAGTGCTCTCAGGCAGCACGAAACCGTACACTGGTGCCACCTGGAAGATTGGTGATTCCAAATGTAAAATACCGAGTTTAGTAAAATGTGGAATGAGAAAAGTTGAAAAAATTACTGCAAAATTTAGTAAAATTCATTTTTTTTCTGCCACAATATGATACCAAATATTTTTAAATTCCCACCCCCTACTTCTGGCAACTTTTATGCAATAGTTTCTTGGCACAAAAATGGCTTGGTGTAGTGATGTAAAAGCACCATGGCGCCAAACTTCTGGCGCTTTTTACATCACTAGTTGGGTGGTGCCCTGATAAGTGGGTGTATGATTTTAGATATACCGTATTACCTCGAATTGCCCTCCCCCTCGAATAAACCCCCCTCAAAAAGGGCTGGGGAAATAATAACCCCCCTCGAAATACCCCCCCCCTTCGCGGAAAGCGTAAATAGTTATTTGTTATAATCACATACTGAAGCTGGGTGCACCATCTCATGATTCTAAGCTTATTGCCTATTAAATAATGATAGATTTAGGTAATCTTGAAAAAAAATAGGTAACCTTGAAGTGTTGATTTTCACTGACTTTTACCTTGAAAGCCAACTTATGTGCGATTTTGTTAATGACTAGGTGCTGACTGTTACTAGCTTTGTTATGCTGGAATCTGGGTGCACGCCCAAACCCTGCAAAATGTCAAATGTCAGCAGTGTCAAAAGTCATGTCACTTGGCAAACGAGTTTACATGCATTTTGACACTGTGCATGCCATTTGACATTTTACAGGGTCTGGGAGTGGCACCTGGCTACATTTGGCGTCAAGGTCACATCACCCATTTTAGATTAGTACCTGGTGGTTGTATTTTATTTTGATAACGTTCTTTTGACACTAAATTGGTTACAAAATATGTACTTTGGCTGCCAGCGGGAGAGTCAATAATTATCCGAGTTTTTTTGGGTGTTTCTCGCTTTATCAGACTGATTAAGTTTGTCAGTTTTTGTAGGCACTGACGCTGATTTTTGCTCTATGCTTGGAGGAGTGAGTATTTTGGGAAGTGTGTTCACATATCTGACCATTAAATTGAGGAATTTCAACAAAAAAACGGTTTCGGGTATTTTTTAGTTCAAAAAAAATTGGCATTGGTTCCAAAGAACTTGTGGGTATTGGGTAAATAAATATTGAGATCGGGTTTTGGGTTGGGTTTTTTCGATCAAAATGTCAGGTTTGTGTATTTAGATTGGTATCGAGAATAAAAAAAATCTGGTAATTATCATGTCAAGATGACAAGAATACAGTGTACAATAGAGTGTAATGTTACGTGGAAATGAATCTGTAAATTTTGTTCACAAACTGCAATGAAAATGAAATTTTACATTTTACAGCATTTTTCATGGCTTTTGACAGCATTTTATATTGTTTTAGGGTCAGAGTGGCCCGACCCCCAATAGTAAGCAATTGTCCTTGTCTGAATTTATTATAGGTAAGTAAATTTATACATTATAGATTTATTCGTTGCAACCATAAATACCTATTATAGCATATCGAACTGAATATCAGCGGTGTTTACTGAGAAGCATCTGTGTACGTAAACAAATTGCGCTAGTCTTCTACCGAGATTTTAAAAATTTGGAGAACTGATAAATCAGCTTCGAACGCATTTGAGTTGCCGGACGTGTTAACTATTGTTGACGGACACAAAAAAATACTCATTATGCTGCGATTACAGCTCGGGCGTAAAATTAATTACAGGTGAATGGATTGGCGTTGTAAGTTCAGTCAAAGAAAGCGCACATGCAGATGTTGCTTGTGTCCAAAGCTCATCAGTTTATTTTAATTGTACTAGAAGTTATGAATTTTGGCACAAATTTTTTTAATTTTACGCCCTAATTTTATGCAACTTACAGCGCATAATTGCAAAAAATTGTGCTAAAATTCATAACTCCCAGTACAATTAAAATAAACTCATGAGCTTTGGACACAAGAAACATCTGCATCTTAGCTTTCTTTGACTGAAATAACAATGTCGTATCTTTATCCATTCACCTGTAATTAATTTTACGCTCAAAATCAATTTTACGCCTGGTCAATTTTACGCCCGAGCTGTTATCGCAGCATTACGGTAATGTGTTCAAAGCTGATGTTAGATTTTTTTAATTTCGGTAGAAAACTAGTGTGTTCACAATATGGGTGAAATCAAAATCGATAAAATAATTATTAAAAAACAACAACTGAAATCGTGAAAATCGTAATATCACAATCTGGAGAAGTAAAATAAATACATTTTTATCGGATGAAAATCCAACCAATTGTATACACGC
Source organism: Sphaerolaimus hirsutus (assembly GCA_964036195.1). Classification (NCBI taxonomy): domain Eukaryota; kingdom Metazoa; phylum Nematoda; class Chromadorea; order Monhysterida; family Sphaerolaimidae; genus Sphaerolaimus; species Sphaerolaimus hirsutus. Next base: position 19,377,632 of record OZ038460.1, on the reverse strand, counting down.
ATGATTTGATAAAGGTGGTGTCTGTCAAATGGATTCCATAAATCTCAAATTTCGGGGGACTTCAAAATCCATAAAATTCCTTAATTACTGGATTCGTTAAAAATTTGAAATGCTTGGAATTCTAGCAGCCACCAGGTGCCAGTTCCGCAAGTTGACAAGCACTTTAATCTTGACTTTTGACTTTGCTCTTAACTTTTGGTCTTGACTTTTAACTTTACTCTTCCAAAGATGAAACTTGACATTACTCTTCCAAATACACGTTCAACATAAGATTTGGATACACAATTGGCAAAGTAAAAGGGTAAAGTTAAAAGTCAAGGGAAAGTACTTGTCAACTTGGGGGGACTGGCCCCTGAATGTAAAAATGTCAAAAACCGTTGTCAAGTACAAGCAAATATTTACAACAAAATGTCAACACCAACAATTTGCAGCTTTTCTGTATGCTTGACCCTGATAAGGTTTAGAATTGTGTCTAGGTCACTTACGCATAAATATTTTTACATGAAAAATGTCAAAAACTTAATACGGATTTAACTAGTGGACGGGCTGACAATGAGGTGCCATCATTAAAATGTAGATAATTGACATTTAAAATTGACAAAATGAGATTCACGCGGCGGCATCAGGAAAAGTGATATATAATTCACAAATGTATTCTAGCATTTAAAGCAAAATTTCAGCTTCACCCAGGGAAGTGGCACTGTTGCATAATTTGCACGCAATAAATAAATAAATGGTAAATACTTGTCAATGTACCTGATACTGGTTCTGGGGCGGAATTAAATTAGCTCTAAAATGTACCTAGTGTTTTAGAACTACGAATAGGTATTTATTTACCGTATTACCTCGAATTAACCCCCCCCCCCTTGAATTAACCCCCCCTCGAAATACCCCCCCTAAATTTCGGCTGAGGAAATAATAAACCCCCCCCTCGAAATACCCCCCCTAAAACTGAGTGTAACGTGAACGTACATGACAAATACCGCAGTTTGTGTTCTGTACAATGCAGAACACACGTTAAAACTGATGAATAAGTGACGTAAGGGAGGGTTTTTTGTGTATATACAGTTATAGATGCCTATAAACACACATACATCTATGTAATTGTTCGATTTTTCTACGTCTGCGTATGGGGAATTTTCGAAAATTTCTGGCGAAATAATAGACCCCCCCCTCGAATAAACCCCCCCTCGAATTATCCCCCCCTCAAATTTTGCTGGCGAAATAATAAACCCCCTGGGGGTATTTCGAGGTAATACGGTATGTCAGATCTCTATGTTAAATTTACTAAAAATCCACATTCGCACAACTGTACAAAAAGAGCAAATAATTTGCTGGCGTAAAAACATGATATTTTTACGAAAATTCAATATTGACATTCAGAGTTTTTTCTTCAAATTAATACTGTAACAAAACAATGAAAATAATCCACTGGCGCTGGCACGTAAAAATTTCTCAATAGAAAGTGACGAGATGTATGCAAGTAACCATACTTTGATTCGAAAACAAATATAATATAGGTAAATAGATCCACTGACCACACATTTTACAATGAATCTCAAATATTCCATTAAAACAAAAAAAATTGTGTTTTATTTTCAACAAAAAATTTTACATTGCTTTCACTATTAATACCTTTGGTGCACAATTCCTCACGTGCATTTATTCTTCAAAATACGGTAGCACTCTTTGTAAAACATGCAGTCAGCTGCCACTTCCAGGACGATGTAAAATGCCCTGTAAAATGTCAAATGTCAAAACGTCAAAAGTCATGTAAAACGTCAGATTTTAGTAATTTTAATAATTTTCACCGGTCATGCAAAGTGACAAACGTCATGCGAAATATCATGAATTTCGCCATTTCACAGTGTCCGGAAGTAGTCCCCAAATCAGTAAAAAGTAAATACATGTAAAATACCATTCACACTTTTACACAAAGCGCCACGGCGGCGACTAATAGCGACATGAGCCAGGAAAATCGCAGCCGTTGCGTTAACTTTGTGCCGCCGCTGCGCTGCCCCTCTGGTGAAGCTTCTGATAGAGAAACGGTGGGATTATTGTTGAGTTGATTGGCGTCGATTTGGTCGATTATGTTTTTTTAAATTATCGATGTCGATTCGATAGATAGTTTAGCTGGGACTTTTTTTTTGAGAGGGGGGGGGGCAGGGACGTAACGGGGATTTTTGAAAGGGGAGGGGGGTTGGCGCCAGTAGCGTTGGATGTATGTGATATGCATGGAATATACAGCAACAATCATTTTACACGGATTTGTGACTATCCGCTGTTTTAAACACCTTGAAATTTGATACAGGAAGTTGCATTTCAACGGTTCTAGTTTGCATGTTCATGTCTCTCCCAGGAAGGTCGACCTATTTCATGCCCCCCTACACCCTGGATTCTTCCGTATTTGGGGGGGGGGGGGGGTGCTCACCCCTAGGTAACCCCCGACCCAGCTACAGGCGGGGGGGGGGGTGGTTAAAAGCGGAAACGCACCTCTAACCCCCGCGGCGGGTAGCCAATCAGCGGCGCCCGGCGGCACGGGACCATCGCTCGCCATCACGTCTGCAAAAAAAATTATTTTTTTCTTCAAATTTTTATTGTTTGACGCGGAAAAAGCGCTAAGCTACTATAGTGTGTGTAAGATATGTTGTTTTATGAGAAAATGTTAAAGCTAATACGGGCCAATTGTGCTGGTAAACTAGTGACAAGAGAAGTGAGAACTGGACTGACAAATCAAGTAACAAGTTAACTTTTAAGTGACGTGTATTTTTGCAGTTTTTTCCTTATCACTTTATCATAAACTTACTTGTCACTTGACTTACATATACCACTACTAAAGTCGGCAGACGTATCGCCCTACAAACATTTGCGTCAGTCTCTCCACTGGAGAGTGCATGTCGTCATCATTGTGACGCAATATTTTAATGATTGGAATAGATCGGGTCACGTATGAAAACTTGGCTCTTATCCCAGTTTCCAGTGGCGTATTATACAAATGCGAGTGAAAAGTCAAAGTTAGCTAAAACTCGTTAAACGTTGCTCCACTTTGCCAATTTCCACCTTTATAATCGCTATTTTTTTGTTATACGTGGTTATATAGTTAGTGTTAGCCTTTTTTATTCACATTTATAGCGGATTTCGCAATTTTGGCTGGCTGCCAAGTTCTCATATGGGGGACTCTTCCATTGGAACCGAGCCAACGAATGAAAAATTAACAAAAACGGTAAAAGGGTCATTTAAACAGTCAAATTTTTTCGCTTCCAACGGACAACGTTGAAACGAAACGTTGAAACGGGCGGCGTGCACGCACGGACACGGCGAAGCGTCCATTTCTCTTTTAATATTTTTTTCTTTTTCAATTCCGAGCGTCCGGGTGGGACCCAAGTTTTGTGTTCGCTCTATTCGCGAGCAAATTCTAACTCTCCGATTTTGTAGGGTGAAATGTCCGACGACTTTACCTAACTTAACTTACGTCGCTTTTTATCACTTTTATCGTCACTCGCCCACATGCGGAATTAGCACCAGCTAAGAAGGTAGTTAATATCCCAATGGAAAGCAGTCCCAATATTAGTCCCCCACTCCCATATCCTGTAAAATGTCATGTAAAATGTCCAAAGTCATGCAAAATATCAACGTTTATTTTAAATTTCTTCTACCGCACGCTTGACATTTTACAGGGTCTGGCAATGGCCCCCAATAGTGAAAAGTAATTGTCGGGTCTGTCGGGTCTTTCCCGGCTGCCCAATTTCATTGGATCGGAACTAATATTCAATCGGACCGCCCGAAAACAACCGCCGCCTGTCGCGTGGAATAACTTTTCAATCGAAAAAGCGTCTTCGAATAAAACGGACAAAAGTGTCGATAAGATAAGCGAACCAAATAAAAAACAACGACAGATGGACAAAAAGCAAGCTTTTGAGCGAGGCTTCACCGAAAAAAAAATAAAAAACTTCACAGGAAAGCCACCGCACTTCACAAGGCAAAAGCGACACGGCACAGCAAAGGCAACCAAACATTGGTTTAAAAAAGTCTATTTGCGCGGCGCGCACTAGTGGATTGCAGCTATTCAGCAGTGAGTGAACTAGAAAGCAGAAAACACACTTCAGTCAACTAAAATGCCTTAAATGTTAGCGCAGTCAACTAGTACGCGAAGCCCCAAAAAGGTGTCAACTCAAACCTGGCTCATCAGTCTGCCAACTCTGCCGCAAGCCAGAATCTGACACATCAGCCTCAATATCTCCGAGCGGCGACAAAGTGCCGCACTGGTCGCCCAGCGTGCAGTTTGGCTCGGGCGGCGCCGTGGTCTCCACCCGCGGCCGGTGGTGATGCAGCGGGCGTTTCGTGCCCGCGTCGGGCAACCCGATCTTGTCGGGCGACCCGCCCGTGTCGGGCACCTCGTCGGATTCTACCCGCTGCACGATGTGCACTTTGGCCGCGCCGCGCATGGGCGGCGCCGGCGGCGGGCTGGGCGGCGGCGGCGGCGGCGGCGTTTGCAGCGGCACTGATGCGGTCGTATTTGCTGTCGGGCGGGCGCGCGCGCCCGGCGGCACGCCCCCCGAACCCGATTGCCCGACAGAATCTATTTGCGGCTCCATGTGAGTGACAGCGCTGAGTACTGTGGATGGGGCGGTGGGCTGATCTGTACTCGTTTCCGCTGTGCCGTTTTCAGCTGCGCTCGTGCTGAGTGTCTGCTCAGTGTCGCCTATGTCTACTGTGGTTTCTCCTGATCGTTCGCTCAGCAACAGCTCAGCCCAATATTCATCTGAGTCTGTGCAGGGTGGAATGCGTGGAAACTTAATTATTTATCTTTTTCAACCAATAAAAACTCAGTGATGGCGTCACTTTGCATATCGCACCGACGACATTGAGAAAAATGGGCGTGCGCTAGTTCAGCACAAAACTCAGTCGAAATTAGTGATGGGAAAGCGACGCGGTGCCACTCGAGCCTGTGCCTCTCCGAATGTAAACCCGCCCCGAATGTATACCCGCCCCGAATGGAAGCATACCCGCTCCGAAGGTAAGCCCGGCCCGAAGGTAGCATCAGTTACCTTCGGGCCGGGCTTACCTTCGGAGCGGGTATGCTTCCATTCGGTGCGGGTATACATTCGGGGCGGGTTTACATTCGGAATGAGCCTTGGTCGTGCCACTCCACCACCATTTACTCAAAATTGAAGAGCATTGCCGCAGACTCAAGGAAATAATGAAAAAATTATGAATGTACATAAATTTTATCTAGGTAACTGTATTCCAACTATACCATAAGTGCCCGGTTTGTGATAAATTTCAGGCAAAAATTAAAAAATATTTGAAATAACAGGTTATTCGAAACACATCTTTAAATTTACCGCGAATTTTCAACTTTGCCCGACATTTATCATTTGACATGTTGTATGAAGCTAATTCCGGAAGTGAAAATGTACAAGAAGAGTGGTAAGTGTGAAGTAAAGTTATTAAAGGTAAGTCAACTGACAAGTAAATTTACAAGTCATTATTATTTGCATTTTGTACTTACTTATGTCACTTGTCCACCTGCGGAATTTGCGCCAGGATTCAAGTATTTTACTAATTAAATATCGGGCACAGTCGAAGCTTGAAAACGTGTAACTCAGCTGCGGCAATAATCTTCGCATTTACGTTTCAAAAATGATGGGACAATGCGTGCTGACAAGCAATTCAAGATTTTCAAAAATTCAACACAGGGCGCCCACAATTTCGCTGTAATTCCGCCAGAGTTGTTAAAATACCGGTATTTTTGGAAAGTGTAAGTGTAAGTGTAAATACACTTTCCAAATTTTGAGTATGGATACCAAAAGTGTAAGGTATTTTAAAAATACCTAGGAAAGTGTAAAAAAAGTGTAAGTGTAAAAAAATTTTTTTGAAAGAGCTCTCACTGTTGAGCATTAGAATACACCACTGTTTTCACCTTTAGATCAATATATTTGTCATTTTTATACATCATTTCACATTTCACTGCCTTTTATGAAACATTTCAGACTGTAGCAAATACTGTAGTGGTATGAAGTTCACTAATAATGGCACTTTTTCAGTGTTGATATTTACTGATTAAGCAATGCGATACACACTGCTTAAATGCAAGATTGGACATGCAGCAAATGTCAGTGCAAAAGCCAGTTGACTTTGTGTCCAGCTGGTGAATTTCCATTGATCTTGTCCTTTTTACAAAAGTATGATGAAACTGTAGAATACCATGAGTACTGATCGAAGGTTGGAGATCAAAGGCCAGTTGGTACATTTGCCATATTTTGTACATTCAATGCATAACTGCATGTGTGCACTGTGCAGTTATTTTTTGTACATGACGCTATTTTATGCTTTCTCAAAAGCATAAAACAGGGCCATCTGAAAGAAAAAAATACACTTTCTGTACCTGGGTATTTTGCTCAGGAAAGTGTAAAAAAAGTGTATGGGTATTTTATGGAAGTGTAAGTGTAAGTGTAAATATAAATACCCATTTACCCGGGTATTTCGGGTAAGTGTAAATACACTTTCGCAACTCTGAATTCCGCCATCAAAACTGAATTTCATCGAAAGCGAAAACTGATCATTAAAATGCGACATGGAAAACATGACACGAAATCAGAGCTCATGCAGCCGACACTGAGAACACGGAAAAATACACCCGCATTACAGATTTCAGACAAATAAATACAGTTACTATCCATGTCACATCTTTTTACAATATTTAGCATCGGCGGAAAATTTCCTAAAAAAATGGACAGAAAAATTACAGAAATATTTTTTTTTAAATTTCCGCCGCTGCTCCACAACTAAACCAGGCACGTGGGCGGCATCTGTGCGATGCGTAGGTCTGTTTGTACATTTGCACATGCAAAACCAGCCGTGAAAAATCATAACGACGCCACAAAACTTTCCCCACCAATGAAACACGTTTGTTACGTGGAGGAACAACATTATACCAGGGTGCAGGGGGAATCCCACACCCTGTGAAAGTCTAAAGTGTCAAATGTCAATTAAAAAAAATTTAAAAAAAATTTATTGCTGAACATTTTGCAAGACATTTGCCAAATTTGTAACTAATATGCCATTTTACATGACATTTGATACTTTATTTTACACTTTAGGGTGCGGGACTGCCACCAGCCAAGAGCTATAAATTCACATTCCCGGACAATTGAAACTTGCAAATTCTTTTTTTGCACATGCAAACCCCTTTTGCATATGCAAACGTACAAGCTCACCAACTAAAAAAATCTCGCCAAAAAATGGGGGGCGGGGTGGGGGGGGGGGCTTTTCAAACCCAATCCGTGCAGTGGAAACCAACTGTGTTTGGGTTCCTTGACCCGGTAGGCGTCGCGCGGCATGTCGCCTTCTTGTCGCCGCTGCGGCGGGCGGCTCGAAGTGGGCGCCGGACCCGGCGCTGCCGTGCGGCTCGGCGGCGTTGTCAATGGTGTGCTGGCTGCGAGCAGGTACCCACAAAATGTTTAGGTATGTAAATAGTAAATACAAAACTAGGTACGTATTTATGACACTCGTCTTATAAAGTGACAAATTTTTGGTAAAGTTTGAGTGTTGTCGTGTAAAACAACAAAATCCTATTAACTAACTGCCAAATCCAGACAAGGAACAATGAAAGTTATTAGAAGGTCAAAAGTGGAATTTCAAGTGACAATAAAACTTATAGATGACACATTTTTTCAAAATAAAATTACTTGCAAATTGCAACTTATAAGTTTACTTGTCAGTTAGACGTACCACTCATACTTTACCTACCTCTTTCAATTAGGTAATGAATTGGTTTCAAGTAAAACATGCATTTGAAACTTACTCAAATATTTGTCACTTGACAAAGCACTTCACAACTACAATATGGAACACTTTGTGTGTTCAAAATTGCACTTTAAACGAGGGGGTCCACGCCCAATGGCAAAAAGTGCCCCGTAAACTTTCTGTTAACATGCAAAGTCACATAGACCGTAAATATATACAAAAGTTAAAATACATACAATTATTTAGCAACCACTGTCGCCAAGCTTCATTGCTTATAGCCCATTGACTGCACACTATACAATGAAATCTAGGATCAGAATAAAAACAATTGTTCATTTTTATCGCATCACATTACATTACTTTCACTACCGGTGAATTTTTCATGAGAATACGGTAATACGCTTTGTATAGTGTTCAGTGCCATCAGTAAATACCTAGGTATACATTTACGCATAGCGCCAAAAACGCTTACCATTTCTGCCATTATGCACACGATGATCGATAAGCACAGACAATTCGTAAAATGTACGTTTGTGTACAACAACGATAAAATGCCAAACATGTGTCAAAAAATCATAGTTACCTACCTAGGTATTTGTAACTACAGTGCCATTCATGAATATTGACATAAAGACACCTATGCTACACCAAAATGGCACCAAGCACCATCACACGTTTTGCTTTGGTAGTAAAATAGGTTGGAAAAATTGAATAAAATTATTCTGCAAAAAATTGTGTTTGACTATGGAAATGCATGGACTTCATGGACTCCAAAAACTGCATGGACTTTGGCACCAAGAACCAAAAATGCACTAAAGTGCTTTTAAGAGCCCCAATACCAGGCACGTGCACTTTAGCAATGGGTGCCGCTAAAAATTAGCAACAAGCGTCAACATTGCTGAAGCACTTAGCATAAGCATAACTAAATAGTCTTGTGGTTTCAAACCACCGACAACCTTCATGAATGGCACTATAGCACAACAATACGCATACCGTATTTCTTCTTTTTTTTTGGAAAAGTGTCATTCTATTTTTCGCCGATTTTCTACCCTCTGTCGCGGGTTTCACTTTTTCGACCCTGCCACTCTATTCAAAGAACTACGGTACCACTTCAAAGCGCATCCGCCCACCCCACTCACATCTGAGCTGCAAGTCCATCCGGTCGGCGCCCTGGTCGTTGGACGCGACGCACGTGTACGTGCCCAGGTCGGACGGTTCGATGCGCGTGATGGACAGTTGAGCGTGGGTCACGTACTTGACACCCCCGTCTGCTAGGGCCCGCTGGGATTGGGGGGGGGGTTGATTGAGGTAGAGGGGTTGGGTGGGGGGTTTTTGGGGGATGAAGTTGGTGATGAGTGCGGGATGTTGGAAGTGTATTGTCAGTTGGCACTTTGTTGTCATACTTGTCAAGTGGCATGATTTCAGTTGCTAAAGTTTCATATTGAAATTTACTTGTCACTTCTTTGGCAACTTTACATGCCACTTACCTCGAAGTTTACTAGTCACATATATTTAGGTACAAGATCTATTGATCTAAAAACGCCAGAAATGCGTAGCGGCTTGGCGCCTATAAAACAGTGCCATGAATACATATCAATTCAAAACATCTGCGCGACAAAAACAAACGACAAACATGTCATTTTAGTTTCGTCAAAACCTAATACGCCCTGGCGCCCAACTTCGGCAAAACACAGGTGACTTAACATCCCAACCGCACCAAAAAAGTGCAAAAAGAATAGTGGCAGCGGTGGGATTCGAACCCACGCCTCCGAAGAGACTGGTGCCTTAAACCAGCGCCTTAGACCGCTCGGCCACGCTACCGGTGAATGCGCAGCCGCTTATTTTGCACTATATTCAAAATGGGCCACTTCTATTCTGGAGAGAATGTAACGCGGTGATTTTGTGTGAATTAAGTGTTTTTAACGTTTCGAAACGTTTGAACGTTATATTAAGTAGTGGAGCTTTTGATGTGTGAAACGTTGTAGTACGTGCAGAAAGAAAAAATTGTGAAAATGGAGAAAATAAATGAGAAAATATGGAGAATCGATGGTGAGTTTGGCGATTTCGCCTTGGTGAAAATTTTGGTTCGGTGAAAATTTTAAAAACCCAACAGTTGTTTTACGGGCAATTTTATTGATAAACTGATCTGAAACTCTCCGATTGGATGCTTTTCTGGTGCCAACTTCGACGCTGGATAAACGCGGGTAAAAGTGGTATAAAGTGGTAAAAAAGTGGTATACTCCGTACCATTGCATTTTTCTAAAGTAAACGCTCAATAATCATGACTAGAAAGTTACAAAAAACCTTTTTCATGAATTGAATATTCATCGCTTGTGTGGGACTCCACCGTTTTATTTTGGGAGCGTTAAGTATGCGCCCAAAATTATTTATCTCGTAATCAATTATCTGCACTTTCACAAAAAATATTTTTTAAAGAAAAAGGCGGAGTCTGAAATCATTGTTCTTGGAATTTTTCTATTTAATTAATGATGACATCATGATGCAGTGTTTCATTTAGAAAAAATGCATAGCATGCAGCCTGCCGAGTAAAAAAGTTGTTATTGTTTTAAAACGGAGTCATTACAAAATACACACACGTTTTTTTCAATCTCGAAAATGACAAATTTTCTATCATTTTGTTTAGTGCTTGTGGAAATTTGACATGACTTTTGACACATTTTATGATATTTGACATTTTGCAGGGTCTGGGTGTGCTTTGTAGCCCACCCACAACTTTGGCCGTTTTTGGGTGTTTTTTTTGTCTCTCTGATTTGATGGATGTTTGGCCAGAGTCTTCAATGTAAACCGGAGTGACTTTCTGTTCTACAATTACTTACAAACAAATTATTAAATTTGCAGAAATTGGAATTTTACTTGAATGGACTTAAATTTTTATTTGATTAGGTATATGCATTTATAGAGCAGTGCACATCTTTTGGTATTTCAGGGAAAATCACTGACAGGAAAAAATCCCATGGAAAAAGCTATTAAGCTAAAAATCCCAATGCTGCTCCTACCTGCTGAATATTCTATTGAAAACAATATAAAATCACTATTAATCAGATACTTTGGAATGTATATTTTTCATAAAAAATGCTATTAATCAAATGATATTGTTGAATATGAATGACACATTCTGTTTTTGCATTGCGCCACTGACACAGAGTGCAGAAGAAATTGATATACACATCAATATATGTAGAAAATAACCATTCTAAAATGCACGGCCAGCGTAGAGTTTCTTCAAACCATTAAATGTTATTATATAAAATGCAAGCGTGTTTAACCATTTTTTTAAATGGCAGCTTAAAGTTTCAGTATGGATTTACTAGGTATGTTACATATAATGTCACATACAGGTTAACATTGCAGCTTGTTTAATTGACTTGGCTTGACTGTCTGACTTGTCTCATGTGTTGACTCATGCCTATCTTTGGGTGGTTTTGAAAAAATATTAAAAATATAAAAATATTTTTATATAAAAACAGGATCATAATGAGCAATGTATTTCATACCCTAATCAAGATTTTATTTTTCAAAATGATATCCAATATTATAATTATTTGAACATCTGGTCTGCAGTTCAGCCCTTTATAATGCACTGCTCTACAATTCATTCAACCACATGAAATCACTATCTAAATCCAGTATACCTGCACAGGCACTTGGTAACATGAAGCTGTGGTGTATCTTACTTGTTCTGGTAATACTGGTAAGCAGCACTATGTATTTCCATACCTTTTTATCAGCTAAAACCCAAACTAAGCAGAATGTGTCACATCACATTTCAACAGGTCTTCAGTCAATGCACATCACAAAACAGACGGCGTTCCAACCGGCAAGGTTCCAACAACAATCAAGGCAGGCGTGGCCAGCAAGGTTCAAACAACAACCGAGGCACCGGTGACCAGCAAGGTTCCAACAACAACGGAGGCACCGGTGACCAGCAAGGTTCCAACAACAACGGAGGCACCGGTGACCAGCACGGTTCCAACAACGACGGAGGCACCGGTGACCAGCAAGGTTCCAACAACGACGGAGGCACCGGTGACCAGCAAAGTTCCAACAACAACGGAGGCACCGGTGACCAGCAAGGTTCCAACAACAACGGAGGCACCGGTGACCAGCAAGGTTCCAACAACAACGGAGGCACCGGTGACCAGCAAGGTTCCAACAACGACGGAGGCACCGGTGACCAGCAAGGTTCCAACAACGACAGAGGCACCGGTGACCAGCAAGGTTCCAACAACGACGGAGGCACCGGTGACCAGCAAGGTTCCAACAACGACGGAGGCACCGGTGACCAGCAAGGTTCCAACAACAACGGAGGCACCGGTGACCAGCAAGGTTCCAACAACGACGGAGGCACCGGTGACCAGCAAGGTTCCAACAACGACAGAGGCACCGGTGACCAGCAAGGTTCCAACAACGACGGAGGCACCGGTGACCAGCAAGGTTCCAACAACGACGGAGGCACCGGTGACCAGCAAGGTTCCAACAACAACGGAGGCACCGGTGACCAGCAAGGTTCCAACAACGACGGAGGCACCGGTGACCAGCAAGGTTTCAACAACAACGGAGGCACCGGTGACCAGCAAGGTTCCAACAACGACGGAGGCACCGGTGACCAGCAAGGTTCCAACAACAACGGAGGCACCGGTGACCAGCAAGGTTCCAACAACAACGGAGGCACCGGTGACCAGCAAGGTTCCAACAACAACCAGGGTGCATTTGTACATTTGCATTTACCTCCATCAAAACTCTTGTCAAGGAAGGAATTGTCAAGTCAATGTTCTTTACAAAATTTTAAAGCTTAAACTCTCCCATAGCTGACACTGTAAACTGACTTTTCAAGTGTCCATCAAACACTGTATAAAGTTACTTTTTTGATGGACACCCTATGCATGGGGAGTGGGGTGAGATTCATTGGAGAGGTGTTTCTTTACCATGGTAATGTACTGTACCAAATCATACCGTTTACAGTTGAGTATAGGTGTAGCATTGGGTGTCACCAAACCCACGATGATTATGTTTCAAGTGTACACCTACTGTGACTAGTGTAACTAGTGGTAAACTGAATCAACTCCAGTGCATCAAGTTGTGGAATGCTCAACCTTATGCAGATCAGCTGTGCTGAACTTGATGCAGACAAAAATCTATGCAGACAAATTTTTTTGTTATCTTTGGAGACTGACACTGTAGTGGGTCACTACAGCCCTCCCAGTGGTGTTAAGTAGGTGGGGGTGTTGGCTCAACTGGAGATAGGGGTTTCTAAAATCTTGATGCTGACAGCAAAAATTTAACAATTTTTGTGCATGTTCAGTGACATGCACTGTAGTGAGTTGTCTCTGCTGTCCCTGCTGGAGTATAGTAGGGGGAATGTGGGCTACATTCCCCCCACATTTTGTCTTCATATACTGTATATCCTAGAATACGTCCCCCGGGGAGTTATTTTTTTGTCAGAAGTTTTTGAGGGGGAGTTATTCAAGGGGGGAGTTACTTTTTCATCAGAATTTTCAGTAAAATGTATGATTAGTTTGGTTCACAAATGGGGTAAATTTGGTAACATAAATCATTTGAAGGAATACAAAATTTTAAATTTAAGCAGTGAAATCAATATTAGTGAACTCCAGCTGCAAGATTATAAATATAAATATTTACATATTAAACACATAAAACGTTTTTGTAAAGGTGATATGTTGTGAAATGTTTTCTACCCGTCAAAGTGGGGGGATTTATTCGAGGGGGGATTATTTTTTCCTCGTACTCAGAAAAGGGGGTACTTATTCAAGAGGGAGGAGTTATTCAAGGGGGGGACTTATTCGAGGATATGCAATACGCACCATAGGCGCACCATACGAGTTACACAGCGCACAAAAAAATTATTTTGGTGCCTAACTTGAGTTGGAAGCAGTTTATGCAAGCCATTGTACAGATTACCAAAAATCGGTAAAAGTCTATAATCTGTCATCTCTGGGCTGACTTAAAAAGGACAAAAAAAACACGTCAGTAGTGGTATAATAAAAAAACTGTATCAGCAAGTTGTGTATGGTACCCCAAATAGTAGCAGAAGCATTTTATTGTCATATTCATCATGGAATATGATAAATTTTGAACAATTATTTTGCATTTATAAGCACATGAATTTGGACCTAATGCACAAATTTGCTCCTTATCTTTTGTCAGGTGGCTGCAGGGATGAGGCAAAATGGTGTGCTCCTAGGTACAAGTCCTACTGCAAATTTGATACCAATGTGCAGAAGTATTGCAAGCAGTTATGTGGCCTATGCTAGGTCTAAATGTGTAGCCCATCTAGCTGACTTATACTGATTAAATACATGCTAGGTATATTGTCAAATTGTGGTAATTTCATACTGATTGATGATTTCTGCCCGTGTTTGTATTTTGTTTTTATATGTGCCTGGTTTTCCAATGTCCTTCAATAGGCGATAGGAAAGTGATAAAAACGGTGGACATTATGGAAGTAAATGGTCTAAGGTATTTTTGTACAAGTGCCGCTATAAACTTGTTGACACATTTGCGATCATTTCCAGTCGCTTAATTGCATTCCACAGCCATTATGAGTGACGCAAACGTGAATCCTGCGTCTTTCACTCTCATTCGTATAATACCCTGGACACGTGCCAAGTTCACATATGGGTATCCATCACATTTGTACTTCTGGAGGAATTTCGTCAGCACTGTTTGAGCGAGATATCAAGCTTTCCGACTCTGTTTATTGATATCCGTGCTTAATCCATTTATTTACCACATTTGAAAGTTCAATCGGTTTGAATACATTGTGAATCAAACAGAAACCGTCCGTTCAAATCAGAATTTGAAGCATATCTTACGCATACATAAAAAATGAAAGCTGACTCGTTTCATGTCTGCCGAGTTTTACTCATTGTAAACCATTCGGTATACTCGGCGTACGTGATACTCTGCCCTCGCACTGATTTATGTCTCGTGTTGGAAGCGTGCCAATGATTATTAAATCGTGCGATTTCCGTTAAAATATGAAAAAAATTCATCGATGTGAATATGTACATCATAACAACAATCAATTTTGTCATCTTCTTTGAAACTCGGACGCGTTAACCATCGTTGGCACACTTCCAGCGGGAACCACGCGTGCAGGGTGTAAAGTAACCGGAGTATACTGTCCTTGTTATGATGTATGATGATGTAAAAAGCCAATATTATGATGAAAAAAACTTAATAATTTTTTATTCATTATTCAGATGGGTTATGGTAGGTTTACATACTAAGTGTGATGTTCGCCGAGTATACACATTTTTAGGATATGAGTGTTACAATAAATTGATCATTTACAACTGAAATCGGACAGCGCCTACTCCCCCTTCAAAAAAATCGGGTTGCCCGACACAATCGTCGGGCTAACGTAATTTTTAGCTCGACTACAAGCTTTTTAATTCTACAAGCGGGCAAGTAACACGACAAGTGACAAATAGACTTACCTAGTTATAGGTGTTAAGTCGAGTGACAAGAACACTCAAAACTGACAATTAGGACATAGTCACTTCGAAACTTTACTTGTCACTTTACATACCACTTACCACTTACCCACAAAAATAGCGTTTTCCACCAACCGTGTCAATCTTATCCCCATCCACCATCAACTCGTTGCCATCCTTGAGCCAATAAACAGTAGGCCTAGGCCACGCCTCCACGACGCAAGTGAGCGCCGCGTGCCCGCCCAACTCGGCGTACTTGATCGGGCTGCCCGTGCCCGACAACGACCCGACAGGCGGAGTTCGCGCAGGGTCGCCTGGGGAAGAATGAGGGTGGGGATAATAGAGTGAGCGGACCTGTAGTTTGTATGAGGTGCACAGAATGTTACCATATTTTTTAAATAAGGTGCTGAAAGAAATTTATGGGGTTTGGGATAAAAAAATTTATATTGCATGACCACATTTGAAGTAAATGTTGCGTTTTATTTGTCATATTGTTCCTCTTCTTGTTGCATTTAATTCCATCGCCAACTGAAAAACATCAAAAACGCTTCTCAATAAAAAATCGCAAGCCCAATCAAATCCCAAATCCCGATCCAATCCAAACGCCCCTCCCCAATTCCCTGGCAACGTGCCAAAGTCCCTCAAGTCCCGCAGTCCCTCGAACCAACTAGGCATCACAGTGGGCGGGAACAACACGTGCATATTAACCGTCCACGACTCGTCGGGGGCCACGGCGTTGCTAGCCAGGCACTGATACTCGGTCATGTGCATGCGGGACACCTTCGATATGCTCAGCTGAGGGCCCGGGAAGCGGGACACTGTGAGGGACCGGGTTATGTGGTGTTGGTTTTTGGGTTGGAGTTGTGAATGGGGATAGTGGTGGGAAAACGTTGGCTTGGATTGTGTTTTTTTTGAATGAGTGCCCCCTTGAAGTTTGGAAAAATAACCCGCTTTAGTAATGCCTATGCTAGTGGGTTTGGAAGGATACTTAATTGAATCATTCTACTTCATTGATAAAGCTGGGGTGCAATAGTTGCTCTATTCCAAAAAATTTAAAAATCTATGGGAGATTTTTATTTCAACAATCAGAAAATAAAATTTTTCCAGATGGACTTCAAGACTTCACTATGCCTATTTTTTTGTCAAAGTTTTCTGAATTAAAAAAAAATTTTTTTGATGAGATTTGTTAGTATTTTTCTGGCTTTCCTGAGAGATTTTCTGAGATCATCTCTTAATAAAATCTCTCAAAATCAGACATTTTCCCAACGCTTATCCCAGTCCATTACTACCTGCACCTAGATCACCCCCACCCCCTCCCCCCCCCCACCCCCAACCCACCAGCATAGTTATTCTCCGGACTGGTCCTGATCAACTGTCTGTCCTTCCTGTACCACACGACCCTGGGCGGGGGGTGGCCCGATGCCACGCAGGTCAGGGTGACGTCGTGGCCCTCGCGCACTTCCACGTCGCTGCTCGTCGCCGTTCGGTTGATAGAGGGGGGAACTGGGGTGGGGGTGGGGGGTTGGAGGGGGTATTTTTGGAGGTTTGGAAGGAAACTTTGGAGGGTTTTTTGAAAAAATCCATCATTTTTTTGTTGAAAATATTTATTTATTTTTTATTAAAAAAATTATATTTAATTTTCAGAACAGTTTAGGAAACAAAATAAAAGTGCGATGCGTATTTACATGTGGGACAAAAACTGCGAAACTCACTGTAAGAAAAAAATCGATGTGATGTTCTTAATGATGAGATAACATGTAGGTAAATTTACAGAAAATTACAAAAAATGTAGGTTCACATACCAAAATGCCATACAAATTTCAACAGATGTTATGATAAAATATCAAACATTCAATAATCAATTCCTTCTATTAATTTTGATGGAGTCTTTTCATGACATTTTACATTTTATATGACACCTAACAGGGCACTCCACTGCCTCCAGCACAATTTGTAGGTACCTAATCACATATACCTAGCTACCCACCCCCAACCCACCTCTGAGACTCAAAAAGGCCTGCTGGGCTATGGGGGGGTTGGTGTTCACCTGGCAGATGTACACGCCGGTGTCCTGC
Source organism: Sphaerolaimus hirsutus (assembly GCA_964036195.1). Classification (NCBI taxonomy): domain Eukaryota; kingdom Metazoa; phylum Nematoda; class Chromadorea; order Monhysterida; family Sphaerolaimidae; genus Sphaerolaimus; species Sphaerolaimus hirsutus. The sequence continues at coordinate 19,360,330 of OZ038460.1, read as the reverse complement.
AAGTGCGCCTGCTTCACGGTGAGCACGTGCCGCCCGTCGGTAGCCCGCTGCTCCACGTGGTACTTGTGGCGGGATCTAGGGGGGGGGGGGGGGTACGGTGGGGGTGGTACGGTATTGTCTAAAACGGTAGATGGGACTTGAAAAAGTTGGCATCGCGCCAAAACAACCTTACCACAGAAGGTACACAAACCATAGAATTGTTCCCGGAACCGAACCAAACCTGATACCGGAAACTTTTTGACCTGAAACCCGACACACGACCCGAATTCCAACCCACAACCGGAAAACCGACCTAAAAACCTTGGTATCAGTAACCAATAAAGTAGCCGGTCGATTACTCTCCCCACCAATAAGCGGCTGATGTTTAAACAGCCAGGCGACCTGGGGGCACTCTCAGACATTGTAATATGCCATGAAAAGTGTCATTGATCTGCAAAGTGTGAAAAGTCATGTAAAATGTCCTGGAAAATGGCAAACGTTTGTCATTTTCCAGGACATTTTCCATGACTTTTCACACTTTGCAGGTCACTTGACACTTCACAGATCACTTCACAGGGTCCGGGAGTGGCACCCGATTTCTGCCCAAATCGTCGACGGTGCATTCGAAGCGGATGTCCTCGCCCGACACGGCCGTGATGTTGTCCATGGTGCCCACGAAGTGCGGTGACGGACCGCGCGAACACGCTGAGAGGGGGGGTGGTTGTTTGAGGGATAGGGGGTGGGGGTTGTTTGAGGTATAGGGGGTGTGGGTGGGGGTTGAGGGGTTCGTTTTTATTGGTTGATGATGTTATTTGCCTAGGTGCCTTGTCAGGCGACAAATTTGAGAGAGACGTTCAAGATTTCTGCAGAGTTTTGGAGACCGGTTGATAATCCCGTGTTTAAATGCAAAACATCAGAGACAATTTTAGATTTTACATGTCACTCGACAAATTTTATCAGATATTCTACATTTGACATTAAATTTGGCATGGTGCGGCTCTGGCTCCAATGTGCCTACACACACTAGTTTTCACCGTGACTTTGTGGGAAAACTGAATTTTTTTCAAATGCAGATTAATCAACACGGTTGAATGATTTTATTTTATTTTAATGTGAATTAAAATAAATGAAAGTTTAAATTTGAAAACTAAAACACATATAGCATACAATAAGAGTAGGCTGTATGTCGCCATGTCGCCATTTCAGTTTTCACAGATGTCACGGTGAAAACTAGTGTGTGTGTAGGGCCAATACGTTTTTCTCGTCGCTTAACAAGGAATTTGAGAAACACGTATTTTAACGCCAGTAAATAAATATACTGAAACATAAAAACTTTATCAACGTGTGTCACTTTACAACCACAAAGTGCCCCAATACATCTGAATGTATCCAAATCTCATGTTTAAATTCAATCACCATGGAACACGCCGCACAGCATCGTGGGTATGGTCAATATGGCGGGCATGAAGCCGCCCGTGCTGTTCATCTCCGACATTGTCACGCCCTCCAATTGCCCTACTTTTATATGCTATTTAATATGTCGCGCCAGTGTTAGGGCGCCCTATCTCGCGTACTATCTTGTTTTTTTCTGGCTTGGAGCCAATTTCAGAATGTGTCAAGTGATGGGAAAGTGATGAAAAGCGAGAAAAAGTTTTGCGGGATTGAGTTCTGTTTGAGACTTAATTAGTGGATAAGTGATAAAAGAGGTAATCGGTGTTAGGTAAGTGATGTTGTAAGTATTTATGTGATTAGTCAAGTGGCATGTAGGTACAGTTGATCAGCGTTTTCATTTTTATAAATTTGTGCCACTTGTGCCAACTTTTCTCGATTATTTTTGACACTTTTCTCATCACTTGACACGGTGTGAAATTGGCACCAGGTTCATGTCGCGCGGAAACTTTCACCAGTCATAATTAATTAGTGTAAATAAATATATTGCATTTATATAGTGATGGCAGTGTAATGCATAGCGCAATGAGGTAATTTGGCTCAAGATCCCATCTGATCACATTAAGTTACTTTGTCCCATAGAAGCAAAGTGTTCGGCTCTGCGTGAAAGAAACGGACCAAAATATGTACATACATTTGTGTGCAAGTTGGGGGGTGATGATGGAAAATATTTAAAAAAAGAATTTTTTTGTCAGAATTCGAATTTCTTACAGCTATGAGCAGAGTAGCACTTCAAATCATGTGCTTTTTATTTTTTTCCAGCAAATACAGAAATTCAAGGATTATCTTTCAGATTTTTTATAACACAACAACAGATGTGAGAACTTGCACGGGGACATTTGTCACACAAGGATGAAAAATACAAAGAGCTATTTCAAAGAAAAAGAAAAACAATAACCCCTAAATTAAAAAACCACACACTGATTCAAAAAGTAATTTTCCCTGCCACCACAATTGGCAACGCATAACAAAGTGTCTTCAAACCTCACAGCTGAATGGGGGGGGGGTCTGTCCAAATGCGCTAATGTGTCACTGGGCAAAAGAACACTTTTCAGTGGGGGGGGGGGCTGAGCACTGTAACAAACATTAGTGTTTGTTTACTGAATATCGCCAGAGGGTAGCTTTCAGTAAGCAACTAAACTACCGTATTTCTTTGAATAAGCCATGCGGAGTTTTTTTTCAACAACTTGTATTTTGGGTTTCCTCCATAAAAATGCTTAGTATGCGGTCTGCGGAGTACAGTAACACTGTTTCTGACAACGTCTTCCAACAGGTGATTATTCAAGGAAATACGGTATACGACGGAAATGCTTGAGCAATCTTATGGTGGTCTAGCATGAGTAGCGAGCGACGTGAAAAGCAACAAAAGTTTAGCGCCAAGCGCCAATGGCGCCACCGTATTTTCCGACTTTTCGCACCACGCGTCAATGGCGCCGCAGAAACACAACGCCAAGCGTCTAAAGCGCCATGGGGCACTCCCAGACCCTGTAAAGTGTAACAAGACCCTGTAAAATGTCATGTGTCATGTAAAAGACCCTGCAAAGTGTCATGTGAATCCATCTCTTACTTTATCGTATCCAAATCTTACGTTTTTGTATCCAAATATTAAGTCAAAAAGTAAGATTTGGATACAAAAACATAAGATTTGGATACGATAAATTAAGATTTGGATACAACAAAAACATAAGATTTGGATACGATAAAATAAGATATGGATACACGTGGCACTTTACAGGGTTTTTACATGACATTTAACACTTTACACAGTCTTTTACATGACAATTAACACTTTACACAGTCTTTTACATGACATTTGACACTTTACACAGTCGTTTACATGACACATGACATTTGACAGGGTCTTTTACGCTTTAAAGGATCTTTTACAGGGTCTGGGAGTGGCACCATGGTGCTTTTGCATCACTACACAAGAAGACACCTTTACAAATGGAGGCAGAATTATTTAGGTAGAAAAACCACATGTTACTACAATGCGTTACTGTAAACTGTCAAATAACGTGACAATATTTCTAGTAAAATACCTAAAATTGTGTACACTTTCACTTGAAATCACAAGCGACAAGAAAAGTAGCGTGTGATAGGAAAAGTTATAAATCACTTGTCACTTGACTCATCAGTTATTACTTTATTGTCACTTGTCAACTTAGAAAATAGCACAAAATAGAAAGTCAACAACTTTCCACTCTCTGCATTGCGGCAGTTCCCGCGTGGCTCCAATCTTTCAGTGCACAAGTGTTGTAAGAATTCCGGACCTAATTCGATTGTTCCTAACGTCGAGGCAAACAGATAAATATGTGTATGTATTTATGTGTACCGGATTATGCACTTGTAAACGTAAATATTTTATAACTGACCGGACCGCATGCTTTGCACGGAATGTTACCGTATTTGGATGAATGAAGTCATGTGAAAAAAATTTGTGCTAATTGCAATCGAATATGCAATTGAGAAAGTGTTACAAGGAAAAATCCATTGCGTGTACGTATTTTAATTCGCTATTCAGATGGAGTACGGTAGAATCAAATCTACGGAATCAAATCTAGGTACGTAGTGCGAATCAAATCGTAGCTCTATTTACCGTATTTGCTTGAATAGTTCCCCCCTTGAATAATTCCCTACCTCGAATAATCCCCCCCTGTAAGACGAGTGAGGCAATAAATATTCCTCCCTCGAATAATCCCCCCCTTTAAAGATTTGATCAATTTGTTATACCTAATTTGAACAAAAATGACACGTTATTGTGTTTATGAAGCATATTTCGTGAAATGAGTTGATGGAAACATGCTTGAATATTTTGACGAAATAATAATTCCCCCCTTGAATAATTCCCCCCTCGAATAGTTCCCCCCTCAAAAAGGGGGATTATTCAAGCAAATACGGTATTTGTACGGTGTAGTTCGAATGATTCCGCCGCGCCGCACTTTTCTTGAAAATTCCGAACCGGAAGGAACTGGAGTTTTGAAACGCAGTGTTTCAAAAATTTGTTGGAAAATATAGCGTCAGAAAATCTCTCAAAAAATAAAATACAACAATACAAATTTTTTTATTTCGTGATATTTTTTAAAATAAAAATCACCTGAGTTTTCGTAATCGCCTGGGTGATGGATGACTCACTGGCTGTACACCGGAATCATTACCGTACCGGAATCAGTACCGTACCGGAATCATTACCGTACCGTGTACTGCAAGTTTAAAAGTCTGTACCTTTTCACAGCCCACGATCGATTCATCATGGATGATGATGATCAATTCAAAGATCGAGTCAATCTATCTCAAGTATCAAAAGGGTGCCAAGAATTGGGGATGGTCCGGCCGTAAAGTAAACCCGGCCGTAAAGTAGAGGGTGCTACTTTAGGCCGGGCATCACTACGGCAGAGTTGTTTAAAGTACTGAACATTTTTCTAAGTAAACGTAAATGTAAAGTATTTTATTTTTAGTCACACCTGAATACAGAAAACGTCAAGAAAATTTTTTCTACTTTTACGCTGTGTAAAAGGTGAGTAAACGTAAATATCTGTAAATACTCGCTTTCTGTACTGCGTACTTTCAAAAAGTACGCGAGTAACTGAGTACCGGTATTTTTTCAGGAGGAAACGTAAACGTATTTACGCAGCACTCGAGTATACGTATTTATCGAGTAAACATAAATACGTTGGTACAACTATGCCTTACGGCCTGATTTACTTTACGGAAGGGTTTACTTTACAGCCGAGTTCTCGCCCCAAGAATTTGCCATCACGCCTCAAGTTGCAATGGCCGCGGCGGCACATCCATTGAGGAAGCTAGTAAAGAAACATTAGACAAAGGGGCCTCGGATGGGGCAATTTAATTGCGGCTAGGCGGCCGGGCGGCACGTGCAGCGCCGCATCTGCATGCCAATAGAGCGGCGCGTGAGAGCTAAACACACTCGCGCTAGCACTTCACTACTGGAGGATGGGTGGCAGATTGAAATTTGAATTTTTGGGATTTTTGGAGTTTTTGGAGTTTTATTCCAACGTGAGAAAAAACTACACTTAAAGTCGGTTTTTGTCATAAAAATTGGAATATTTTTAAATTAGAAAACTCGAAAATTCTAAAACTTTTTCCGGAAAAATAGAAATCTGTAAAGTTATTTTAGAAAAAAAACACTTTAAAATTACCAAAAACTTTTCCAGGTAGTTTGCCACAAGATCTATGCGCTTTTGTCCGCGAAAATACAAAACAAAAGCTCAAAAATAAATATTAAAAAAATTCAAAAAAAGTTTTCACTTGCCACCACCTAGTGCGGCCGGTGCAGATTCCCAATGCATGCATCTGCATGAAAATAAGCAGTGCAAATTCAGATCCCATGATAATAAACGTCTGGATTATCTGTACTACATAAATATATTTGTACTAAATACTTATGTACACCAACAAAACTTACAAAGCAGCTTTTAGAGGAACAAAAAAACCTCTTAGAGAAGTGGTTCGGGCTTGGAACTATAACAAACACTGCAGCTAAGAAAAATGTTGAAAGCATGAATTATGCATGCAGATACCGTAATACCCCGAAAATAATCCCAGACGAGATTTTCTCATATGATCTGACGTGGGCACTTACCTATTTTATTTGAGTGATTCAAATTAAAAAGGGAATATTCAAGGGGGAATTTTTACTGGGAGATAAAGTCTACTAACCGCATACTTTTTATTTAAATCTACCATATCCCATCTGAATAATGGGCGAGAATAGACTATATCTTTTGTCACACTACATTGTATTTACATTGTATTTAAATATAATTGAGGACGTATTTTTCACGTGACTTCATTCATCAAAAAAATGGTAACATTGTGTGCAAAGCAAGCGTCTGCAAAAGTATATAAATATTTACATAAGTTCCCTATGAGTTTTCTGCGTGGTTGGGTGTTGTAGGATGAACATTTTTTTTGCGCTGAAAAGTCACCACACTATAAAAGCAAAACGCAAAAAAATCGGGCAGCATTGCAGAGTAGAGGTGCAAGGGTTTATACTCAAATGTGGAGCTTTGCCAAACCGACTTTTATTACAATCCGACTTGTGGAAAGTCCGACTGAATCACTAACATATTTTTTACAAGTTAAAAGATGCAATAATGTTACTAGTTGTTTTAGAATGTCCAAAACGAATGTAGATATGCCATGAGAAAACAGTGTTCTGGAAATCCACCTATTGTGAAATCTTTTATTCACTCATTCATTGTGGTTCATTCACTCAACAGAAAATTCACATGTCACTGAACCAACGATGGGTAAGTTCTCCAAAAAAACACTTTCTGTGTTTTGAGTTTTTCAAAAATGAATACCTGTGTTTTGAGTTTTTTTTTCGACAAAAACTTGAGTAACTCTGTTTTTATTTCTGTGTTTTTTGTTAAAACTCGAGTTTTTTGAGTTTTTTTCTAAAAAACTCGAGTTTTTGTCAAAAAAACTTGAGTTTTCCCCCCAAAAATTCTGATTTACAGCATTTTGATGTGGAAACAGTGGTTTTCTTATAAAATATTGGTTTTGCAAATGTTTTAACACCACATAACATGTGTATTCATTAAAGTGTTGAAAAAGTCCATAAAAATGTCCTCAATGAGGACATCCACCCACATCGCAACACCAGCATCAACAAAATGCTCACAAACAACAATTTACGCACTACTCCAAAATTCTTCAATGGATGTGCACTGTATGGAAGACTACAGAATTGATTTGAACTACAACTATATTTAAACATGTCCACCAGGAGATGTGCATGCCATCTTTAATTTATTTTTTGTTCCATCATAAAATATGAATACATTATGTACATATTTACATGCTATACATGCATATCTTATCTTGTTTAGTTTAACTGAATTCATGTGCATTCTGAAAATGTGTTCAACCACTTTGCTGGAAAAAAACTCAAAAACTCAAAAAACTTTTCTGTGTTTCCGTGTTTCTGTGTTTCTGTGTTCTCCAAAAAAACTCATTTGAGTTTTGAGTTTTTCAAAATTTGTGAGTTTCCGTGTTTCTGTGTAAAACAAAAACACAGAAACTCAATGAGTTTCTGTGTTCAATTTCTGTGTTTTTTTCCATCGTTGCACTGAACACTCAGGAATTTTTGGCAGCATACCAAGGCTTCATCTGTCTTCAATATTTTCTGTAATAGCTACATCCTACCGAGCAAGGCTACCCTACCCTACAGGTAGCCCTCTGGCGCCCTGTTAAGTGTAAAATTTTATCATAAGAATTTGTCAAATGTAAAAAAACTGTTGAACATTGAGTAATAAAATGTTTTGTTTGTAACATTTTGCATGACATTCAACACTTTACTTTACACTTTATGGGGTGCAGGACCCTGGAGTTCCCAGAGGCTCAGCGGCATGTCGCTGTTAACTTTGGACATTTGGACATTTCAGCATGATTTGGTGGTTTTTTAGAATTACAAACATACAATGGCATATTACATACATAAATATGAGAATCAATGTCGTATTATCTTCATGCATTGTCTGAACTCAAAGCGCATGAATTTCGCATTTGGCGTTGGTGTAAAAAAGTAGTCGGTTTGTAAGCAAAGTCGGTTTAAAATGCGCCAAAACATGACTTCACTAGTGCATGAAAATCACGCCTCACTGCACGTTTGTAATATGCTTCACGGGACAATTTTCAGATAATTTTTATACCTCTGCAAGAAAATATTGCGAGTAGGTAGTAGAAAGTAGTCACTTTAAAAGTCGTGCTACATTGTGCCGGCTTCTACTGTTTGTGGGCATTTTATTAACGGATAATTCGAGATTTAACGCATAGGCTGACACAGGAAAAATTACTGTATTATTTGGTTCTTGTGATTTGTCTGCTTGAAAGTACACTTGAATCTTACAGGTAAACCCGATGAACGTACTTGACACTTATCAGTTCACTTATAACTTTGCTTGTCATTTTTAAAGGCATTTTGGACGGTTTGTGGTGAAAAAATTAGCAATAAGTTACACACAAATAAAAAACACTCAGACAACATCCATAAATGGCACTTTAAACAACTTATCACGTAAATATTTTCCTTCATGGTGAACCTCATGTCATTTGACGTTCAAAAATTCTACATGAGTGAAAAGTAGGCACCTAATTTGTAATGAAAAGCGTTGCGCAGTTTTATGAATATAGCTTGTCAATGTCAATCAACAGTGAGAAATGTATGGAGTGTTTCACCGCCATATTTAGAAGCGTCTTGGCAAATTGCCACTTCAAATGTGGCTTCAGATATTAAACACTTATTTTAACTTATGAGCTGATGTGCCGCAATTACCTACAATGTATTATGTAAATAGATGGAAATTTGTGTGTCTTAGTTCTATTTATAAGTTCAAAATTTATCGTTCAGGGCACTTTAAACTGAGAACGGTGTAGAGTGACAAGTTACAGACTAATTTTCAACTGGTATGATGACAAATACAAATGACAAGTCATGTTTCACTTTGCAGGCGTAAAATTGGTCAAAATTTTTGGCAAAAATTTGGCTAAAACAAATCCCAGACCATGTAAAATGTCCTGAAAAGTGTAAACTTTTGTATATTTTTCACTGGACGTTCGACAATTTACATGACTTTTGACACTTTCCATGAAATTTGACATTTTCCAAAGCATTTTACACGACTTTTGTCACTTTCAATGACATTTGACATTTTCCAGGGCATTTCTACAGTGTCTGGAAGTGGCCTTGGACAATCAATCTACCATCCATGCAAATGCAAACATTTCTCGCATATAGTGTAAAAATACATATACATACACAAATAGGCGAACCGCAAAGTATGCACAGAATACTACCATAATTTTGTGAATAAAATTTTATAATAAATTCCATAATTAATTATTCCATAGTAAAAACGAAATATTATAATGAAAAACTGTGTAATTTTTGGTTCATTATTCAGATGGGTTATGGTAGGTTTTCATACTAAGTGTGATGTCCGCCGGGTATACTCAAATACAAGCATCAGTCCAAAGTTGGTTCTACGCAGCGTTCGCTTATCATATTCAAATTGGGAACGTGACCGCGGCGCCTGAAGGAAGCGACACATTTGCATATTATCAGCTGACGGATGTGCGGAATCCCAGTGCGCGGAAAGATAAGTGTTATGGGTACAAATCGTGGGTTACAAGTAAGTGACCAAATATGCAGGGGTCGGTTTAGTTGAGGGGGGGGGATGTACCCCCCAAATGCTCAAAATCACTAGGTATTTGTATGTGCCCTATTGCCTATTTTCAGCTAGTTTCAGTTATAGTTCCCATTTTTACAGATTTTTACACTTTAAGCATGAAAACGCAGAACTCAAAATTAGCAACAGATGAACAAAAAAGAATGAAAATCGTCCGCAAAAACCACATTATAATATATTCGATGGAAATAATTCGGCCGCGCGGCCAGCGTCGGAAAGACGGCCCTCAGAATCCACGAAACTAGACTACAATCGCTGCAAGCGCAGTGCCGCTGTGCACCGCAGCGGCGACAACAAGTAAATAAGTGCGCCGCGCGTCACAACGCACGCATGTGACCCGAGCCAGGCTCCAAATTCGATTAACTATAACGTAGGGCGCCAGACGCGCGAGAAGGTAGGTAGGGTTCAAATGGGATCGGGATCAGGATCAGGATCAGGATCAGGATCGGGATCGGGATCGCTTTTTTGATAATCGGGATCGCTTTTTTGATAATCGGGATCGGGACAGGATCGGGTTCGGAGGAGTTTTATCGTGATCGGGATTGGGTTTTGAAAATTTTCGGGATCTGCATCGGGATTGGTGCTTCGGAATCGGGACCGCAAAATCCCGAAAACTATCAGGTTTCGGGATCGCGATACCGTTTGAACCCTATGTGTAGGGCGCCCTACGTGCGCCTTACGCTCTGAACGAATCCGGCCCCAGGCGAACAGCCGCATGTAATAGGATCACCTATCAGGGCGCGGCGCGCATGCAAATTGTGTAAGCAGTGCCGCGACGCGATCACTCGAATGTCGCTGCCGTGGAGTTTCGTGGAAGTGACCGGGGGCTGGTTTTGAATACTTTCAAGTGCCCTGTCAAGTGATGGGTGTTTGACAAAGTTTCAAATTATAGGCGTCATGTTTACATGGAATGTGGAACTTTTGTTTTTGTAATTTGGAACAGTGTAGTGAGGCAAGTTTGAAATGACGATTATTACCGCGGAAGATTTCTGTGTACCTAAATTGATTTGAATGAAAAATAAGGCGAATAGGCAACAATCTCCCACTGCTTGTTAAATCTCACTCCGTAAACTGAGAAATTTTGAAAACTGAAAATATGGGAAAGTGTCAAATAAAGGAAAGGAAAGGAATAAAATGATATTCATTGTACGACATTTTCTGTGTTCCTTGTTTGTAAAGGGCAAGTGAACAGTTTAATGAAATTGTGCACTTCATATCTGCATTCAGAAATAAATTTACCCACCCACTTTCCATGGGCACATTCACCACAAATCCGAAACTTCACCTAAATTTGTCACTTAACAGGGCACTTAACACAAGACTGGCTCCTGACTTGACATTGGAAGTGACGCGACAGTCACCACTGAAGTGCACCGCGCGGCGCAGTCACTCAGCGCAGTGGCACTGCGATCACCATTTGCAGGGCACTGCATTCTCAGACGGGTAACCGGATGGGAAGCGCTGACCACTGGTCACTCAGGGGGCAGTCCCAGACCCTGTAAAATGTCCAATGTCATGCAAAGTGTCAAAAGTCATGGAAAATGCCCTGCAAAATGGCAACCGAGTTGCCATTTTGCAGGGCATTTTACATGACTTTTGACACTTTGCATGACATTGGACATTTTACAGGGCATTTTACAGTGTCTGTGACTGCACCTGAACTGACCACTGGTCACTCAATCATAGACTATTTCTAGTTTTGAGGCCAGGATTGGAAGATGCAAACAACTAATCAAGGAAATCAGAGCCTAGAAATTCAGAAGCGCCATTTAAAATAGGATAAATACGGAATTCCTTCGGTCCCGCAGGCCATGGAATCGTATTTTCGGAGCTTGAAATAACGGTGTGACGCAACGAGATTATTATTACGGACAAATACACAGCGATCACATAAATACAATGTTGCGAAATCAAATACGGCGCGTCTTTAAATACCGTTACGTGTGTAACGGCAAAACGGCATGTGCATGGCACTGCACACTGTGAATGAGTTTGGTATGTTCGAAAAATATTCGGACAGGGCTTTTTCAAGAAACTGGGATATGAGAAGGAACGACCTATTTGGGTTGATAAACCATTAGTAATAGGCTGCTGGACACAAGTTCACATACGACGCACTTATGTCTTACACAACAATATGCAAATGCAACACTTTCAGACAAAAGATTTTTTTGAAGATAGAGATCTGTTACAGATTTTCCTAGACATTTTGAGTGACTTTTTTCCAATAGGATCTTTGTAAACATCAAGTGTTAACGTTAGAAAAATTGTACCATTTGTCAATGAAAATAGATGTAATGAAAAAGCCGCCCATTTGAAAATACTAAAAACTCATGTACATACACAATTCCTGCCTGCGCTTCTCTGCGTTCAGTGGAAAATGACTCAGTTTTATATCAGATGGGAATGATAGTCAAGCTGGGTATATTTTCAAACATGACATTGACCCGAGTACGAAGAAAATAAGTTGTCTCAATACTTTCGGAACAGGCAAACTTTACAGTAGTGCATAAAGATCAAACGAAGCGTGCCGATTACACGCCCAGAGAATTTGCTCATGTTGACTCAGATTTGACTGCCTTATGCAAATTCCTAGCAACGAAAATGCTTAACAAGGAAAATCGGACGATTTACTTGATGCCCGCTTAAAAATTTGACATTTTAATCTCCTAAGCGCGGTTGAATATATATACAGCGACAATCATAATCCGATCTGAAGCGTAAAACAAAGACTAAAATAAAAAGCGCTGGCAAAGTGCCAAGGCGAAGCCAAAACAACCATGAAAATTGAAAAACAATTTCCATCCCATTGCGCAATAAACAAAATATTGTGTTTTGCCCATCGGCTAGCATCATTCTGGGCCATTTAGCATGGAAAATGCCATTAACGCTTCACGCTTCAGTGGCCGAAATCATGCAATCAAATCAAAATCGCATCGGGTAAATCACTATGCTAAATACTCGGCTGTATTCCGAGTAGATGAGCATATTTGGGTGGGAGGTGAATGAATATACGGTAAATATTATGTGTTTTGTCACTTGTGTAGAATCAGGGGCAGGGGGTAATCTTGACACACGTAGACACATTTGTGACGAGTGACGAATTTTGTAAGGCGTTTCACTGTCCGATTATTTGTCAAGTGCCAAGTAATGTGTCAACTTTACAGTAAAGTGTGAAACTTGAAGAGAAAAATGGTCACTTTAAAGTGTCACTTAATCTACTATTTTAGAACGTGCATTACTACAAAAACAGTTGTGTGGAGAGTGCACTGCATCAAGTCAAGAGTACCCTTCTATAACACGGGCCATGCTCACTTCACAACTTTGACAGTTGACAACTAGAGAAAACATGACAGTTCACAACTAGAAATATGAAACTTCACAAGTGATTCCGCTCACTTGACAAGTAGGTCACAACCAAATATTTGCGCTCACTTGACAACTAAATATTCCAACCTTCACAAGTAAAGTATCATATTTACGCTCACTTCACAACTTCATATAATGTTCCAATTACTTCATATTGTTCCAATTTTCACAAGTAAAAATATGATGTCCACGCTCACTTGACAACCTTGACAATTACTTTCATATAGTATCACATTTGTTATTTGCATGCTACATTAGTGCTTAAAAATATAAACAAATATGTGTACAGTAGAAAAGGTGCATGACTACAGAAGAAAGGTGCATTCTATAAAGCAATAGCATCCGCAATAGTTGCAGACAGATCCATAGGCTCATACCGCGCTGCACCACTCGTCGCCGTGGTAGTTGCATGCATTTGAATATTCTTTTTATTGTTCTTAAAAGCGTTTTTCTTATTTAATTTGCAGTGACTTTTCACTACGTAGAAATGTTTTAAAGCATTTTTGATATTGAATTTGCTGCAATTTCACAAAAATTGTCATCCAATTGTCATGTAATGATTGACATGACTGTTACTTTTGAGGAAAAGCACTGGCTTGTTCTTGGTTGACAAGCCTTGCAAAAGCTCATTGATCCTACCAAAACCTTCAGCCATCATGACCAAATATGCAAATGATTCTAAATACCACATTATACCAAGTTGAAAATTCAGAAATCTTAATGCGTTTTTGTTGCCTGATTGATTGACATCTTTGATTGACACCAAATTGACAAAACAGGAAATGATCTTGCATCACATGTGGCACATAACATTGTTTGCATTATAGATTGTACATATTGGGAGTTGCCTTTGATTACTGCTACAATGTTTGCACAATTAATGAAAACAGACGTGTGCATGTGGCATCTGTTACATAGTTGTAGGGGCCATTTACTTGTGAAAGTTGGGATAACATAAATACAAACTTGTCAAGTGAGCGTGGATATCATATTGTTACTTGTGAACGTTGGAATATATATAATTAGTTGTGAAGTGAGCGTGAATTTGATACTTTACTTGTGAAGGTTGGAATATTTACTTGTCAAGTGAGCGCAAATATTTGGTTGGATCTAGTTGTCAAGTGTGGTATTAGCACTTGTGAAGTTTCGTATTTTTAGTTGTGAACTGTCATGTTTTCTCTAGTTGTCAACTGTCAAAGTTGTGAAGTGATGCAGAGTCTATAACACGAACCATCAAAAATTTGTGACCAGTGGTTACTCTAAATCTAATCCAAACAAAACAATGCAAACGAAGCGAGCCAAGTGTTATATTTATGTAAATATATTCACTATTTACACACATAACAGTTGTGACAATGCATTACAAAATGTAAATGTAAACAAATATCAATGTCTATATATTTATGTCGAACAGAAGTTGCTGCGACATGTGTGGGATGGGATTTTTGAGGTTAGAGTGACTTATGAAATTGGCAACTGTCCAATTGAATGCATTTGACGGGAAAGAAACAGTCCAATAAGCATGCCTTCCTTAATGCGCACAGAGTTAATTATGTCCAATGAAATATTCATAAAAACACTTATTCTTAACCGAGAATCAGTAAATACTTGTCTACCGTATTTCCTCGAAATATCCCCTGGGTTGATTGTTTAAGAGTGAGAATTTTGACGGGGGGATTTAACGAGGGAGTATTCCGAGGGGTGTTTTGAACTCCCAGTACTAATTTGTTGTTTGTAACGTTTTCGCAGACGTAGAAAAATGCGACAATAATCACTATGTAGAAGAGCCTATAGACTTATATCAGTATGTACCATATTTCCTCGAATTACCCCCCCCCCCCCCCTCAAAATTCTCACTCAGAACAAAAAAAACCCTGGGGGTATTTCGAGGAAAAACGGTAGATGGTATAAAACAGGTGCTAACGTGTAACACAGTCATTGTTTTAACGGGTGTTTTGCATTGCCCGAATCACAATCCGCAGCTTTTGACATTTACGTCCTATCTACACTCAATTTGGGGGTATTTCGAGGGTGGCGTGGTTATAAATTCATAGTGGTCATTTCGAGGGGGGTAGCATTTTTTAGGTCACCCGGGTTTGATTGTGAATGCATTTAAATGCATAAGAACACCATGCAAAAGACCCCCGTTCCCCCAACCGCATTTGCTCGAATAATTCCTCCAAGGAATTATTTTTGTGTCAGACTTTTTAGAGAAGTACTAAGGGGGTATTTTCAAGGGGAGGAATTATTATTTCATCATAATTGTCAGTAATAAATGTTTCTATCAACTCATTTTACGAAATATGCTTTATTTACAAAATCATGCGCCATTTTTGTTCATATTGGACACAACAAATTGATCATATGCATAAAGGGGAATTATTCAAAAGGGCATATTTTACAAGGGTGGGTTTATTCAAGCGAAAATCGTACTAAACCCTCGGAAGGGTCATTGTCGACCACGTAATGTGTGAAATGCGTATTCTTTCCGCACATAACCAAAAAAATAACAACATCCTCCAATGATATTGAAATCAACCATTATTTATTTGGCAACATTCCAATTAGGTACGTGGCCCGCAATAGGGCGCCGTTATAATTCATAAATTCATGGCAGAAAGAAACTATTGATAATTTACCTAAATCGGATCTGTTGCAACGCTAAATATTGTTACAACTCGTGATGATGATAAAAAATTCATTTGGGGAAGGCCACCTGGGACCGATCCCACAAACATGCAAAATTTTGACAAATACGTTTTAATTTTCCGGGACGAATTTTTATGTTTCTACGACTCTATGTGAAATTTGACAAAATTTTTCAGACATTTTACATGCGAGTCGGCAACTGGCGCGACACACAGTTTTTCTTCTTATTACCAAATTTTTTAACATTTTCCTACAGTTTGCCGTCTACGACTCTAACTTTTGTCAAAACTTAAACATTCATTGTCACTTATTTACAATACGTTTTGGCAGTTGACACGGTGTAAAAATGGATCCTGGATCGGTGACTTCGCAAAATTGCGGAACTTGAGCTTTACTGAAACTATCATAATAGCTGGCGCCTTCCGCAAATTAAATAGCAATCAGAGAATAAATGCAAATACCTACTTGATTTGTTCCAAAACTGATGGGACAGTCGGAGAGAATGATGCGTGAATAAAAAATACCTATTTATATTTACCACTTTTAAGTATTTAGTGTTTTAATTTTGTAATGAGGAACTTATTTGAGATATCAATTACCAGGTTCCAATTCTGCAAGTGAATAAGTTAACTCTTCACATCTCAATTCACTTCTCATTTCACTTCTCAATTCACTGCCCATTTTACTTCTAACTTTCAAACATTTTTGTCACTTCTCCACTTTCAGAGCTGATCTGAGTGATGAAGAAGTACCAGTGATGCTGAGCACCAATAGGCAGCATCACAGCATTATCCCATCACCTGTCAACTTAGGTATAGGTTCTACACACGCATGCATTCTAGGGTTCAAACGGGACCAGTTTTCGGGACCGGGACCAGAAATTTTCCAATGTCGGGACCGGGACCGGGACTGGGTGGTCGGGACTGGGACAGGGACTGGGACCCGGAATTTTTGAATGTTGGGACCGGGACCGGGACTGGGACTGGGGTGTCGGGACCGGGACTGGGATTGTCGGGACCGGGACTGGGACTGGGTTGTTAGAAATGTATTTTTTTGGCAGAAATCACCTCTTATAATGCTATACATAAGATCACAAACTACTACCACTTGTCTCCTATACCTATATTTGTTGACTCACAACTATATTTAGGAGTGTTGGAAAAAATTTTTGTAGAAGGGATGGAAAAAACGACATTTTTTCCATCACTTATCATTGAAGTCGGGACCACTGAAAATGTCTGGGACTGGGACCGCGACCTGGATTTTTTGAATGTCAGAACCGGGACTGGGACTGGGGTGCCGGGACCGGGACCTGGACTGGGACCACCCCAGTCCCAACTTTTTGCCGAACCGGGTACTGGGACCGTGGTCCCGTTTGAACCCTAGTGCTTTCTACACACAAAATTTGCATGTGTAGAAGTGAGAAAAATAGTGTGATGCAAAAAGCACACTTAAACGACAAAATATGACCCCCATCAATGTTTTTGCTACAAAACATCATTTCTCGAGTTTTAGCAGGTGTCAAATTGAACAAACGCACAAGTGACAAAAAATGATGGGCTAAATTTTTCAATAGTCAGTGGATAATCAACTGAATTCATTAGTGACCACAAAAATTACAATTTTAATTAAACTACAATTACATTAAATTATAAAACTTGCACCCGATGTGTCTTTACTTGAACGTTTGTAATGTTTAAACGTGTCATGTTAAATAGCTCTTCTTTAAACTTGTCCAATATAAAAACCGACCGCACTAGCATGCTCTAAAAAACCTCCCTGTCCCACTACATTCGGAACACCCCCAAAAACCTTCAAAACGCACACACCCCCAAGATAAATCCGAATCAAAATAATAAAAACACGCACCTGCAACTTGAAAAATCGCCGCGGCGGCGGCACACAGCAGCGGCGCCGCTCTGAAGCACTTCATGCTGCCGCGCGGCAGAAAATGAAACTTGAAACACTTGAAAAAGTTGCAGCCTCGACGGCGGAAACGGCCCGCTAGTATTTCGGTAGGTTGATAAGTGTGTATTTTTGGTATTTATTGTATTTTGATAGAATAGTTTATCGAATGGAGTTTCGTAGTGTAGTGTTCTTTTTGTCGCCGCGGCACACTCGAATGGAATTTTGAGGCTTCTTCAAGTTTTGTGATTACGCGGCGCCCGGGACTTCGATGTCTGCGGATGCAAAGAGACATATTTTTTATGCTGTAAAATTTTGATGTTAACGTGACAAGGAAATGTGAATTGGAATACAAACACAATCGTTTAAAGGTCAATTAGATAAGAATTTTTAGATTATTGAAGACCTTAACGCGTGGAGGGCGGGATTAAGTTAATAGGTATACGTAATCTTGTCAAAAACTGTACACAAAAATTGACAATGATCAAAATTACACTTTAAAAAAAAACACTTGTGCTGCAAACCAGAGTTGCAAAAACGTATTTACGTTTACCCGAAATACCCGGTTATTCGGGTATTTATACTTACGTTTACGTTTACGTTTTCATAAAATACCGTTACGTTTTGTTACGTTTTCCTGGCCGAAATACCCGGGTACCAGAGAAAACGTAAAAAAACGTTGTGAGACCCAATTTTTTTTGGCAAAATGTAATTTCCGTCATAAATTTCTGACAACTTTAAAAAATTTGCGCGCCAGCGCACACTTTTCCTCCACAGAAGCCGTATTTTCAAAATAGGTATATTCAATATTCAAATTATTCTATAGTTAGACCCCACCTCCGTGCAAAGTATTACGTATTACTTTCCAAACTCGAATTGTGCCAAATGCTTATTAAAAAAGTCAGCGGATGCTGTTATTTAGTGGCTTCCGTGGATTGATTTTGAGCTATTTGAAGATCAAATGTTTAATCAACTCGATGAATCGCCATAGTATAAATTTTTTGTGACATAACACTTGGGAAAACGTTGACAGAACGTGAAAAATTGATTACAAAACCGGCGAAAAAATAGAAGGGCAGCTTCCAAAAGACGGTGTCTCCATAATAGAAAGTCGGTGAAAAATAGAAGGGCGCCCTTCTATTAGATGAAACACAGTAATAATTTTTTTACGTTTACGTTTTATTTTACGCTTTCCCAGGTATTTTAAAAATACCTTACGTTTTAGTATTTATACTTTCATTTTGGAAAAGGTATTTACGTTTACGTTTACGTTTTCCAAAAAAAACAGTATTTGACCAACTCTGCTGCAAACTGTCAAGAATTGAAATTGTATTGAAATTCTAATAGAAGGGCGCCCTTTTTTTCTATTTTTTTCGGCAACTTTTTACCTGCCCTTCTATTGGAAGCGCCCTTCTATTGGAGACCCGCCCTTCTATTAGACGAAATACGGTAAATACCGTATTTCCTCAAAATACACCCCTCGAAATACCCCCCTCATGGGCACTATGTATTTGTGGTCCGGGAAATGCATAACAGACGTTCTAAACACTTACTGTGTTACGTTAGAACATCGTTTATACCATCTACATCCTTATATAAGGCTGTAAAAACCTATAAATGGTGGTTATTGTTGTCACGTTTTTCTTTTTTTTCACGTTTTTCTCTCAAAATGTCCACTCTGAAAAAATAAACCCCCTGGGGGTATTTCGAGGAAATACGGTAGTTGTATAAGAAAGCTCAACCAAACGCAAAATTCGCCAGATTAGGTACGGTTGGTAAAAGTTTTTAGAACCATTTCGATAAAACAATGGTGATAAATCTGTTTTAAACCATATTTGAGTTTGTCAGAATGAACCATTACCGATCTCCGTCAACAGTAGTTGACAGAGATTTTATTCCGGCAAATTCAAATGAATCTTAGGCTGATTTATCAGTTCCAACATTCAAAAACTCAAACTGGCATATTTACCGGCCACAATCAGTAGCACTGAAAAATCTCTGAGAGATTTATAGGTATTCTAAAAAATATTGGAAAGTATTTATGCATTGTATTTGGATTTTCATATTTATATCTTTTCTAAGATTATCAAGAGTTTTTTGATTATATTTTCTTTTTGAGAGATTTTCAAGGTTTTTAAAATATTCGAAAGAATATATATCGTATTTATATTTATTTAGTTAGTTTATTTTATAGTTATAGTTTATTTTATTTATTTACTTTAGTTTATTTAGTTTATTTATTTTATTTATTTAGTTCTTTGAGAGTATTAAATTTTTTTAAAAGATTTTGTGAGTATATATTTAATTATATTTCCTCAATATCATCCATTTTTCCAACGCTAAGTATAATTCAAATATTGTGTATTTAACGATCTTTTTTCGAGCCCTACCTTACCCCAAAATTCAAAGGAAAACATCCTTCAAGATTTTCTCACACATGAAGGAAATGCAGCCGTTATCACATAAAAAGACACGTGAATATAATCAAATCAGCGACTGTGAAAGACACCAATTGCGGTTTTTAGCTGCGTGAAGTGAGAGACGGTGAAAAATACATAAATATGTATTATACATACCTGAAGATGACACATATTTACCGTATTTCCTCGAATTACCCCCAGGGGGTTTATTCTTTCAGAGTGAAAATTTTGAAGGAAAAACATGAAAAATGCAACAATAACCACCATTTATAAGTTTTTACAGCCTTATATGAGGATGTAGATGGTAAATATAAACGATGTTCTCACGTAACACAGTAAGTGTTTTGAACGTCTGTTAAGCATTTCCCGGACCACAAATTCATAGTGCCCATTTTGAGGGGGGTATTTCGAGGGGGGGGGGGGGTTTCGAGGAAATACGGTATCTGAGATGGCGAAATATGCCCACCCAGGTTCATTCAATCTGTCAAAAATAGGACTTGTTGCAAATTGCAAGTGGATCATTTTAGAAGCACTAACTAAGTTAGAATACTTTGTCAGTAAAGTCCCGCACCCTGTTAAGTGTCATGTCATGTAAAATGACATACGAAATGTCGTGAAATGTATCAAAGTTCAGTAATAAAATCTTCTTTTTTCAGTTGACACTTTGCCCGTTGGCAGTTTACAGGATGCGAGACTAGTGGTGTAAAATGCGGCAGAACCTTAAAAGCGCCATGGAACCTTTCCGACATCAAGCGCCGGGCGCCAATGAAGCCATCATTTTTTTGCTTTGCATCTAAAAATAGCGCCAAGAGTCAAAAGCGAAATGGCGTTTTTCCAACCAAAGGTGGGCATATGAAAAGTGACCGACTTTCGAAGGTGGGCGTGTGACAAGAAAAGTTGTAACTGATGAGTACAGTCAAGTGACAAGTAAACAGTAACGATCAAATTTGCAAATTGAAATACTTGGCTCTTCACTTAGCACTTACCACTTTCCCATCACTTGAAAACTTGCGGAATAGATCCCAAAACGAGACACCCACCAAACTTCCATCTTCCACACAAGAACACAACCAAACCACATCATCAGTAAGCATCACGTCAAGCACAAAACACACAAACTGCAGTGACTGCAACAAATCCCCCCCTCCCAAGCCTGCGCTGTATCCAATTTCTATCCCACCGTTTCCAAATCCAAATGGCCGCGCGGCGGCGAAAATGCGCCGCGGCGCATTTTTCTCCCGCAGTCTAAAGTGAATCTAAATGGAGCCGCGGGAGGTGGGGATGGAAAAGCGCCGGGGAGAAGTAATGCTGGCGCCATGGCGCTATGTGGGAAAATGGCGCCAGCGCCATGGCGCCAGTCCATCACTAGTAAGGGTTGTTGGAATGCTGGAGTTATGGCATGAGTCGATACTTTGGAGTTAAATGTATGCAATGGATTCGCAAATGATTTTTTTAGAAATGTGATTTTGTAACTACATTAAATGTCTACATTGACTAAATAAATCAAGCATGTGACATTAATTCAATCCATTGAGCTGCCCGAAAAAAGTAAATATCGAACTCATAAAGTTTTCTCCCAGCTCCACAAAGTTTTCCGCTTCCAATGCGGCATGGCACAGCGTGGGAATGTTTCGATCGAACACAAAGAAAAAATGGCTGGTGGGTAATGTGGGCAACCCGAAATTCCTGAGTACAAAATGTGCGTCAAGTGACAAGGGAAGTGGTAATAAGTAGAACTTAAGTGTCACTCGAGTGCCAAGTGAACTTCTACGACACTAAAGTCCGTATAAAAAACTCCTGTCACTTGACACACAACTTGCCTCACCACTTACCACTTTCCTTGTCACTTTCCCACTTTCGGAATTGGCAACCAGACAAACTGTTGCCGTTGCAAAGTATAATAAGCGGCGCGGCTGCCGCCGGGCATAAAGGAACCCCGGTCATTTGCTGCCGCATCGCCCCAACAATAATCACAAATTTCAGTGAGTCAACTGCTTTCATCGGCGGATAAATTTTCGAATATTTTCATACACGCCACGAGTGATGATAAGTAAACTGACAAGTAAAGTGTCAAGTAAAGTAATGTAGTTAGTGATAAGAAAAGCACATTTAAAACGAATTTTTGTCACTTTGTCTATCACTTAACAAATTTTCTCGATTAGTTGTGACTTGACAAAGTGTAGAGTTGACACGAGGGACGGTCCCGCACCCTGTACAAGGTAACTAAATCGTACTCAGTAACTACTAAATCGTACCCCGCCGCTGCCGCGCCGACTGCACTTGAAGCGGCGACACGACTGCAGCTAATTGCGCTCATGATCTGCCCTATTACGCATTCATGCGGCCCACGTCCTGGGGTCAGGTCCAATTTGAATGTTAGGCGCACGGAAGGCGCCCCACACCAGAGTAACAACGTGAGATTGGCCCTAGACACATTAGTTGACAATGACATCGACTGTCAACTGGGCTCTCATTCAAAGTTTAGTTGACGGGTCGACGAACGATGTTCAAATGCGCGAAGCAAATAAATATCAATTCCACTTTTATATTGCCGCATTTGCCCTTGAACATTGCCCTGCGGCGACCCGTCAACTAAAATCTGAATTGACAGGGAAACCAGTTGACACACCAGTGTGTATAGAATCATTTGTGCGCGTTACCGTATTTCTTGTTATATAACGGCACATCTCCAATAGAAAACAATAGAACGGCAGCCAGCCTCCAATAGAAAGGCACCTCCAATAGAACGACAGGTAAAAAGTTGACGAAAAAATTAGAACAGCGCTCTTCTAAATATTAGAAGAAATACGTTATGTGCACAATTTCAACCCTACTCTCTTGTCGGGCGCCTTACGTTATCATTGAATTTGGCGCCTGGAGGGCCGAAATCCCGGCCCTGTTTATGCTAATTTATGCATGGTAGGGCGGCCTTTTCATGTGAATCCGCTTGTATTTGAACAGTTAAATTGGCGTCAAGTGAGCAATTTTAGGATGTTGTGTGCTCCGAGATAGTGTTTCCGCTATTTCTGGGTGAATTTGAATATGAGTCATGGGAATTTAAGTGGGCATACAGAAGCTGGGATAGATTTGGGTGGGGTTTATTTTGGGTTAAATAAAAAGGGACTACCGAAATCCCTTTGTATTGGTAGTTTCATTGCTTTATAAATTCTCCAATTTGATTCAGAATGGAACGTCCGAGAAATGGGTTCTGAAATGAAAAAGGGATAGCTAAAACAGCTTCATGTAGAATTTTTGGGTAGTGTCTGAGTGTGCCATGAAATTTCACTGAAATTTTCACATAAATTTCAGGTTACTCGGAGATGCTGCCATTTCTGATACTGTAAAACATTTGTGGAAAGATAAAAGAAAATGATGGAGTGTGAAGCCTAATCATAAAAACAGCAGATAGATAACCTTTTGAAGTATTTATTTACCTACTGTACTGTCTAATTCCAGAAACAGTAAATAAACTTTTTAACTTTTCTGAGAAAAACAAGATCTGAAAAAGCCTGGAAAGAATAAATGTCAAGACTAGGGTGTCAAAACAATTTTTTGACGGAAAACGGAAACGGAAACGGAAAAATTTTTTCAGAGGCCGGAAAACGGAACGGAAAACGGAAAAAAATTTGCACTTGGCGGAAAACGGAAACGGAAACGGAAAAAAAATTTCAGCGGCCGGAAAACGGAAAAAGGGGCCGGAAAAACGGAAACGGAAAAATCAAATTTGCACGGAAATAGAAAAACTTGCTGAAATTTTGCCAGAAATTGGATAAAATTTGCTGAAATTTTGCTGGAAGTGGAAAAAATTTGCAGTAATTTTGCTGGAAACGGAAAAATTTTTACATCATTGACAATCTGCATGAATTTTCACCAGTTTGGCTGATCAGAAAACACAAAGTTGAGCCACAAAAAGGTAAAATGAGGTGGAAAAATGGAAAATTGATACGGAAAATGGAAAAAAGGCGGAAAAACTGGAAATTGAGGCGGAAAACGGAAAAAAGGCGGAAAAACTGAAAATTTAGCCGGAAAACGGAAAATGAGCCGGAAAAACGGAAACGGAAAAAAAAGTTGCCGGAAAACGGAACGGAAAACGGAAAAAAAATTTCAGCAGCCAGAAAACGGAACGGAAAACGGAAAAAATTTGCCTGCGGAAAACGGAAACGGAAAACGGAAAACGGAAATTTGACACCCTAGTCAAGACCCAGAAATAACAGCAATGTCAAGCACCATAACACACTTGACCAACAAACACATAATGCTTGGCAATCAGAGAAGCGTACAGATTTGTTCACGAGAGATTGGAAAACACTCCCAAACACTGTAAAACACCCTGTATAATGTAGAATATCATGAAAAATGTCAAAAGTAATGTAAAATGTTATGAAAAATTTCAAACAAGCAGCAAACGAAATAAAAGAACATTTGACATAAATGTTTCCATGATTTTCACACCTTGCATGACATTTTACACTTTACATGGTATTTCACTTGTACACCATGTGTAATGTCATGTTACTTGAGTCAATTGTTTGAAAATGTAATATAAATGGAACAGTTTTCTCTAGCACACACCTTGTCATTTTATATTTATGATCTTTTACATTTTACAAGGTGCAGGACCCCCCAGCAGGGCATATGTCTGTACAGTGGTCTCAATGGGGGCAGCCCCCAAAATCTGCCAGCTATCTATCTATCCCAGAGGCCCACTTAGCTATCTATTTATCCTGAGGCAAAATTTTGGCTACTATATCCTGAACCCCCTTCAAATTGCTCAGCTATCTATGTGGAGCAAATTTTGAACAATTTTCCCTCAATGTTCACTCAAAATCACTATATTTTGCTCCTATTTTGCTAATTTTCACATTCAAAATTGCTATTTAGGGCTATATACATGGTGTTGTACCTATTTTTTAGTCATTTTAACCTATTTTGACCAATTCTATACTTTGAAAAGCCAATATATTTTTTCCCCATGAGCCACCACCTGCAGAAGAATTTTCAGCTATTTATCCCTCCAAAAGGAGTGATTTGCTATCTATCCAGTCCCATGAGGGTTGAAAGCCTGGAGACCCCCCTGTCTGTGGTTTGGAGTTTGCTTGCTTTTTTTTGTTAAAAATTTGTCAACAACTGAGGAATAAAACAAACAAAAAAAACGATTTTTTTTGGCAGATCATGACAATCTGATGGATTGGCAGCTCAATCCATTACAACGATTTTTAGAACTATCAGGGGTAGATTAGGGGCAGCTGCAAAATAATTCCGGTACCCCCCTCCCCCCCAATGCCACGTCTGCTTCAAGCAGCAAGAAAATCAGGGTCCCAATTTCGCAGCTCATAAGCGCAGCGGTGTGGGGTCGCGCCGCCGCATGTATTCTATGTATATATGGAGCATAATTCAATTTGTATCAAGCCACGAAAGGCGGTCAAATTGGCTGGAAAAAGTGAAATTGGCTGCCTGCCATTACGCAATTTCGCCATTTTCACGCGAGTCGCAGATGTGGAAAGTGTGCGTTTTCTATGTAAAGAAAGCACTTACGCGGGTCGGAAACGCGCGACTGAGGGCAAGTAAATATGATTCAAGATCACGATGCCTGTTAAGTGACAAATTTTGTAAAAAGTTTCGGATGTCAGTAAAGGATGAAACGTCTGGCATGTAAACACGATGACAATTTTCAAATACAACCCTGAATACCCCCCCCATCTGAAAAGTCAATTGAAGTCAGAAAGCTAGTGTGATTTAGCATCGTATCAAAATTCTGCGAATTTTGTGTATTGTAAATACCGTGCAGTGTATTTATCTTATATAAAATAAATACACTGTCTACTGCATTTAGACAAATTGAATGTTGGTGGAACAATAGAAAAATATACCCTTGTACAACCCACCTGCTGAATAGCTCCCCTCGGAAAGTCTGATTGAAACAATTAACTGAGGGAATTATTCCAGCAAATACGGTAAATATCCAATTAGAGCAATCTGATAAAAAGTATATAAAGTATTTACCCTGTGTTTTGATAAAATTACTCCGAAATATGATTTGTAGATACTACTTTAGTACCAATTTTTATCACTTCATATTTACAACCATTCTGGACTAACTATTTTCAAGACAATAAGAGCTCAAAAGAGAGGAACTACCTATTTAACTTAAATTGTAATTGGTGCGTGTTACTACCAGACACCGAAATGGAATGACATCAACCAACAGAACTTAAAATATACATTATACTCCTACCTTCCTGAAGGAATTTGTTTTCTGTATTTGAGTGAAAAGGACAAAAACAATACTAAAAAATGGCGCCAGCGCCATGGAGCGCCATTACTTATGGAAATAACATGTTCAGACACAAATTGTAACCTATGAAAACTAGTTGACTACAGAACTTACCACAGCTATAAATGTGTTTGAGTTCATCGGAATGGATGAGATTTCATATAGGTCAAGAGCAGTTGACGGAATCCTTATCCCGGTGAACTCAATTGCGTTAAAAACAGATCTTTCTATCAATTTCAAAAATTTCCATTGTCAACTAGTGTATAGGGCCAATGACGCAAACATAAATAACGTTTATTCTACTCTCTCCGTGGGGGGATAATAACCATAAATAAGTTGATAAAAGCTCATAAAATGAGTGGTCGCTCTGGGATACAGTAATGTGTCAACTCGAATGATGGAAAATTTATTTTTTTAAATTTACAATCAAGAAAAATAAAAAATTATTTTTCCCAAACAACCAAAAGTGATGAAATCATTATCAAAAAATATTGAAAACATTTTTAATTTAATTTACATTTCCCAACGCAAACACCTCAAGCAAAGCGATTCAATTCAAGTTTTAGCACAGGCTTTAGATAAATAACTTCATGTGAGCAGTAACAGAAATAACGACAATAATGTCCCCGGGCCACAATCAAGTTGAGGCAGTTCCGCACTTTGTCAAGTGAGAAAGAGGTGAAGTGATAAGTGATAAGTGAAGTTGTGTGTGTAAGCTACTGTTCATGGACCCTCACACTAGCTTACATCGCAAATTCGTGTCAGCTGAACATCAACTAAATAACACCAAAAAAAGAAATGCACCACACTAAACAGAAACAATAAAAATTAAGTATCACGATATAAAGTTAACTACGCGCTATCACATAGGAAAGTTGAAATCACATAATTAACCAAAATTTAGTTAAATTTAGTTGACATTAATTTTGATGTCAACTGGTGTGTGTGGGCCCTTCTTATAACTAACTAAGATTGGTACTTACTTGTCACTAACTTATAACTAATTGTCAAAAAGATACTCGTCACACGAGCTGAAACTTGACAACTTGTGGGATTGGCACCTGCGCCATGACGTTCTATTTGACATTCAAACCCAGCTTCGATGAAACCTACGTAATTTCCCGATTAGTTTCTTTCGGGCAATGGCGCTGCACACGCTAGTTGACATAGATTCCAGCGTCAACTCAGAGTCAACTCCATTTAGTTGACACAACCTATTTCTTAGTAGACATTTACGCAACTGTGTATGTGTTAACCTGTTTTTTGTTATTTTTTGGGTAGTTAGGTCTGATTGTTAAACGATATTGTCAACTGCGAAAAATACATTTTCAGAAATGAGTTGACCCAGCCTTCTTTGATGCTATTTGTGTGATTTAAATGTTCCTATGTTGTTAAGCAAAAGCCATTTGATATTGCGACACTTGATTATTCATGTTAAAGTAAAGTATGATAATTTTAAAATTTTTAATTTGTGACATGTGTAATTGTGTGAAAATTGTTTTGGTGATTCATGTAGTATTAATATAGGGCAATTTTTTGATATATCAACATGTTTAAATGATGCCTTAATGATAGATGAAAAAATTATTTTGTATCAAACCAAACTTTATTTTTCATTTAACACAACAAATGTATATCATCTTGCAAACAGTACCAGCAGAAAGATAACAAAATTTGGAACATAGTGATCAGTGAACAAAAAGAAATGCATACAGGAAACAAAATATATGATTTTTAGAAAATTCTATGTATAAATATTTCAAAGTTATGTTTTTACTGCAATTTAAATTGTGTAATACATGTCATTTGATAGAGGAAAAAATTTCAAACATATATTTTTTAATTGTTAAGAATGGAAACATTTTTGACTTTCAAAAATGATTTTTGAAAATGAGTTGAAAAATTGCTGAGTTGAGCATGAATTCATGAATTTGACAAATACAATCACATGATATGTCAATTGAGCAATTTGGTCATTTTATTTATGACAGTCTGCATTCACCAGTCTTTATCCACTTTTTCACCTTTTTCCTCACTACTACAGCATCAAATTACATTTTTGGTAAGTTTTGTGATAAAACTTTTTTTGAAGTTGACAAAGTTAAAAATTCATGGTTGTCAAGTGAGCGTGCGCATAGGATCAGTACAAAAACCTGATGTCAACTCAAGCAAAAAATTTGGACAAAAATGTTTTTCAAAACTTACTTAAAATGTTTCATGCAAAAAGTTCTTCTATGAAAGATGGAGTAAATTTTTCTCTATCAGAGTCTCAAATTTCATACATTTTCAATTAAAAATGAATTAATAAAGGTACTTTTAGAAAGTCAGCGAGTGCTGTGTCAACTAGCGAAAAAACGTACTTTTTTGCACTATTTTGGGCAGTTGACAATGAAGAGCAACTACTTGTGTCAATTGAATTTCTGTAAAATGAAAATGTCAACTAGAAACGTACACTTGCATGCACTACATACACACTCTTCACTAGTTGACATTTTCACTATAACAATCTGTTATTTGAGTGCAGCAAAAATGTCAACTAAAGTTGATTTTTGCCTAATAAAATCACCCAATTGACAAAGGTAATCATCAAGAAATGTCAACTGAATGAAAAACGTACACTTTTTAGTGCACGCGTGTCATTTTAATTGACTTGTCACTTTCTCAAAATTGTCAACTGTCCAAATTTTTCAGTTGACAAAAAAAGTGTGCACGTTTTCAACTAAATAGGTTCTGGGGTCAACTAAAAAAACAGTTGACTCTGAGTTGACTCAATCGACTTCTAAAAAGTAGTGTCAACCACCGTGTGGAGCGCCAATGCGATGCATTGCAAAAAAATTATAAATAGGCTAGCCGGGGGCAATCTGAAACCATGCAAAATTCCCTGTAAAGTGTAAAATGTCATGCAAACTGTCTGAAGTCATGTGAAAATGACCTGGAAAATGTCCAGGGCCGGTAAAAAAAGAAATTTGCCATTTTACTGGGCATTTGCAAAATGTCACACAAAATTTGACAGGTGTTATGTAAAAACTAAATTGACCGGTAAGATTTTCTTTTCCATTTACCTCTGAATTTTAGATGATACTTGACAAACTATATTTGACATTTGACGTTTTGTATGGCATTTTACATATTGCCAGATTGGCCACTAATTGAGTTTCGCTTTGACATATTAGGTGGCAAAAACTAGAAATACTGCCTAACAAATACATATTTAATAAGGCACAAAATATCGAAAAGTTGCTGCTTTCCAAATGCAAATCTTATGCAAATGAGATGTGATATTGAGGCATGCAGTGTCATAAAAAAGCGCTAAGACGGAGCAGTGTATTTCATGCATAAAGCTCACTCATTAGCACAATTACCCTAATGAGCATAAATATCTGCAGGGATCAGATCACATTTAGCATAGGGTGGTTACATTTTTCTGCGAATAATGTAAAATACAGTGTGGTTTTTGAAGTCTGGCACAATAATAAATTCGAGCATAAGGCACTTACATGCGCAGCACGTTTCAATCGGGCACAGGTTTTGACGATTTTAGAAAATTTCTCAATTTTAATTAAATGTAACTTACCACTTTAACACATATCCACCTTCACAATTGGCACCTAAAGTAAATCAAATTTTTTTAGTATCTAACCTGGCCTCTCATTCAAACCCTGATTAGGTAGGTTTTCAAGGTTCAAGGTTAAAAACAAAAAATCTTCTACAATAAATGAACCACCCTGTACTAGCTGGAGCCTTTAAAAACGCATGCATTGAGCACCACGTGTTAGTGTTAAATAACACTATAGATGGTTGGTTTGTTGTCAAGTGCTCAAGTGGGCATGAAAATGTCACTTTTCACCACTTACCCCATAATTTATGTTTACAGCCAAAGTGCCATTGTAAAACGCAAATCGCGGAATATTCGAGTACTGTAATTCGTTTTGCACCGCGCCAGAAAATTACTGGGTTACGGGGGTGACATTTTTGGTGGAAACATCTGCAGCTTTGAGAAAATTTGTGTTGTTTAGGGAATAAAGAATAGAGGTGAAACATTGTGAACTGTTTTTTTATAATACAAAGATCCATGTTTCCAATACAGGAACATGTAAGTCCAGATAAAAAAAATCATCTAATTTTTTACTGCAGTTATGAAGGGGTATTGTGGACATTTTTTATACACTGTAATTTTTTGATACAGAAAAATACTATTTTATTCTGATCTTTACAGCATGATTCCTCATTCGAAAAAAACATAAATTTTTCAAACTGCCATCTTAAAACGTAAGCACTGCTAACCTATGTTGAGCAGAAAATACCCAGACAACACTCACTGTTGTCACTGTTTTTTAATATAAAAAATATCACTGCAAAAAAGCGACAGATTGGAAATTTTTAGTATTAAAACCCATAAAACACAAAAGTTGTAAATGTAGGTACCCATTCAAGCCGGGAAATGAAAAGGCGCATTTTTATTAGTTGACGGTACATCACAGAAGCCTCAGTACAAAAGAAACTACCTATTTTACCTATTATACTTAGCCATACCTACACAGCGGGGCGCAATACCATTGTGTCAAGTGTCAAGTGAAATAAAAAGTGCAATTTGCACGAAAAGTGTCAAATTTCATCGAAATAGGGATGTTGATGTATTTTTAGTGGTAATTTTTCTTGATAAATTTGTAGTAGAGTGAACTTACTACAAGTAAGTTCACTCAACTACTACACATTGAAGACTTCCTTTGATTCTAGACACTTATAAAAAACTCCGCAGCCCGCATGCTATGCTATCTTCACCCAAGGAAACACTCCACCGTGACGTCATCATTTATAATAATTTCAATACTTTAAAAGGATTTGAGGCATTTCGAAAGATATGTTGGTTGTACTCGACTTCGCCTTGTTATTTTAAAAATATTTTTGTATTTTTAGTGAAGGTACCTAGGTACATAAGTATCCTGCTGTCGCGTTATCGACAAAACATAAGTAATTTTGGGCGCATACTTTGCTGTCCGCCGAGTATAAAAAAATTGTAACTTGACATAAGAAGGTTAAGAATAATCCACAAATACATTGCGTCGACGCTACCTTGCACAAAAGTCGCATTTAGCTAATGAAAAACGAAAGACGCAAATATCAAATTCTTGGCTCGGTCGCGCGAGCTACAAAAGCAAGGGATCAAAAATGAAATCACTGAATAAATAACCAGAATGCATGTGAAAATGGCGGCGGCGCTCATGAAAAGGCACAAATCTGGGCGACGGCCAAATCCAATTCCACCTGGAAAACGCACCTGGGTGCACAGAAATGTCACTTGGTTTTTTTGGATGCTTGACAGTTGACGCCACTTTGTCAAGGGTTTTGTCAAGTGACAGTAAAGTGATAAGTGGTAAGTGATAAGCGAAGTGACAAGTCCCTGTAAAATGTTCTGGAAAATATCAAGTTCATGCAAAGTGTCAGAAGTCATGTAAAATGCCATGGAAAATGGCAAAAACGTCTGCCATTTTACATGGTTTTTGACATTTTATATTTTACTTGATATTTTACAAAGTCTGGAAATGGCACCGGGTTTAACGTTGAATATTGAATGAGAAGTAAGACTTGAAGTGATAAGTAAAGGGTTTTTGTGATTGGTAAAGTGACAAGCTTACTTTTGGCTGACTTTAACTTTTACAGTAAGACGTTCTCATCACAACCTTTCTTACATATTCATTTAATTTTTTTTGCTAATTTCTTTGTAAAACGCACATAAGTTTCTGTGTTTCAAGTTAGCGTACATTACCGCACACATAAAACTTACTCATCTAATAATTTAATCCCAGGCGCAAGAAGGAAACAGTGACGCCATACTTTTCCGACAGCGGGGGGGGGGGGGGTCAAAATCACCACCCCCAATAAAAGAAAGGAACCGCATTAAAAACAGTAGCCGCCACGACCACAAACATCAAGGTCTTGCGGTAAAAATTTGTTACCGAAATTCTGAGCTGTGACCGGTGCGCCAAGGTCACCTCAAAGCGTGAACACGCGTAACGCCTCAAGGATAAAGGTATATTATATAGGTATATATCTATTTTATATTATGATGCCCGAAAATTTGCCCGCGTTTGACAATATTGAGCGCCCGAAAAGCGACCAAAAATCGCCCGATTTGTCGGGAAAGTAAGATTGGAACGATGGGTAATTGATGAGAAAATATGGAAATTTGGTGGGGTCGGATAGCGGATATTGACTATGGAGCACGATTTTTTTTATTGACTATCCCAACTATTGACTAGTGATGGAAAGGTACCCTGGTGCTGGGCACCGAGGGGCACCAGCACCGGCGCTGGTGCGGTGCACCACGGGATGGGATATGGTATATTTTATTGTAAGTGTTTGGTACTGGACTTGGGTCAGGGGATCAGACCCGCGAAATTCAAGAGGATCCGATACTCGAAATTCAATATCTGTATAAATTCAATTCTAACGTGTCCAACATGAAAACGCTCGATATTCGATTTTACGCCCGAAAAATGGGAAGAATTCGCATAAAATGAAAACAGAGTCCACCTGCACTTTACATACCTAAAATGTGTAGTCATTAAATGCAAAGTGCGCACCGAAAATGCAACAAGCCAAACAATCGAACCAGATAAAATACCTGGCGAAAATCAATCACATCAAACAATGGGTGCAGCTGGCAGCATGACACGAGGTTATCGGGACCCGGGTTTTATGTACCCGACAATTTTTCGGGTACCCGCATTCATTGTTTGAAGTTGTTCGTCGCCCGATTTTTCGCAGCTGTCTTTTCAGCTGGAGTCAAATTGAATCCGTATATTTTAATTCATATTTCGTCGGGAGCCAGAGTACGGCATCATATTATAAACTCTCAGACAAATGTGTTAACTGTCATGTTAAATTTGAATTGCCCCATCCAAGATGTGAAGTGAGTACCATCTTACCCTGACATGGCACATAACACTTCGCACAACATTTTTACGGTGCTAGTGCAGGACTACTTCCAAGCTACAAATCGGGTTGCCCGACAAACGTGTCGGGTCAATTGAATATCATAGTAGGAACACAGCTGCCAGTCATGCAAGCATAACAAGGTAAAAAGCGACCAGTGGGCTGGGCGGCGCCATTTTCTACGCCTCACTGAATCATATTGCATAGCCTCGCGCAGATGTGTCAACTGGGAGCACTGAAAAAATTTCATTGTTTTTTTTATCAGCCCAATTTATTTTATTGGACACCACTCACAGCATTACAAATTCACTGTCATTCTGAATATCTGTCAATCAAAATATGACCTAATTGACAGATACATTCAAATGGACCACCCATGTGCATGCAATGGGCACATGTAATTTTGCAACACAATAGGTTGACTACATGCCACAGCTCAAGCACAAAGCAAGTGTTTTTTGCTACTTAAAGCAACCATTGTCTCCTTTGAAAACATAATGGCTTTTGTCTGGAATTAAGTGAGCACATGCGAAAAGTTTTGATGCCAAATATCATGTTTAGTCTTGTTTGGGATGGCTCAAGCTTCTCAAAAAACAGTGAGAAAAACAGCATTACAATTTTTCTATGGTTGCACAATGCAGAATTGGCCAAAGTATATCTGACTGAAAATGTATATACAGTACTTGTAACAGAATGGCATACCTCCAATAGAACGGCAAGTTTTGACACATTTTTGCACTCATGAACAGCAGCCTCAATGTAATGGCACTTCCCATAGAATGGCAAATAGAAATTACATTGGGACGGTGCCAAAACACATTGTTTGAACTGATGAACATTTGTTTGAATTGATGCTCTGATAGTCAAATCTTGTTCATGCTTCACTAAAAACACTATCCTCAAATAAGTAAAATGTGTGAAAAATATTAGTGAAATAAATAGAATGGCAGCCTCCAATGGAACACCACCTACAATAGAGCAGCAGGAAAAAAGTTGACAAAAAACTAGAATGCGCTCTTCTATTAGAAGAAATACAGTAGTCATGCTTCTGGAATGAGTGAAGTGTCACACAAATTTGACAATGTGGACAAGTTGTTTAAGATTTTACAGGGCACATGTTTGGAATCTTGGCTAATGCTGAGCCTTGTCAGTAATAAGTTTACTGACAATTAAATTTGCAAATGACGAGTACTGTAAGTTTACTTATCATCTAGAAGTCTACCCAGTACTTTAAAATTTGTAAGTGAACAGTGCATTACTGCCTGCAGTGAAATTTGCAAGTGAAACAAGTGTGAAGTGGCAAGCAGTAAATGAACTTACATATAAATAAATATAGTCAGTAAAGTGGCAAGAAAATTTATCTAGATCTAAACTTTTTGAAGAAAACACCACTCACTTAATAATTCACTTGTCAATCCACTTAATCGACACCAGGCTTGTCACTTCAAGTGAGCACCCCCCCCCCCCCAACATGCCACGTCTGCACGACTGCAACCAGCCTGGATTCGATACCCGATCGCGTGTCGCAATCGCCAATGCACCGGCACCGGGCACCGATTTCGCCCATGCAAACAACCGAAATAAAGCCATGCGAAAATATTTTCCGCGGTTGAAGGTGGGGAAAAAATGCTAATAGTGTTGCGTAATGTAAATAGGGGGTTTGGGGGCCAATTCGGGGGCGGAGGTTAAAACAAAAAATGTTTAGTAGTTAACAACGCGTAGACACGAGATAAACGCTGGAAAATAAAAAATAAAAAACCTAGAAATTTTAAAATTGCGTGGAACCTCAACACCTTTTTACAAACCACCCAAAACACGTTCAGACACCATTTGGAAACAAACCAAACCAGACACCAAAGCAGTCAATTTTGTTTGTTGACAGGGCGCACACGCCTAAGCATCCATGTGACACGTCGAGTTATGATCTATTAGGCAGCAAATAGATGGCCTATTAGCTGGTCTGATGTCATGCCGCACGCGTGCGCTCCAGGGGCTAGACCCAATTAGAACGTAGGGTGCACGTAAGGCGCCCGAAACGTGAGTAAGCGTTGAGAATTGCGCGGATAACGCGAAAATTCACGCGTTTCCACGCGTGTCGGGCACCTTACGCGGACCTTATGTTCTGATTGAAACTGGCCCCAGCGACGGCTGCCAACGAACGGATTTTCTAGTGTAAATACTGGCACAAAGCCTCTATTCGTGATAGTTGTATATTTATTTGCTTTAAAGAAACGGAATGGAATGTGTGGCAAAACAAGCACGTATCCAAAGGGGGTGGGGGGGGGGGGTTGCAGCGTGGCAGGCCTGATACGCACACATGCCCGATACGCACATATGCCCGTTTTTTTCACTTGACACTTTTTCAAGTGATTTTCAGATATGAGTAAGGTGAAAAAAGTTGCGCAATGACATTAGTGAACTTTTTTTCACTTCACTGATATCTGAAAATCACTTGAAAATGTGTCAAATGAAAAACAGTGAAAAATGGCTATTTTTCACTGTTTTTTTCACTTGACACATTTTCAAGTAATTTTCAGATATAAGTGAAGTGAAAAAAGTTCACTAATGTCATTGCGCAACTTTTTTTCACTTTACTCATATCTGAAAGTCACTTGAAAAAGTGTCAAGTGAAAAAAACGGGCATATGTGCGTATCGGGCGCGTGTGCGTATCAGTGCACGCCCGTTGCAGCCCCCCTTCTCGAGGTGAGACCTGAAAACTCGAGGGGAATGCAACTTTCGGTCCATTTTCAGATTGTCCCCTAACCGGGGGGTTGTCCATGATCCCGGTATAGTCAAGTCCAAGTGAAAAAGTCAGGTTGGATAACAAGTAGTTTAATCTATTTAGAAAGTTACCTGTCACTTACAACTTTACATACCACTGACAGCTTTGTGAAATTGGCAGAAGCTATATTCATAGCACTGCTTTGTCTAGATATGAAATAGCATAGGCTAGGGGTGGTCAAAATTAGAATAGATTTTGGAGCACCCCAATTTTAAATAAAAAAATGAATTTTTGTCAAATTAAACTAATTTGTATTCACAATGTGCCTACACACACTAGTTTTCACCGTGACTTCGTGTGAAAACTGAATTTTTTAAAAATGGAAATAAATGAACACGGTTGAATGATTTTTAAAAATTTAAATTGGAATTTGAATTAATGAAAGTTAAAATTTGAAAATTTTATAACTAAAACACATATAGCATACAAAAAGAGTAGGCTGGATGTCGCCATGTGGCCATTTCAGTTTTCACATCGGTCACGGTGAAAACTAGTGTGTGTAGGACCAATGTGGCGATATAGGTAGATGAAACTCACAAGCTGCCTGGGATGTCAATTGTCAATGTCATGCAATCAAACGAGACATCGGAACAGATTTCTCATGCCTAATCTGAGCGCATGCATGCCTAAAAGCCCGGCTATTTGTTGTGCCACCTATTTACGGTATTGCAAATTGTTTCGCGGCGGCGACAGGTGGATAAAAATACACACGACATAATTATGACATGCAGTGACCCGGGAAACGCGGATTTAATTGTTGTCACAAATATGACCTACATTGCACAGGTGACGCAGGTGTCATGCGAGGATGTGACAAGTCAAGTGACAAGTAAATAGAAAATCACATGACAAGTAATGAGTAAAGTGTGACATGCTATCATAACGTCATCGTGAAAAATTCAATTGTCCCAAAAAAAACAAGGAAAAAACGTTTTAGGGACTTATAAGTAACAGGTATTTTTATTTGACAACTGTTTGTCACTTAAAAGTTTAATTGACACTTTACTACTTATCATTCCCCACTTTTCTTGTCACTTATCCACATCGGAAATAGTGCCAGAATGTACTTCCAACCAAGGAATAGTCTTCAAGCAGAGTTGTTAGAATTACTGAACTTTTTTAAAAGTATATGTAAACGTAAAGTATTTATTTTTTACTCACCACAAAGTATCAAAAACGTAAAATACTTATTTTTTACTCGTACGCACGCGTAAATGTGAGTACAAAATTTTTTCCCCATTAAAATGCAAAAGCGAGCACTTTTCTTCATAGAATATGTAGAACTGGGTACGTTTTTGAAATACAACCCTCAAACTAACCCTACGAATTAAATAATTGACCCCCTGTCGAAAGCCCCCCCCCCAAATTGAACGTAAATGGAACGTGAATATTAAAACCTTCAGTTTGTGTTCTGTGAAATGCAGAACACATGTTTAAACAATGACCAAGTCTCGTTAGAACAGAGTATATACCATCTATATTTACATACATATATATGTAAGTCAATAAAAATACTCTTATACATGAAGCTTGTTGTTGCATTTTTCTACCTCAGCGTATGTTACAAAGAACGAATTAGTGCTGAGAGTTCTGAAACATTCTGGCGAAAAAAAACCCCTCGAAATACCCGCCCTTGTTTATCTCACCTCAAAATTTTCACTATAAAACAATCACTCCCAGTCCCAGGGGTATTTCGAGGAAATATAGTAAATTGCAGCGTAGTCACCTTATAAATATGTGCCAAATTGAATTCACAGAAATACATTTTCTTTACGCGTATGCCTCAAAAATGTACGCGTACATGTGAGTACGTTACTTTTTTTAAAAGTATATGTAAACGTATTTACAGCGTACTCGCGTACGCGTATTTTTCGAGTAAACGTACGTACCTTTTAACAACTCTGTCTTCAAGAAGGTAACTCTGAAACCAGTGCACATGGAAAGAGAAACTCAATCTCATAACCACAGAAATGTATCCATTCATGCAGACCAATGTTGTCAAAAAGTATTTACTCCTACTTTAAAAGGGTATATACAGGTACTGGGTACTCACAAAAGCACTTGCACTTGTGTAGGTACATTTACCTGTACGTTACATACTTTTGAATATACTTTTTCACAGTATCTGAGTCCAGAAAATAGTTTTTATGCTATTCACTATGTATTCACGATGTCTGTATGGAAAGGAAAAAAGAACAAAACTGAATGTATTTTTTGGGTGGACTGTTTGACAAAGTATGTTCGTTTCACATTTCAGCATAAAATGACTGCATTTTCCAGAGTATAAAATGGAATCTGTTTCTTGTTACATTTACATTTTATTTTGAGTAAAAATGTGATAAATTCATTTTTATTCACATTTTCCATGTCAAAATTTTTGTTACCTTGTCACGCATCAAAATTTTTGTCTGTGACTAAAAAACACAAAACACTTAATCTTCACATATATTTCTCAAAAAGTTCCCTATTTTTAACAACTCTGATGCACATCTCGCACTTTCACGGGTCTTAAAATGGAACCCATCATTTAGTCGGGACGAAATGAAGCACATGCTTTGGGATTGCGGCGTAACCAAAAGTATGCATGGAGGTAAACTGCTTGCAACCCGAGCGCACGCATTGAAAGTGATGTGAAAGCGCCATGGCGCTGGCGCCTGGCGCCAACGCCAGAGTAGATTGGCGCCATGGCGCTATTTTTGTCGCTTACAGTATAAAAACGCAATGATTTGGTGCTACGTACGAGTCGAAAGACGCCATGGCGCTTTTTACATTACTTTGCATGGCTGCCTGAATATGTGAGAGTTGCTTTTGGCGACCTAGCCGCACCTGGTGCCAATTCCAAAAGCGGTCAAGCCTAGGGTGTAAAAAAATTTTTTTTACGGAAAACGGAAAGGTAAAAATTTTTCACTTTGCGGAAAACGGAAAGGTAACAAATTTTCCTGCGGAAAGGCGGAAACGGAAAACGGAAACGGAAATTTGACACCCTAGTCAAGCCACAAGTGTGATGCACAAAACCTCAAATTTAATTGTCAACTGGTTTACGACATTGGCCCTGCGCACACTAGTTTTCACACGAAATTTCGAAAACTCATAAATTAGCTTTAAACGTGTTTGAGTTTTCGACGCTGAGTCATTTTTAATCTCCGTCAACTGTAGTTGACGGCCACCTCATTGTAGAAAACTCAAATGCGTTCTAAGCTGATTTGTGAGTTTTCGAAATTTCATGTGAAAACTAGTGTGCACAGGAACATTACTTTATTTATCACTTGTCAAATTGTCGTCGCTTAATGCTATACGGAGTAAACACCTGCCAAAAATGCAAAAAATGACAAAATGATTCGATATATAGGCTTGTTCGGGGCGCAGAAGGAAGAAAAGGGAGAAAAATAGCTAAATGTATGTGTAAAATACCTAGTGCTTAGCACAAAAAAAATTGGCCAAGGTTTTCTAAAAAACTTTCTAAAAAACAAGGTTTCATTCTGTTGTGTTCAAATGTTTAAAAAAATGTTCAAATTTTGACAAGTTGAGGCATTGAAACTAGGGTTCAAACGGGATCCTGATCCCGGATCCCGTGAAATTCCGGGATTTAGCAGTCCCGATCCCGATCCCGAAACTTTTCAAATCCCGATCCCGATCCCAAGAAACTCCAAAGTCCGAGATCCCGATCACGGAAAAATTACTGGAAATTATCAAAAGTGAAAAAACGACGTTTT
This sequence comes from Sphaerolaimus hirsutus, assembly GCA_964036195.1. Lineage (NCBI taxonomy): Eukaryota > Metazoa > Nematoda > Chromadorea > Monhysterida > Sphaerolaimidae > Sphaerolaimus > Sphaerolaimus hirsutus. The sequence goes on along the minus strand of OZ038460.1, from coordinate 19,320,640 downwards.
TGCATGCAAAAAATGTGAACGCAAACCCCCAGCGTTCATTTTATGCCACGTTTCTGGCATCCAACAGTGTTTTTAGACCTTAATGAACAACTGTGGATGCCAAAACATTGGCCAAAATCGCATTCCCAAGACCCCAATCCCGATCCCGAAAAATGCCAATCCCGATCCCGATCCCGTGACCCCAATCCCGGCCAATCCCGATCCCGAAATCCCAAAAAACCAATCCCGATCCCGATCCCGAAAAGTCAATCCCGTTTGAACCCTAATTGAAACCAGAAACTCGCAACAGATAGACCAGGATCATGCATTTTATAAAATCACTCATTAATTGCTTAAATAAAGAAAAATGCTGCTTTTGAACTGAGGTTCAGCCTTTAAAAGCACTGGTGCACAGAAGAAAAAAACGCCTGTCAAGTGCACAGTTCTATTTATGACGATACCAGCTAAAGGTTATTTAAATACATCAACATTTCTGGGTGCAAGAATAATGTTTCCATTGTTTAATATGATTAATGACTTTGGCACACTAACAAAGTGTGAGTAGGGCACAGGCTTATCTATATAGTATGTATTATAAATATATTTACTGGATTTATGGATTACGATGCATACTGTTCTGACCGAATGCTATATTCACAAGGAATGTTACCGTAATCTTGATGAATAAGATCGCACTAGAAACTCACCAAATGCAATAAATTCGTCCATACTAATGATAAAAAATCGGTTTCTTATTCAGTAAAGATATGGTACACCTTACTGTAAAAAGTGGAACCACTAGACTATGGAGCTTAGGAGTCAATACCAGACATCGTGAATTGACAAAAATAAATGTCAAGTATTTAAACAAGATCATGAAAGCCTAGCCTGTAAATGTCTTGCCAAAAATTCGAAACCAATAATTAATTTTTAGCTGAAAGCTAATGTGCACAAGGTGACAAAAGCATCCAAGGCTGAATGATAATCTGAATAGTTTCAATTCAACCTGTCCATTTGAAATTCACCATGCCGCAGGGGTCTCGAATGGGGGGGAGGGTTGGGGGGGGGCTACCCCCCAAAAAAAACCCGCCCAGCTATCTAACTATCCCGGGGGCAAAATTTTGGGCTACTACCCCCTAACCCCCCCCCCCCCAATCGCTCACCTATCTACCTATCTGGAGCGATTTTTGAGAAACTATTCCCCAATTTTCGCTCAAAATCGCTATTTTTCATACCTTTTTATAGATTTTCACCTCCAAAATACTAGTTTTTGTTCTTATTATTATTAATAGTTAACTATTTTCAGCAAATTAAGTACTATATGCTCTTGTATACCCATTTTGAGCTATTTTACACCTACTTTTAGCGATTTTTCTCCCTTTTCTTCCTTCTACACCCTGAAATAGCGTGGATATCGAACCACCAAACCCCCCCCCCCCCGATTTTTTCCACCTATCTATCTATCTATCTATCCCGAAGGCCGCTCAGCTATCTATCCAACCACTCGGAGGGTCAAAATTCAAGATACCCTGCTATGCCGCCAAACAACCTCGTACAAGCAAACTTGTACAATTATTCTCAAAAATGGCAAAGAATGCTGAAATACAATACAATAAAATACCAAACAAACAGTACCACAAAAGTTGCAGAAATTTGGAAACATGCCAAACAGACAAGTATGCAGCCCCATTTCCACCAAGAATGCACTCAAGCAGAAAATGGATCAAGGCATATTAAATCTAAGATGACTTCCCAACTGAAACTCCAACCCATGAGCAACCGTAAATGATGGTAGATTTAAATAAATACTATGTGTGTGTGTGATTAATGTTGGCTATGGGGGTGGGTTCAGAAAAATGAGATTTTTTGGGAAGATTGATGTTAATGGAAGATACCTAAAATGTGCAGATACTTTCAGTAACTATTATATCTGTCAGCATTTTAACAGCATTGTATTTTTATATTTAATTATCACATCTAGGACTAGGGATGGCCGACACGTTTTTTTTCAACGACATGGTTATTTCTAACCCCCCCCCCGGTTTTTTCAAAAACAGGGTTTTATTTTAAAATAAAACCGTTTTTTTCTTCAAAAGCTTCCAGATATGGTCATGAGTCAACAGATACAGGTAAATCAGACAGGTGACAGTACAGTAGGTGATGTTATATATAGCCATAGAATGGCTTCAGAGCCATGGGATAGCATTATAAGTAGTGATTTCTGTCAAAAATATCTGTTTTATGTCGACTTATTATGGATATCGCCTTTTGTCGAACATTCGTGGCTTCAAGTGATGTTGGGTGTGGAAAAGTGCTTAAATAAGGTGATGTTGGGTGTGGAAAAGTGCTTAAATAAGGATAAAAGAGCAGGTTAACCCATTAGCAGTGGTGTTTCACACTGTACAAGTATGTGGGGGCTAGTGATGGAAAAAGCGCCAGACTTTTGGCGCCAAGCGCCAATAGCGCTTTTCTCACCCCCAGCGCCAAGCGCCAATGGCGCCAGAGCAAAATAGCGCCAAACGCCAAAAGCGCCATGGCGCTTTTCTGAACCTCAGCGCCAAGCGCCAATGGCGCCAGAGGGTAATGGCGCCAAGCGCCAATAGCGCCAGCGCCAAAAAATTTTTTTCCTGTACGTCGTTTGACGCACCGGCACCACTGATGTCGTAGTAGTCGATTGAACTTCCGCCATTGAAGTTCAATCAACCACTACAATGTTTTTACATTGTTAAAATCCCCTCGGATTACCTCCATGGGGGTTTATTTTCAATTAATTCAAAGGGGGAATATTTCGAGGAAATACGGTATATGCATCTACCGTATTACCTCGAATTATCCCCCCCCCTTGAATAACCCCCTCAAAATGGGCTGAGGAAATAATAACCCCCCCCCCTCGAAATCCCCCCCTCAGAATGATGTACGTCATGTACATAATAAATACGTCATGTATGCAATGTACATGATGTATGTTACTGTTAATTTGCATTGCAACTACACATAGACTAGTTTGTGTAGCTATCAACGTTTTATTGTACAAATGTCTCCTGTTTGGACACATTTATTACCTGTCTTGGGTATGCAAATGCCTACTATTTACTACGAAACTTACGAAAATTGCTGGCGAAATAATAACCCCCCCCCCCTCGAATAACCCCCCCTCAAATTTCGCTGGCGAAATAATAAACCCCCATGGCAGTATTTCGAGGTACTACGGTATACATATGCAAACTACTTTATATCTATCTGTGATGGAAATTGGCAGCAAATAATACACCATGCACATTGCATACATGATGTACGTTATTAAAAACGGGTGGTATTTCGAGGGGGTTAATTCAAGGGAGGGATAATGAGGAAGGAAATACGGTATATACATTTGACCCGAAATATTACCTAATCAATATTTAAAAAATATTAATGTCTCCTCACTCCCTTACTTACCTATATTTAACAATATTTATTCAGTTGTACTCAAAATTGCACAACTGGATTGTGAATTTTCACTGTATTAAATATAACCATTTTTCTAATCACGGTTGGCGCTTTTTTGGGCCATTAAAAATGCCAGCGCCAGGCGCCAATAGCGCCACCAGAAAATGGCGCCAAGCGCCAAAAGCGCCATGGCGCTTTCTCAGATCCCGGCGCCAAGCGCCAATGGCGCCAGAGCGTTTTAGCGCCAAGCGCCAAAAGCGCCATGGCGCTTTTTACTTTGGCGCTAGCGCCAGGCGCCAGCGCCATGGCGCTTTTCCATCACTAGTGGGGGCACATTAGCTGTATATATTATATACTACACTAACATATCATGGCTTATTATGACATAATAGCACAAACAAATGGAACATTTAATGCTAAAAATGCTCCAAAAGCAATGAAAACCACCACAAATGGTAAAGCGCAGGTGAAAGTGCGCGCTTGCGCGCAAAAATATTGCAAAATACCTAGTGCTTAGTACAAAAATTTTTGGCCAAGGTTCTTAAAAAAAAAACAGTTTCGATGGTCGGGTTTTTAAAAAAATAAAACGTTTTTTTTTAAAAAACCTTAATAAAAACCTTGGCCATCCCTATCTTGGACAATATTTTTATACTACATTAAGCATACTCCAAGCTTTGCACACGTTGCTACAGTAATCTGATGAAAAAGTGCTGTTTAGAATTCTGTCCAGGATTTTTTCATAGTTAAGCCAGTTTATTGTGTTGAAAAATAATCATTTTGTGGTTTACTATTCAGAAGATATATGGTAGATGTCCGTTAAAAGTATGCGATCCGCACGCTACACGTAAACTTTCAAAACGGCTCTACACACACAAATTTTGAACCGAAATTTGGAAAACTCACAAATCAGCTTTGAATGCATCAGAAATTATCAAAATAAGGCGCCTGTCAACTACAGTTGTTGGGTATAAAAAACTCATTTCGGTAAACTCAAACGCGCTCAATGCTAATTAATGAGTTTTCGAAATTAGCGTGTATTGGCACGATACTTTTGTACATATTTCAACATACGTATAAATACACCTATTGATAAATATTTCACTAAATAGACAATTATCAAAAGCACCATGAATTTTTCAGTTAAAGCTCGTGTTTGAAACAATAGGATCAATTCACTGGTAAACTGACATGGTTTAGACAAACTGAACTAAAGTGAAGCGGAGTAGAGGTTGCCAACAATCAAGAAAAATTAAAACCTAAGTGCCTGTCACTTGACACTTGACTTGCAACTTTACCAACCATGTGTCACTTTAGCACATACAGAATCGGCACCAATGCCGGGCCGACCCAAAAAGCCAGTTCCATATTGACCATAAATAAATGAATAGTAAACAGTCTCGCACAGAGGCTCTACACAGAAAAGAAGAAACGCCACTAAACTCGAACACAGCTCACGACAAAAGCCACCGAGCTACACAACTCTGGCTTCCAAAGCAACAAGTGGCACCCGGCCGGCCACAGGGGGGCACTTTGTAAAGTGCCAACCTGCTAAGTGCGCTCTAGTAATTATTATGGACCTCCAGTGGTGGTGTCCATTGGAAGCTATGTTATGGATGCATTGTGACAACACCCTCGTGGCTGCGTTTTGTATTTACAGGGTGGGTCATAATTTTATTGAGTATATACTGTATTTCTGCTAATAGAGTGGTGTACTTACAATGGCAGGGTAGGTTTTGGCTTTTTGTTTCACTCACGAATTTTTTTTGAATGCAGCCTTTAAAAGAATGGAGGTAGAAATTGTTGTAATAGTGCCAAAAGACAAAAAAATGTGAAAAATGGGTGGCAAGAATGTTCAAAACAATGTTTTAGAGGCAAATGAAAAATGTGTGAAAGATTGGTTGAAAAATCCAATAGAATTGCAGGTAAGAAAGTTGATGGAAAACATAGTATGGCACTCCTAATTGGAAGATTATACAGTATTGTTTAGGATCTCCGGATCTTGATATTTGAATGTTGTTGTTTTTGGTGGAAATTTTTTTACAGAAATTAAATGTGAAAAACACGCTTTGAAAAATTAAAACATCTCAACTAGAGATTGAAAGGCAATATCAAAATCAAACTCAAGTATATTCAAAGTCGATTTATGAGTCTTATTAAGGAGTGAATTAGCACATTAACATTAACTAGTGAATTTGAGAGTAAAAGAGCATGGAAATTAGTGATTTTGAGCGAAATTTGGGGCATAACTTCGTAAAAATACCCAATTTTATGTTTTCCGCGGACAAAAGTAATTTACTCATGAGTAGAAAAAAATTACTTTACGTTTTCTGTACTCAGCGGCGAGTAAAAAATAAATACTTTATGTTTCCATATACGTTTACTTTCAGATAAGTCAGTACTTTTAACAACTCTGCTCTATCGCGCTTATAGCGCAATTCACATTGGCGCCACACACACTGGATGTCAACTGTTTCGGTGTCAACTCGATTTTGGTTGAATTTAGGTAGCAGGACAATTTTGAAGAACACTTGCGGCAATGTCGAAGAGGAATTTATATTGCCATGTGCATTTGAACACGGTTTCGCAGCCCATAAACTAAAAATTTATGAAAAACTGTTGGCCCAGTTGACGGATCGTCAACTGGGCCAACAGTTTTTCATAAATTTTTAGTTTATGGGCTGCGAAACCGTGTTCAAATGCACATGGCAATATAAATTCCTCTTCGACATTGCCGCATGTGCCCTTAAACACGGTCCTGCAAGCTACAGTGCCATAAAATCGAGTTGACACCGAAACAGTTGACATCCAGTGTGTGTGGCACCAATGAACCACCCTGCACACTGGGCGGCCGCAAATTGAGCATGACTAAAGGCATTCGCGCGAGCGACCGGCCCATCTCCATCTCGCTCAAAGCCAATTTGCAGTTTAGACAGTATTTAGAAGATGCTCGAAAATGTCATACATGCTTGAAATTGCAAAAATAAATATTTGCGAATGTGAATTTGCGAATGTGCCTTATTTTCAATTTTGCGCGGCGGCAGACTTGCGAAGCGATTCGTTCAAGGTGGGGTTGGGAAATTTGGGAACTTGTAAACAATGTAATCTTCAAATAACATGCGATATTTTTAAAGACTTTTACCAGGTTAGCACTGAAAAGCGTTCAAAATATTTTAGCAGGACCCGTATCCAAAAATTTGCCCTTTCATTATACCGCCATGCTTCACAAATCTCATGCCCTAAAATACCCCGGTATTTTTTTATATACCAAAGCAAAAACGTCAAAAAAAGTGCCTACAGTAATATTTAGAATAATACTGCAACTACCATAAACGTTACCAAAGTAATTTTCCAACTATTTAAATTTTCGCAACTCCACAGGCATGGGGAAATTTAGATTACAGTTGACCGACTGGTTGAACGAAATGAAATGAAATTTGAGACGCAAAGTTGCAATTTAAGTTTAAATAGTGCCGCGCCGCGATGACGCCAGGGCTCAGATCCAATTAGAACGTAGGGCGCACGTAAGGCGCCCGAAACGAGATAAGCGCGTGAAATTGGCCCTAGGATTGGAAAAACTTACCGTGCCGCACCGTTTACCGCAATTTTTAAGATTTGTCGCACCGTACCGTTTACTGCAGCAAAATTGAAGATTTACCGTACCGAACCGTACCGATCCATCTGCCACCTTAATTGGACTACACACACTAGTTGACAATCAAAATGTCTGAGTTTGAAAAGTTGATAGATCTGTTTTTAACGCTATTGAGTTTACCGGGAGGAGTCGAAAAACTACTCATGACAGAGACGAGAACTAATCCATTCCGGTAAACTCAAATATGTACAAAACAGGTGAACCAGTTTTGGACTTTTCGGTTGTCAACTAGTGTACGTGTACCATTTTGCGCGCTCTGTACAAATCTTCAGCTTTCAATTGCGTGCAAATATTAAGTGCGCCCTAAGTTCTAATTAAATTTGGGACCAGTCACTTGTGTGACGTTCTAGATAATCTCAATATTAATGTTATTAGAACTAGATCCAAAGCGAATTTTGGAGCCTGTCAAAATTTGTCTAATATAGAAAAGCTCAGGGCTCGTTATTTGTAAATACTAGTGATGGAATGGCGCCATGGCGCCCTTTTATCTAGCGCCATTATTCCAAATGGCGCCGTGGCGCCCAGCGCCATTGTTTTCGATGGCGACAGAAAAATAGCAGTTTTGCCATGTTCAAACAGCATAATGTTACCATTTTAACATAGTTCATTTACTTTATGTTGTACATTGTAAATATATTTTCAGAAAGTGTGGCCTAATTGCTGGGTACAGCATGGAGTTATCAACTTCTTTCTGGGGATTTTTTAATAGTTCCTATCTGTCCAAAATTTGCTATTATGTGACACTTAAAAAAAGGGACAATCGATGTTGGAAAACATTAAAAAAGGGTGAAAATTGTGCGGAACCACTTCTAGGTATTGTTTCCGGCACCTGACCACTTCAAATGCTAGTCCTTCAAATGCTGCCAAAATACCTAAATATAATTGAAATTGGTTAAGCCAATGTACTTCTCTTTTGGATTTCAACGTTGGAAAAGCTCATATTGAACCACAACCGAACCCCGAAAAACACTTATTTACTGATTTTCTACTGTTTATTTATCCGCCCCCACGAAAAAAACAATTTTTCAGACAGCACTGGCGGTCACAATCACTTTTGCAAGGACATTTAAGTTTCACGAAATTGATATTACATATTTACCATTATTCATTCACTGAAATTTTTAAATGAAATAAGTGTACGCATACAAGCTAGGGTGTCAAATTTCCGTTTCCGTTTTCCGTTTCCGCCTTTCCGCAGGAAAATTTTTTACCTTTCCGTTTTCCGTTTTCCGGCAGCCGAAATTTTTTTACCTTTCCGTTTTCCGTTTTCCGGCAGTCAAAAAAATTTTACCTTTCCGTTTTCCGTTTTCCGGCAGCTGAAAATTTTTTACCTTTCCGTTTCCGTTTTTCCGGCCCATTTTTCCGTTTTCTGGCTGAAAAATTTTTACCTTTCCGTTTCCGTTTTACCAGGCCATTTTTCCATTTTCTGGCTGGATTTTCAGTTTTCTGGCTTTTTTCCATTGTTTTTCCAATCTGTATTTATCTTCAATTGGCTCATCCCATTGTGTTGTTTTTGTCTCTTGGAGCAGCATTGACAACTGGGATTTCAGGGTCAGTGAAACAGGTGCTGTGAACCCAATTGGGTCATATGCTGACACCAATAATTTATTCAAGTTTCATCTGGTTGGTGTTGTGATGCTGTCAATTTGCAATTTTGGTGTTGATATTGCCAGCATGTCAGTTTGATTTTATTTCATGCCCATTACTGCAACAATTTTATTCACCTTTGGACTCCTGTCGTTTTCTGCTATTTCATTCATGACTGATCTGGAGTTTGACAGCCATTCCCTCATGTTCATAGAACATTGGTTAAATAAAGCTTTGACTTTGTAATATAGTTCTAAAGCTTCAACTTCATTCGTGACACTCATGATGAAGTTTTCGACGTAAATGTTGTTTATTATCATCGCCAACTGGTTTCGTTCCCCTTCATTTTCTTCATATTCATTCATGTTGTTTATTGTCACATTTAAATGGTATTTTATGACTGCTCCCAAAATTGCTGGGCTGCAGACAAGTCCAAACAGTACACATTTAAAACAAAGTACTATTAAGTTATTTTCAGTTACTGGTTTTGAGGCATCTTTCAGCCAGAAAAATTGTGTGTAATCTCTAGCTTGGTCATGCAATCCTATTTCCAAAAATGCCTTTTCAATATCGGCAATTAATGCTAGATTGCCTGCCCTGAACCTCAGGAGTAGGCCCAGTGCTAATGGTGTTGTAATTGGTCCTCTAAAAAGGCACTCGTTGAAACTGGGCTTACCTGCTGACCCATCGTACATGATTCTGCATGATTTCAATTTGTCCAGCATGATTGCTGGCTGGTGTGGCAGGTAATGAATCCCCTTGTTGTCTGTTTTGTCATCACAGATCTCAATTATTCCCTTTTCTAGTTGGTCGTCCAAAACTTTTTGGTATTGTTCGAATAAGTTTGGATCTTTGTTGAATCTTCTTATCAGTGATTTAAACCACACCAAGGCTTCTGCTTTTCCTGTGGGCAGGTCACTGATACTCTCTTTATATGGCCAGTCAATATAGTATTGTTTGTTGTTGTCGTTGAATTTTATGCTATTTATTATCATCTCCTCTGCAATGTCATCATCAATTGCATAGGGGTCATCAGTGATTCCCACTGCTTCTAGACTGTGAAATTGTCGTAGTGTTTCCTTTCCTATGGCCACTATGGCTACTTTTTGATGATTTTTTGTTGGTTCAGTTAAGCTTGAACTACAAGTGAAGTTACAGGCATGATCCATAGTTGCAGAATGTACAGCTACCACAATCAAAGCCAAACAGGCAAACCTGCATGCAGGTTTTCCTTCTGCAAATTTGTCTATTACCGTGCTAATTTCACTTTATTTTTTTCCGTTTCCGTGAAAATTTTGCTTTCCGTTTTCCGTTTTCCGGCATTTCATTTTTCCGTTTTCCGTTTTCCGGCCGACAATTTTTTTTTACCTTTCCGTTTTCCGTTTTCCGCTGAGTGAAATTTTTTTACCTTTCCGTTTTCCGTTTTCCGGCAGAAATTTTTTTTTTACCTTTCCGTTTTCCGTTTTCCATAAAGTGAAAAATTTTTACCTTTCCGTTTTCCGTTTTCCGTAAAAAAAATTTTTTGACACCCTAATACAAGCCACGCAAAGAAGTTTTTAAAATAATTTACCTACCGTATTTGCTCGAATAATTTCCGTGGTGAATTATTTTTTCATAAGACTTTTTTCAGAGGGGGAATTATTCAAGGGGAGCGATTTTTATTTTGTCACAATTTTCAAGAGTGTTTCTATCAAGCCGCTTCACGAAACGGAAAATACCTTAACGGGGATTATTCAAGGGGAATTATCTCTCATCGTCTAACAGGGGGGAATTTTTTAAGAGGGAAATTATTCACGTGGGAATTATCCAAGCAATACTAATAGCGTTCAAATAATCTCGGGAGATTTATATATTTTTAAATATTAAAAAATATAACAAAATCTTACATTTATTTTTATTTTCTTCATGTTTATCCCGCGATACATTTATTTTATGAAAATATTCAAAAATATCTAATTTATATTCGTCTGATGGACATTAATATTTTTTCTGCGTGTTTTCAGAGGTTTAATTTTTTTAAATAAACTTTTTGAAATTATACTTGATTATATTTTCTGCAAAACGCACGTTTTTTTGGAACGCTATATACAAACGAGCACTAAGCAGCATAAAAAATAATTCGTAGAAAACGGACCGCTTTCAATACTGGAGCTAATTTCAATTCACCCGTCCAGTTTCTTCGCTTTTGTCATCTCAATCATCAATGAAATCATCTCATCAAATTGTCTCGCATCCATTTTGTCACAATTCAACTGATTTCCCTTCTGCGGCCTGTTATCAAAGCGTAAAATAGTCATCTGATATTGGGCACACACACGCTAGTTGACATCGCAAATTCGTGTCAACTCAATGTCAACTAAATAACACAAAAAGCCTTTAAAGGCATCACACTACACAAAAACAGTGAAAATCAAGTGTCATGATGTAAAATTAACTGTGCTGTAAATATCAGATAGAAAAGTTGAAAAAACAAAATTCACTAAAATTCAGTTGACATCCCTCGTGTGTGGCGCCATTGAGGTAAAAAAAAATTATAAGACGTGGCGCGCGAACCCCCGCCCCACAAAATTTTTTCTAGCTTATTATCCATCTGGAGGAGCGATTTACCATCCATATAAACCCCCGCGGGGGTTCACATCTACCAAAACCCCCTGACACCTGGGTAACACACCTGGGACAAACCGCCCTCCTACATGCGCCATTGAAATTTGCTCCAGAGCCATCGGGACCCCTGCGAATTAAAATGGTTCTACAGTGAAATTGGCGAAAAATGTATCGCGCGTTAATTGCGAAACACTAATTAATTAAAAATTGCGCCAAATATGACGGTGTTGATATTTTGGAAGTTTGAGGGGTCCATGCAACTTTGGAAATTTGACTGCATACTCCATCCGTCACTAAACTAATGAAGTTGAAAAACATACGTATACTCGGCGGACCGCATGCTATGTATTTTTCTGAAGGAAACACTCCATCATGACGTCATCCTTATTAAGATAAAACAATTCCAGCAACAAAAAAAACATGACGGGAAAAAACATTCCTCATTTGTACGTGACTCCGCCTTTTTTCTTTTTTGAAATATTTTTATTTTTTTGTGAAATGCATATTTACATGAGATCCAGCTCGCGCATTATCGACCATTTTTTGGGCGCATACTTTGCGGTACGCAGAGTATACCACAAAAAAACTATCCAACGATATGAACATGCAAAAATGTGAAATTGTTGATATTCAATAAATGGTAGATTAAAAGTTTTACAAAAAAACTGGACAGGTATGATCACAAAAACAAACGCAGTAGTTTTCTGTTGGGGCACGACGAACTTGTGCGGGGGTGGCAGTTTCTTGGCAGGGGGTCGCTCAATTTGATCGCATTCTAGTGCAGTTTGTTGCGGGGGTGCGGGGGTATCACTGTAAAAAAATTTCACTTAAAATCACATTTCTTGACACGCTCTGTAAAATGTAAAATGTCATACAAAGTGTCGAAAACAACGTAAAATGTCATGAAAAAGTCAAACGAACACTTAAAAAGTAGCAAATTTGACACTTTACATTTTACGGGCACCAGGTGTCACAGTGAAAAACCTCATCCCAATTAACCATTCCACACCAACCCATCAGCAGCAACAACACTACATTCGGCACCATCCTTTCCCTGCTCAGGCGACCCTTCAAGCACAAACGGGTCCTGGTGCCCGCCCGCTGCCGGGTCGCCCGAACCCGCTGTCGGGTCGCCCGAACCTGCTGTCGGGTCGCCCGAACCCGATGTCGGGCAACGGGTATATTCGGAGAAGTCGGGCGTTACGCCTCGCTTGCAGTCGAGAGGCGTGATTTCGGCCACGGAATGGAGACTGCATTTTTGTGTTGGTGTACACGGGTTTTTGTTGTTGTTGTTATTTTTTGTAAAAATGTATGCATGTCGATGAATTTTAGAGATGAATGAATGTTTGCAATACCGACATGTTTGGACTACAAAAAAACTACGGTAAATTACCGGTGAAATCGGACATTTACCGGTAATTACCGCTATGGTACGGTCAATTTTCTCACACTATTACACGCTGAAAAGTGAACTTTCCCATTCTAAATCCGTCGGGAATTGCACCGCACTATTTACCGGAAATTTACGCGCGACATGGACGGTGCGGTAAATTCGGTACCGAAACGGTACGGTAAACTTTTCCACCACTAGTGTAGGCACACCTTTGAACGAAGGTGATAATCTCTTCGCGAGTCGAGTGATCGGAATAGGGCACCCAAAAGAACGGGAAATTGCTGCCCTGCCTCAATCTGCACGGAAAACGTTACGCGTCAAAGATAATCAAGCACACGGGTGCGTAAATGCATGGAACGCTAGGGTTGGAAATCTATGACTGGCGGTGTCCCAATGCAGACCACCCAATCCCGATGAAACTCCAGTCTCGGTTCCGGTGAATGAAAATTCCGGTCTCGGTCCCGGTGAATGAAAACTCCAAACCGATCCGAACCGCAGTAAAAGTCATTCAAAATACCCGAAATCCATGCAATCACCTGTCGACGGTATTTCTCAATGCGGGTACGAAGCAGGGCGCGGCGCTGGGCAGCAGCACGGCCACGTTTTCCAGGGGCCAATTTCCAAAGTGGTTAAGTGACAAGAAAGTGGTAAGTGATGAGCGACATGTGACGAGGGAACCTGAATAAGTGACGAGAGAACTTTACATGTTTTTACATTTTAAAATTCATGTAGGTACGAGTCACATCCACTCACTTCCCTTTTCACAATTGACCTATCACACTTAACCTTAGTCACCACTTTTCTTGTCACTTTATCCACTTGAAGAATTGGCACCTGATCACCGCCCAGAGCGTCGCGCCACGACCGCACCAGCGCTTCGCATTTGGCTACGTTGCACACCTGCGCACACGACGCTTTAAAAAGCGTTATACACGCTAGTTGAGTTGACATTTGTGATTTGAATGTCAACTCGTCGACGTCAACTCAGATTTAAGTTTTCCCGTCGCATGACGATTTTCAAATAGAAATTGTCAAGTGGCTAGTTAGGAAAAAGCGGCATGACGCCGGCGCCTGTCACTGGCGCCAAAGGAAATAGCGCCATGGCGCTTCGCGCATATTTGCAATGGCGCCATTGGCGCTGGCGCGGGGCGTCGGAGAAGCGCCGCGGTGCTCGGCGCCAAAGTTCTTGCGCTTTTTCATCACTAGCCGTGACCCGTCAACTCAAATTGACATGGAAACCAATTGACAGCCACCGTGTGCAGTAGGGTGGCAGAATTTACCGTACCGTCCCTTACCGCATTTTTGGAAAATTTACCGCACCGTACGGCATTTTTGGAAAATTTCCCGTACCGTACCGCATTTTTGGAAAATTTCCGTACCGTACCTTACCTTACCGCGAACCGCACTTCAGATTTACCGTACAGTACAGTTTACCGCATAATTGGAGATTTACCGTACCGTTTACCGCAAGAGAAAATTTACCGCACCGTACGGTTTACCGCAAGGCCGTACCGTCTGCCACCCTAGTGCAGTGCCACCGACCCAACCTCGTTGCCGGACACGGCGTAGAGTCTGGTGCGGCCCAAATCGGTCGTGTAGCAGTCGGGTCTGCGCAGCGCCGCCACCCGCCGCAGCATGTCCGCGCTGACGCACACGCGTTGCTGTCATTGCAAATGGTTACCGTGGCTGCTTGAATAATACCCCCTGAATAATTAACCTCTTGAATAATTCTCACTGTTGAATAATTCCCCCTGTAAAACGAGTGGGGAAAAATGAGCCCCAGTGAATAATCCCCACTTAAGGCATATGATCAGTTTGTCGTGTCTCATTGGCCCCACACACGCTAGTTGACATCGACACCAAATGTCAACTGGTTCCGTTCCTAATTCAAAGATTGCGTTTTAACGTCGTTCGTTCACTCGTCAGCAAGCTTTGAATCGGGATCGGCACCAGTTGACATTTGGTGTCGATGTCAACTAGCGTGTGTGGGCCCAATGTGCCTGCGCACACCAGTTTTCACACGAAATTTCGAAAACTCACAAATCAGCTTAGAACGGATTTGAGTTTTCTACAATCAGGTGGCCGTCAACTAGGGTTCAAACGGGATCCCGATCCCGGATCCCGTGAAATTCCGGGATTTAGCAGTCCCGATCCCGATCCCGAAACTTTTCAAATCCCGATCCCGATCCCGAGAAACTCCAAAGTCCGGGATCCCGATCCCGGAAAAATTAGTGGAAATTATCAAAAGTGAAAAAACGACGTTTTTGCATGCAAAAATGTGAACGCAAACCCCCAGCGTTCATTTTATGCCACGTTTCTGGCATCCAATTGTGTTTTTAGACCTTTATGAACAACTGTGAATGCCAAAACATTGGCCAAAATCTCTATCCCAAGACCCCAATCCCGATCCCGAAAAAATGCCAATCCCGATCCCGATCCCGTGACCCCAATCCCGGCCAATCCCGATCCCGATCCCGAAATCTCAAAAAACCAATCCCGATCCCGATCCCGAAAGGTCAATCCCGTTTGAACCCTACCGTCAACTACAGTTGGCGGAGATCAAAAATGACTCATTGCAGAAAACTCAAACACGTTTACAGCTCATTTATGAGTGTTCGAAATTTCGTGTGAAAACTAGTGTGCGCGGGGCCATTTGAACAACAACGGCGTGTTATTGTGTTAATAAGACATATTTCATGGCATCTCATTTCATGGAATGAGCGATAGAAACGTGCTTGAAAATGTTGACGAAATAATAATTCATCTCACATTTGAGTTTACCATAATGAATTATTTTTATCTCCGTTAACAGTAGTTCACCGACTCATTCTGGTATACTCGGCGGACCGCAAAGCATGTGCAGAACCCTACCATAATTTTATGAATAAAATCTTGTGATAAATTTTGTAATAATATATTCCATAGTGAAAACGGAATATTATGATGAAAAACCTGTGTTATTTTTGGTTCATTATTCAGATGGGTTATGGCAGGTTACCCTACCAAGTGTGATGTCCGCCGAGTATCACTTAAATATGATGAAAATATAATTCACAGCTTTGGGCCATTAAACAGACAAATTTACCCTACTGTTACGGTTAAAAGGTGTTGTCCATCTGCCGTACGGGTAGTTTACCAGCCACTGGTACTTTACCGTTACCGTATCGTTTACCGGAAAATCCCATTTCGACAATTTGACCCACAGCAAAAATATCAAACTTCACCGCACCCACATCTAGTCTATTTGCAATTGTCTCCAGCAGTGACTCCTTGCCAATTGTGCGCACGGAAATCAAGAAATGATGGTCGTGCATGGTATTTATCAAGTCGCATATGTCATCTGTAGCGGTGGCGCGAGAAGTCACCTGGGGCCAATTTCAGAAGTGGGTGAGTGACAAGTAAATAAAGTGGTAAGTGGAGTTTCAAGTGGTAAGTTGAGTGACAAGTGGGGTTAGATTTCCAAAAATCCCTGAGAGATTTTTATTTGAAAAATATCAGAAAATATAAAACAAAGTAAGATTTTTATTGTTTTATGTTTTTTTTCTGGGATTTTTCAGAGAGATTCAATTTTATTTCATTTTACTTATTTATTTTTATTTGAGAGATTTCCAAAATACAAAAAATCTCTCAATAATATAAGATTCAGATTTATTTAGATTTTCCAGATTTTTCGAGAGAAATTTTATGGAATTTTTGAAAGACTTTGAAATTATTTCAGAACCCATTTTTAGAACCCAAGTTGACTATATATCCCATGTTTAGAACCCAAGTTGAGTATATATTTAAGTGACAAGTATTCAATCTAGATGATTCCTGTCACTTTTAAGTTTACTCATCACTTGGTTTGACCACTTGACATACCACTTGAAACTTTACTACCACGTACCACTTGTCACTTGACCACTTGAGGAATTGGAACCTGGCAGTCTGCATCCACTTCCCACATGGTGCAGTCAAGGTACAGGTGATCGATGGGTAACTGAAAAGTTTGACAGTGTTTGTTTGAGTACAAAGGAAAGGTGCTTTTAGAACTTAAACTTAAAAAGATGAGCTTAAAAAGTTGAGCTTACTTAAAAATGTGAGCTTAAAAAGATGAGCTTGAAAAGTTGAGCTTTAAAAGTTGAGCCGTTTTAAATAGTTTTTGCCCACTTTGCACTTGTTTTTAAGCGATTTTTTGGGTCTTTTCAAAAAGCGTGGATTGAATAAACAACATAATCGAGAAAAAAATTTTGCAACCTATACCTAGGTAAATAAGTCCAAATCCGAGTGACCACTGATTCACCGAGCCAAAAAAGATTGCATAAAAAACATTTTCCCCAAAAACAACCTCAAAAAACCTCTTCCTAGCCTCGTCACCCATCCAATGCGAGTCAATTTCAGCGCTTTCAAAGCGCATATCGCCCGTGTGCAAAATCCTTCTGGGACATTTTTGTCCTCTTGAATTCAGGGACTGTCCTTCTATGAGGAGGGCCACAGAACCGGGACAGTGCCTTGAATCTATCAGAGTTACGATGATTTCTTCGCACAATTCGGTGGAGTGCTGTGGGGGTAAATTGTGAATGAAGATTGAGGTGAAATGCGGTCAGTTAGACATAATTTTTAAATTTAAATTTTTTTCACACATTGTAATAATTGAATAGGTGGAATATTCACACCATAGTCGCTGCGCACACTAGTTTACTCAAATTTGAGTTTTCATAAATTAGCTTTGAACGTATTTAAGTTAAAATTGAAGTTTCATAAAGCAGCTTTGAATATTTTTGGTTAAATTTTGAGTTTACCTTGTAATCTTCAGTTGACGGAGATTGTAGGGTAAACTCAAAATTAGAGTTACTGCTTTTAGTAAACTGACACAGAGGTGTTCGAACAGCACGCTATAGTAAGAATATTACCATAATTTTATGAATAAGGACACATAAAATATGAAAATGACTAGAGACTCGATGTTTTCGCCCAACCGAGACTCGATTTTCATCGACTCGACTCAACTGGAAAAAACTCGGGGCTGTGACTCAAGCTCAAAAAAACTCCAGTTTCAAACCCTACCAAAAAAAACCCAAACCCTCACCAGGGGCACTTGCATTCGATGCGGCGTGTCCAATTCGAGCGGCTTGACCAGCTTCGAGTCGAGCCCCGGCACCAGCTCGGGCAGCACCGCCGCCGTCAATTCTGAACAATAAATGGGGCCGCGCAGCCACGACGCCGACAGACCTGAGGCAAAAATGGGCGGTGGATTGGGGTAGATTTGGTGGACAGTGGATGGGTGACGAGAAAAGTGGTAAGCGTGGGGATGTGCGGTGCTTTCTCAGAGGTGTTTTTTTGAATATAAAAAACGGTTACTATTTGTTTGTCTTTGAAAAAACTAACATTTTTGTGACTGACTGGACTTCTTGTATGGTTTACAGATAGTGGTATCGCGTTTTTGCCCAATCTTGACACAATCAAATATGCGCCAAGTTCGCACAGGGTAGTGACAATAAATACTTCTTTTTTTGTGTAATGGGATTGATAAAATTAGTGATAATTCAAAAAATACTGTATGCTTCCCTATAAAATGACTAGACCATGGGGGCAGTCCCACACGATGTAAAGTGTTAACTACCACACAGTCAACTAAGATTTTCCCACTCAACTTGCCACCACAACACCAACTCAACCCACCATGCATGTGGTCCGAGTGCGCGTGGGTCAAAAAAAACATCCGCACGCCGGGGGGCAGGGCGCGCCTGGTCCAGCAGTCGATCGCCAGCGACAGCTCCGGCAACACCACGCCCCCATTGGCTGGCACTGTGCCAACTCCAGCGCTGGCCAATGAGCGACGTTTGCGCTTCATGTCTGAGAGTCTGGAGAAGGGGGGCGCTACACACACTAGTTTCAACTGTTTGGTGACTGATAAAACTGATTTGACGCATTTGAGTTCACCGGAATAATGTGTCAGAAAGGTGTCCGTTAATTACAGTTGACAGAGGTAAACTCAAATGCGGTCAGAGCTGAATAATGTGTTTTCGGGGGGTGGGAGCGGGGGGGGGGGATAATTTCGGTAGTAAAATATTTAGTGTGTAGGCACGTTGTGCCTAAACACACAAGTTTTCACCGTGACCGGACCGGACGCGGGAAAACAGAATTTTTTTCAAATGCAGATTAATCAACACGGTTGAATGATTTTTTTAAAATTTTAATGTATTTCCACCCACGAAACTCGTAGGCGTTAGGTATATACGGCGCTACTAACACTGTCAACTGGTTTCCATGTCAATTCAGATTTTAGTTGACGGATCATTGGACAATTTTCAAGTGCACATGCGGCAATGTCGGAAAGGAGTTAATATTGGTATGTGCATTTGAATATCGGTCGGAGACCCGTCAACTAAAATCTGAATGGAAATCGGTGGGCAGTTGACACCCGTCAACAAGTGCGTGTAGGGCCATCAGATTATTATCTAAATCGTGAGCATCTTTGGGAGGGTGCATCATTTCAAATGCTAGTCATTTCGTATGCTGCGGAAAAGCTCACTTCAAATGCTGTAGTGCCTCATTTCAAATGCTACTGTTTACAGTGTGTATGCGGCATGAAATTTCGTCATTCCGCTCATTTTTCACGCTTAAAAATCCATATAGCGCCATATTAAAATGCTCACTCATGCTTTATTTTGTCATGAATTACACTCTTTCATACGTATTTTTAAGTGAGACACCATGAGTGCATTTCAAGCAAAACCTTGTGCAATATGGTGCTGCAAAGTGCACGAGGATTTAATGCTGGCATACGAAGTGATGCCTTACAGCATCCGAAGTGAGCTTTATGGCAAATTCTCTTGCCAAGTGAAAAGTTTCAGATTCTCAGGACCATACCCGATCGCTTAGATTTTTTAATGATAAAAAGGATGGGAAAATCGCTGGAAAGATCAATAAAAATTGAGTCGTTTGGAAGGGCATCCGCAACTTTATACATTTCGCCAAGTGACATTTTTCTGGCTAATTTTTGGTAATGATATTTATTCAGTGGAAATAACGATCCTTAGCTATGACTAAGGCAAACACAACATGTAATTATTCACAACAAAGGTGTGTTTCCCGTAGTCGAAGTTAATGTGGAAAAATTTACCGGTAAAAAATAAAAATTTCTCGTCCCAGAAACGGTCGAACGTTGGACAGACATTTACCGACTGTTTCAATTAGTTTCATTGACAATGTTTTAAAGCGGTAAATAGTCACTGGATTAGAAAATTAACAATATCGACAAAAATCAGTGTTTTAGCAACAAAACCCGCAACAAATACAATGTACAGTAAAAATGTAAACACACTAAAAATACTTTACACTTATTTCATCCTCGGTTAAACAGTGGTGAGACAAACTTTAAAATGCACCCTATGACAAAAATCGAGCTGCTAAAGTTAACTCGTTCACGTAAATAAATACTTTTAGTGGAAGATATTTACATTCATCCAATAATGATCAAAGGCGTCGAACACACTAGTACACTACCGAAATTTTGGAAACTCGTAAGTCTGTTTCGCACACACTTGTTTAAGCACCAATTTATAATTGTATAATTATCTACCAGAATGACCCTACACAAACTAGTTGACAACGACATCCAATGTCAACTGGGCTGACTTGTGTCGATTCAGATTTTAGTTGACGGGTCGCCCGACCGATGTTCAAATGCACATACCAATATTAACTCCTTTCCGACATTGCCGCATGTGCACTTGAAAATTGTCCAATGATCCGTCAACTCAAACCTGGAATGGGCCCACACACACTAGTTGACATCGCAAATTCGCGTCAACTCAGTGTCAATTGAATAAAACAAGAAGTTTGTTCCTGTTAAGTGTGATGCTTTTTACAATGAAAATGAAGTGTCATGATGTAAAATTAACTATGCTCTATCAGATAGATAAGTTGAAATCACAGTATCACTAAAATTCAGTTGACATTTAGTTGACACGAATTCAGTTGACATCCAGTGTGTGGGGGCCCGTTGATACAGAAACCAGTTGACACCCAGTGAGTATCGCGAAAGGGTAGTCTGGTCAACTACTGTTGATTTCAACCGAAAATCATTCATTCTGGTAAACTCAGAAGTGATCGAAACAGCTTTGAGTTTCACAATTTTCGACGGTGTTCTGATGTGCGTGGCAAAAATCTGTCACAGCAGACTGAAAAATATAAGTTGTACAGTTCAACTATTAGGTAGGTACACGATATAAAAAATGCAAATGTAAATTGTGAGAGTGCGCCGAGTTTACGAAACGTTATTTACGAAAATTAGTTTTTTTTCTCGGCAAATATATGTACACAGCCTGATTAAATGTATTTACATTCAGAAAATATACAAAATATAAGCTATTTTTACATTTAAATATTTTGCCAGAATTTTCCATAAATATTTGACTATATTTTTTTTGAGAGATTGTCCGAGATATAAAAATAGCTCATTTATATTTCACACTAGCCACCATTCACGGCTTTACCGGAAAATTAGCCAAGTCCTTTATGTCCGGTTTAACATCAGCTAAACTATTAGAATTAGTCTGCGCCGCGGCGGCACCCAATCTACTCACTACCGTACTAGCTACCAGACTTGTCACGTGCTCGTTATCACGGTGCGGTGCCGACACCGGTACCGTATTCACCTGTACCGGTACCGGTTTGGGTTCGTAGTCAGTCATCACTACCGTAACCCCGTTTACCGTAACGGCGATGGCGCGCGCGCTCTGCGGGTCCACCAATTGTAAAAGGTGCGACTCGTTTTGTGCATTTTGTAACGCATCCGATTGGGGCGTGTCTGCGTTCGCGATAGGGATGTAAATTTGAATGACCCGACACCCTTTGTCGGGCAGCCCGATTTATTTAGTAGGATCGTAAAGTATAACACGCCCGATTTAAATTGGTGCATTCAGGTTAGGCTAGGGAAAGTGTACCTAGTCTGGTAAACGCGGGACCGTAGCGTTTCGCATTAAATAACGGTAAACAGTACCGAAATTTTGACATTCAGCGGCAATTTTAATACCAGTACGGTGCGCCATACATATATGTCGAATACGAATCGATATTGAGTGCAAAAAGCAATAAAAAATTCAATAACCGAGCAATATCAAATCACACCTCCAAAACCCCACCAACCAGTCATGGAACTGCTCGCCCTAGAATGTCTACTTTTACTGGTGCTGCGCCGGCCCCGCCCCCCTCTGACCCCGCCCCTTTTGCCGTTTCTGCGCTGCGATGGCGTGCTCTTGGCTCTGTGCCGAACCTCGTTCGAACAACCGTCCGGTCCTAAAGGGGGCGGAGTCGAATGGCGAGATTGGTGGTCGGGAGATCTGAAAAAGGGGGGTTTGAGAGTGAGTAAATATGGGTGAATTAGTGGTCTAAATAGATTTTTCGGAAACTTTTCGGGATAAGGTTTGAAATCTCGGGATCGGGATCAGTTTTTTAATTTTCGGGATCGGAATTAGGGTCTCCGTATCTTTGACAAAATTATGGCACTACGGGGTTTTCTTTTATTTTTCGCAAAAGTCTAAAAAGAACACTAGGGATTAGAGAAGTGGCATAAATTGCCCGTTGGATGTTTCAATTCACATTTCTCTCAGTGTAGAAAAGTCATTTGCCAAATTTTTCTGGGATCGGGTTTGGGGCATTGGGATCGCTGAATCCCGAAATCGAATATGGGGATCCCGTTTGAACCTAATATTACTAAGGTTAATATTACTATACTCGGCGTACATGATACTCTGCCCTCGCACTGATTTATGTCTCGTGTTGGAAGCGTGCCAATGATTGTTAAATCATGCGATTTCCATAAAAAGATGAAAAAATTGATCGATGTGAATATGTTATTGAAAAACATTATTCAAACAATCAACTTTGTCATGTTTTTATGAAACTCGCACGCGTTAACCATCGTTGGCACACTTCCAGCGGGAACCACGAGTGCAAGGTGTAAAGTAACCCGAGTATAATAAGGTAAATATTACTTAGTAAAGTGGCAATTGACAATTTTTGAAGTAAAAATGGAGAAAAAAGTGGAAAGTGAAAAATCGGTAAAATTGCCAAAAATGTGATTCGCATGGGGGGGGGGGGGGGGTGAAGCAGTAGAGGCCAGAACGGTCGCTTTGACATAGACACAGGAGCCCACAACTTTCTTGAAACATGCCACATTGTAAACAACCAGCAAGTTCAAAGTAACCCCCCAATTGTCGACCCCCACCACAACCCCTCACCTGGCAGGGTGGGCTTCATTGTCGCTGCTGTCGTCTCTGAGCTGCGAGCTGCCGGGCGCGGCGGCGCGCGGCCGCCGCCCTCCCCTTTGCCTGCCGCCGCGCTTGTCGCCCGCCCGACGACGGCTGCGATTCGGGGGGGGGGGGGGTTTGGTGGGGATGGGGGTGGAAAAATGCGTTTTTTCGAGGGACCCGTTTGAAAAAACGGTTTCTATGATTGGTTTTTAAAATGATAATACGATAAATGGATTTAAAAACATGCTGCAGACGTATTTTAAAAATAAATACTGTGCGTCATGCTTTGACGGAACGGTGGAAAAACTCAACTACCCACTTGTTATTTTCCGCGTTGCCCTGGCTGTTTTCGGAGGCGGAGCCTTCGGAACTGTGTTCCGCTTCGGAAGAACTGCGGCAGGCGTCCGAACTGGCGTAAACGGCACCAGTGTCGTTTTCTGGCGCGCCGCCAGCGCTCGTTCGACGTCTGTGGGTAGGCCATAGCGATGAAAAAATAAATATGTTTAAAAAATATTTGAAAATATAAAATATATATATATATAATTTTACAAAAGATACAAAATAGAACGTTTTTCTATGCTTGTGTTTTATCAACGGTTTGAAAAACACCTCTACTAACTGAAGACATGTAAATGTGAAGAAACGTGTCTGAAAATACTTGAATTGAAAAACCATTTCAAAATGGCGCACCGCACACTGAAATTTTGCGTTCAGCGTTCGAACGTTTTTGCACGCTGAACTACAAACGCTGAAATCGATATTTAAAGAACAGAACGTTTTTGAGCGATAAAATATTCGGAATTTGCAATATTTAGTGAAATTCGCGTGCTAGCCGAATTTATACGCTTCAAAAACGCTGTGTTCTTCAGATTTAGATTTCAGCGTTTGTAGTTCAGCGTGCGAAAACGTTCGAACGCTGAACGCGAAATTTCAGTGTGTGGTGCGCCATTGAGTCACTTTAATGAGGAAAATCACTTTAATCAAGTAATAACCATCACTCAACAAAACTCCAATCAACCCCCACGAACTTTTTGCCAGCGGACGGCCCCCTGGGGTGTTTGGGGGCTGGCGCGGCGCCCGCAGCGGCAGCAGTTGTTGCTGCGGCAGCAATTGGCACCTTGCCAGTGGCGAAGGCCTCCATGGCGGCCGCCCGTTCGACTACCGATGAAGTGAGACCCGGCTTGCGAGTGGATGTGCCTGGGTGGGGGTTGAATTTTTATATAGATACAAAAATGGGGGGGGGGGGGTGACTTTTTGCGGGTCAGTGGGGTGTAGTCATGGAGGTTGACAATAAACACTCCAATTGAAAACATTTTAATTTGTTTCAATTTTAAGCCAAGATTTTTCTAGCGTAACAAGTGTAATCTTTTGCCCATAATACTGAAACAAAGATAGTACATCACTAATTTGATACCAGGATTGAAACATTAATTCTTATACTCGGCGGACATCACACTTGGTGTGGAAACATACCATAACCTATCTGAATCATGAACCAAAAGTTATACAGTTTTTTTCACCATAATATCTCGTTTTTACTATGGAATAATTGGGGAGTTCCATTCTAAAAGTTAACAAGCGCCAAATCCAGAAAATTCGAGTTAAGCGTGGAATTGACCTCCACGTATAGTTTTTCACATTTTAGAAAAAAATCAGCGTTATAGTCCATTTCGTTCCCGAGATACAGTGGTACCGTTTTTCAGAAAAATCACAATTTTCACATCGAAAGTGCACATATCCATCTCAGATCCCCTATGAAAAACAGGACTTTCATTTCGTAAGTGCACATATCCATCTCGGACCACCGGAGTTTCATTTAATAAGTGCACATATCCAAAAAATAGTTTCATTTCCAAAAATGCACGCGTGCTTCGGCGCGGCCGCGAAGAGCTGGCCGGAATTCCCATACAAAAAAAAGTTTTATTTCCAAAAATGCACACGTGAATTTCCAAATCTATTTTGCACTATAAATCAAATATGTGTGCATATATTGATCTGAAAATTCAGGTAGAGGTACTTTTAAACACGGGCTTTGCAGTGATGTGATTCGTTTTATCCTACGATGCACCGTTCAGAAGTTATTAACCATTTGATTTCAAATGTTCAGATTTGTTCCCAATTTTGGGTGACTTACAAAATCTCACATAACTCCCTAAATATTTCCCGGCCAACAAAATTTGTGATTACAAAAATTGTAGAGAAATGTCAGATCTATTTAAGTGCGGGGCAAGTGTCGTCCCCCAAACATAGCGTCAAAGTTAAAAATGCGATTTTGAAAAATCGAAAAACTTGGATATATGCATTTTTAGAATGAAACTGACCAATTACGAAATTTCTCACATTTTATTCACCAAATTATGGTAGGATTCTGCAGATACTTTGCGGTCCGCCGAGTATACAAACGTTCAATGATAAAACCCGGGTCAAAATCAAATCTCAACCGCGCACACCAATCCAAACACCCAAAACTCCGCCCACACCAACCCTTCCTACTATCGCACATATCGCACTTGAACGCGCTGCTCTTGTTCTCATAGGTGCACACGCTGCACGACCAAGTCGCCGCGCGGCGGGAAGACGCCCCGCCGCCAGGCCCCGCCTTATTATCGTCATCGGCGGCTGAATTCGGTGCGCTTTTGTCGTCGGGCGGCTCGCAGTCCTCGTTGGAGCCGGACGAGGAGCGGGCGCGGCCGCGGCCCCGCCGGCAGCGGGTCGACATTCCGGGGAGGTTTTCGAGCGGGTTTAGAGCGATCTGCGTTGGCGATGTTTTGAGTGATTGGTAAAGTGCGAGAATTTTTTGTAGAGTCGTGGGAAATGTTTCTGATGCCTGTCAAATGTCTACAAAAAATGGACGGGAATTTGGAACTTTGTGTGAAATTCGTCACTTGACAGAGTTTGGGAATAGGTGCCCGCAGAGAAAAACAAACGCGAAACAACAAGAAAGCTCAAGGGCTGTGCTGGCTACCTAAAGTGCATTTTTAACAACCAACTCCTCCAGTAGCCGCATTGACATGTTTTTTTTGTATGAAGCTCAATTATTTTAAAAGAAAACAGCAACTTATGTCTGAACCTAACTTCCTGTTTTCTTTTCAAGAAATGATTATCAGGAGAAAAAAACAAAATGTCTTTTACTTTAAGAATACTTTTGTGACTTAACAATACTATGGTGCCAATTCCGCAAGGTACAAAGTGACACATTGTAATCGTTAAGTCAAAAAACTTCCGGAATTTTTCGTACGAATGTAAGACGCGACGGTGTAACTACGGAAAACTCACCTTGACAAACATGAAATATAGGATCCGATGCGGGGGAAATAGGACGGACCAAACGGGGGACGGTCATTATGTGAAGTTGGCACTTGTCCAAAAACCCGTATGGACACCCCATTTCTATACCGCCGTTGACGATGGTTAACCGGCCTGACATCGTAGTGAGTTGTTGTAGTTCCACTACACTGAACTATTTCCATGTATTTATTCTGCAGTTGTGTTTGTGTTGGGTTCACTTCTGAACCCCTAAACTTTATGTTTCAGCCTATCCTTTATAAGTGGCAGTTTGGGTGTATTAACCAGTTCAGTTCTTTTGCCCTGTTCTCATTGATTTTGACTAATAAAATCATTTTAACGTCTGAGGACGTGTTGCACGGCGACGGTGGTGGAAAAATCCAGTGGCCATTAGTGACCATATCCGGTGGCTTTATCGCATTCTGCAGACACGATCAGTTACTCAGACGGAAATCCTGTATCTTTTACTCTCGTTTGTATAATATGTAATCGTATCCACGTGGAAAATTAGCTTCATTGGAAAAATGCCAACTTCACATAATGTCCGCGATCCGATCAAACTACGGAGGCAGCATGTTTTGAATACAATTTTTCCTCACAAACATGACCAAGAATGTATCCAGTGCACACCCGTCAGCTCCAAATCATGACAAATTTTCCAAATTTCAAGTGATCTGGTGCCAGTCGCAGATCCTGCAAAATGTCAAATGCCATGTAAAGTGTCAAAAGTCATGTAAATGCCCTATAAAATGGATGCCATTTTCCAGGGCATTTTACATGACTTTTGACACTTTACATGACATTTTACATTTTACAGGGTCTGGGAGTGACACCATACGGCAAGCACTGTGCAAGATCCACATTATTATGCTGCATATCACCGGGATGCTGCAGGATTTTCAGGTAGGACACTTTCATGACATTTGACAGGGTCTGGGATCACCCCCTGTTATAGCTACCGTATTTCCTCGAAATACCCCCCCAGGGGGTTTATTTTTTCCGAGTGAGAATTTTGAGGGGGGTATTTCGAGGGGGGTTAATTATTTCGCTAGAAATTTTTAGAAATCCCAGTACTAAATGGTCATTTGAAACGTACGCAGACGTCGAAAAATGCAACAAAAACCGCCATTTATAAGACTAACGACTTTTATAAGTGTGTAGACGTATAAACACTGTTCTCACATAACAGAGTCATTGTTTTTAACGTGTGTTCTGCATTGCCTCATGACAAACCGCATACGTTCTCTATACACTAAATGGGGGGGGGGGTATTTCGAGGGGGTGTTTATAAGTTCATAGTGTCCATTTTGAGGGGGTATTTCGAGGGGTTGTTTATAAGTTCAGTGTCCATTTTGAGGGGGGTATTTCGAGGAAATACAGTAGTTAGATTTGACAGCAAGCCTCATCTACACTGTTGTCACTTGGCAAGGCCAGTGACGGTGTGCGGTGCGGTACTTCCGATTGCTAAACAGATTCCAAGATACGAAAACTTGAAAATTGAAAATGCACATTCACGTAACAATTTTACAAAAATTTGCAATAATCTGTTTCTGTTTTCATGAATTTATTTTCTGTTGTCACTTTTTGCGTTTTATTTCAGCTTCTAACCGGCAAAAAAATTCAACACAAGCGAATCACAGGTACTCAGAACCATTGTGAAAATTTTTCACGTTGTTTATGTACAATACTTATGTCAACACAAGAATATTCTACAAAAAATATTTATGAACATGATATAAAAAACAACAAAATAAATCACTTTCTGGGGCACTGGCCGGCAGCGGAGACAAAATGGGAACAGTTCATCTGAAAGCATTTTAATAAAAAAGTAAAACAAAAAGGATTCCAACAATAATATTTATAACATGATAAAGGCTTAGATGTTAAAAATATATTTGTACCTAAATAAGTCTCAACATAATACTTCAATGCAAAAGTACTTGGTGTGTTCCAGAAATGGTGAGACAGTGTCACATTTCACTGGATATAACAGACAGAACTGTAATCATGTTAAATTTTCTGTAGATACAGAAATTCATTATGCTGCTGATACGCAAACTCCATCAACCTTATAACAGCTAAATCTACCTACATTCAAGCTTTTTATACCTATTTTAGAGCTTGTTTTACCACCTTTAGATCCAATTATGCCTACCATAGAGCCTATTATACCCCAATACAACTCACCGTATGCATCTTCTTGCAGATGAGCGTTTACTTGTTTGAATGTACTGGACACAGTATTTTACACAATCTGCCCACAATAGTCAAAACGGGGTATGGTATGCAATTCAAAATTGTCTGTATTTTGCAGATCACTGCAATCATTCAACATTTCAATAGTGTTATATTCCCATTGATTTTAATGCATTTTCTAATTTGATGTGCATGCAATAAAATCAACATTACAATGGAAAATGATGAAACATTTTGAAACATAAACATAAACGTTTTGCAGAGTTTATATTGATTCATTGTACTTCAGTTGGTAGTCATAGTCAGCAGATTGTAATCAAAAGACTAATTTTCTGACAAATTTTATGATTAACAAATAATTAATGAATGCTAATCAACCATGCTATAATACATTACTGTGATAAACACTCAAGGCAATAATAAGTGCCCTGTAAGGTAACGAATTGAAGACAAAGTCTCAACTCAAGTTCTCAGTATTTTTTTTACATACTGTCACTTAATAAGGATATTTTGAAGTATTTGTCCATAATCATTCATTTCATGCAGTCCCACATGTTGACAAAATAGACTATCCCACAACTTCTTGAACACACCAAGTACAATAAATACTTTTGCGACAATCACTCCAGAGGTGGTGTTCAAAATAAGTAAATGAACTCAACAAGCAAGAAAAGGAATAAAGGCGGGAAAATAAGACCACAGCGCACTTTGTGGCATTGTTAGGTGTAAAAAATTCCAGGGTCTCGACAAAATTAGCCCGACATTTTTTCATTTGTGGGTCAATCGACTGTATTTATGATTTTTGAAAATTATATGCTACCCGTTTAAAATCTACCTAATCCTTCACACTTCTGACAAGTATCTATTTATTTACTTACAACACATCGGGTAACCCGAAAAAGCGTGTCGGGCTAAATCAAATTCGATACAAACACTTTACCCTTCATACAGAATGTTAGAAACAAGTGACCAGCTACCGGGACATAAGTTTTGCAGTGAAACTTTCAAACATGTGCATATTGGATTTCCATCCGAAACTTAACTGAATAAAAACAACAACATTGGTATCACATTTGGCAATATCATTGCGACCATTGGACACTTTACAGCTGCCAATTCCACATGTTGACAAATGACAAGTCACATTTTTTTGGTAAAATATATGAGTCAAGTGGTAAGTAAAGGTATGAGTGATGATCGATTTTCTAATGAGTAAATACTTATCTTGTCGCATTTGCATATAGGTCCCATACACTAGGTAGTTGACAACGACAACATTACGTATCTAAATGGAAACTGGTTCCGGTCCCAATTGAAAGCTAACGAACGTGAACGTTACTTCTCTTGTATTAAACTTGTATTTAATTCAAGTGACACGACAAAGTTTACAAAAGTTTTTTTTACACATTGCATGTCTTATAAAATATTGAGGAGTAATTCATCCCGCGGTAACACTTGACATGCAAATTGGGACTTAATTCTTCGGTTGCTCGAATATGGAAAATTGTCATGTAACTTGTACTTGTCACAAACTGCGGAAATCGCCCAAGGCAATTTTCAACACCCAACTAATTTACCCATGTACATACCTTATCATCCATCGAATTTGTCATCCATTTGTCAAGCATTTTCCAAGAAAAAGTTTCACCTCACACATCAAAAATGTCAATCACCGGACATTGACAAAACTGCAAGTGAAAAAAAACGGTCGCAACGACAAATTGCACTCGTCCACCCGGCTCGGCGGCGCGGCGGCAAACATCAAAGTCAAATTCTAGTCACATACTCCTTATAATTGTCGCCGGTCTGCGGGGCGGTGCGCACCCTATCAGCCGCGGCGGCGCCCGACTCGAACTTGGGCTTGGGCTTGGGCAACGTGGCGGGCGGCTGCGACGGCGCGTGGTTCTGCCGCCGCTGCAGCGCCGGCGGCGGCGTCTCGCTGTCGCAGCGGCGCTTGTCGCGCTGCTCTGCCGCGCTGCCGTTCCACCGTTGTAGTTGTTCGGACTCCATCTCGGCTTGGTAAGCGGCCGCCAGCGCGGCCAGGCTCACAGGTTCGCTGCACCACTGCTGGAGGCGGTCCAGGACACTGTGGAATGACAGGTGGAATGGAAAATGTCATGTAAAGTGTCAAAAGTCATGTAAAATGCCCTGCAAAATGGCAACCGAGTTGCCATTTTGCAGGGCATTTTACATGACTTTTGACACTTTACATGACATTTTACATTCTACAGGGCATTTTACAGGGTCCGGGATTGACACCTGGGCGCGCGCGTGGCTCTGCTGCGGCTGGCCGTCGCCCGGCGCCCGTTTGCGAGACGAGCGCACTGGGGTGCCGCCCATGCCCGTGGCGGATTTCTCCATGGAGAAAGTTACCATGCGCTGCCGCCTGGGTGCGTGTGCATGTGACAGTGGATACAGTGGAGGGTATAAATTTACCTATTTCCTCGAAATACCCCCCTCAAAATCGGCACTATGAATTTGTGGTCCGGGAAATGCATAACAGATGTTCAGGTAGTAGGGGTGGTTTACCCCCAAAATTGGGGGTGGCCAGCTATCAAAATGCAACAAAAACCACCATGTATAATACTCTGTTCTAACATAACACAGTCATTGTTTTTAACGTGTGTTCTGTGTTTTCCGGATCACACACCGTAGCTTTTGTCATTCACGTTCTCTATACACTATATTGGGGGGGGGGGGGGTGGATATAAATTCATAGTGTCCATTTTGAGGGAGGTATTTCGAGGAAATACGGTATTTCCAGCTATTTTGGCTATATAAATATATCTTAATATACCCAAACCCCCCAAACCGATCCACTATCCTTCCATCCAAAACAAACTCAAAACTCCCATGGTTGCACTCGCACACGTGTGCAACCCAATCCGTACCTGGCCATGGGGCTAGTACTACTGCCCGTGCTCGACGTGCTCGCGGTAGTCAGCACGGCGGGCCAGTGCTGCTGCTGCTGCAGGGCTGTCGGGCCGCCCGACCCGCTGGGCAACATCCCGTTGGGCAGCTGCGACTGTTGCCCGCCGGTGGCCAACTGCACGGGGTGTCTGCGCAGCGGCGGCGCCTGCAGTTGTCTCGGCCGCGCCTTGACTTGGTGCTTCCGCCCGGGGCCCGGCAGCTTGCCCGACGCGCCCGACGGCCCGACCGAGGGCCCTCCGATGTGGCTGCTGCTGGAGCTGCCCGCTGTGCCTGTTGTGGCGCCGATTGTGATGCGTTTGTGATGTTTCTTTTTTATTGCAAAAAAAACAACTGTTTTTAAACCATGTATTGATAATTCGTTCCTTGTATGTAATTTGTATTGAAAATGTAATTTGCAAACACGTAATTTTTCGCGTTTCTGACTTCACAGTCTGCACTCGCAATTATGATTGTCTCATGTTGGATGCGTGCCAATGATTATTAAAGCATGAGGTTTTTAAAAAAAAATTGAAAAATCCATTGTTGTGAATACGCTCACATATAATGTTACCACAGTGATGATTTTTTCAACTTTTTTAAATGAAAATCGCATGTGTTTATAACATCGTTGGCACGCTTCCAACGTGAAGCACGACTGTATGCTGCATAGTCACTGGAATATCAAATTCACGTCGCGATGACACATAGGGTAGGTAGGTGTATTCCAAATCCACCGCCCCCCCTAAACCCACCGCACACATAATTATGCAGGGCTAATCTACTAGCCACGGGCGCCCTATCTCTGTCGGGTTGCCCTCGTTCGGGCAACAAGTGACCCGACCCGGTGTGGTGCGGCGGCGGCGGCAGCCAGTCGTCCGAGCCGGTCGACGCGCCGCGGCCCAAGTGCCCCCGAGAATAATCGGGCGCGTAGCCTTGGTGTTGAGCTTCGTCTGGGTGTCTGCGTGGATTGAGGGTGATATGTGTGGGTGGGGTGGTGAAAAGGTATTTTTCTGGTTGGCGGTAAACGGTGCGGTGCGGTGGCCTTTTGAGTTTGCTGGAAATTGTGCGGTACGGTACATTTTATATTTTGTCGGTAACGGTACGGTACGGTGCATTCTGCTTCCTTACTTACAGTCCACCTACTACATTTACGCGGCCGCATAGTGTGCGCAGGCAGGTGTTGAATAGCGTTCCAAAAATGGCTGGGTTTTTTCAGAAAATATAATTTGTCAAAAATAGTAAATCTCTGAAAAACAAAATATAGTTAAATCTCTCTGTGACCAACGTAGATAACATATTGGTAAATGAAATATTTTTTATATTTTTTTTCTCCACAAAATATATATAATTAAATCTAACTAGAAAAAAAACAGAAAATATAAACAAATAAAAGATTTTAGATTATAAATAAATATAAAATGACCATTATATAATAATAAAAAAACAAAACAGAAATCTCCTGACATTTTTGTAACGCCAGTGGCGATTACACACCATGTCAAGTGACAGATAAATGTAAAACTACTTGTCACTTGACAAACTGGCCTGCACTAAGACCTTATTTGCAACGACATTACTTTTCGAAAACTACAAATTTTCCCAAAAATTTATAATTATCTATTTAAATGCCATATATTCCATTTATAATCATGGCATCCAATATTTCACCACCATAATCCCATATCACTCCAAAATTCCCCATACCAAATACCAACAAAATAACCCGCCACCCACCTAATCTGCCTCAACTGTCCATCAAACCGGTCTCTATCAACATCCCTTCTAACTCCGCCCATCTGTCGCATTTCCCACCCGCCCTCCAAGGGGTCGTCGGGGTCCTGGTCCACGCCGGGCGCGCACAGGTAGTGGCCCTGCCTGAGCACGTCGTGCGACGCGCACTGCGAGTGACCACTGGTCACTACTGAGTGACCACCGTCCACCCCTGGGGGCAGCAGGGACTCGCGCTCGGCTAGCAGTTCGCCTGGGGGGGGGGGTTTCTTGGTTTAGGTGGGGTTTTTTTATTTGATGTGTGTTTCTTGAGATTTTTTACTGATTTCACTCGGGAAGATTTGTCTTTTTGCGTGAAAGTGAATATGGTATATTCTTGAATAAGACGACTTTTTGAAAAGCTCTCGTGATACTGACGTTCAATAAAATATCCCCCTTTGAATAAATCCAAAGTCTGTCAAATTCGTATGACTTTTGATTTGCCATGACATTTGACACTTGACTTTACACTTTACAGGGCTCGGGACTGTCCTTGATTAATCTTGATTAATCACACTTGAATTTATTTCTCGATAATGGATCTTCACAAGAGTTTCTCGTAAAAAGTAGCTCCGATAAAACGTCCCACCAAAATATCTAATGACGAAAAAAACATTATTCAAGGATATACGGTAAGCGAAACGCATAACGCCAAGCACCGGCAGTGGCGGAAAGCAAACATTAAAATGCAAATAGCAAACTTTACAGGCGGCGGCCGGCAAGCAGAGAATGCATTGGGTTCAGGCACCAATTGCATAATTGACAAATTATGTCAATTGCCAAGTGACAGATTTTTTTTCAAATACTCGTTGAATTATTGCATGAGAAGTGAGCAAATGCGCTGTCAAGTTGCGGAAAAATTGCGGGAAAAGTTTCAGCTGAGTCAATAAGAAAAACTGCGGGTGATATTTCTAAAATGAAAATGAAAATGTAACTTTTCTTATCACTAAAAACGTTTTCGTCACTTGACAACTTGAACGATCGACCTTGACATTGAAACTGATTTAACTTCTCAAAACTTGACCGGGTGCGAGATTTGTCTAGGACAGCCTACGGTGCACAGGTATTGCGACATTGCGCTATTTCAGTAGTAAAAAAAGCATAACACATTTCACTCAAAAATCGCCGAAGCTTTTAACAAACTAAGCTTAAACAAAATATCATCTAATTTTTATGCATGTATTTAGGTAGGACACGGAGCGCATGCGTGGCTTTAATGAAAACGCAATGCAAATTTTTTTTTCAAATTAATTTTTTTGAAAATTCAATGCCGAATTTTTCTGAATTTTTTTATTCAAAATGTCTTTCAAAATATCTTTAAAAACTCAATAATTCGATGCTGTCGCATGTGCCCTGTAGCGAACAGATACGCAAGCCGGGTCTGGAAACTAGGGCACAAACGGTCACAGGGGCCGGATTCAATTAGGGCGTAAGGCGCCCGACACCCGGCACTTGAAATCAGGTGCACAACGCGTGTCGGGCGCCCGACATTGTAATTGAATTCGAGATCAGGGCCCAGATTTAATTGGGAAGACAGGCGCGTCCGGCAAATGCAAACAAACCCATATAATGATCGATTTCCATGCAAATTTAATGGACTCGATCGATAATATTGACTAAAAAAGTATTCATCGCAATGTTTTCCTTAACTTTTTTTATAAAAAGCGCTCAAATTGCTAAATTTAATCAATTTCCATAGAATGGCGATTTAAAACGCTTTTTACAAAAAAAATATGTTGGAATGATATGCAAACCTTGCTATGAATACGTTTTCAATGTTATCGATCGAATCCATCAAATTTCAACGGAAATCAATCATTATATGGATTCATTTGCATTTGCCGGGTGCGATCCCCTCCCAATTAAATCAGAGCCCAGGTGTCGGTGTGTATGTCAGCGGGGGGGGGGGGGTAGTGCCAAATCTACTGTCGGGCACCGGGCACAGGCCCAACACACCCCTGGGACTGCCAATAGCAGCCAAAGCGCCCGCCTTGCCCAACGCCTCATCCAGCCCGACACCGTGCCCATACTGCTGCTGCACCTGGCCGCCCTGATGCCCGGGCCTCTGTCTTTGCGCCGCCAGCACCACGGGCGGGTAGTAGCGCTGCTGTAGGGCGTCGGGCACGGGGTCGGGCTGCGACAGGAGCCCGCCCGTGCCCGGGATGGGGGTGAGTTGTTGGTGCTGGTGGAGAAGGTGCGCGCCCATTGACCGGCTAGGGTGGAGTTGCCGCTGGCGCTGGAGTTGTTCAGAGGCGAGGGCGGTTGCTGCGTAGTCAGAGTCGTCGGCGGCGCCGTCTAGTCCTGGGCGGGTTTTGGTTTTGATGTTTTTTTGATGTTGCCGCGACTGCGGCAGCTGTGCTGAATTTTGGACGGGTGGAAAGCACACGGTGCGCTCTAATTAGTGCTTTAATTGAATGTGATCTTTAAGAGACGCGAATAGTGGAAATCGGGTGTGATTTGCGGTGAAGCGATGTGAAACGACTTCACACTTTCTATACACTTTTGCAGCAGTTGTTCACAAGCATTAACTACCCAGGCGAAAAATCTGACGAAAAAATCACTTCCCTGGTGGCAGTCCCAAGCCCTGTAAAGTGTAAAGTTAAGTGTCAAATGTAAAGTCAAATGCAAAGTAAAGTGTCAAATGTAAAGTCAAATGCAAAGTAAAGTGTCAAATGTAAAGTCAAATGCAAAGTAAACGGTCAATTGTCATGCAAAGTTCAGTAATAAAATATTTTCTTTTTTGTTTTGATTGACACTTTACTTTAAATTTAACTTTACATTTGACACTTTACTTTGCCTTTGACTATACATTTGACACTTTACTTTGCCTTCGACTATACATTTGACACTTTACTTTACACCTTACAGGGCTTGGGACTGCCCCCTGGGGACTTCTCCCAGGATATAGGATATTTTATTTGTGTACTTTACTAAAAAATACTGCTGAAACGATCCTGCCATTATCCGTCTATGACAATTTTTATACCGTATTTCCTCGAAATACCCCCAGGGGGTTTATTTTTTCAAAGTGGAAATTATATTATAGGGGGGGTATTTCGAGGGGGGGCTTATTCGAGGGGTGGTATTATTTCGTCAGAAATTTTCACGAAATTCGTAGTAATGAGTACGCTTTTGCATACCCAAAACAGGTAATCAACGTGTCCAAGTAGAGTATATCTGGATAAATCAACGTCCATCGCTACACAAACTAGTATTTACATGTGTAGCTACGATGCAAACTGTGACCAACATATACATCATGTACATTGCATACATCATGTACATAATTCCAGACGGGGGTATTCACGAGGGGGGGTTATTTTTTCCCCAGCTCAAAAACACCTGGCGGTATTTCGAGGGGGGGGGGGGTTAATTCAAGGGGGGGTAAATCGAGGAAATACGGTATTTACGTTTTTGGAGCTAGTTTGATCTAAGTTTTTGAATAAGTGCATAAAAATGGAAAGTGGGTTAGATGTGTTAAGAACCTGGTGCATAGTATTACATCAGTAACATTTTTATTAGATTTATTTTCATTTTGGAAAAGTTGCCTTGACACCCTGTATCATCAGGGGCTAATTCCTCAAGGAAAAGTGACAAAAATTGGCAACGTCATAATTAAAATTCTAAATTACTATACTTGTCACATGATTTGTTACTTGATACTTTCTTATTTACTATTTATTACTGTAAACACATAAACCCGCTGTTTTTGCCAAAATTGGGACAGAAAAAAAGAAACTATTGTTTTCATTATGTTTCATTGAATTATTTGTTATTGTTTTTTGGGCAACGGGCACATTTGTTAATTATTCGGTTTCACAAAAAAAAGTTTACACAAAAGCAAATTCAAAGCTCCCGAAAACACAGGGACCATCTCAAATTTTTTTTTACATTTTCGGCAGCACCACCCCCGGACAAAAGCATAAAGTTCCATTTAAATTTGATCAGATCTCAATACAGACACCATTATACTTTTAAAGCTGACCATCATATCTAAAATATATAGCGTGAGTAAACTGAAGCACAAAAATATAATATAACACATAACGTTGGACGAGTACACGAGACCTGGGACGAAATTCAACTAGCCCGAAGCCGACACGTCTTTTTTTCGGGCAACCCGATTCAGTGCATTGGAAAAAATATGGGGGTAACCCCCCCCCAACCCCCTACTGAACACCTTTTTTGGTACTAATTAAGTAGTTTAGAAAAAAATTCTGAAAAACAACCTGATAAACTCTCCTTGATAAATTCATTTATTGAATGACAGGAGAGTAAAAAAGCAGACAAAAACTTATGTTGGAGAAGTTTTATTCTACTATAAATATGCACACACTTAATGTGCCCATTAAGTCTACATAAATACTCGAATAAGCGCATCACTCAAAAAACTTTTTAATGAAAGTATTCTGTAAACACATGTAGGTATTCCTTTTTAGCTGATGTTCACTAGTATTAATTTCATTGCTTGAATTATGGAATTTGTATTCTAGTTTACAGACTTATAAAACTAATTTAACCCCATTCATACAAAAAATCGATCATTACTATCATTCATACCTTACTGAAAATTCTGATTAAAAATTTACACCACCCTCTAAAAACACCACAATTTAAAAAAGTCTGATGAAAAATAACCCCCTGGAGCTTACTCAAGAATTTACGGTATCTTCCAGCGCAACAAATCGGGCAGCCCGACAAAAAAATGTCGGGCAAACTCAACAGGACCATTATCTCGCAGAACAAAAGACCTAGGTAAACTCCAAGCGGACAAAAAGCAAAGGGTCACCTGATATAACAGCGGGTAGGGTGTGCCTCCGTCGGTTCAAAGGCGTCAGCCCTTCGGCGCCTATATTTACAGTGTGATGCGACACGGTGCAGTGTAAGTGCTTAGTACGGGCCCGACGCGCCCTACTGGTTGCCCTACGGGTACTTAGAAAAGCTGCTATATAAAATCTGGGATGATATTTTATGAGCCCGACAAGTGTTTTTGCGGGCAACCCGATATTGATGTTCCCATTTTTTTCGGAAAACCCTGGCTGCCCGACAAAATACGCCGAACTCAAAAATTAACGTCACTTTTCACGAGTTTACACACTTTGCATGGCACTGACATTTAACACTGTATTTTACAAGGCCTGGACTATGGGACTGCCCCCGTGATAGCGTCGGGATTCAAATTCACCAAAAAAAATTAATCCCAATTTCTCAATTCAATTTTATGAAAGGTGCAAGCAAACAGTGAAAGTTAGAATGGCATAGCATGGCAAAAAGTGGATACAAGCAAAGTTCAGTTCATTCTGTGTGGTGATTTAAATTAACTTAACATGCAGATGCATTCCCTTCACAGGTTTCGTTAAAAAATACATAAAAAGTGATTTTGATGGAACACTGGAAGGTTTCATTTTGTAGAGGAACGCTCATATTTTGAATTTTTCGTGTGGAATCCAAGTGACCCTATGTGAAATTTTTCAGAAATTTTATAAGGATAAATCCTTGTTTTGCGAGCTTCCAAACGTTTGCCGCAGACGCATTTGCATGGGTTTATCTTTTTACACCATGCATAGAGAAAGAGTGCAAAATTGCACTCGCCTCAGGCGGGAATCGAACCCGCACCTCTCGTATTGAACACGAGCGCCGTAACGCCATGCATAGTTCAATGTGAAATTGAGGGGGTTTTTTTATCGTATTTTTGTGTTGTTATTTACAGCATTGTCGAAAATAAAAAAATCTGAATTTTTTTTGGCAAATTCAGAAGTTTCGATTTTTAATAAAAGAAATTACCAAACCTTGTGTTCCATCAAAAATCATCAAAATAAAAAAAGGTAGATCAAAAAAATCGGCGCACCTGGAACTCCGCTGGTGGTGAAGCCAGTGACGGCGGAATTGTGCCCACCCGCCAGACTCATGCCTGTTTGAAAAGGCGATTTATTTATATGTCTTGGGCTATATTATTATAAGGGTGCGAATTTCCGTTTCCGTTTTCCGGCGGACAAATTTTTTTTACCTTTCCGTTTTCTATTTTCCGCCAAGTGAACTTTTTTTACCTTTCCGTTTTCCGTAAAAATATGTTTTTGACACCCTGATTGTGACGTATTTTAGTATTTGTGGCGAAGATTTCACCCAAAGTATATGTACCGTATTTCTTCTACTAGAAGAGCGCCGTTCTATTTATTTGTCAAAGTTTTCACCTGGCGTTCTATTGGAGGTGCCGTTCTATTGCAGGTGCAGGTGCAGTTTTTATACCTGCCGTCTTATTGGAGTCCGCCATTCTATTTTTCCACCAACTATTTTCACACATTTTTCATTTGAACAACGCCGAACATAGCCGACCCAGCCCTACTTCGCCCTCCACACCAACCACTATGCCCTCCAATTTGAGCCTGCTGTCTGAGCAATTTATCATATTGTTCCTGTCTGCGGCGGCACGCGGGGCAGCAATTGAGCACCAGGGCGCAAGCCACGATGCACATAATTATGCTGCATATCACCACCAGGATTATCAGGTAGGGCCCGTGTAGGGCGATTTTGGGACCCGAAGATTCGGCTGCGAAGGGGGCGGAGTTTATTGGATGGGTTTTGATTGGTTGTGAATTTTGAAGGCTAGGGTGGAAGTTTGAGGTTTTGCGCATCTGTCATTATGATTAGCTACTTTTTACCTATTTTTCTGCTATTATAGTTTACTGAAGTTCGGGCTGGGTGATAATATTTACATCAATGCTAGTCACCAATTTTTTTTTTTGATAACAAAGAGAAATTTGCAAAAAAGTGTATTTCCTATAGGTGCAACTAAATAACTAAA
Organism: Sphaerolaimus hirsutus; assembly: GCA_964036195.1. Classification (NCBI taxonomy): domain Eukaryota; kingdom Metazoa; phylum Nematoda; class Chromadorea; order Monhysterida; family Sphaerolaimidae; genus Sphaerolaimus; species Sphaerolaimus hirsutus. The sequence goes on along the minus strand of OZ038460.1, from coordinate 19,280,798 downwards.
ATCAGTTGGTGAGAAGTAGGTAAAGTTAAAAGTGAGTAAAAATCAGCTAATGTTGTCTACGCATCCATACGATGACGTTTAATGGTGGTATGATGTCAGGCAAATTTTGTCATGTAAAACAAATAATTAGTTGACTGATGAGCAAAACTATTTATCCCGTGACACAGGCGGGTGCAATGCAGCGGCTACCAGGGGCCAGTTCCAGAAATTGAGAAGAAAAATGGCAAATGCGAAGTGAAATGAGAAGTGAATTGAGAAGGAAATTGGCAAAAGCGAAGGGAAATTACTTTTTATTTTTTTACTTCGCTTTTGCCAATTTACCTGCCGTTTCACTTCGCTTTTGCCAATTTTCTTCTCAATTCACTTCGCATTTGCCATTTTACTTCTCATCTGGCGGAACTGGCACCCGGTCCACAAGTGGACATGCGACAAGGAAATATGTATTTACCTAGATGGTATCGATGTCAACTCACAAGTTTGGATTTATCGACACATTTTCATTTCGGAATTCACTTCTTATTATACTTTGGAGGCCCACATGCCAGCCAACTGGTCGCTGTCAACTCAGATTTCTCCACGTATAGCAGAGGGATCTCCTAATGCACATGCAGAAATGTTGATAAATAAATATTACGACGGCAGGTGCATTGGAAGATGGCTCAGCAACACGTGAAGCTGAAATCTGAGTTGACACAGACCTGGTGGCAGTCCCAAGCCCTGTAAAGTGTAAAGTAAAGTGTTAAATGCAAAGTCAATTGCAAAGTAAAGTGTCAATTGTCATGCAAAGTTCAGTAATAAAATCTTTTCCTTTTTGTTTTGATTGACACTTTACTTTGCATTTGACCTTACATTTGACACTTTACTGTACACTGTACAAGGCTTGGGACTGCCCCCAGTCGACACGCGGTGTCAACTAGTGTCGGCCGCCATTGAAGTGTATTGGTACTTAAAACTTTCCGTTTTACTTGTCACTTGTCCATTTGCGGAATTTATCCCAATTTCCAAGCATTTGGTTGAGCATCTAAACAGCACTGGCACCAATTCTAAATCGAACTTGACAAAAAGTTTCAAGTGCCAAGTCAAGACACAACTTTAAAAATACCATTCAATAAGCTGATAAAAATGTTCATTTGTATGTACATTTTACGTTGAATATGAAATTTTATTTCATATCTTCAGGCCATTTGAAACGTCGTCTGAAACTGGATGTGATTTGAATTGTGTACTGCTCTACTGAAACAGATGCTCTACAAGATTGGTTCAAACAAAAAGTAATCCAAATAAAGAAAGGTAAACTAAATATATACATATTGAGGCATGCAAAATGCAAGTTAACCCTGCAGCGCCGCATGATATATCCGCGAGTAAATTTTAAAATACCGTATTTCCTCGAAATACCCCCCCCCCTCGAAATACCCCCTCAAATGGGCACTATGAATTTGTGGTCTGGGAAATGCATAACAGACGTTCCAAACACTTACTGTGTTACGTTAGAACATCGTTTATACCATCTACATCTTTATATAAGGCTGTAAAAACTTGTAAATGGTGGTTATTGTTGCATTTTTCACGTTTTTCTCTCAAAATTTTCACTCTGAAAAAATAAACCCCCCGGGGGTAATTCGAGGAATTACGGTATTGATAATCCACACAATCAAAAAATCTAAAAATAACAGTTATCATGTGGCGCGCGCGCATTGAATATAACTATCCCAATTCAGTCCAAAAGCATTGCAAAAAATTCGATAAAAATTGCCAATAGGGAAAGAAACATATTTATGATTTCGTAATATACCGTAAAAGCTTGAACAGTTATGCGCCTTGTTAATTTTTATTCAGGAAATTTGAGGGCGTCTCATTTAACTATTCATAAAATTAAATTCACAATTTCAGAATTCAGTTTCACGCATCCGACAATAGTTAGACACAGAAATAGCACGTGAGTTTATAAAATTGGCAATAAATGCGCACATTCTGTAAGCGGGCGAATGTATTCAAACAGGGCAATCTAAATATTCAGGTGCTGAGCTGTAGCCGACTGACCTCAAAATTTGCAATGAAACCTACCATAATCAATTGAATACAAAACCACAACTTTTTATGTTTCATCATATTGGCCCTACACACACTACCGCATTTCTTCTAATAGAAGAACGCTGTTCTATTTTTTTGTCAACTTTTTTACCTGCCGTTCTATTAGAGGTGCCGTTCTATTGAAGGCTGCCGTTCTATTGTTTTCGTGAATGCAAAAAAGTGCCAAAACCTGCTGTTCTATTGGAGGTGCCGTTCTATTGGAGGTATGCCGTTCTATTAGAAGAAATACGGTAGTTTTCACCGTGACCGATGTGAAAACTGAAATGGCGACATGGCGACATTCAGCCTACTCTTTTTGTATGCTTTATGTGTTTTATTTTGAAAATTTTCAAATTTCTACTTTTATTAATTTAAATTCAAATTAACTTTAATAAAATCATTCAACCGTGTTCATTAATTTGCATTTGACAAAATTTCAGTTTTCACACGAAGTCACGGTGAAAACTAGTGTGTAGGCATATTATGCCTGCGCACACTAGTTTTCACACGAAATTTCGAAAACTCACAAATAAGCTTAGAACGCATTTGAGTTTTCTACAATGAGGTGACCGTCAACTACAGTTGACGGAAATTAAAAATGACCTATTGTGGAAAACTCAAACAAATTCAAAGCTCATTTATGAGCTTTCGAAATTTCCTGTGAAAACTAGTGTGTGCAGGGCCATTAGATTGCTCTCGTTTTTGTTTCATCTATGAATGAATTTGGTGTAAAATTTTTCAGTTGATCAAAGTTCATTCAACAAAGTACGGTAACATTCTTTATATAGCGTTCAGTCAGGTGCGACGTCCAGACCATGTAAAATGCTCTGTAACATGTCAAATGTCACGCAAAGTGTAAAAAAAAACTATGTTAAAAATCCTGTAAAATGTCAGATTTTCTTTTAAATGTACCTGTCATTTGACATTTTACAGTGCAGTTTACCTGATTTTTGGCACATTGCATGACATTGTCACATTTGACATGACATTTTACGCGGACTGGCAGTGGTACCGATCAGTACACTTCACATTATTGTACATTTCAGGGTGGCCCCTTCTCCCTTCTTTCAGGGTAGTATCAATTGAAACATGCGACTCTATTCAAGCATAACATTCAAGCCTGTACGGTATTTTACACATGAATTATATCAAACGTGCACAGTGTTACCGCATTACGCACTGGGACTGGGGTAATCTGATCGTGTGGGTGGGGCATTAATTTTTGCATGTGAGACAGGATGATTTGCGGGCAAAAAAATGTGCATTTGGTGTTGGGGTGGGGGCAAATGTGAGTGGAATATACTATTAGGTATATGTGGTAGTGTGAAAACTGCAATATTAAGTGGGCAATAAGGTGTTCTTTCAACTTTCTTGGCTGATTTTTTAGGCAGTGGTTCAAATTTGCCGTAGCAGCATTGCAGATGTGTCAGAGACCACTTCCGCGAGATTAGTATACTCGGCGGACCGCAAGGTATGCGTCCAAAATTACTTAGGTCTTAGTCCAGAACGTGCGAGCAGGATACTTATCCACACACTCAACATAAAAAAATGTGCTAAAAAGAAAAAGGCGGAGTCGCGTGCAAGCGACAAATGTTTTTTTTAAACACATTTTTCTTATTTTGTGAACAAATCTGATTGTATTAACGATGACGTCGTGAAGGAGCCTTTCCTTCAGAAAGATGCATAGTGTGCGGTCGTCTGAGTATACCTACTTCAATGTACATTATAAAAAATTGCAGGTAGGTTTTAAATGAAATTGCAAGCCAAACACGCTAGTCAGTGTGAGTTAGTTCAGGTGCGGTGGAGGGAGATAGGGATTGACCCCCAAAATTCAGTGACGAAAAAAAGTAAAAGTACTATCGATTTGAATTTAAAAAAATTTATATACAAATTTACACGGAATACTTGACATGCGTGCTTAAAGTTATGTCTGTCTGTGCAATGGCAGTTCGCCAAAGGATACTTATAAATGCTTTTAAACGAAAAATATGTTGAAAAAGTGCGCTATGGCTTCGCTGTTATTTAGAAAATTTAATATTGAATTTTTTATATTCGGAGCTACGCCAAATTTTTCTCATGCTGATGTCATCGTCATAGAGCATTTCCCCCAGAAAAATGTAAAGCACTCGGTCCACGGGGTATACAAGTAATACCATTTCAAATCCCTAACTGGCCAGCAAATGAGGGGGGTGGGTGGGTCTGGGGGTGCCAAAGTCATTGAGGGGGGGCGGCTTGGGGGCACCCCAACTAACGCTGGCCGCAGTTGTGTTCATCCTTCTCATACACACAGTTGGACCTCGTGTTGCACACCAGCGACTCCGGGATGCACGTGTCGTCGTCGCACGAGAATAAACCCGCCTCGGAGCAGTTTTTCACTGAGTTGGCGGGAGACACATTATGAAATGTTGGCACTGAGCCAAATGACGTACTTACGTAGACTGTACGCCCATAAAAAATTCGGATTGAATGAAACAAACAGGTAACCGAACCAGTGGCGTAGCCAGGGGGGCGGGGGAGGCGGCCGCCCCCCCCCTTCCCGCGCCGCACATAAAAATTGCCGAGAAGGGCTCTTTTCTATACCGATTTTGTCGGTTTTTTTCAAAAATTTTGCGCGCAAGCGCGCATTTCGTCCCTCACAATCTCTCTGGTTGTTATGTACGTCGCATTAGTATAAATACCGCTTCAAATTACTAAATGCGGTACCAATTTTCAGACATCTAGGTATAAAACTTTTCTTATATTGTAGCCATTGGCGCCAACGCCGACGCCAATCACGCAATGGCGCGGCGCCTACGAATGGCGCCAGCGCCATAACTCCATTCCGCTATCATAGGGCCAAATTTTAAGGGGGGGGGCGCCGCCCCCCCCCGTTCGCCGGGCTCCGTATACAACCCCCCCCCCCCGCTCAAAAATCCTGGCTACGCCACTAGGGTTCAAACGGGATTGACTTTTCGGGATCGGGATCGGGATCGGGATTCACTTTTTGAGATTTCGGGATCGGGATCGGGATCGGGATTGGGGTTTCGGGATCGGGATCGGGATTGTTTTTTTGAGATTTCGGGATCGGGATCGGGATCGGGATTGGCCGGGATTGGGGTCACGGGATCGGGATCGGGATTGGGATAGGCATTTTTCCGGGATCGGGATTGGGTTCTAAGGATAGATATTTTGGCCATTTTTCTGGCATTCACAGTTGTTCATAAAGGTCTCAAAACACTGTTGGATGCCAGAAAAGTGGCATAAAATTGACGCTGGGGGTTTGCATCCACTTTTTTGCATGCAAAAACGTCATTATTTCACTTTTTATAATTTCCACTAATTTTTCCGGGATCGGGATCCCGGACTTGGGAGTTTCTCGGGATCGGGATTTGAAAACTTTCGGGATCGGGATCGGGATTGGTATTTTTGAGATTTCGGGATCGGGATCGGGATTGGGGTTTCGGGATCGGGATCGGGATCGGGACTGGTAAATCCCGGAATTTCACGGGATCCGGGATCGGGATCGGGATCCCGTTTGAACCCTATACGCCACTGAACCGAACGGAATCCGTCCATTCAAATTTGAATTTAGGACAACGTAATCGCACACAAGTGGAACAAAATTGCCCAATTAAAACCACGTCGACTTTAACCCCGCCCCCCCCCCAAAAAAGCCCCCCCCAACCAGCAGCATAAGCCGAGTACAGGGCCCTAATCTTCACCCCCGCCAAGGCCTCCTTAGTAGCATATATCCTCACATACGCAGTGGGCCACCCAGTGCGCACGTGCCCGGCGTTCATGCCGCAGTAGCGTTTCATGGGCGCGCCCGCAGTACTCCCCGCGTAGATCTCCATGAAGTTTAGGGCGCACTCGTTAGGGCGCCCTAGGGTGAACTCGTGCATGAAAAGGCGGATCTGAGTAGAGGGGTGTCCAGGGGGTTAGGGGGTGCTTGGGGGTGTCCGCTAACAATGGTCGGGGAGTGTGTGAAATTTGTGGAGATCCTAAATAGCCCCTGATTCAAATATTCAAGGATTCACGTGGTATTTGTATTGAATCAAACAACAGATATATCGGATTCCGTTCCAATGAACCGATCAATTTTCAATAACACAAACGGCTCAGCAACAATACCCAATGGACATCTCAGCTACCTGGACATGTTACAGTTCACGCAGGTATTATTTCATGAAATTTAACTGTGACTGCAGTTTAAATTCTAGTACTAATTCACGTTATATTATATTGCATTTGATATTTAATGGAAAGACATTTTCAAAGGAATGAATTTGAAAAATGGGATTATTTTCAGCAGAACCTGAAATTCGCCCTGAAATTGAAAAAAAATTCCAGTCCAATATACAGAATACTATTTGACTCCCTCTGTTCCACGGTGGCTCTAATTGCACACGTTCATTGGATGTCCTTAAGTCGAAAACATGCCCACAAATCATTCCCATATGTATGCCGTAATAACAGATGTCCAGTGAGTAATGATGTCCACAGAGCATCCCCCACCTGCATATCTTCATCCACAGTGATCTTCCACACGCATTCAATAGCATCGCTGCCATTGCTGTAGTACTTGTAGAAGGCCTTCATAATGTCCGTGCTTATAAACCCGTCAGCCCGATCGGGCGGGCTGAACTGGCAGTCGTGCGATGTTCGGGTACCCGATTGGGAACCCGACACGGAACCGGAACCCGGCAGCGAGCCGGCGCCGGCGCGCGGCTCGAAACGGTACTCGGCCTAGGTTATGAGACTTGTCAAATGATAAGTTAGGTTGTAAATAGGAAGGGAAGCTGTCAGGATTTGGACCGGGGGTGGATTGTATACGGACCCCAGAGTACGTGGGGGTGTGCCGCCCCCAAAAGGTCCTTAGTATACCAAAATTGAGTACTGGAGATTGCAACTGACTACCGGAAAAATTACCGCACTAAAAATGTCCCACTTTCGCCGCAAAATCTCCACTGGCGGACAAATCGCGACGCACCTGAAATCCGTGATACTCTAGCAATCCGTCCGAATGGAAGTGCAGCCACATAAACCCGCTATTCGCGCGGATGCTCCGCGTGGGGAACGTCAGCCCGCAGAAGCGACCAATAAGCGGTGAGAAGCCGTACCTGCGCAAAGGATCGGGTCATGTATGAGAACTTGTCATTTAGTCCAAGCTAGCTAAGCGATTTGACCCACGTCCAAGTCCAAGCGATGTTTCCCCAATTTTTCGCTCAAAATCGCTAAAACACGCTCAATTTTTAAGTTCATAATCGCTATTTTCGTATGTATACATGGTTATGTACCTATTTTTAACCTACTGTGTTTATATTTATAGAGATGTCAAAAAGTTGGGAAGTTGCCAAGCTCTCATTCGGGAACTCTTCCTGCGCAAGTGCGCCATAATTTATTTGGCTAAGCCCACAAAGTGACCAAATTTGCTTAAATAATTTGTTCGGGTAGAAGTGGCTGGGTTTTTTCCCCCACAGGTGTATAAGAGATAAGTCAATTTATCAATGTAGGTAGTTGTCACTTATTTATGGCGCACGGAACACTGGTAAACAAGCTTTTCAGTGGCCAGTTCAGTGGTTTCAGAGCCTACCAAAAAACGTGGCCAGATATTGGCAGTACGCAAACCAGTTTACTGCCAGATTTTTGTCAACTCATAAATCGGCTTTGAACACATGTGAGTTTACCAAAATGTGGTCATGTCAGGTGCAGTTGATGGGGATTCAGAATAACTCATTCCAGTAAACTCAAATGCGTTCAGAGCCTATTTATGAGTTAACCAAAATCTGGCAGTAAACTAGAGTGTGCACACGCATTATATTCACGTATTCCTCCCAGAGCTCGATTTACGGGTGAAAAATATTATATTCATCAACCTTTATGTACACCCAGAGGAAAAAGACAATGCCACAAAAACTTTCCCACCTTCCATCTCTAATCTCAAAGAAATCGGCCGGGCAAGTGTCCCGCCGCCCTTCAACTGAAATCATGCCCGACGTATCGCCGCCCAAATTTGCGTGTATCGCCGGCGACACGTCGCCCGACACGTACGGCGGCTCGATCTGAAGATTATTTTACTTGTTTAGTTGTGAAATTTTTTTTTGGTGCCAATTTGAAATAGTTTGGCACGGAGCCAAAGTTCCATATGGGTTGGCACAGAGCCAAAGTTCCGCGGACTTTGCCTAAGGCCAAAATTTTCGACTATTTTTTCTGGTTCGGGTTCGAACGCCGGAAAATTTTTGACTATTTTCAGATATCGTCAAAATCTATCGTCGAGCGCTTTTCACTAGAATAATCGACAGTCAAATTTTCCTTGTCAAAGTTGTCTGATCCAAGAAAGTTAAACCGGTAAGTTACTTTTACATTCTTTCCAATAAAATATCGCAGATTGACAAAGTTAAAATGAGGCGTCGACTTCTGAAGTCGATAAGTTGAAAAAGTACATTTTGTACAGATTTCATTTGAAGGCGCAAGTTCCACTATTTTGTAGAGATTTGACACTTAAGAATGGGCATATAAAATCAAACGGTTTTTGGAAAACGGCCAAAGTTTATCAGGATCAATACTAGATGAAATTTCATGGACCTAGCTTAGTCTTCCTAATTTTGGATTTGCAAACTTTCAGAAGTGTATGCCTCAAAAAAATGACTATAAGGCTTTTAAGGGTTATCAAAATAACAACATAAATCCAACCCCCCCCCCCAACCTGGAAAAACTGCCCTACAAACTGCAAACTAATAGCGAAATGCATGGGCGCCTCAATAACATGTATGCAGTCAGTGTTTGGCGGGTAAACGAGCGGGTAATTCGGGCTGGATACCTTGTGGACTTGCCCGCCGGCCCCGGTGAAGGAATAACACGGGTCGCCCGCCACTGGCGCTGACGTGGTCACCTGTAGGTGGAAGGAGTTTTTCAAAGGTTTTTTTAAAATTGAAAACGTTTTTAAAAATATAAAAACGTATTTTTTCCATCCCTAGTTACCTTAAGCTTTTTGGACCACTTGTGAATCCAGTTCCAAATTTTATAGGTGGCCATGAATTCATAGTGAGCCATTATTCTTCCAATTTAAATAAAAGTCTTGTCACTGCAGAAACAATTCAGAAAAGGAAAAAATGTACCAATAATCTAATGTAATGGATGCACAGTCTCTTCTCAATCATCCACTAATATATACTTCTGGCACAGTGCCAGCGTGTAGAATGCTTTCTTAAACTTTAAAACATGCAACCTTGAGCTTTTCCAGCAGCGCCGCATACTCGTCCAATTGCTGCTTGCTGACTGGGTCGGACGCGGCGTGCACTGCGAAAATATGTCACTTGAATTGGGGCACTTTAAAGTGAAGTTGCACTTAAAATTTAGCACCACTTTTAGTACTTTCCTGATTACGATTGTTTTGATCGACAACGGTCTCGGATAGCATGTAAATTTAGTTTACTAATTTAGCATGTACTACCCTTATTTCCACGAAAAACCCTCCCCCTCGAAATACCCCACCCTAGAATTACCCCTCAAAACTGGCATTTTGAAAAATAACCCGCTTGTCTGGGGTATTTCGAGGAAATACCAGGGACGTATCCAGGATTTTTGAGCGGGGGGGGCTGTTTGTTTACGGAGCCTCGCGAACGGGGGGGGCTCAGCCCCCCCCCTAAAATTTTGCCTACAGAGTGACGGAATGGCGCCATGGCGCTGGCGCCATTCGCAAAAAATTTCATGGGTACCTTCCAAATTCCACCCCAAAATCGCATTTTCCGGGACTTTTCTGGTCTCACCCCGGGAAGGGGGGGGCTGCAGCCCCCCCCCGCCCCCCCCCCTGGATACGTCCTTGGGAAATACCGTAGTTTTGTGTTACTGTTAAGTAACAAATATAGATTAAAGTTTCTAAATTATTTTTTGGGAAGGATTTCAACTTATCTCTATGCGACATTCGCAATCCGAGAAAACCCGCTTCCCAAAAATCCCCAGTCCCGATCGAAAAGCCGGGTAACATTTTCTACCCGATTCTGACACACCGAAATGCCACTCCAAATTCTGAAAACTTGGCCCTATTTTATCCCTAGATAAAGTCCAAAATATCTGGCACCAGCTAAAGAAGCACACATTGTTTAGTGTGTATGGACATTGGAAACAGTGTGTACAAGAAGTGGGAACCACTCCCAGACCATATAAAATGTCAAATGCCATGCAAAGTGTCAACAGTCATGTAAAACAGGTTGAAAATAAATAATAGAAGATTTGACATTTTGCAGGACATTTTACACGACTTGACACCTTGCAGGGCATTTTACAGGGTCCGGGACGGGCACCCGTTTACAACCTCTCCCCCACTCACCAGGGGTAGAAAAGGAGGGGGTTACCCACCCCCCCCCCAAATCACCCAGCTATCTATCTATCTATCCCAAAGGCCGCTCAGCTAGCCGAAACCCCCGCCACTCACCGATCACCAGCAGCAAGTGCAGCGCGGCGGCGGCGGCCACCAGCGAGTGGCCCAGTCTGGCGGCGCGACGCAGCCACCTGCCCCTGCCGCACCGGCCGGCAGCCATGTGCGCGCCGCGCGGCCGCCCTGCCGCCCCACCGTAAGCTAATTAGCTAATTAGAAGAATTAGAGTGGCCGCCCGGCCCGGCTGTCGGGTTCTAGTCGGGTAAATGTGTCGGGCTGTCGGGCGCCGCAGTGGGCGTAGTGCAGTGACGTCACGCCGCGCGGCCGCTCGTTGATTAGCTGCGTGCCGCGGCGGCACGCGCGCTCCTCCGCGACTGGGTGTGCCGGCTGGCGGCGCGACGCGTTCGCTCATTTATGCCGCCGCGCGTGCGCGCACTTTTTTATCTGCATCTGAGTTCGTGACGCTGGTTTTTAAGTGACAAAAAAGTTGCAAGTGACAGATTTTGGCTGGCAACTTTTCCCCCGTCATTTGCTGTGGCGCCCAGCTCGATAAAGGTGTTTTCGGGGAAAACTGAAATGGCGACGTGTCGCCGTCCACTGCACAGTTTTTGTATGCAATATAGTTTTCGAGTTTTCAGATGTAAACTTTCATTAATTTTAATTCATATTAAAATAAAATTAAATCATTCAATTTAGTTGATTCATTTGAATTTTTAATAAAATTTCAGTTTTCACCGAAGTCACGGTGCTAACTAGTGTGCGTAGGCACATATTGAGAATACCAAAATATAAACACCTACCAACGCAAGCCTTATTGTGCCTACACACACTAGTTTTCACCGTGACTTCGTGTGAAAACTGAAATTTTTTCAAATGCAAATTAACGAACACGGTTGAATGATTTCATCTAATTTAAATTTGAATTTACATTAATGAAAGTTGGAATTTGAAAATTAAAACACATATAGCATACAATAAGAGTAGGCTGGATGTGGCCATGTGGCCACTTCAGTTTTCACATCAGTCACGGTGAAAACTAGTGTGTGTAGGGCCATTGGACCACACTGGGGGAAAATTCAGCGGTGCACCATTAATCGCAATCAGATACTGAATGATCAAAATTGGTCGATGGCAATGATTGTAAATATGTATTGCACATTAGTACAGAAAAGTGCAACAAAGTGGCAGAAAAAGTGACACTGACAACTTGTAGGTTTATTTAAGTAGGTATGGAATGTTCAAGCTATTTGACAATTTGTTAAGATATGGAGGTATTTTGAGGGGGTTTATGCGAGGAAACATGGTAGTTGCATTATGAAGGTACGGGAATTATTCTTTTGTTAAACCCCGCGGGAATTATTTTGTCAGATTTTTTCAAGGGGAACTATTCAATGAAGGAATTACTCAAGTAAATAGAGTATGTCTATAGACGCTTACAAACTTATGTTATGGTTGGATTTTTCTGCATTTGACTGTCTAAGTATGTTACAAGCAACGAATAGATAATATAATTTCACAAAAGTTATGGCGGAATAATAGCCCCCCCCCCCCTGAATAAACCTCTCTCAATTTGCTGACAATATAATCAACACCCTAGGGGTATTTCCAGGAAATACGGTATAAAGTATTAATGATAAGATGAGTATTGTGGCTTGAGGCACCGTCAGAAAAATGGTGTAGCACGTTGCTCGTCTGTAAATACTTCCGTGATGATATACTGGCAGAAATAATCTTTCATTTTGGCGCCTGGCGCCCGGCGCCAATTTTCTGAATGGCGCTTGGCGCCATTTTTCCTGGCGCTTTTCCATCACTAACCCCAACTAGCCAAAAATATATTTTCCATAGTTATAGATAAAAATGCACCATAGGTATTTAAACATAGCTGGGGGATTTAGAATTTAGCCCCTTGAGATTCCTGCACTGAATAACATTTCCTTCCATCTATTTTCGCCCAGATGCACAACTTTATAGAGGTTAAAAATGAGGTTTCCTTGTCAAAAAGTGACGTTTAAAAAATACCTACCGTATTACCTCGAATTATCCCCCCCTTGAATTAACCCCCCCTCGAATTAACCCCCCCTCAAAATGGGCTGGGGAAATAATAAACCCCCCCCTCGAAATACCCCCCCCCCCCCTCAAACGATGTGCATCATGTGTGCAATGTATATGATGTATTTATTACTGCTAATTTGCATTGCAACTACACATAGACTAGTTTGTGTGGCTATCTACGTTTTTATGTCCAAATATATCCTGTTTGGACACATTTATTACCTGTTTTGGGTACGAAAATGCCTACTTTTTACTATGATCCTTACGAAAATTTCTGACGAAATAATAAAACCCCCCCTCGAATAAACCCCCCCCCCCCTCGAATTAACCCCCCCTCAAATTTTGCTGGCGAAATAATAAACCCCCATGGGGGTATTTCGAGGTAATACGGTATGTGTGTTTGAGTTATGAGGGCCACCAGCAGAGTGGTTCTTGTGTTTATGTGGTAAATATGTATTGTAGAGATTCATTCAAGCATACCACTATATATGTGCTGCGCATAATTAGCAGATTCCCACTGCTCTGACAATGACTCAAATATAAGCCTGCAAAAGTACCATGCAAATGACATTACAAAACTATCATGCATACATCATGTTTATGTGTATGTACCGGTATTTGTGCTCCGAAAATAGACAATTTTTGGAAAATATATTTTATCTGATATAAATATATATTATCTCCGAAAATATTTCAAAAATACATATAATTAAATCTCGCTCGAACAACCTGAAAAAATATTAATCTAAAAAAAATGTTTCATTTTTTTTTCAAATCCCAGAAAATCTCTGAAGTAGAAAATATAATTAAATCTCTCCGACAAATCCCTGAAAAAAATAGAAAAAATCTTATAATTTTATTTTCTGACATTTTTGAAATAAAAATCGACCACATATTTTTGGAACGCTAGTCGGCACATACCATACATTAACAATCACGCGAGCTCTGACTGAAAAGCACACTAATATGGCTTGGCTTTGCGGTGCAGCCACCGGCTGAATGTGTTAAAGTAGCTACAGTATTCTGTCAAATAAAGTTACTTGACAGTTTCGATTTTGGCAGCAATTTTTTAGGTTACTTTCATACCTTATTTCTGTACTAATTAGCTTTTAAATTTCGAAGTTATTGGGCCGGGTAAAAAAAAAATCTCAAACGTCTTGATTTAAAAAAATCAGATTGATCAAATTGATTTTTTTCATTAAAATCAAATTTTTTCAAATCATCCAAAATGGGGGTATAGAGAAAAAATTGTGCATGTCAATTGTCATACAATGTAGAGTATGACAAAAAAAATCAAGTGCCATGGCCATCCCTAACCAGGGCCGGGGGGAATATTCAAACAGTCGCTAAACTCCTCCCACCCAGTCAACACACATAAAAAAACAACTCATTCAAACTGTCTCGGGAGGGGGGGGGGGCTTATTCGAGCCGATACGGTAAATACACGCGGCGGCCACAGTTCAGCCGCGTGGAATGCGAATATGGGGACCGGGGAATGGTGCGGCAACTTGATGGCTGGCCGCCCCGGATCAGTGTTTATATACGCTATTTGTATTTACAAACAGGCAGCTGTAAAGCCCGGTTCATATCAACGTGTGTGCCCCCCGGGGCGGTGGGGGGGGGCTTCGTTGGCGGGAAATTTGAGTCAAGGAAGTAAGTGGTAAGTGGCGAGAAAAGTGGGGAGTTAAGTTGGGGGTTAGTTAAGTGACAAGTATTTTCTGCGACAAATTTACTTGCAAGTTTACAAATTTACTTGCAAGTTTATTGCAAATTTACTCGTAAGTTTTCTCGCCTTTGAATGCCACTTTTCTTGCCACTTGTCCACTTGAGGTTTTGGCACCTAAAATTACGTAAATTACGTTTTTTTCAAATACCTATACTCGGCGGACCACAAAGTATACGTCCAAAGTTACTTACGTTAAGTTGTCTTAGTCGCAGTCTTAGACTTGTTGTCTTACGCGCGTGCGGGATACTATTGCACTTTTACTTCCACAAAAATAAAAATATTTAAAAAAGGAAAAGGTGGAGTCGCACACATGCGACATATTTTTTAAACTTTTATGAGATTTTATAAATGATAACGTCATGATGGAATGTTTCCTTTAGAAAAATGCATTGTGTGCGGTCAGTGGACTATATTGAAAAAAGTGTAAATAAATATTTATCTAAAATGTTTAGGTAGTTAAATTTGAATCGTCCTAAATTTTGCACTTAACAAAATTGGCTTGCAGTTTCCTGAGACGCGTATATATCTGACATTTGTCTGTGCAATCCCAATAATATTATGCATCCATGCGTGACATAAATCTGGTGCCAATCACAGACCCCGTAAAAGACTGTAAAATGTCATGTGTCATGTAAAATACTCTCTAAAATGTCATGTGTCATGTAAAAGACATGGTAAAATGTCACGTGTCATGTATAAGACACTGTATAGTATCCAGATCTTACTCTATAGTATACTTTTTTATGTTTTTGTAAGAATTGGATACAATAGAATAAGATTTGGATCTTCCACATGACACATAACATTTCACAGGGACTTTTACATGACACATGATGTTTTACTGGATATTTTACACTTTACAGGTCTGGGACTGTCCTCTGGGCCACCCCCTGACCTTGTAAAATGCCCTTTAATGTTAAAATGTCAAATGTTATGAAATGTGACAAAAGTCATGTCAAATGCCCTGTAGAATGGCAAATGTAAAGCAAAAGTGTCAAACTTATGTGTGCCATTTTACCGAACATTTTCCATGACATTTGGAACTTTGCATGACATGTGAAAGGGCCTGGGAATGGCACCTGGATTTAAACTTTAAGCCTTGATCGAGATATTTTTTGCTCAGCTATACTAATCGGGCTGCAAGCTAAACAAAGAGTATTACCGTACTTAGCTGAACAAAGTCACATGATCAATTTGCCCGAAATTCATCCACAGTGAAAGTGAGAGCTTTTTCATGTGATTATAATTTTGTTTTGTAATTTATCCCGATGGAATGTGGTATACTCGGATGACATTACGCCGTACATTTGTCCGCAGGAAACACTCCATCATGACGTCATCACTTTCGTCGCCATCGCGTCGTTTTCCTCTTCATGCCGCCATCACTTCGTTGTCATCACGCCTTCCATAAGTTCTCGGCTGGCCGTTTGCCAGCCCAAGACATAACTCCTATCTGTTTGTAGAGTATCGTGTCTGCCGAGTATACATACATTTCACTGTAAAGTGACCATTAAGGACTCTCAGCATGCAGGATCACTACACTTTGCACTCATGTGGGTAGCATTTTTCAAGTAATAAATATGTTTTTTAAGAAAAAATCAGTGTCACACCGTTTTGAAGAATTTGTCTTGCTGATTTTGCAAAAAAAAATTCTGGCTAGCATATTTTTAGCATCGCTGAAAAATCACCTGGGATATTTTTTTACAAATTTATGACATCTTTGCTAAATCACCTGTTGTTTTCTAGCATGGAACTTTAAACTGCCGTATTTGCTCGAATAATTCCCCCTGAATAATCCACCCTCGAATAACCCCCCCTCGAAAAAGTATGACGAAATAATAACCCCCCTCAAAAAAGTCTGACGAAATAATAATACCCCAGGGGGATTATTCAAGCAAATACGGTATTATTTTTTCGAGTGTAACTACATCGGTGTCTACATGATGACAGCACCGCAAATGCATTTAGTCGATCGGTTCGGCAACATTTTTGAAAGGGGGTGTTCAATTTCCATTAAAAAACTGTGCGAGAGTGTTTTTGTGAGAGCAGCATCGAGTTGACATTTGCAGTAGTTGACAGTTTCAATAAATATCGTTCTCTGTTTCGCAGAGAAGTTTTTTATCACTACTCCAAAATCTATTTTTCAGTAATGTATCCCATTTAGTGATGTAAAAGCGACATGGCGCTGGCGCCTGGCGCTAGTGATAAAGCAAAAAGCGTCATGGCGCTTTTGGCGCGTGGCCCAACCTATATTGCTGTGGCGCTATTGGCGCTTGGTGCTATGCCCATAAAAAACGCCATGGCGCTTTTGGCGCTTGACGCTATTTTTACCCGGCGCCAGGAACAAAATGGCTGGCGCTTGGCGCTAGCGCCAAAGCAAAACGCGTCATGGCGCTTGGCGCCATGGTCCTGGCGCTTTTTACACCACTAATCCAATTTACACCTCCCATTTGCCAGATGTCTTTATCTAAATATGACAGAAAATAACACATGAGCCTAAACTCCCTCCCATTAAAATTGACAAAAAAACGCGTAAAAATACTTCGAAAACACGTTCTTTCATGTAGATCCAGATGCTAGATGTTATGCAGTAAAAAGCACATAAAAAGGTGGAAAGCTATTTCTGTTAGCCGCTATAAGCTTCCCTTCCTGTAGGCTATTTTGATCCCATAAGGGCCCCATATATTTATCTACCAGGACGTCACTCAGAGGTTCAACTTTATTCAATCCGTACTAATTACCCTACCAGCGATGGCAAAATTTCGAAAATTCGAGACGTTTTCGAATTTTTTCCCGGTATTTTTGGTTGAAAATGTGTATGAAATGCAGAAAAACAATTCAATACATGAATCTGTTTGGAATGCCGCAAAACATAAATACATAAATGTGTTCAAATTTAGAAGATAAATTGGGAAATGCGATAATTTAGTGGGGAAAGATCGTAAATTCTTAAAATATTCGAAAATTCGAAAACTATTTTTGGAAAAAATCGAAATTCGAATAAAACACTAGAATGTTTCAACACTTTTTCTCCAGAGGGTTTGCCATCGTTCCCTCACCGTGTTAAGCGTATAGTAAAGTGTCAAATGTCATGTAAAATGCCAATGAATATAAAAGGGAAGTATTTTTGCACTTTTGATATTTTGCATGACTTTACAGGGTGCTGGGCTGCCACTAAGTAGGTAATTTTCAAATGTTTGATAAAAATTTATTTTGAAACAGCCCACATATGTTCTTTTTTATGTATAAGATTTGTACAGGCATGCACATTGATATATAAATAGGATATACATACATTGACATGGATGCTTGAGCCTATGAGCAGATTAAAGCATATCTAGTGGAGTTATTTAAAATAAAACAGGGTGTTTCATTCTGTTGTCCCGAAAACTTCATAGGCATCTTGGCATTAACTAAAAATGGCTGCTAGAAAACGCGAGCTAGAAGGTGAATGCTAAAGAATTTTTTTTATCAGTCTCTCTGACTATGTGACTTTTAATGAACTTGTGTCGGACTTTACAGGGCACTTTACAAGTCAAAACTGCCAGAAGTGTCAAAATAGAGCACTTGAACCTTAAAAAGTTGCACTTTCTCAAAACGAAACACCCATAGGTCAGCACGCGTTGAATGAATGCCATGTTAGGAAAGGGCCGCGTTCCATGCAAAGCTCACCTCCATGACTATTGCAAAATCATGACTTTTACATCCTGCATGGATTTCTTCCGGGATTTTCTGAGACTGTAGTTTTGCACGTGGGGGTGTTTAGTAAATGTAGAATTAGGGGGTACTTGTTTTATTTCTACAGACATAAATATTGATTTAATGGTGAGATAATTTCATCCAGTCTGTGTCTCATCCAGTCTGTGTTCTTTTTATGGGGAAAACTGACAAAAGTCTGCGCTACCATCGTTCTACTTAAGCATAAATATTACCTGTTCTTTTTTGCTACACTTGCATCAAATCAGTCCGAAAATGTCTTGGCTTAATACCAATTTTTTGTTAGGGGGGGCAGCTGCACTGTATCCTATTGTGTCTTTGGAGAGAGAGAGCTACATGAAATATTTATAAAAATGGTATTGTATATGAGTACTTGTGTACCATGCATGCACATGGTTATGTGAATGTAAGTATGTAATACTAGACTACCGTATTTCCTCGAAATACCCGCGTCCTCGAAATACCCCCCCTCAAAATGGACACTATGAATTTTTGGTCCGGGAAATGCATAACAGACGTTCAAAACAGTTACTGTGTTACGTTAGAACATCGTTTATACCATCTACATCCTTAGATAAGGCTATAAAAACTTATAAATGGTGGTTATTGTTGCATTTTTAACGTTTTTCTCTCAAAATTTTCACTCTGAAAAAATAAACCCCCGGGGGGTAATTCGAGGAAATACGGTACCTACATATAAGTGCAGTTTAAATACATATGACATTGACTTTAGGATTTATAAATACCCTTGAAAATATATATGGAACATTTCCGGTTCAGGTGAAATATTTGCCATCTATATGCAGCCATATTTCTCAGAACTTGACTAATGTGACCCTATCAGCTGATATTTATGATTTATTCTGTGTACTTACACTGAGGTTCACATCAGAAAACATGACAAATAGCACACATTCTTGCTGCATTTGTCCTGGGGGCACTCCCGGACCCGAAAATTTCATGTGTCATGTAAAAGACCCTGTAAAATGTCATGTGTCATGTGAAAGATGCTGTAACGCGTCAAATGTCATGTACAAGAGTCAAGGTTAGGATCCTACAAGAGTAGGATTTGGATACAAGAACATAAGGTTTAGATACAAAGAACATGACATTTTACAGGGTGTTTTACACTTTCCACGGTCTTTTACAGTGTCTGAGACTGGCACCAGATGTAACGCAAAAAATGCACCAAAGCAGAGTGACTGATCAGATTGTGCCATTATGATGAATAGCATATTTGCAACAGTGTATCATGTCATGTCATATAATGTTAGACTAAATGGTTATAAATAGAAATTGTAAATATAGATGCCAGTCACGTAAAAATATGCATTGCAAGAAAAGTGTTACATAACAATTATTCCTCTATTTTGTGTAGAGGGATGTTTTTTTTATAAGACAAAAGGCAGTGAAGTGAAATAAGTGGACATGACAGTTCACCATGCTACATTGTTTCTGAATATTGTTATCATGCTATATTTTGTCTAGGCAGAAGTATAGTGCAAGCCAATATGGCGCTAGGCAAAACACTTGAACAGTAGCCAATTAAGTACCTATTTTCTTTTCCCACCACTAACAATGTAACATTTGAATTGTGCAGAGGGAGGCCTAGGATTTGTGCCAAAAATTATTTGTGGGCTTTTCATCATCTCTGGAAAGTCAGGTGGGCCTCAAATGGAATAACCACAATTGTTCAAATGTATTTACATTTACTAGAAAAATACATATACTGGGGTACTGGGTAAATACATTTACCATTACTTTTTTTAAAGTACCTGTACTCACCTGTAGAAAATAAATTTGACCTTTAGAAAATTTGCACTTTAGCAAAAAGTAATAATCAAAACAAAAAAATGAATGCCTGGCCTGTCAGATTTTATTCTGGGGTTCAAACAATATTTACATGGCTGAATCGTAGTATGAAAACATAGCTGCCTAGACATGGAAAATAATATTGCTGTAAGTAATCTCAGATGCTGTGCATATCACCCATTGCTTCTCCCTCAGTAGCCTTTCTATTTATTTATGTACAACCAGTGATGGAAGGATGCCAAAAATGGTACCACAAAAATGCACCAAATTTCAGCAGCGATCAAAAATGTCGCTGACAATGCACAGTTTCATCATTTTCACTGGCTCCAGCAATTTTGGCACTGATTTCTTTTAGCACCAACACTGCTAAGCATCAAGAATCAGAATGGCACCGTTCAATTGATAGTAGGATTGGGGGTAGCGATGCGAATGGGTTCAGCGACTTGGGCCGGCGCCAAAAAGCGCGATAGGGGTTGCTCTAATTTTTGACGAATTTTTACAACACTTTGCGCATAGTATGAATGTGAATACCGTATTTGCTTGAATAATCCCCCTGGGGAAGTATTATTTCGTCAGACTGTTTGGAAGGGGGACTTTACAAGGGGGGGGGGTTATTTTTTCCTCCTCGTCTTACAGGGGGGAACTATTCCAGCAAATACGATAGTTTATGGTCGGCGCACGGCTAAAAAAGGCGGAGTGGGGCAAGTTCCCAACATATTTAAAAAAGGCGGAGTGAGGAAAGTTCCCAACATATAAAAAAAATGGCGCCGCGGCTCCCGCCCATCACTATCACGCGCCCGCGCTTTTGCGAACAAATACTTGCACTGACAATTTCAGCATGCGAGCATATCAAACACGAAATATGCATCGCGCGCGTGAACCATTATGACAGTTCCTCCCCGGCTTTCAAAGGGGGACAACTACCGTATTTCCTCGAAATACCCCCCTCGAAATACCCCCTCGTCTCGAAATACCCCCCTCAAAATGGGCACTATGAACTTATAACCCCCTCGAAATACCCCCCCCCCCCCCAATTTACTGTATAGAGAACGTAATGCGGTTAGTGATCCGGGAAACGCAGAACACATGTTAAAAACAATGACTTTGTTAAATATGTTAGAACCGGTTATATAGTGTCTACTTACATATGTAAGTCCATAGAGTGTTATAAATGGCGGTTTTTGTTGCATTTTTGCGACGTTTGTGTACATTTCAAACAACAATTTAGTTACTGGGATTTCGAAAAATTTCTGGCGAAATAATGAACTCCCCCTCGAAATACCCCCCTCGTTTAACCCCCCTCCCTCAAAATTTCCACTCTGAAAAAATAAACTCCCTGGGGGGTAATTCGAGGAAATACGGTATACGCATCTGCGATGGATGCGAATTATTCCCTCTAATGTTTGTGTGTGGGACTCGAGTCTGGGCTCGGTCTTGTTCCTGGAAGGCCGCCTGGGCGCAATTCCAACTTTTGTCAAGGGGGAATGAGTTTGAGTTCAGTTTTTTTATGTTGCATGAGGAGGGAGGGAAAGGGTGAGCATCAAGAAATGAGACTACTGTATTGCCTCGAATTACCCCCCTTAAATTAACCCTCCTCAAAATGGGTCTCCAATTGGGTGGCACCCCCAGGGCCCAGCCCACCCCCCCCCTCCTCAAATCGGCCAGCTATCTATCTATCCTGGAGTCCCGCTAAGCTATTTATCTATCCCAGGATAATTTTTTCCTACAATCCCCGGCCCCACCAAATCGCTCAGCAGCTATCTATCTATGTGAAGCAAAGTTTGAGAAATGTTACTCCACCGCTGAATTTAGAGGACTTTTGCAAAACTTTAAAACCTTTAAGTACTCTGTTTTGGCAAGATACATGGTTAGAAATATTTTAAGCTATTTCAAACTATTTTAGCCATTTCTAACCTTTATTTAGTGATTTTCTCCCTTTCTGCCTTCTATACCTTTCAAAAGCCTATATATTGTGCCCCCCAGCCGCCCAGAAACATTGTCATCTATCCCTCTAGAGGGGCGATATGTCATCTTTCCAGCCCCCGCGGGGGTCAAAAGCTTGGAAACCCCCGTGTGGAATAAGGAATTGTTGTTCATGCCTACATTGGCAGTTTGCCACCTGCAACGCAGTTTTTCGCTGAAGATGTAATACAGAAATTGTACAAATATGAAGGTAATAGAAAAAAAACTGAGCAACAAAAATCCACCGCGCAACCCTAATCGTCCTGAAAACCACTTTGTCCTGATTTTCGTCCTTTGACAAGTTTGAATTTGCCCCCAGCAAATTGGCTGAGGGACGCTGCGCGGCTACGCGTGGAAAAACACAGCCATGTAAATGGGCCAAAAGTAAACACAAAGTATGTATTCATCTATGTAATTATGTACTCGCGTGTACGTACATACTTACGCAAATACACGCGCACTCATGACAGACTAGGTATATACAATACATACTTGGCATTAGCATAGGCATGGGCTGGCTGCGCGGGATTGGAGTCTCCCCACTAAATCATGCACGCAGACAGCTGGCCGCCCAGTAGCGGTGGGAAATAGGTTTGAAAATTAGAAAACTTTTGTGCGTTTTTTACAGTTTTTGGATTTTACAAAATTTGAAAATGAAATGAAAATTCGATTGAAAATTTATTACAAATGGTCCACTTTCAAAATAATCCAAAATTCATGATCTCATAGGAAAATATATAAAAATTCAAAACTTTTTAAAACACATCTTTCAAAAAAAATTGAACTCATCTTATATAAAATAACTTAAAAATTAATGGTGGGCTGTTATTTAAAATGTTGTGCCACCCTTGCCATCAAGAAGCTAAAAAGCTAGATGTATAAAATGCACCAATATTTATTTATCTGGGCTCTTATCTAGATTTGGATAAATGCTAAGTACTGTAAATTCACGAATGTTTCTCCTGGGCAATTGTTTTTTGACAGGCATTTTTTTCAGGCCTCTTCAGTGGGAAAACTATCACCAACATTTATATCAATTTATCAACTGTCTTTTTGAAATGGGTAGCATTTTCCTGCCATCCTGGTAAAAGGGGGCACTTCTAGGAGAAGCGATATTATTTTTCCTCAGGGGGAACATTCAATTAGGGAATAAATTAAGGATTTACGTATATACTGGACCAGTGCCACATAATATGGAGTCCACTCTCGTGACAACCTATTGACAAACATTCCAATTTCTGGCAAGGTTATGTATGCAAGAATGTAATGGTATGAACATTGATAACATATTTATTTACAATATCACTTTACAGGTTACATAAAACTTTCAATGAAAGTTAAGTAGGAATTTGTCATACCAGGGGGCAGTCCCAAACCCTGTAAAGTGTAAAGTAAAGTGTCAATTGTCATGACAAAAGTAAAGTAAAGTGTCAATTGTCATGCAAAGTTCAATAACTAAATCTTTTCTTTTTTGTTTTGATTGACACTTTACTTTACATTTGACACTTTACACTTTACAGGGCTTGGGACTGCCACCTGCAAAAATGTCACTTGACGTGGTGTATCTTTTCTACGTGAATGTGAAAGTCACTATAAATTTTTTTTGAGAATTACCAGTCCTATTTACAAACCCTAACGGCGCCGCTGTGATTACATGTAAGCACACTAGAATTCGATGGGAAAAAGCGTGGAATTTCGACACGCTGTAACTAGGGTGTCAAATTTCTATTTTCCATCTCTGCTTTTCTGGGAATTTTTTTCCTGTTTCTGTTTTCCGGTCATAAATTGTCCGTTTACGTTTTTCCACCACATTTTCCATTTTCTGGCTCAACTTTATGTTGTTGTTTTTTTTGTTTCAGCCAAACTGGTAAACATGCATGCAGCTTTTCAATCGTGTGAATTTTTCTGTTTCCAGCAAAATTTTGGCAATTTTTTCCGTTTCTTCGAAAATTTCGTTTTTCCGATTTCCAGCCCTTCATTTTTTTATGTCTCCTTTTATCCGGAAACAGGGGCCAGTTCCGCAAGTGGAAAAGTTAAGAGTTAAAACTTAAGAGTTGAGTAAAATGACAAATGACAAGTTTTGAGTAAATTTAAGAGTTAAGAGGTAAAACGACAAATGATTTTACTCAACTCTTAACTTTTAACTTTACTCTTAACTTATCATTTATCATTTTACTCAACTCTTAAAAGTTCTCTAACTCTTAACTTTTCCACTTGCGGAACCGGCACCAGCAAAGGTTTTTCCGTTTCTGTTTGCCGGCAAGTGCAGAAAATGTTTGGTTCCCATATCCGTTTTCCATAAAAAAAGTTGTAGACACGTTGGCATATTTGTAGGTACCGCAAATCCTCGAATAAGACCCCCCTCGATTAATTCCCCCCTCGATTAACTCCCCCCTTGAAAAAGTCCCCCCTGCTGGCGGGGTGAGGAAAAAATAACTCCCCCTTGAATAACTCCTCCATCTTAAAAAAACTCCCCCTCTCATGAAAAGGATACAATACAAAACTATAAAATAATAGTAGCATGGGGCAGCGACAGCAGATACATAATGTGTTTGCAGTTTATACACATTGTTTTGTTGTTGTTGGACAGTGAGATACCTGAATTACACGAGTTTACATACTGCATCCATACAACGGATTAAGTCCAAGTTTCCAAGAAATAATACCCCCCCCCCTCGAATAACTCCCCCTCTTGAATAACTTCCCCCTCCAAAACTTCTGACGAAAAAATAACTCCCCTCGGGTCTTATTCGAGGATTTAGTGTGGGTAATTTAATTTTACAAGTATTTACCGTATTTCCTCACCGGGATTTTCGTGATGTTGGTGGAAGCGTGTGGAAGCGCGCCGCTTCACGCGCATCCAGCCCGTCTCCACACGCTTCACGGATCCATTTTTTGCTGTGTTTGTAACACTTTTGCCATGTTGAACAAATGTGCAAAATGTAGAGGATACCTAGGTAATGCACGCAGTTTAGTTGTTCTGTGTATTTAAGTGTTCATGTGCTGGTTTACAGCTGAATAGAATAAAGACTTGTGTTTAACAATTCAGAATGAACCATTTTTGATCTCAACTAGTTTCCAACGCTACTACATCTGTCTCGGACACATTTGGGTTTTCTTGAATACGGTATATTCTCGAATAACCCCCCTCCCCCATCAAATAACTAGCTCCTGTTCCGAGCGCGAGGAAAAAACTTCCCCTGGAATAACTCCCCTGTTAAAATGGAGTTATATGTTTGGTGTTATTGTTTACTCTGACTATGACTGGTACCCTATAGCTAAAATACCGTATTTCCTCGAATTACCCCCAGGGGGTTTATTTTTTCAGAGTGGCTATTTTGAGAGAAAAACGTGAAAAATGCAACAATAACCACCATTTATAAGTTTTTACAGCCTTATATAAGGATGTAGATGGTATAAACGATGTTCTAACGTAACACAGTCAGTGTTTTGAACGTCTGTTATGCATTTCCCGGACCACAAATTCATAGTGCCCATTTTGAGGGGGGGGGGTATTTCGAGGGAATACGGAATAAGCAAATAGATTTTCGAATGGATACTCGCACAGCTTGAAAAATCTAAGGCACCTAAATACAAGCAAATATAAAGCGGGTGCCAATTAGAGACAGGTGGGAAAGTCACAAGAAAACTAAGTGATAGGTAACTTAATTACCGTTTCCCTCATTTCTTGTAACTTGTTCACTTTTTGACTCTAGGGACATCAAAGAAATTGTATTTTTTGTCGGGCCAAATTTATTTATATTTGTGCTATTTCAGTAGAAAATTACCCTACTGACGTTATCAAGTACACGTACACGTTTCTAGAATGGAAGTTAATATGTAAAAAAAAATCACGCTTATTCAAGATAAATAGATACCATATTACCTCGAAATACCCCCAGGGGGTTAATTATATCGCCAACAAATTTTCAGGGGGGTCAATTCTAGGGGGGTCTGATATTTGCCAGTAATTTTGTGAAATACCACATACTCAGACGTAGAAAAATCAAACAATTACTTAGATGTTTATGTGTTTATAGACGTATATGACTGTACATATGCATAAACCCTGCCCTAACATCACTCAGTGATTGGTTTAACATGTGTTCTGCATCATACAGATCACAAACCACAGTATTTGTAGTGTACATTCTCTTTACACTCAATACAGGGGTATTTCGAGGGGGATATTATTTCCTCAGCCAAATTTTAGGGGGGGGGGTATTTTGAGTGGGGGGTTAATTCGAGGTAATCCGGTACCGTATTTCCTTGAATAACCCCCCTCAAATTGACCTCCCCCCCGAAATAGCCCCCAGGGGCCAGATTTAATTCTCCCTACAGATTTGTAGGGTAGGGCGTACGCCGATAGATCTTTTAAAGTTCAGCCGCATCGACGCACATGCATTGAGAGCAAGGTGGTTTGTAAAATATACGAAACCATCCCTTAAGGTCGCCGATATTGCAATATGATGTACCATATTTCCTCGAAATACCCGGGAAATTTCCCGGGGGGTTTATTTTTTCAGAGTGAGAATTTTGAGGGGGGGTTAAATGAGGGGGGTATTTCGAGGGGGGGGGGGGTTATTATTTTGCCAGAATTTTTTCCGAAAACCAAGTACTAAATTGTCGTCTGAAACGTACGCAGACGTTGACAATGCAACAAAAATCGCCATTTATAAGACTCTAAAGACTTGTATAAGTGTGTAGATGTATAATCACTGTTCTCACATAACAGAGTCATCGTTTTTATGTGTGTTTTGCATTACCCAGATGACAAACCGCAGCCTTTGTCATTTACGTTCTCTATACACTGAATTTTTTTTTTTTTTGGGGGGGTATTTCGAGGGGGGGTTTAAGTTCATAGTGTCCATTTTGAGTGGGGTATTTCGAGGAAATACGGTACAGTCATCCCCAGGTTATCGGGTGGAGTAAAAAGTTTGAAAACTTACCCTATAATGCGGGGAACCCGATAAGCGGGGGAAGTGACATACCAAAATTGGGTTTATTTAAGTGAATGGTAAATGCAAAATGGCCTAATGGTGTAATGACACTGTTGCACAAATACACACAGATGATTTTTATGCTCACTGAGCTAATGTATTCGAGGAATACATCATGCCTCCACAAAATGTGAAATGTAACTGGGGGCCCCCACATGCTAGTTGACATCGACACCAAATGTCAACTGGTGCCGATCCCGATTCAAAGATTGCTGACGAGCCGATAAATGATGTTCAAACGCAAGCTTTGAATTGGGAATGGAACCAGTTGACATTTAGTGTCGATGTCAACTAGCGGGTGTGGGCCCTTTGATACTCAAAATACCCAATAACTGAAGTTATTTTGTATATAAAGGTGCAGTTTTTTTTCTTCAAAATTCCACCCGATAACCGGGAATGCGGGGAAACCTTCAATCCGGGGAATTTTATTCACACATGTCCCCGGTTTTCACAATTCCACCCATTGACCCGGGGAACCCTAAAACCGGGGGAACCGTTAACCCGGGGACAACTGTATATCGCTTCGATTTTGGCCCGGAAATCACTTTTTCATCATTTCTTGGCCGTCTGTCAATTCGCTTTTTATTTTATTTTGTCGGGCAGGTTACTTGCATAAGTCGCGCTTTTGTACGCTCGTGCATGCATTTCTTTCTTGTCGCTGCCCTCATGGTTTCGGTTGCAGACAGTGAACACTAAAAAAGTGACCACCTGACTACACAAAAGCGCGATTTATGCGAGTAACCCGCCCGACAAAATAGAATAAAAAATTGGCCGACGGCCAAGAAATGACGAAATCATGATTTCCGTGCCAAAATCGAAGTGATATACGTCATATTGCAATATCGGCGACCTTAAGGGATGGTTTCGTATATTTTACAAACCGCCTTGCTCTCGGTGCATGTGCGTCGTTGCGGCTGAACTTTAAAAAATCTATCGGGCGTACGCCCTACCCTACAAATCTGTAGGGAGAATTAAATCTGGCCCCTGGTCTGATACGGCCTGGGGAAATAATCCCACCCCCAAATACGTCTTGAACGATGTACATCATGTGTGCAATGTACGTGATGTTTCAATTGCTGCCAATTTGCATTGCAGTTCCACATACCTATACCCACTAGTTTCTGTTAGATGTATACCTACCTATATATGTCCACATAAATCCTGTTTTGTCTCAATTATAACCAGTTTCGATATGTTGAAGTCTATTATTTACTATGGTCCTTCACGAAAATTTCTGGCGAAATAATAACCCACACCCTTGAATAAGCCCCTGAAATAATCCCCCTCAAATATTGCTGGCGAAATGATTAACCTCCTGGGGGTATTTCGAGGAAATAATAAACCTCCTGGGGGTATTTCAAGGAAATTATAAACCTCCTGGGGGTATTTCGAGGAAATAATAAACCCCCTGGGGGTATTTCGAGGAAAAAATAAACCTCCTGGGGGTATTTCGAGGAAAAAATAAACCTCCTGGGGGTATTTCGAGGAAAAAATAAACCTCCTGGGGGTATTTCGAGGAAAAAATAAACCTACTGGGGGTATTTCGAGGAAATACGATACACTCTGGTTACTTTACCCCCTGCACGCGTGGTTCCCGCTGGAAGTGTGCCAACGACGGTTAGCGCGTGCGAGTTTCATAAAAAGATGACAAAATTGATTGTTGTTATAATGTTATTCATTTACATATTCACATCGATGAATTTTTTCATCTTTTTACGGAAATCGCATGACTTAACAATCATTGGCACCCTTCCAACACGAGACATAAATCAGTGCGACGGCAGAGTATCATGTACGCCGAGTATACCTAGTCTAATATCAATTCAGATATTCGACCATCCCACAAAAATATAATTTCTCACAAAAACTACAAAAAAATCAGCAAAGGAAAGCTCGCCAACGAAAAAAGAAAAAAAAAGCAAAAACTGCAGCAAAATGCGACAAAATACATCAGTTCTTCTAACGCGTTCATTTGGACCTCCAGCATGCAAACGCACGCAGATTTTCTGCATTTTTGTAACATCCATACTTGAAATTGAATTATAAGCACAGAGCGACTGCAGCAGCTTACAGGCGCCAATCCCAGATCCTATAAAAAAATCTTGTAAAATGTCAAGTTCCTTGTAAAATGTCAAAAATCACATAAAGGGCCCTGTAAAATGTCGAATTCTCTGTAGATATCAAAAGTCATGTAAAAGGGCCTGTACCATGTCATATGCAAAGTGTCAAAAGTCAGTAAAATTTGCTGGAAAATGGCAAACGCACGTTGACTTTTGACATTTTACGTGGAACTTGACAATTGACATTTTACAGCGCCTTTTACATGACTTTTGACATTTTACAGGGTCTTTCACATAACTTTTGACATTTTACAGGGTCTTTTACAAGGTTTGGGACTGGTCCCTGTCCAGCATGCATATATATGTACTTGAATCCGTGCAGCCCCCTCCCCCATCCCCTCCAAGAAAAGTGCACCCACATTTGCTTGGAGGAAATTTGTTCTGAAGTGCATTGTTGGTCGCAGTTCTGGTGCTCGAAGCATCCATATTTTTGATGCGTCGGCGGGCGATTTTTGGAAATTTTACAATTTTTTTAAAATAAAAATTATCGACAAAAAAATCTCGCGTCAAGTGAAATTTCCTTCCTTCCTTGTCGCCTAGACGCATTTTTGGCAATTTTCCAGCGATGCAGCTTATCGAAAAACATGCCTAATGCTTTTCTTTGTATGAGCAGCGAACTACTCCGCGGCTGTCTGAACTGCTAAAATCGGATTGGCGGCTATATACAACACTATAGAAGCGTGATTATAGGGCGCGTATGGGGTTCAAATGGAACTGAGATTTCGGAACTAAATTTTTCGGATTGATTTTTTGGATGTGAGTGACAGTCCCGCACCCTGTAAAATGTCGTGTTAAGTATTTTAGGACATAAACGATGAAATTGTCTTTTTTCAGATTCGAAAATTTGAAAATTAATTTTTGAAATAAATCGAAAAGTAATATTGGATAAAAAACACTTAAAAATTAAAACCACTTTTCTGCATTCGTTAGTCTTATAAATAAATATGTGTTCAGTTGTGCGATGGACACCTGCTCTCATCCATCCGTGACCGTGAAAGCCGAAAAACCACACCCACATTGGCGGAGAAAATATACAAAAACGTGGAGAAATCAATAATTATTAATTAAAAAGTTGAAAAAAGTGATGCCTGCAAATTGTGTGTACGTATAACTCGGCGGACCGTTTCAGTATGCAGACAATCCTACCATAATTTAATACCATAGCTTTACAATAAATGATACCATATTTTGAGGAATAAAGTCACGTAAAAATGTACTCCAAATAAACCAAAAGTGGGAGCGGTATAATGTGACGAACAATTGGTTCAATGTTTGTTCGTTTATTCAGATGGAATATGGTAGATTTAATTGTAAGGTGTACTGTCAGTTGACTAAACCTACATTGTCTACTGATTTCTGAGGTAGAGATAGGTATTTATGTCAGATAACCACTTAAATCCAACATAGTTCAGTTTGAACATGAAAAATAATCTTTTCATCAACTCAAATATCATATGGCCAAAAGACAAATGTCTAATGTATTCACGTGTCTAAATTCAGTTAGCTCTGTAATGCTTAGTGATAGTCTCAATTATAAATTCATGTCTTTGCCTCTGGCGTGGCTTCAGGCAAACATGGTGAACGATACTTACTGTGAATCCATTTATGTACATTGTGAATATATATAGGTAACTACCGTATTTCCTCTAAATACCCCCAGAGGTTTATTTTTTTCAGAGTGAAAGTTTTGAGGGGGTGTTTCGAGGGGGTTATTGTTTCGTCAGAAATTTTCGAAAAATTCATAGTAAAAAATAGGGTTTTACATGCTCAAAACCGGTAAATAGTGTGTCCAAATAGGATATATTTGGACATTCAACGTATTTACATCACTACGCGAACTATTTAGTAAATGTGTAGCTGACGAAGCGATGCAAACTGGCACTAAAATATATCATGTAAATACATTGCATATTTACGTGATGTAAATACATCATTCCAGAAGGGGGGGGGTATTTCGAGGGGGTTTATTTTTTCCTCAGCTCGAAATGACCTGGGGGTATTTCGAGGGGGGTGGGTTATTCAAGGGGGTATTCCGAGGAAATACGATATACATAAATACTGTATTTCCTCGAAATACCCCCGTAGATCATTTTTCGCCAGCGGAATTTTAGGTGGAAGAATTATTCAAGCGGAGTGATTTTTAGTTTAAAAAACAGCATATTATCAGAAGCGTAATGCAAATGTTATTAGGTAAACTTTGGCTTTATATTCGGATCGGTTATGGTAGATTTCGGTGGAAATTGCGCAGTACGTAGGTCAGCGGCAAAGACATAAATTATAAAAAAAATTACATTGAATTCGTTGTCTGCATAATGTTTGGAGAAAATTTGGGGATTTTTCCCACAACTTCTCTAACGGGGGGGGGATTATTCGTTTGGGAAGGTTTATTCTAACAAATACGGTGGATACATACGTGCATTCCATACACACAAATAGAAAATTCTTTTGCTGCGAGTAGTTTCTGATGTCTCATTGTGGCAAAGATCCAATCAATAACGAGTTCATGTAGGCAAAGCTTATTACTAATCTACCGTATTTCCTCGAAATACCCCCCGGGGGTGATCGCTTCAGACTGAAAATTTTGAAGAGGGTTAAACGAGGGGGGGGGGCTTATTTTATCGCCAGAAATTTTTTGAACTCCCAGTGCTAATTTGTTGTTTGTAACGTATGCAGACGTAGTAAAATGCAACAATAACTGCCACGGATAAGAGACCTATATAAAATCATAGTGGCTATTTTGAGGGGGGGGGGCGTATTTCGAGAAAATACGGTAGTGAGAATTAATGGCACTACGTGTAGTGTACTTTGTGATTCCATTTATCATGGATAGGTGTCAAAAAGTGGTAAGTGGTGAATAATGTTGTGTGTGGTAGTTCAAGTGGCAAATTAACTTTTAAGTGAAAAGTTGCACCGATTTACCGTATTTCCTCGAAATATCCCAGAGGATTTTTTCAGGGTAAAAATTTTGAGGGTAGTATTTCGAAGGGGGTATTATTTAGCCTGAATTTTTTGATATACCAGTACTTATTCGCTGTTTGTAACGTATTTACGAAGACGTAGAAAATGATAAAATTATGGATTTAGGTATGTTGATGGCATTTATAAGCCCTGTACTAATGTAACGAGGTTTATTTTTTACTAAGATCGCTCAGACCCACCTGAGGGTATTTCGAGGAAATATTTACGACAATTATTGTCATTTTAATTGTCACTTTAACTTTACCAATCACTCACCAATTTTCTGGTCACCTAACCACTCGCGAAATTATGTACCGTATTACCTCGAATTATCCCCCCTTGAATTAACCCCCCCCCCTCGAATTAACCCCCCCCCCCTCAAAATGGGCTGGGGAAATAATAAACCCCCCTCGAAATACCCCCCCCCCTCCGGAATGATGTACATCATGTATGCAATGTACATGATGTATTTATTACTATTTATCTGCATCGCAGCTAGGGTGTCAAAAAACTTATTTTACGGAAAACGGAAAACGTAAAGGCAAAAATTTTTCACTTTACGGAAAACGGAAAACGGAAAGGTAAAAAAAAATTTCTGCCGGAAAACGGAAAACGGAAAGGCAAACAAATTTCACTCAGCGGAAAACGGAAAACGGAAAGGTAAAAAATTTTCAGCTGCTGGAAAACAGAAAATGGAAAGGTAAAAAAATTTCAGCTGCCGGAAAACGGAAAACGGAAAGGTAAAAATTTTTCCTGCGGAAAGGCGGAAACGGAAAACGGAAACGGAAATTTGACACCCTAATCGCAGCTACACTTATACGCTCATTTGTGTACAGATGTAAATACATCTAAGGCCCCAATATAACATAATTTCTCTCATTTATTACCGTTTTTGTGTAAGAAAACGCATGTATCTTACTATGAATTTCACGAAAATTTCTGGCGAATTAATAAAACCCCCCCTCGAATTAACCCCCCCTCAAATTTTGCTGGAGAAATAATAAACCCCCATGGGGGTATTTCGAGGTAATACGGTATTTGCAAACATGTACAACAAACTTCAGGAAAATATCGACCAACATCTTGAAATTGCGGGCAAAAATGTTTATACACAATATGTCTAAAAACGAGGAACTAAGAATTCGCTCGTTGAAGGGGCGCTAAATTAAATTGACAGTAAAAGACAGATGAACCTTTGCCTTGGCTAGTCATTTTTGGCTTGTTGGCACTAAAAAAAATTTGGCTAGTCAAGGACCTTACGAAAGTGAATTTCATATGTTTTAGGTGTGACATTTCAAGCTAGAAAAACAACAATGCAAGAAATAAGAGTATAGCTAGTCACAGTGTGGTTTGGACAATCATATTTTTATTTTATGTTTTTAGGCGGGCAGTGGAACAGCTGTGCTATATATAATGCGCGGCGATGCAAAAATTTGATTCGAAAATTCGAAATAATTTGCGAAAAAAGTTTTTCGCAGAAAGAAACGAGCATACTATAATATAGTATTTTTTTAATCGAAAAGTTGAATATTTTGGTGTGGGGAATTCGACATTTTTGTCAATTTTAGCCCTCGTAATTCGAATGTAATCCTACCTGCAACAAAAAAAATGCGTCGCGGTGAATTTTTGATGGAAAAATTAACTAAAAACTAGTGAAGATGATATGCTAAGCAGCTGCTAAGTTGTTGCAAAAAATTAGAAAGTATCAAACATTAAACATGACCTGAGTCCAGTGATTAAAAATTCGAAAATTCCAAAACTATTTAAAAAAAATTATAATTCGAAAGTGTGAAAATGAAAATGGCAACATATTTTGGGAAAGATTATAACATTATTTTAACATGTGACGGAAAACTTTAAATACTTTTTTAGACAGTTTGCCATCGTTTATAATGGGGGGCTATATTTCAAACTCTGTTGTTTCTTTTCAATAAGCTATTAAGTTTGGCAATAATATAACATTTGAAATGGGACAATTAGTGTGGATAGTGGTGAAGTGACATCCTTTTATAATAAAAGAACGATGGTAATTTATCATGTTTTATTGCTTCTACTGCACAACATCAGTAGACTGAACATTTCGAACTGAAAGCTACCGTAATCCATCTGAATAATCTACCATTTTTCATTTTTTCAAAGAATACATTGCTTTCCCTGTTGGAAAAATTAATAAAAGATTTTTCATATTATCGTACTATTTCCATTCGAAATGACATTCCGTATGAAGCACGCGGTCCATTACTAACTTTTTTGCTGTATAAAATGAGTAATGAGTGGTTAAGTTATGTAAATAGGTAAAGCAGACAAATTACCTATGATCTAAGTCAAATTGACAAATGCATTACATTTCTTAAACGTTGAGTCAGTCCTATGCATAAGTTATAGTTACCCATTATAAAAAATGGTTACCCATATTTCACTGCAAATACAGTTGTAGCAAATAACTGAACATGTGACTTTATGTAAAATTATATACAGTGCAATAGCATTTTTATCATAAAAACAACTATGCAAAGTAAATATTTATAAAAACATGTTTTGATAAAAATAGAAGCTTGTTCAACATGTGATGTGATCCTAGAAATAATGGATCTGTCAAGTGTCATATCTCCGCCAAATTCTGCTTATTTGACACTTTTTTAGCCTTTTCTCACAGCTAAACTTTATGGGCCACATAATAAATCACTTTTGACAGAGTACATGGCTTCTATTTTCGACTCAAACTTACACCTAACTAAATTAGTCAGACTTTTTTCACTAGGATCAGTTAACACTTTGTATTTAGTAAAGAGCACACACACAAAAAGTTATTTACACAAAATATACACCCCTAATTAAATAAATCTATACTGACCTGTCCGAACGCTATACAAAGAAAGTTAGCATATTTTCATAAAAAAAGCCGAGCGAAAATGTGTATAAATTTCACCCATATTGAGATTTTTGCATCAGGGTAATTTTTGGTTTTATATGCGATCTGTGTAAAATCACCATGCAAATGGATGGTTGAAAGAATGAGTGAAAGTGGACTTTCAAAGTTGTATAACAATGCCTGATGAATGAAGTGTGGTGGAGTGTGCCGTTCACTTGTCTTGTGACACGTGCCAAATGTGCACACCATGTGTTAAATAAGATGGGAATTGTCCCACTTTTCATCCAGGCCAGTTAACATCCTGATGGGTTTGTTTTTATCCATTTTACGTGTGGAAAGGTGTGGTTTGCAAGTCTCAAACATGTTTTTGCATGCCAATGCCAAGTGAGAGTGACATTAGTGAATAAAGTGTTTGTTCCTGTGATAATGGAATAGAGTCCTGGCAATGGTGCCATTTGTTGGATCTCACTCATCAATATAATTGAAGTTGTTGCACAAGTGTTAAGCTGACTTGATCCATCAAAATATGAATTTTCAGGTTGATAAGTATACTGCAGATTGTAAATACATAAGCACACATGGGATGTAAAGTGACACATAACCTGACATGTGATCTGCCACATTTAGCAAGTAAAGCGATACACTATATAACATGTAAACTGTGAGCATGTAAAGTGTATGTGATGAAAAGCGGAAATCAGAGGCATTATAAATGGTGTGCTTCAGCAATGTACCAACTTTGTGTTGCGTGATTTCTCCCTACATAAACACTTCAAAGCAGTGGACATCGCCAAGTCAATGCGGAAATAGTAAGCAATATTGATTTTGTTGTTTCTGAAAAAAAATACTACTACAAAATAGGTACATAAAATGCACCTTATATATTATATTTACTGCTGCACACTTTTCCATCACAGCTCTGTAAGGGTTCACAAGTAATAAATAGCTCAAAACTCAAAGCTGTGAAGTAAACTGACACGTGCGATTTGTCACTGACGCAAAAAACATTCCCGTTTTTTTGTGTGCTGCTAATCCCAACTTCAAGTAAATATTTTTGTAATCATCTAAACGCAGGGAGAAGCAAGCAATGGATTTCGCTGTGAAAAGTGAAATAGAGGGCCCCCACTAGCTAGTTGACATCGAAAAATTTTGTCAACTAAATCACACAAATAAATTTTTTTAAGCATCACACTTAACAGAAACAATGAAAATTTAGTGTTACAGTCCACTGACAGCACACTTTACACTGAAATCTACCATATCCCATCTGAATAAAAGAACATATTTTTTTTATACCTAGGTAAAATACATATAATACCTCACATCATATTTATCACACTGCTTCCACCTCCACTTACTGAAACAAACAAGGTGATAAGTAAAATGACAAGTTTTTCATACAGAAATTCAGGTACTTTCTATTTGTACTTTTGCGTAATTTTTGTCCAGTTTACATGTCATTTGGCTAAACACTTTTAAATTTTACTTGTCATTTTTCTTGTCATTTATTGTCCACCTGCGCGATTCACTCCAGAAATGGGTACAGAGGTCGGCGCTTTTTTCAATCGTTTTTTAAAAAGGAACAACAAAAGCACGCGGAATTTCACCCACAATTTGAGAGAAAAAAATAGTCAACTTTTTCTACATAAATATTCTGTACCTTGATTCTGTTCAACAAATTCGATCCAAACAGATTTCGAGTAAATAAATGTAATGGTAGAGTTAATACTGAATTGGCGAGGCTTATATTTACCGTATTTCCTCGAAATACCCCCCCCCCCCCTCGAAATACCCCCTCAAAATAGGCACTATGTATTTGTGGTCCAGTAAATTCATAACAGACGTTCAAAACACCTACTGTGTTACGTTAGAACATCGTTTATACCATCTACATCCTTATATAAGGCTGTAAAAACTTATAAATGGTGGTTATTGTTGAATTTTTCACGTTTTTCTCTCAAAATTTCCACTCTGAAAAAATAAACCCCCTGGGGGTATTTCGAGGAAATACGGTATCTAGGTAATTGTTTTTATTCGTCACGCGATGTGGGATTTATAGTTTGTTGATTTCCGATAAACTAATGTAAAAAACCCTATGCTTTCTGCAGCTTCAGCTACGCTTATATTTTACTTTTCATTTGAAATTAATTATTTTTTTTACATAAACTGGAAGGTGGAAGTTCGCGGAAATAATACAAAAATGAGTCGGGTTTTTGCCATCCTATCCTAAATTATGTGTTTGGACAAATGGATGCATAAGTATCCTGTCCTGACATAACTACCCAAAATAGACTGACATAACTACCCAAAATAGACTGACATAACTACCCAAAATCTTCGAACAAGACCCCAGGGGAGTTAATTTTTCGTCATACGTTTTTGAGGGGGGAGTTATTCAAGGTGGAGTTATTCGAGGGGGGACTTTTTTTTGCCGTATCTTTATGTATCTAATGTCGCTGTGCTAGGCTAATATTGGTTTGTATTTTTGTATTGTACCCTTTTCATCCAGGGGGCAGTCCCAAGCCCTGTAAAGTGTAAAGTAAAGTGTCAAATGTAAGGTCATATGCAAAGTAAAGTGTCAATTGTCATAACAATAGTAAAGTAAAGTGTCAATTGTCATGCAAAGTTCAATAATAAAATCTTTTCTTTTTTGTTTTAATTGACACTTTACTTTACACTTTACAGGGCTTGGGACTGCCACCTGAGGGGGAGTTTTTCGAGGGGGAGTTATTTTTTCCACACCTCGTTAATAGGGGGGAGTTATTCTAGGGAGTCATATTCGAGGATTTGCGGTAATTTAGTAAGTTACCTACCTACTTTGCTGAGTCCGCCGAGTATACGTAGCAATAAATAGGATCCAGAATAAAGTAAATATGATTTATATTTGAAGTCGGGAACGAAATTTTGAATTTCATCCCGTTTCAACATTCACTAAACAGTTATTTTTCACAAATGTTCTAAAAATTGCAGCATCAATCTAATATACACTTTTACTAACATTTGTCTTTGCTTGTCTCACTTCTGAATCTGAAAAGTTTGGGGCAACAAATGATGGATCTTGTTTTCTGCTGAGACAAAATAAATGAAAAAATGCTTTCATACAAAGTTTTATATTTCTGGCTCGCACCCAGTTAAATTTGATAAAAAATGTCATCTGAATGTGTCAAGTGTCAAATGAAAATGTAGTAACAAATATTATTCCTTGCAGTTTATCGCTATTTCTGATTCATTGTGCCAAGTAAAACACAGTGCCAATGTGATAAAACTTCATGATAAGATACATGAAATACACTGATAAAACAGACATATACTGACAAAATTAAACATCTTCAAAACAACAACAACAACAAATTAAAATGATTATTTGTATTTAGTCATTAATTTGTAATTCGAATTTTGTTTTTGAGACACTCAGTTTCCTGACAATGTAGGTTTAAATGTAGGTACCTATCTAAAAATACATGTGTTTGCCTCAATCTGAAACCAATCCCGGAAGAACAGCCATTTTCGATAGGCTCCGGCAATTTTCTTTCGAAAAATCAACCCGAAAAGTGCACCGCGGCAAACCAACAAAAATTGCATTGCACTGCACTAACAAAGTCATGTGCGCTGCACTGTAAAGATCTTTTTCACAGCTGATTGGTGTATTCTTGGGGTTTGAGGATCTGGCACCAACTTCGCACGTGGAGATTGGAGAAGTGACGAGAAAAGTGGTAAGTGGTAAGTGAACTCATGTGACAAGTTACCTTTAAGTGACGAAGCATTTTGGGGACGCATTTATTTGTGAGTGAATACCGTATTTCCTCGAAATACCCCCCGGGGGGTGATTGTTTCATAGTGGTCCCGAGAGGGGGGGGGTTAAACGAGGGGGGGGGGGTTATTATTTCACAAGAAAATTTTTGAAAACCAAGTACGAAATTGTCGTCTGAAACGTACGCAGACGTCGAAAAATGCAACAAAAATCGCCATTTATAAGGTTCTGTAGACTAATATTAGTATGTAGGTGGTATGTACACTGTTCTAACGTGACACCGACATTGTTTTAACGTGTGTTCTGCAGTACACAGAACATAAACTACAGTTATTGTCATGTACGTTCCCTTTACACTCAATTTGGGGGGGGGGTATTTCGAGGGGGGGGTGATTGTTTCATAGTGGTCTCAAGAGGGGGGGGGTCAAACGAGGGGGGGGGGTATTTCGAGGGGGGGGGGGTATTTCGAGGAAATACGGTAAGTGACAAATTTACAGAGTTGTTAAAATTACTGAATTTTGTTCATAGTATATGTAAAATACTTTTACTCTTTTCTTAAATACCTTTTATTGTAAAATACTTATTTTACTAAACGTAAAAACGTAAAATACGTAAAATACTACCTACTTTTTACTTGTACTCATGAGTACATGTGAGTAAAAAACTCGTTTTCCAGGAAAATGTAAAAGAGTACTTTTTCTCGGAAAATGTAAGAATATTATTCCTATACTCGGTATATGTTGTGACGCAAGGAAGAATGAAAAAAGTGCGACAAAAAGCGTGGAGTGAATGACACGCTGTCGATTGCAGATCTGGATGCAAAAGAAACGATGGCAATACTAAATTTAAAAAAATTTTTTCGAAAATAAAGTTGCGAAGTTTATTCTACAACAGAAATAGAAAGATCATATTTCATTTTTATTTAGGAGATCCCGTTTGCAAAACGTCATAAACTATGAAGCGCAATATAAAAATTAGAAAACTGTTGGAAAAATTCAAAATTCGCAATTCAACTCCATATTCCAAAAAACCATCTACAGCGGGAAAAAACCCTCAAATTTG
The DNA here is from genome assembly GCA_964036195.1 of Sphaerolaimus hirsutus. NCBI lineage: Eukaryota > Metazoa > Nematoda > Chromadorea > Monhysterida > Sphaerolaimidae > Sphaerolaimus > Sphaerolaimus hirsutus. The sequence goes on along the minus strand of OZ038460.1, from coordinate 19,241,337 downwards.
GAGCGACCCTCCAAAAAAGCAGCATTTATTCAAAACTTTGCCATCATCACTCAATTTCACTATTTCTACATTTTTTACAGATGCACCTTTTCCATCTGAAGTTCAGCGGGGGGGGGGGGGTCTGAACTTCAGGGGGGGGGGGCATCGCGGCAACTCAGGCGCGTGCGCGTGTTGCGCGCATAGTGCCGCATTAGCCGACGGGCCGCGAACAGGCGGCGCGGCAAGTGCCGCTCTGCCGCCGCTATCATAGCTCATGCGCGGCGGCGGCGCGCGGCCGCACTGCCGTCTCGGCGGCCGCGCGGTCGCACCGCCTTTTTCACATCTTGCTGCTTTTAACATACGGGCTGATTTTTAGACTGCAAAATGTCAAAGGTCGTGTAAAGTATCATAAATAATGTCAAAAAAATATTAAAAATTTAACAGAAAAAATGTAATTTTACAGGCCATTTTACAGGGAGTTTTGACAATGCATGACATTTGACATTTTACAGGGTCAGAGTGACACCAGGTGGAAAGTGAGGTGGTGATGCAGACAAAAGAGCTGGATCTACAGCAAAAAAAAACGGATCCATGAAGCGTGTTGAAGCAGGCTGGATGCGCATGAAGCGGTGCGCTTCCACACACTTCCACCAGCATCACAAAAATCTCGGTGAAGTGTCTTCCACACACTTCACCGCGCGCTTCACGCGCATCAAAAACGCTTCACCGCGCTGGCGCTTCCACACACTTCCGGTACTCCAGCTTGGTGTTAATTCACTGGAGTATAAATAGCTTGTCACAGGAAATAAACAAGACACAAGTGCGCAACAATAGGTAAATCATATGTTAAAAGCCCGTGTATGTTAAAATGCTCAAAATGTTGGTGACGCATCGTGACGCGTGTAGCACGGGCTTCCATGCGCTAAGAAGGCAGCTAAAGGTTCCTTCCTCCGTCCATCCGTACAAATGAAATTTCAATAAATTGACGGCAACTTCTGTAGTCTGTCTCGTACTCGGGCTTGAAATGTTGAAGTTTCAGTTGAAATTGTGACTAAATATTTTGTTTTCATTTTGACGTTAGCGTTTTTGTCAAGATTTTGTGAAATTTTTAAGCTTGCTGGGTAACTGTTTGTGTCTTCATGTTTGCAAAATGTTAAGTAGGAATTTGCGACAAATGTGTTGATAACAAATATGTAAATAAAAGACGGCAGGGGAATTGAATTAAATCGGAATGAATTCAGCGTACCTATTTGTACATCAAATGAAAAAAGTCTGGTTACATATTGCTATACATTTCTCCGCAATGAACGACCGCATAAGCGTGAATTCTGCAACATATAAATGGCACTTATCTAGAGAAACAAAAAGGGGTATTTGTTCATGGCTTTGCGACAAGTATAGCGTAAAATATTAGATCCCACAAAAATTGTCATTATCATTGTTTTCAAGTTTTGTGGGAGCTGAAAGTTCACGTTTAAAATAAACGTTTTTTTTCAAAACGTTGTTACGTGGCTGATCTGACTTATGGTGACTTCATATGCATCACCTATGATTTTTTATTGAGTTGTAAATGTCCCCTAATGTGGCCACACAAGCTGGTTTTCAATGTTCCTTTTTGAAAACTCTTCTGGGCGACGCGTCGCTGTACGCTATTCAAAAGTGTGCAATTTGCACTTTTATTTTTCAAAAAAGTGAAAATTGATTGAAAATTGGTTTCGGTAAGTCACAAAGTTCACATTTGGAGAACATTTTTGAAAACCGTACGGCGACGCGTCGCCCTGTAGCGGCGTCGCCAACGTCGCTACACGAGTTGCCTAGTTTGTAACGTATGCAGACGTAGAAAAATGCAACAGTAGTCGACAAAATAATAAAAATAATAGTTTTGAGACTTATATAAGTATGTAGATGGTGTAAAAAGTTTTTAAATATTTCAACAAATGTGTAAACATTTTTGAAAAATGAACATGGACGGTGACGTAAAGCAACGTCGCCCTACGTCGCTGTACGTGCCAGTTTTCAAAACCATGTACACATTTGAAAGATGCGTTGCTGTACACACATAATGTACAGAAATCGTCGCCGAGCGTCGCTAGTTTTCAGAATTTTGCCAAACTACTCCAAAATCCTACAAAAACCACTGGATGGATGGTTTCATGTAAAATTCGCACAGTATATGCAGTATTTTATGCTGCATCGAATGGTATGCTCTGTGAAAACTTGGAATGTCTGTAAAATGAACTAAATTTTTTTTTAAATTATGCCATTTCGGCAACGTTCAGGCGACATCACTAGTTTCCATAACTTAATACCAATTTTGAAAAGTATGGTTGGGCTGAAAACTCCCCGGGCAGTGGTCGCCATTCGCGCTAGGGGTAAGCTACGGTCATAAAATCTTGACACGTTAACATATCAGGTGTTTTGAGTCTTCACCCAAAATTTCACCCCTCTAGCTTCACCCACTGCGTTACTGTGGGGGTTACAATTTCAGTAATTTTGTACTGATGTACAAATGGTGCTCTAGCTCAACGCTGCTTTAAGTTGTGATCATGAAGCTTTGGCTAGAGTAAGCCACCAGTGTTGGCAATGTGCTGATAGTATTCAACACTTTCATCAACATGATTGCTAATATGGCAAATTGATATGCAGATCAGGGTTATGTGCAAGAAACATGGTAACTGTGATGGATCTTTTTGGTGATCATCTGAGATCATGTTGTATTGCAGTGATTTTAATGTTGTTTTGAAATGTGCAGTAAAAAATTATGTCAATTAAATTTCATTTGTGTTTCATTACTAATCTGTAGTGGACACATTACCTGTGTTCAACAGCAGTGTGCATGCAAAATGCATCCTGTATTAACCTGTATTGACCAACCGTACAGACAGAATGATGAATTTGGGTGTGAGAGTAGTGACAGAATTGGTAATATGGACTAGGTGTATGATATCATAGCTAATGTTGTTTAGTGCTGGCACATTGCCAACACTGGTTGCTTACACTAGCCAAAGTTTCATGATCACAACTTAAATGAGTTTTTAAAAATGTTCACATATGTGTTAAATTTTGTGACAGATTAAAATATGAAATGAAAACATTTCTGAAAACAATACAATAAAATTGTTTTTATTTTTTTGTGCTAGTGTATTGAATGTGAAATCATCGCAGTCAGTGTTCACTTGTAGTTCATTTTTTTGGCTTTCATTTACATACAAAATCAGCTGTTTGAATTGCACTTCTGATTTTTAAAGAAATTATAAAGTAGATTGTATAAAAATATGGTTATTTGTTTTGCGGCAATGTTTTTGAATTCAGTTTTTTTTTGTTTGAAGTGCAAAAATAAGGGCTTTTTACTGTGATAATGCAATAATTACAGATACACAGATGTAATTTAAAAAAATTATTTAATGTTTTAAACATAACCACAATTTCTTCATCATCTTTGAACTTCTATCGCAAAACATGGTATCAAATGAAAGAGAAAAAAAAACTGGATATATATCTGAGACAGATATCATATACAATGTAAAACTGAATTTTTAAAAATATTTATAGTTAGAAAAGGAATTAATTTTTAAAAATATGTATAACAGTGCTAAAAATATACAATACAGTCCCAAAAATCAAGCATAATTTTCTGCATCACATGCCACTTACAGCTTGTCCTACAAGTGCGTACTTATGTTGCAAAAAAATATTTTGTCTGCAGCATTTTACCATAGTTTTCAAATATGTGTTCTACCGGCGGAAAAAACAAAGATGGCGGCCGTTTTGCTGATAACACAGACTGTTTAAATGAATTTGAAAACAAAATAATGGGTTTTCACAGAGGGAACCTTGAAAACCAGCTTGTGTGGGGCCAATGAAGTTTTATTTAGTCCTCAAGAGAGCGGAATGAATAAAATAAAATGTGGAACACGGCCAATAAAATTCTAATCTTAGACATAAGCATTCTTATCAACCTGGCCAACAATTGTAAAGCAATACATCACCCAACAGTAAATACCTATACATAAACAGTGCCAACCCAGTTTACACCCCAGTTAGCGTTCTAAAAATCTCGGGAGATTTATATATATTTTAAATATATCAAAATATAAAAAAATCTTAGGTATATATATTTATATTTTCTCCAAGATTTATTTTGTGATAAGAAAATATAGAAAATGTTTCCTTTTTATTTTATTTATTTATTCATTATTTCTCAGGGGATTTTATTGTATCTTATTTTTGTGAGATTTTCTGAGATTATATATATTTTATTTTATTTTCTGAAAATCACCTATTTTTGGAACGCTAACCCCAGTTTCACTACTGCAAAAACAGGCATTTTCACATCACAATAAAACCAACTATAAATATACCTATTCCTATAGGTAAATAAGTTCTCAAATATATTTACCCTATTGTGCATAATGCCCAGTCCCTAAAAAGGGGATGGTTTGTGGCGATCAGTGCGAATCACAGTATGTCAAAATATCACAGACTAAGTATTTGACAAAAAGTAAAGCTCGAAGGAAGATGTGACAACGCATAGTTGTTAAAAGTACAGTAATTTTTCAAAAATATATTCACATGTAAACTATCTGAAATGAACTCAGTGCCTGTCTAGAGAAAATGTTTTTAAATTATTTAAATGTGAGTGCAGACATGTGATGTCTTGCATTTTTTAACACAAAAGACTATGTAGAACAATGTACCTAAAAAGAAATTTCCTGTACTCAGATACTTTCAAAAAGTATAAGTAAATCTGAATCAGGTGCCTTATTAAAATATTTACTCAGTATATTAGTACAGGTAAGTAAATGCTTTTTATGAAAAAGTAAATAGCTATGTTTTAACAACTATGTGTCAAAGAACAAAAATATACAAAACCTTCTACCACTCTGGTTGTACATTGGGTAAATTAGTATCATGCATTTTCAATGGCTCCATTTCATCAAGTAAAATCGCTGGAGAAGTTGCAGGTGCACATGCCACTGGCAGATTCATAACTGCTGGGACTAGACTGTCATCACCTATCTGCAAATGGAAATTCACTTTTGGTAATTTTTTATGTGTGAAGTGATTGGCATGCATGTGGGGGTTGGCTAGATGATGTACATGAAGTGGTCTCGTGAAGTAAACACCTTCCCGGTCACGTCCGGCACCCATTTTTGATTTTACTTCTTACATCCTATCCCCAGTTCTAGGGCGCCCCAGAGGCTGAAACTTGGGGGAGATATTGGCGCAACCCCCCTCTACTTCGCATGAATTTGGGGGGTCGCAGCGACCCCTCTCAGGGTGGATCGCCCTAAGTGCAAATTTATTTTTGGCTTTTTTGGTGTCCCACAGCAGGTCCGGCACCCGCTGATTTCTGAGATGTGGGAGGGGTATAAATCTAAAATTTTGGGGAAGTGTTACCAACACCACTCCCCTACTATTCACTATTCAATAATGCGAGATAAATGTGAAAAAGTTTTAAAAAATTCTCTTATTCTCTAAAAAAACACCACTCCCCAATAGATGGATGGCAAAAAATTAACTTTTTGGAACTTTTTTATTAGACACTTGAAGAGCTGGTTTACAATACTTTAAAGGGCACAGTTTGATGTTTAAAGTTATGTAAAGAACCATACCTCTAAAATGCATGCATTGCAAAATTTACTTGGGGGGAATTTCAAAGTGTAAATTTTGTAAATTTTTGTTCCTGCAATGATGTCATTATGATGTCATAAAATCCACCCTAAGTAAATTTGGCAATGCAGGCATTTTAGAGGTATGGTTCTTTACATAACTTTAAACATCAAACCGTTCCCTCTAAAGTATTGTAAACCATCTCTTCAAGTGCCTAATAAAAAAGTTCCAAAAAGTGAATTTCTTGTCATCCATCCATTGTGGAGTGGTGTTTTTTTAGAGAATAAGCGAATTTTTGGTAAGTTTTTCACATTAATCTCACATTATTGAATAGTGTATAGTAGGGGAGTGGTGTAGGTAACACATCCCCAAAATTTTAGATTTATACCCCTCCCACAGCTCAGAAATCACAGGTGCCGGACATGCTGTGGGACACCAAAAAAGCGGGAAAATTTTTTTGCACTTAGGGCAACCCACCCTGAGAGCGGTCGCTGCGACCCCTCAAATTCATGCGAAGTAGAGGGGGGTTGCGCCAATATCTCCCCCAAGTTTCAGCCTCTGGGGCGCCCTAGAACTGGGGAAAGGATGTAAAAAGTAAAATCAAAAAATGGGTGCCGGACGTGACCGGGAAGGTGTTTAGTTTCCACGTCCACACTTTACAAGATTGCAGGTGAAGTTTTAGTTCGCCGATTTGTGTTGGCTGGTGCAATGCAAGTGCCAAAAGTCCACCTGCAAGTGCCAAAAGTCCACCTGCAAGTGCCAAAAGTCCACCTGCAAGTGCCAAAAGTCCACCTGCAAGTGCCAAAAGTCCACCTGCAAGTGCCAAGTGCCAAGTCAACTACGCCTCAGCGCCAAAGACTGGAGACTGGGCCCAAATTTTCCCCCTTTTTATGTTTATGGAAATTGTTTATTTATAGTACCCACACATTTGCTTTCTACCGAAATCTGGAAACATTTAAGGAACCCAATAACCATAAATAAGCTTTGAACGCATTTGAGTTACCCTAATAACTTATTTTTAACCATGAACAGTGGTTGACAGGCACCTCGTTATGGGAAGCTCAAATACGTTCAAAGATTTATGTAACGTTTTCCAATTTTTTTTGAAATTTCGCCAGGATTTAGCTAGATATGCATTATGTGTGCAGGGCAATTATGAATCAAGGGCCCTTTCACTCACCTGTCTGCGCATAACCCTCAACTTAACGAGCACTTTCTCGCACGGCACCCGCACAAGGTGTCGGGCAGCCGCGTGTCTGCGTCGATGGCGACCCGACAGCGTGCCCGAAATGCTGGGCAAAAGTGCCCGCTCGCAACGGCACTCGGCCACGGCCAACATGGGCGGCACTCTGTGATTATGAAAGTGACAGTAACTGTCTTTTTGCATTTTTTACATTTTTAGCTAAAAATACCGGAAAATGGTTTCGAATTTTTAATGAAATAAATAGATTTTGAGATGTTTTTTCCAGTGGTGAAATACCGTAGTTCTTCTAATAGGACGGCATACCTCCGATAGAACGGCACCTCTAATATAACGGCAAGTTTTGGCACTTTTTCCACCCACGAAAACAATAGAACGACAGCTTCCAATAGAACGGCAGGTAAAAAAGTCTACGAAACAATAGAATGGCGCCCTTCCATTAGAAGAAATCCGGTAAAACTCGAAAACTTCAAAAACTTTTCGAATTTTCTTTATCCATCATTCACTTACACACACCAACCATCACCCAACCCACCTCAATCCATCGTAATCCACTCTCCAGTACCAGGGACACAACCCCCTGTCCATCAAGGGCAACATTCGCCTGCTCGCAGCCGACACATCAGCATCGCCGCCTTCGTTGGACAAGTCGGACAGGGCGTCCGAGTCGGAGCTCGACTCGGACGAGAGGACCTGGGGTCGGATTTGATGAGAATGGATTTTTGGAGTGGGTTTAATGGCCTACACGCGAGTAAGAAGGTGAAATTGTGAGAATGCCCCCGCCAAAAATATGTTTCAGTCAAATATCTTTTTTTTTTTGAGTTTTTTTTATGGCACATGGCAGACTTCGCTACAAAGTGTTCGGTCAGCGAACGGACTGTTTTTTTAATATTATAGTTGATTGAATTTACTAGCCTATACAATGGCAGAGTTGTCAAAATACTGTATTCTTTCGAAAACCTGAATATAAACGTTGTAAAAATACACAGAGAACCCAGGTATTTCAGGTATCAGATTCTAATAGAAGACTGCCTTTCTATTTTTTCGTCAGTTTTTACGCCGTTTCAAGCAGTCTATTATTGGAGCTCTCTTTTGTTATCGTGAGCACAAAAACGTGCCAGAACCTGCCGTTATATTGGGGGTGCCCTTCTATTGAAGGTATGCCGTTTTATTAGAAAAAATACAGTAAACGTAAACAGATTTTCGCAACTCGCTGAATACCGTATTTCCTCGAAATACCCCCCCCCCTTGAAATACCCCCCCCCCTCGTTTGACCCCCCCCCTCTCGAGACCACTGTGAAACAATCACCCCCCCCCCCTCGAAATACCCCCCCCCCCCCAAATTGAGTGTAAAGAGAACGTACATGACAAATACGGCAGTTTATGTTCTGCGTAGTGCAGAACACACGTTAAAACAATGTCGGAATCACGTTAGAACAGTGTTTATACCATCTACGTACTAATATTAGTCTACAGAACCTTATAAATGGCAGTTTTTGTTGCATTTTAAGACGTCTGCGTACGTTTCAGACGACAATTTCGTACTTGGTTTTCAAAAATTTGCTTGTGAAATAATAACCCCCCCCTCGAAATACCCCCCCCCTCTCGGGACCACTATGAAACAATCACCCCCCGGGGGTATTTCGAGGAAATACGGTATACAGTCCCATCCCAATAGAACCAACGGTGGAAGGCAGCGGCACGGCCAGTGTATTGCACATTTTCGGGTCGCTATCGCCGGCGATGACCTGTCTGTGCACCAGCGCCGCGCCCCCCGACAGCTCGTACACCACCACGCGGTTGGGCAGCTCCACCTGTGGGGGGGAGGTATTTGGGTGGTGCATGGGGTGGGCTGAGTAGCTGAGCTGAGGTTATCGATGGAAATAAAACGGGTTTTTTAACGAGTTTTAGAAAAATCGTTTTTCTTAATTAAAAATGTGTTTTTTTGAAGTTCCCAATTGAGTATTTTGGGTCATTTTGGGTATGTAAAGGCGCATCCTCACTATGGCCCATTTACTAAAATTTATGGGGAACTAATAGACTCGCCCCTCGAATAATCCCCCTCGAGATAACCCCCATCAAAATTTCCGCTCTGAAAAAATTAAACCGCTGGGGGTATTTCGCGGAAATACGGTTGAAACGGAAAAAAAATAGCAGAAATTTTGCTGGAAACAGAAGAAATTTGTAGAAATTTTTGCTGGAAATGGAAAAACATTGCGAAAAAGGCGAACGTATGTGCAGAATGCTACCATACTTTCATGAATAAAATCTTAGGATAAATTTAGTGATTGATTATTCCATAGTAAAAACGAAATATTGTGATGAAAAAACTGTAAAAATTTTGGTCCATTATTCAGATGGATTATTGTAGGTTTTCATACTAGATGTGATATCCGCCGAGTATGTAAAACAAAGAGGGACCCGGGCCACAAATGTCCAGTTGTAGTATTTTCCAGTTCGCTCCATAACTACCGTATTTCCTCGAAATACCCCCCCCCCCCGCTCAAAATGGGCACTATGAATTTGTGGTCCGGAAAATGCATAACAGACGTTCAAAACACTTACTGTGTTACGTTAGAACATCGTTTATATTTACCATCTACATCTTTATATAAGGCTGTAAAAACTTATAAATGGTGGTTATTGTTGCATTTTTCACGTTTTTCTCTCAAAATTTTCACTCTGAAAAAATAACCCCCCGGGGGGGTAATTCGAGGAAATACGGTATTCAAATAGTCAGTGGAATTTCAACGCGCCACTGACCGGTCCGCTGAGAGCCACGGGCACATCGCTGGCAGTTTTGTTGTCGCCGTGTATCAGTCTGGCCATGGCCGGCTGCCGCAGCCACCTGCGATGGGAATCAATTTGCCCGATATATTTTTCGGGCAGCCCAAACCAATTTTACATGCTTTGACACTCAGACAGCGACCTTTTGGCAAATTTTCAGTATTTGCATTTTACCCGACAATCCATTTTACAGAAATTTCGGATATTCGGATTTACAAATCACACAGTAAATAAGATACACCATTCACCGGGTCCATTCGCCAAACAAATCGGGCTGCCCGACAAAAACAGTTCAAAACCCGACAAATTGGGCACATCAAATCCCGCACCTGGCATAAGAATGGCACTCGATCGCGTCTGCTCGCTGGGTCGAGCTGACCAGCACGTGGCCCACGGCGATGCCGCACTGGAGCAGGGGCAGCAAGGTGCAGCCCGCCATCCACAGGATAAATGTGCAGCGGCGGAATAGTGACATTTTTACCTACCTATTTTATCTAGTTGCACGGCCGATGGATCAGCCTGGAAGAGACTAGGGTTTTTTTTGCGCTTGACTCGGATCTCGGATGACAGATGATCGAAAACTCAGCGCTGTGGCTACGCGCACTAGACCAGAGTTGTTAAAAGTACTGAACTTTTTCTATAGTAAACGTAAATGTAAATGATTTATTTTTTACTCACAGGTGAGTACAGAAAACGTAAAGTATTAATTTTTTTACTTTTACTCATGAGTAAACGTGAGTAAATTACTTTTGTCCCTGGAAAACGTAGATGTGGGTATTTTTGAGAAATTTTGCCCCAACTTTCGCTCAAATTCACTAATTTTCGAACTTTTTCACCATCAAATTCACTAGTTAATGTGTGTTTGTCTATTTTTATGCTATTTTGGATATTTTGCCCATATTTTAACTTTTCCCTTGCTTTGTTTTCTTTATTCCTTGAAAAAGCCTATTAAAAACCTGTTTGAAATACGTTTTCTGTACTCGCGTACCTTCAAAAAGTACGCGAGTAAGTGAGTACCGGTATTTTTTCGGGAGGAAATGTAAACGTATTTACGCAGTACTCGAGTATCCGTATTTATCGAGTAAACGTAAATACGTTTTAACAACTATGCACTAGACTACCGTATTTTCTCGATTATGTTTTTTATGGAATATTGGTTATAGTAAATATGAAATAAAATTAAGTGGATTTTTATCGTGTTCACTATTGTAGTATTAACCGTATTTCCTCGAAATACCCCCCCCCCCTCGAAATACCCCCCCCCCTCGAAATAACCCCCTCAAAATGGACACTATGAACTTATAAACCCCCCCCCCTCGAAATAGCCCCCCAAATTTAGTGTATAGAGAACGTAAATGACAAAGGCTGCAGTTTGTCATCCCGGCAATGCAGAACACACGTTAAAAACGACGACTCTGTTATGTGAGAACAGTGTTTGTACGTCTTCACACTTATAAATGTCTTTAGAGTCTTATAAATGGCTATTTTTGTTGCATTTTTCAACGTCTGCATACGTTTCAGACGACATTTTAGTACTGGGATTTCAAAAAATTTCTGGCGAAATAATAAACCCCCCCTCGAAATACCCCCCCCCCTCGTTTAACCCCCCCCCCCCTCAAAATTCTCACTCTGAAACAATAAACCCCCCGGGGGTATTTCGAGGGAATACGGTATACTCCGCAGACTGCATGGTATGCATTTTACTGAAGGAAACACTGCACCATGACGTCATCGTCTGTAAAATCAAAATTGTCACAAAAAAGAGAAACTATTCTTTGCGAGTGGGCATTTTTCTTTTTGAAATATTTTTCTAATTTTTTTGAAAGTGTGTGCATAAGTATCCCACTGGCGCCTTATCGACTAGGTAACTAATTTCGCAAGATCGCATACTTTGCGGTCAGCCGAGTGTTGAATATGGTATGGTATAGGTATTTGCACGCAAAATGTTCACTCAATTCTGTGTTTATGATATAATGACTATGATGACAAATTTTTATGAAATGAAAATGAAAACAAATAAATAAATCTGTTGCAGATGATTTCATAATACACATGTGCATTAGACCACTAATCAATGAGTTTATGCCCAGAACACAACGTGGTAAAAAGCACAATGGTGTTGGGATAACATTTTATAATTTTATTAGCATATAATTCCATAACAGTGATTTAATATGTCTGGGGTTTGTAGCAATCTAATTGTTTCTCAATGGGAGATGACATAGTGTTTGCAGTGGTAGATTGAAACGCCACTGACTAACCTTGCAAAAGCGTTTGACAAGCGATGGATGCATAAGTTTGAAATGATTTAGAAAGTTCAGTTTGAACCCTACTCTGCTGCCAGTGTTTTCGGTTCCTGAACTTATCCAGTGCAGTATATTCACCTTTCCATTTTTGGCGCGGCGCCAAAAAGATGCATCTAAAGCCAATAGATTTTACTTATACTCGGCGGACAGCACACCTAGTTTGAAAACCTACCATAATTTTATGGATAAAATTTTGTTATATATTTCGCAATTAATTTTTTCATAGTAAAAACGAAATATAATGGTGAAAAATGTAACAGTTTTTGTTCATTATTCAGATGGGTTATGGTAGGTTTTCGTACTACCTAAGTGTGATGTCCGCGGCATATAGTTATGAACACCAGCGCAGCGGGCCATGGGCCATGGCGCCATTCTATCGCTACAGTTCTTAATTCACTGCCTGACGTAAGCTGTGCAGTCACTGGTTCCGAGTGGTAATCGAGTGGCGCCATGGAATGGCGCTGGCGCCATTTTGGCGGCTTTCCTCCAGGGCGCTTGCATCTTGGCGCTGTCTTTGAATGGTTCCATGGGTCCATTTGACCATGAATAGGGAGGTTATTGTTACGGTTGGATATCGCTAGACATTGATTCGATACAGTTGGGCATGCAGTGGGAACGAACTATTTCCAAATATAAATTAAAACCTAAAGGCCAAATTGATGAAAGTTTTCAGGCTGTAACAATTTGTTGGTGTGAAGTAGCCTGAGAACGGCACTTTTTTCAGCGTTTGTGTTTTGCTGATGGAAGAACACGATACTCCAGGGTTGTAAAAGTGCATTTACCGTATTAGGTACCTCGAATTATCCCCCTTGAATCAACCCACCCCCCATCCTGTTTGGACACATTTATTACCTGTTTTGGGTATGCAAATGCCTACTATTTACTACGATTCTTACGAAAATTTCTGACGAAAAAAAACCCCTCAAATAAACCCCCCTCAAATTTTGCTGGCGAGATAATAAACCCCCATGGGGGTATTTCGAGGCAATACGGTACATTTGCATTTGCCCAAAATATTTGGGGGGTGCAAAGTTATACTTACGCTTTCATAATCACGCTTTCATAAAATATCCTTATGCATCGTTATGCTTTCCTGGCTGATATACCCAGTTACTGGGAAAACGTAAATGTGTGTGCTTTTGAGAAAGTGTATACCGTAAATCCTCGAATAAGTCCCCCCTCTCGAATAACTCCCCCTCGAAAAACTCCCCCTGTTAGCTGACTGAGGAAAAAACAACTCCCCCCCCCTAGATTAACTCCCCCTACTGTATGGGTGGGTATGACGTACATGTATAAACATGCTGTAAATGTATGTGTACGTACATTAAAAAGAATGTATTCTTTTGCAGCTGATGTTGACCAGCACTGATTCCATTGCATTGAATATGGATTAATGAATGAATTTTACCCCATTCATACAATTTATTGATCGTGCAATTTACTTAAAATACTGACGATAAAGTAACTCCTCCCCTAGAATAACCCCCCCCCCCTCGAATAAGTCCCCCTCAAAATATTCTGACGAAAAAATAACTCCCCCGGGGACTTATTCAAGGATTTACGCTAAGTATTCCATATGTGTGAAAGTGTATGATGTTAAGTTCCACACACTTTACTACCTATGTTTTCCTGCTATTACAGTGTGGAAAATTATCTTTCGTCCAACAATTTTGTCAAAGTTCTTTCAGTATTTATACTTTATTCAATCTATTCAACAAAGAAATCATAAAATCAGAATCATGTAGTCAACAACTGGGGCCGTGCCCTATGGGACTTATGGACAATTTAACATTTAAACCGTGAGCAAACTGCTTATTGTGTCTACTTAATAGCAAAGTTCAGGTTTTCACCTGTCGCATGTCATTTAAAAGTGGGGTGACATAAATCATCATAACGACTAATAAAAAATAAATATAGATAAAATATAATAAATGTTATTACTTGTATTACCCTTTGTTTACAGTTAGCAAAAAGGCTAAATATTTGAAGTGAAATGGGAATTATTTAAGTGAAGTGAAAAATGTAGGTTATGGTAAATTAGGCGGAACCGCACATAACCGCTGATCTAATGCCAACCGAAAGTCTGACAGAATATCGCTAGTTAAAATTATACCCTTGTTACTACCATTCTAAATGGCGCAAAAATTATTGGCGCCATTTTTTACGCCGCCATTTTTTCCAGCACTTTTCTATCACTACTGTGCAGCGATGTGATAGACTTCACCGAGGCCTATTGTGTCACAGGATAATTTAATAGAATCAGTGACTAATCTATTAGTGATGCGATCCAGTAAACTCATGGGCGCAATTAAGGCGGTGTTTAGTCCCGAATTACAGCTCAGCGGCGTTTGACGTGAAATGATGACATCGTAAAATTGATTACATCAAATTAGACATAGGTACAGCGTTGAAATTTCAGAATTTGATAGTTCTGGTAATTGTGTGTAATGTTCTAAGAAAAATTAAGAAAATAATTATTATTTAATAAGTTATTAATTTTACCTCAAAATTTACACATTCTACGTCAACATTTCAAGTCAAACATTTTACGTCACCAAAAAATTTTGACGTTAAATTAATAACTACTCAAATAATGATTATTTGATAAAATTTTTTTTTGGGACATTACACACAATTACTAGAACTATCTAATTCTGAAATTTCAATGCTGTACCTTTGTCTATTTTGATGTAATCAATTTTATAACGTCATCATTTCACGTCAAATGCCGATGAGCTGTAATTCCGGCTTTACAGGCAAAAATTAGTGACGACAACATTTTTTAAAGTTTCATATTACGAGGAAAAAGTTCTGTATTTGTGAGACGAAGCGGCGAAGTATACATACAGCAAGTTTCAGAAAATTTGCGCTCGTACGTTATGCTGCGATAACAGCTCGGGCGTAAAATTGACTGGGCGTAAAATTGATTTTGGGCGTACAATTAATTACAGAGGAATGGATAAAGATACAACATTGTTATTTCAGTCAAAGAAAGCTTAGATGCAGACGTTTCTTGTGTCCAAAGCTCATGAGTTTATTTTAATTATGAGTTATGAATTTTAGCACAATTTTTCCAATCATGTGCTGTAACTGGCGTAAGATTAGGGCGTTATTCATAACTTCTAGTACAATTAAAATAAACTGATGAGCTTTGGACACAAGCAACATCTGCATGTTCGCTTTCTTTGACTGAACTTACAACGTCATATCTTTATCCATTCACCTGTAATTAATTTTACGCCCAAAAATAAATTTTACGCCCAGTCAATTTTACACCTGAGCTGTAATCGCAGCATTATAGGCATTTAAAAAAATCGTTGTCGCCGCTCAGTTGCGGTTGCGGCAACACTGCAACAATTTTTTTCAATCCATATAACTTATGCCCGACAAGCACTAATTATGTGAAACTTGGCACACTCAAGTAGTAAATATGTATATTTCACTGTGGTTTCTCACAAATATGTAACTATTTCCTTGAAATATAGAACTTTAAAAAAATTGTCGTCACTTATTTTTCCTGTAAACACCGCCTGAAGTAACAATTGAAACTAATCGGTGACACAAATGTTTTTTTATTCTTAATTTTATTAGTGACAGAAATCAGCGACTCTATTTTTACTTTTTAAAGAATGCATCGTTCAAATTCTTTGTGATAGTTATTTGTTATGTGGAAGAATTTTTATATGGAAAGGTAAACAAAAAACATGATATTGCTTTTAATGATCTTGCTCGAGAACTACAAAGGCGTTTTTTGCTTTCTGTTAAGCAAATGGGTCCCCGATGTGCCTGTGTACAGATATTGCGCACTGGTGGCAATCCCAAGCCCTGTAAAGTGTAAAGTAAAGTGTCAAATGTAAAGTCAAATGCAAAGTAAAGTGTCAATTGTCATGCAAAGTTCAGTAATAAAATCTTTTCTTTTTTTGTTTTGATTGACACTTTACTTTGCATTTGACTTTACTTTGACACTTTACTTTACACTTTACAGGGCTTGGGACTGCCCCCTGGTTGAAGTAAAGTTGTTGCACCTGTATTTACCTGGTGGCAGTCCCCCAAGCCCTGTAAAGTGTTAAAATCCAGTGTCAAATGTCATGTAAAATGCCAGGCAAAATGTGAAATGTCATGCAAAGGACAGTAAATAATGGAGTCATTCATTTCTTGTTTTGTTTTGTTGTATTGACGTTTTACATGACATTTGACACTTAGGTACTTTATACTCTTTACAGGGCTTGGGACTGCCGCCAGGTTACCTAACATTGACCAACTGTCATGCAGAAAGTCATTTGACAGCCATCGGTTGTAGGTATATACCAAGTTGAGTGCAGGTACTTCACAGATGTTCAGCACCTTGCTTACACACCAGGAACAAATCTCGAATCCTTTTCAAGTACACTGTTAAGTGCCAAGTTGAAATTTCAGACAATGTTGCAGATGTACTTATCTTAGTGAAATGGCCGTTTTTGGGCAACCGTTAACATTTTGAACTATGATTCCGTTATTCCGTTTATTATCCGGGACCGCCCGCCTAGGCGAGGAATGCAGCAGACACTTCAGCACAAATTTCATGAAAATGGTGGAAGCCCGCATAATCGACTGAAGCCTAGTATTTATTCCAGCTTATACATATACCATGGCTCAAACCCACTAGGATCGTCCTGGGGCCAGTTCCGCAAGTGGAAAAGTTAAGAGTTAAAACTTAAGAGTTGAGTAAAATGACAAATGACAAGTTATGAGTAAAGTTAAGAGTTAAGAGTTGAGTAAAACGACAAATGATTTTACTCAACTCTTAACTTTTAACTTTACTCTTAACTTATCATTTATCATTTTACTCAACTCTTGAGTTTTAACTCTTAACTTTTCCACTTGCGGAACCGGCACCAGGGGTCAGTTCCTCAAAAAATAAGAAGTGAGAAGTGAAATGGCAAAGGCGAAGTAAAAGCGTAAAGGCGAAGTGAAACGGCAAGTGAATCGGCAAAAGCGAAGTAAAAAAAATAAAAAGTAACTCACTAAAGTAAAGTAAGTGACAAAAGTAAATTCACTTACCATTTCACTTCTCACTCCTCATTTTGCGGAACTGGCCCCTGGATGATCCAATGTGTGACTATCCGGAAACGGCAAAAACTTGTGCAACAGACCAATATCATTTCATCTAAACTTCATTCATCAGTTTGTGAAATTTTGGCTGCAAACTGTTGCATGTGGACACTGGACAAACGCATGTGCAAAAAACTAGATCAAAAGTTGCAGCTACTTTATTGGAGATGTGACATGGTACTGACTAAAACAGCTAAATAATGACACCTTTCTACCGTATAAATACCGCCTCTCGTATTTATTTACACCTGTTACAATAAAGCTATTGAGCTAACGTCATTTAACGATAATTGAGTTCATAACTGAAACTAGAAACATTCGATCAGTGAATAGCGTTCTAAAACATGAATGTGTTTCAGAAAATACTGTTAAATATAATCTCAGAAAATCTTACAAAAAATTAAATAAACTTTTATGTTTCTGAATAAAAACACGAAAAACATAAATATGACAATTATCAGATTTTTCCATGTTTCGGAACATAAAATATAAGTATCCAGGGATTTTTGGAACGCTCCATTTTGGGATTTAAGATATATTTGATCAACTGTTAGCGAATTTTTTATTTGCTCCATTTCCGCTGTTTTTCGGTTATTGTGGGAATTTTTAATTTCTTTTCTATAACCTGAATGTGTTTGTAAAACCACTGTAAACGTTTGTAAACGCAAATGGCGCCAGCGCCATGGCGCCATTCCATCACCAGCCGTGGGATTGTGCAAACCACCGCAAACAGGTGAAAAATAAATGAAAAATTTGTTTTTATCCGGTCATGTGATAAAAATTATATCACCATTAGGTAATTGGGAAGTGTTGACGTAAACACACTTTCAACGTATCAAACAATAAAGGTGAAGGGTTTGGCGGGGAATATGTGTACAAAAAACAGGAACTCCTGACAAGGAAAGAGAACTTTCCGTGTCACAAAAGAAAACTTAGTCCAAAGTAGTCAAAGTCCAAAAAGAAGTCCAAAAGTCCAAAAAGTAAAAGTAGTCCAAAGAACAAAAGTAGTCCATGGGATCTTTGGAAAGGAAATGTGTCATCTACAAATGACCTCAATCTCATGAAAGCCCTTAATTATGAGTAATCACCCTTAAATGCTTACTCAGAAATGTCACTCCAGGGGCTAAATTAAATAGACTAAACAGATGTGACAAAAACCTCAACAAGGAAACAAACGCATAACCAATACCATAAACATCGTACTATTTATTTATGTACCGTATTTCCTCGAAATACCCCCCAGGGGGTTACTTTTTCATAGTTGAAATTTTTTTTTGGGGGGGGGGGGTATTTCGAGGAGAGAGGGTTAAACTTCTTGGACTTTTGTTTCAAGAAACTTCTTGAACTTCCAGTACTAATTTGTTGTTTGTAACGTACGCAGACGTAGAAAAATACAACAATAACCATCTACAAGAGTAGTTAAATAGACTTATAAAAGTAAGTAGGTATGTATTTTTTTTATAAACTTTGTTGGTATCAGATGGTATTTTTTATATAAACCCTGTTCTAACGTAACACAGTAATCATTTTAACGTGTTCTGCATTGCCCGGATCACAAACCGCAGCGAAGTCGGATATTTACGTTGTCTTTGCACTCAATTTGGGGGGGGGGGGTTTATAAATGCATAGTGGCCATTTTGAGGGGGTTATTTCGAGGGGGGTATTTCGAGGGAGGGTATTTCGAGGGAGGGTATTTCGAGGACATACGGTGTATGCATTCGTGGTGGACAAATGATTGTCCACTCATTATTGTCCAGCAGATAAATTATTGTCCGACAAGATTTGTCCGCTCCAAGGTGGAATTGTGACCAGGCGCCAGTCCCAAACCCTGTAAAGTGTAAAGTCAAGTGTCAAATGTCAGTATAAAATTTTTTCTTATTGGTTTTCATTGGCATTTACATGACATTTGACCCTTGACTTTACGCTTTATAGGGCTCTACAGGGCCTCTGGTACAAATCGAGCAAAAATCGCAAAAATGCGCTCAAATTTCAGCCCTGAAAAATTCTGTACGCATTCACCGATTTCCCGCCAAAATGCCAGGAAAATATGTAAACAGAATCGCACGGCCAAAAAACAGGTGCAGCGAGGAATGACGGAAGGCGCTTATCGTCAAACTCCATTTAATTGAAAATAGATCACTAAAACAATCGTTTTCTGCGTTAGCTGTTCAAAAATATGGTAGAGTAAAATTTCTCCCCTGCACCACTCGAAAAATTCAATTGGCCCGACAGATTTGTCGGGCAGAGAATTGTGCCCGACAAATTGCTCATCGCCACCGGGCCCAGATTGAATAAGGAAGGCGGGCGTACCCGACACGCCCGACAAGTTCAAGTGAATCCATATAATGATCGATTTCCACACAAATTTGATAGTTTTCATGGATAAAATTGAAGAAAAAAACGATTCATCGCAATGTTTTCCATATCGCTGCCAAATCGTAAATATTTGTAAGAAAGCGTGCAAAATCGCAGTTCCACGGCAATTGGTCAATTTTACTCGAGATGGGACTTTATGAATTTGCTTTCTGAATGACCAAAAACTATAAATGTGGATCTTAAAAGATCTTAGGATATAAATCAAAATTAAAAATTTCGCTATTTGCCGGCAACATTTCACGTTGGAATTGCGGACAAAAGACAAAAATTTTATTTTAAATTTATATTTTAGGTAACTTGAATATTGTTTATAATATATTTAAAAAAATTTTTTAAATTTATACCCAAAACTTGATTTATTGACCAAATAGGATATACCTATTTTGGTCATATTATCATAGATCGTACCATAAACAAGGCCATGTATAGCTGTGATGTGAATTCGCAGCTATAAATGTATCATGTTCATTGGATACATGATCTACCTTATTCCAGACGGGGTGTATTTCGAGGGGGGCTAATTGAAGGGGGGTATTTTGAGAAAATATGGTATATGTGTATACAACACTGGATAGTGTTACTTGTCAGCAAGGTTTGAATTGGATAGGAGCCAGTTGACAAACAAATAGATACGCGCCAAAATTTGGATTTGGAGGATTTGGAGGATTTGGCGCTTGGCGCCAAAAGTCTGGCGCTTTTTACATCACTAATTTCGACAACTACTGGAGATTTTTGTATAATTTTTGGACACGATGTAGATATCGATTAGTGCTTTCATCATCTCAATTTGGGGACGGATATCACTATGCGTTCTTGAGTATTGGTAATTTGTCGACACTGAATTTATCGCTTCAGCTCCTATTTGTCGTTGTGCTGTAACTCCGGCTTTATGATTGCACCATTTCAACACAAAAATTTCAAAGTTTTCATATTCTTTTCCGGGGCGGGATTGGAGGTGTGACGCAATCCGACAAATGTGTGGTCCGCAGAGATGTACAAATACTGGTATTTTCGGAAAACGTAAACGTAAACGTAAATACCTTTTCTAAATTGTGAGTATTAATACTGAAAACGTAAAATACTTTTAAAATACACGGGTAAACGTAAAAAAAACGTAAACGTAAAAATTTCTTTGAAGTGCACAACCCGTGATCAGATGCATTGAAAAACACATTTGTTTTTCCTATTTCAAGCATTTCTCTGCTAATACAATCACATCTTTGCTTACCTATGTTATTTATCAAACAATTAAGCAGCTAATTGGCCAAAAATATAAATTGTACTTATTGCATCAGAAAAAAAGTTCAAAAATGCACCGTTTTTGTGCATTTTCCATACGATTTTTACGTTTTCTCTGGTACCCGGGTAATTGTGCCAGGAAAACGTAACAAAACGTAATGGTATTTTTGGAAGACGTAAACGTAAACGTAAATATAAATACCCAAATAACCGGGTATTTTGGGTAAACGTAAATACGTTTTTCCAACTCTGGTGGTCCGACAAATCAAATTTAGTTCCTGCATCGCCGAATGATGTCAATAGATATAATACCTAGCGCATTGTTGATGGATATGTTTAGTAACAGGATGTAAGAAAATCGCTACACAAAACATCTTTATAAACTCAGGTGCCAGTCCCAGCCTCCTTAAAATGTCAAAAGTCATGAAAAAAGCACTGTAAAACATCAAAGTCATGTGAAATGACCTCTAAAATGTCAAAAGTCGTGTTAAATGCCCTGTATAATGTAAAATGTCAGGCAAAATGTCAAAAGACAAAAGTCAAAGTAAAATTTCCTGTAAAATGGCAAACTTCCGCTTCCCACATTATGGATCATTTTACGTATTTAGGTAACTTGACATTACTTTTACGCTTTACGTTACTTTTACGTTGCATTGAACGCTCTTTATGCTGCGATTACAGCTAAACTTGAAATTGACCGGGCGTAAAAAAATCCATTCAAGAGTAATTAATTTTACGCCCGGTTAATTTTACGCCCGCGCTCGCATTTGTTCCAAACCTTAATTATTATAAACACCATCTGCGCCATCTGGCTGCCCACGCTAAGTTCGCCACCCAGTGGTTTTTGTAAAAACGTATATACTCGGCGGACATCACACTTAGTATGAAAACCTACCATAACCTATCTGAATAATGAACCAAAATATATGAAGTTTTTTCATCATAATATTTCGTTTTTACTTTGCATTAATTAATTACGAAATTTATCACAAGATTTTATTCATAAAATTATGCTAGGTTTTCATACTAGGTGTGCTGTCCGCCGAGTATACCTAACTCCAGCTATAGGAGCGGGTTGAATCGAAAATATTGGGGGGAGGGTGTACCCAGAGTTGTTAAAATACCGGTATTTTTGGAAAGTGTAAGTGTAAGTGTAAATACACTTTCCAAATTTTGAGTATGGATACCAAAAGTGTAAGGTATTTTAAAAATACCTAGGAAAGTGTAAAAAAAAGTTTAAGTGTAAAAAATTTTTTAGAAAGAGCTCTCACCGTTGAGCATTAAAAAACACCACTGTTTTCACCTTTAGATCACTTTATTTGTCATTTTACTGCATTTTATAAAACATTTCAGACTGTAATAAATACTGTAGTGGTATGAAGTTTTTCAGTGTTGATATTTTACTGATTAAGCAATGCGATACACACTGTTTAAATGCAAGAATGGACATGCAGCAAATGTCAATGCAAAAGCCAGTTTACTTTGTGTCCAGCTGGTGAATTTCCATTGATCTTGTCCTTTTTTACAAAAGTATGATGAACTGTAGAATACCATAAGTACTGATCAAAGGTTGGAGATCAAAGGCTGGTTTGTACATTTGTCATATTTTCAACATTCAATGCGTAACTGCATCTGTGCACTGTGCAGTTATTTTTTTGTAAATGCATGACCCTATTTTATGCTTTCTCAAAAGCATAAAACAGGGCCATCTGAAAGAAAAAAATACACTTTCTGTACCCGGGTATTTTGCTCAGGAAAGTGTAAAAAAAGTGTATGGGTATTTTATGAAAGTGTAAGTGTAAGTGTAAATATAAATACCCATTTACCCGGGTATTTTGGGTAAGTGTAAATACACTTTTGCAACTCTGGGTGTACCCAACATTCCCCCATATTTCTTCTAACGGCATACCTCCAATTAAACGGCACCTCTAACAGAACGGCACGTTTTGGCCCTTTTTTGCACTCATGAAAACAATAGAACGGCAGCCTCCAATAGAAGGGCAGGTAGAAATTACGCTGGACAAGTGCCAAACCACAACAATATATAAAATATGGGTGGTGATAACATAAATATAACCTATAAGGTGTTCAGAACTATGATTAAGGGGTTGTTTTCACACTTGGTTTAGTTTGAATTGATTCTCTGATATAAAAACGTTGCTCATGTTTCATAAAGAGTACTACATTCAGATATGGAAAATCTGTGAAAAAATTTGTGAAAAAAATAGAATGGCAGCCTCGAGTAGAACGGCACTTCCAATAGAATGGCAGGTAACAAAATTCACAAAAAATAGAATGGCGCACTTCTATTTATAAGAAGAAAAACGGTTTTAACGTTTTTAATACACACTTGTAAACCTGGTTATCAATGACTTTTAGGAAACAATTAAAGGATCAAGTTCACGCAAAGAACCTTGGCCCCAAAATGCAACCCTGAGTAGTTTCAATGGGGTCAATGCAAAAGTTTTCCTACAGGAGAACTTATGTTCCTGCGATGATGTCATCACTGACATCATTTCATTGACCCCCATTGAAACTCATCAAGTGTGCATTTTTGGGGCAAAATTCTTAAGTGAATTTTTACCTTTAGTTGTCCCCTAAAAGTCATTTGTAAACCAGGGGACAGTTCCACAAGTGGTAGAGTAAAAAGGAAAATATTCCTCTTCAATATTCACACTACTCTTTACTCTACTCTTTTATAACCACTTGTGGAACCAGCACCAGGGGGTGTCCCATAGTGTCAACTGTGTATCCAAATCTTATGTTTTTGTATCCAGATCTTATGTTTTTGTATCCAAATTTTGTGTCTAATAATCAGATTTGGATACAAAAACATAATATTTGGATACATGGTTGACACTTTGGGACTGCCCCCTTGTGCTGGTTCCACAAGTGGAAAAGTAAAGAGTAGAGTAAAAAGTAAAGAGTAAAGTGAAGAGTGTAGAGTCAAGTTTTCATTTCTACTCTTCCACTTGCAGAACTGGCCCCAGGTTTACAAGTGTTTTTTGTATACACCAGCGTGTTCAACTGATTCAATGCTGTGAAACCCCTCTATTGAATTGGCCAACTTGAAGTATTTCTGTGGATGTAATGTGTTGTAATTATGAAAGCACCAATGCGCAAGGAGTGTAAAGTTTGGAAATTTTGGAAAAACGGAAACTGAAACATGGACTTTTGCAACTTTGCAAATTTAATAATGGCTATAGCAATCAATATTGCAAATTAGGAGAAAGTAATATCGAAAGGATGATGAATGATTGATGTGTAAATGCGTGATGAGATGACTACGTCTTGCTTGACTACTCACAACTGTCTTGTTAACTACCGTATTTCCTCGAATTCACTCCGGGGGGTTAATTTTTTCAGAGTGGAAATTTTGAGGGGGGTTAAACGAGGGGGTATTTCGAGAGGGGGACGGTTTTTATTTCGCCAGAATTTTTTTGAAATCCCAGTACTGAATTGTCGTTTGAAACGTACGCAGACGTTGAAAAATGCAAGAAAAACCGCTATTTATAAGACTCTATAGACTTAGGTACATACCTAAGTACGTAGGCGGTATAAAACCTGTTCTAACATAACACAGTCATTGTTTTTGACGTGTGTTCTGCGTTTCCCAGAGCTTTTGTCATCTACGTTCTATATACACTGAATTTGGGGGGGGGGTTTAAAAACTCATAGTGTCCATTTTGAGGGGGGGGGGTATTTCGAGACGGGGATATTTCGAGGGGGGGGGGGTATTTCGAGGAAATACAGTATGTTACCATTCATTTTTGTTAAGTTTTCTTTTCTTATTGTCATTAGCTCGGTATACAAAATGAGCTGTTGTCAACCCGGGTCGGGGGTGTTTTTCAGGTGTTTCTGGCATTGTTGTTTGCCACATTACATTGTTTATGTTCATTTAGTTTATTTTCTGCACCACCTTGATGAGGAAGTATACCTGTAGTAATTATATGAGGAAGTATGCCAAAAATATCACTCATTAGGACCGCAATAAAAGGCAGTGGGTGTTTTAATTTGTTAGTTAGTTTGTTGTTTTAATTTTACTTGCGTTTGACTTTTAACGTCCGCGTCAAGTAGGTTAACACTAATTGAAATTGAAGTGTGTATTAAAAAAGTGAGTAAACGTCAAGATCAAAACATCTGACGCTTGTTTAGGGTGTGTCTGTTTATTGTTCTGTACTACAGCACATCATTTTATGACATTTTACAGTACTGTTACACATAAACTGGTGGCACATATAAATGAGAAATCAGGTACCTCATTTTTCACAACAATCTCACAGGGAAACGTGCAGCCCAATATGGCTGCCATTTGTTGTGGGGGTGCCCACAACATTTGTCTACATAAATGCCAAGTGGCACCCCATCCCATGGCACCCCCCTGTTCTGCTGTTACAGATTGATGAAGGTTTTTTGCCAATTTTTTCCCGGAAAATATAAATGAGAATTTTCAAAAAACCACACAAAATATAGCTGCGGTAAAGTGTGCAGCCATTTTTTGGTGTGCTGACAACATAAGTAATGAATACACTTGTGTGTATCTGTAAAGTTCCCTGATTTGAGTAAATACAAGCTTTTCCTATGATGCACAATGTTCCTGATCTTCCGCTTTTGTCTTATGTAATGCCCAGAGAGGGCGTAAGCTGACACGGTTACCACGGGATCTTCATCTACAATAAATCCTTCACACCGAGCTACCCGATCGCCTTCATGGTGGACGACCTGGGGAATGAACCCAGGGCCTCGCGCATGCGACTTTTTCAAAAAATAAAAGTTCCTTGTGGCTTGCCAAAAGCCATATTTTGACCCACTGGTCATTTGTAGGTATATTTTGACCCCCATTCCACTACCCCCACATAAAAATGGCCGCCAAGATGCAGACGTGCTATGAAGCCAGCTCAACAATTATTTTGAACTTTGTGATAATCCAAATTGCAATCGTTATCGAAAAACCAAGATTTTCAACTTTCTGGACATGACCTAGTTTTTTGTCTGGCCCATTCAAACTAGATACATGGCACATTGCCCATTGGGCCCCATAGATTTTTTACAGATAATTAGTGCCCACATTAAATGGGCACAATTATTTTGTGATTTGTCTGGCGACATTGGAGGCGTCGGACACGCTGTCACCCAAGTGCTCTCTTTACATAGGGCCATTTTTATCATTTGCTATAAAAAATATTTGAGGGCAAAAACGGGGCCCAGGAGCAGCCATATGTTACCCCTGACACCGAACAAGCCAATTCTGGCCCCCATGTGCTCTATGAATAGCTTGGGATAGTGGATTATCCACTTTGTAAAATCTATGTTTTTGTCCAAAAAAAATTTTTCAGTTTGATCAACAATGCCATCATTGTGTGGGGATTCTGGGGGTTCTGAGGGGGTGGAAAAGTTGTACATACTGTGAATCTACCAATGTTAAAAAAACTTTTTGGGCTCAAATGTCCAGAATAAAAATTATTAAAAATTTAAATTTCATCGGGAACAAAAATTTGTATGGAATTCTCATTTATATTTTCCAGAAAAAATTTGAAAAAATTTTTTTTCTGCACCAAGGGTGGCCTGAGGGGGGTTCCCCCCTAGGGTATATATAGTAAATACTTGGGGGCACCCTCACACATAATGAAAGCCTAACAGCTTGCATGTGGGATTTGTAAAATACAATTAAGTGATTTTCTCATTTATATTTTCCAACAGTTTACTGTAAATGTGAAAAAGTACCAATTCACACCTATCACAATATTTGGTGCCAATTGCCAAATGTCATGTAAATTATGATACAAACTTGTCAGTTGTCATGTAAAGTATCGGGCGAAGTTCAGCAATAAAATCTTTCCTTTTTGTTTTGATTGACTTTTAGTTAAATACCGTATTTCCTCGAAATACCCCCCCCCCTCGAAATACCCCCCCCCCTCGAAATACCCCCCCCTCGTTTGACCCCCCCCCCTCTCGGGACCACTATGAAACAATCACCCCCCCCCCTCGAAATACCCCCCCCCAAATTGAGTGTAAAGGGAACGTACATGACAATAACTGTAGTTTGTGTTCTGTGTACTGCAGAACACACGTTAAAACAATGTTGGTGTCACGTTAGAACAGTGTACATACCATCTACATACTAATATTAGTCTACAGAACCTTATAAATGGCAGTTTTTGTTGCATTTTTCGACGTCTGCGCACGTTTCAGACGACAATTTCGTACTTGGTTCTCAAAAATTTTCTTGTGAAATAATAACCCCCCCCCTCGTTTAACCCCCCCTCTTGGGACCACTATGAAACAATCACCCCCCGGGGGGTATTTCGAGGAAATACGGTAAATACATTGCATCTGACACTTTACAGGGCTCGAGACTGCCACCAGGTTACCTGACATTGACCAATAACAGTAACAGTAAACCAATAAGAACATCATTTGGCAGCCAATGGTTGTATACACAGTTGAGTACATACACTCACAGTAGAAAATGAGTAAATGTGGATGTGCGGTGAAGCATTGTGAATTGTCTTCAAGCTGACACTTCCCGACGCTTCACCAAGCAAGCTACAGCTTCCACACGTGAAAATCTGAGTGAAGATACTTCACGCTGCTTTGTAAATGATCGTGAAGCATGTGGAAGCGCTGGCATTGTGAAGTGTCTTCCACAATTTTTTAAGCGCGTGAAGCGCACAGTGAAGCTAGGTGAAGCGTGTGGAAGACAGTTCACCAAAACGTATACTTTTCTGTGGGAGTGCCTTATTAAGATGCGTGAGGTGACTTCACGCAGTTTTTCGTGATGTGTGTGGAAGCGCCGGCATGCTTGGTGAAGTGTAGGGAAGTGGCAGCGTGAATACACTCCATGACACTTCACCGCGCAAATTACTCCAAGAAATAACCATTTTTGGCAACCTAACTTTTTACTTAAACTACCTATTTGTAAGCCCCGAAACGTGATTTCGTTTATCTATCAGACTGCTCGATATAGAAGGAAAGTTACCGTACATTGATGAACAGAGTAATGTGAAAAATTGCAAAAAATTCACGCATGAGAGGAATTTCGCAAGATGATGGAAAATAATTTTATTCAATAGGTGGATTACGGTAGATTCCATTGTAGAAGTGTACAGTCAGCAGACTTAATATAGATACCGTATTTCTTCTAATAGAAGGCAAGGTCTCCAATAGAAGGTACACTTTTTCAACTTAATTTGGGCCACGAAAAAAATAGAAGGGCGGTCTCCAATAGAAGGAAGGTTCTTATATTAAAAATATATACCGTATATCCTCGAATAAGACCCCCCCCTCGAATAACTCCTCCCCCTTGAATAACTCCCCCCTCAAAAACACTGACGAAAAAATAACTCCCCCCCTTGAATAACTCCCCCCTCTTGAATAAGTCCCCCCTCTGGGTGAAAAATATGCTATAAAATTTACAAAAATAATCGATGAAAATACCAAAGAATGTTAACGTATGGCAGCGACAGCAGATACATGACATGTATGCGGTGTATAAACACCTTTTTGTTGCTGTTGAACTGTTAAATACATGGATTACATGAGTTGACAGAAGCATTCATACGATGAATTCAGTCCAAATTTCCGAAGAAAAAATAACTCCCTCCCTTGAATAACTCCTCCCCCTTGAATAAGTCCCCCCTCAAAAACTCTGACGAAAAAATAACTCCCCTGGGGTCTTATTCAAGGATATACGGTAAATCTCTCGAGATTTTTGGAACGCTAGGGGTGAAGCAGGTCGGGAAGTATCAACTAATCGAAAATCATTCCAAATTTTCAGAAAATATAAATCTAAAATATAATAATTAGATGTCTCAAAAACGAAAATATGCTCGGATTTCTCTGGGTGAGAATTCCCAGAAAAAAAGAAGTAAAGTACGTTGTTATTATACATATTTTATTCCAAAGTCTCAAAATATCAAAAGCCATGGCGCGGTGCCCTCAAATGGCGCAATTCCATCACCAGCCGTGGGAATGTGCAACCACCGCAAACAGGTGAAAAATAAAACAGTTATTTCATTCCTGGTTAGGTAATAAAAAAGGCATATTTCCATTAATTGGGAAGCGTTGCTGCAAACGCTTGAGTTCAACAGTGAGTCATTACATAAATATATAAACGTTAAGGGTGGAGGGTTTGGCGGGAAAACTTTAAAAAGCGTATCGAAAAAGCATACCTAGTAAAGTTATCGTCTACGAACGCCACACCTTACAATAAAATCTACCATATCCCATCTGTATAAACGACAAGACATAAAAAATTTCCTCATCAAATCACATTGTTCAAATCAAATCAGTTGTTAAAAGTACTGAACTTTTTCAAAGTAAACGTAAACTCACCCCTGAGTATAGAAAACTTTTACCTTTACCCTGCGTAAAACATGAGTAAACGTAAATAGATACCAGTATTTTTACTCAGCGAAAACGTAAAACCAAGAATTGTTTTCGATTTTGTACATAGGACGATGTAAAAATGTATGAAAGTAGAAGCGCGTCGTCGCTTTCACTACCCATCGCAACTTCTAAATATAATTTCCGCTGCTACTTTTGCAGCCGTTTCAATTCATTTGAGTGATTTTTGCTTTTTCTGCACCCCAAATTTTTTTTTCTCAATTTCGTTTTCTGTATTTCGAGCCGATTCACTCAAATTGAACCCCTGACAAAATGTGCACCGTGCATTTATCGATTTCCCGCCAAAATGCCGGAAAAAAATATATAAGCCGAATAAAACTGCAAATAAAGCAGGTGCAGCGAGGAATAGCGGAAGGCGCTTATCATCAAACGAAACCCCATTAATTTAAAAGTGATCACTAAACCAACCGCTTTGCCTACCTAGCTGTTCTTATGGTGGAGTAAAAATATATAGTTAAAAACGAATAAAAGTGCATATTTACCGTTCTTCAGTCAAATTTGCAGTGATGTAAAAAGTCCGTCCATCTGCGACACGATATTTTACAGATTGGAAAGGTTCCAAAGAGAGGGGGGGGGAGAAAAAAGCCCAAAATTACCCGAGATGACACAAGTTAACACAAAAATGTGGCTAATCCCGGTTTCGATCCTCAAGCCAGACCAAGGATAGCCCTACCCTAGCCTAACACCGGATCTCATCGGTGGTCAAGTGTCAGGCGCTTACCACCCCTCTTAAGTGAACCCCCCGCCCCACTGGAATACCCCACTCACAGTAGATTTTTCTTCTTTCTTTTCTGACGCCGATTTTTTCTTTTACGTTGCTGGCACTTTCTGGGTCGATTCAGTGCTGCTCTTTTCGGCCGCGGCGTTGGATTCGCTCATGATGAAGCTCGGCTAACACCTAACGATGGCAAACACCCCAGAAAAAAGTATTAAAATTTTTAAGTGTTTTTTCTAAAATGAATTTTCGAATTTTCGAATTTTTTCCCAAATTAATTTTCGAATTTCGAAGTTGATTTTCGAATTTTCGAATTTTCGAATCTTTTTTGTCAATTTTCGAATTTTTTAAGATAAATATTGAATTTTAAGCCTAAAACACAATATTTGGACTGTTTTCATGTTTAGAGCCCCTTTGAACTGTAATTTCACTGTAATTGAAGCATGATATGACAATTTCACGTCACTTAAACATGACAAATGGTAGAAATACTTACTGTATTTCCTCAAATTACCCCGGGGGTGATTGTTCCATAGTGGTCTCGAGAGGGGGATTAAACGAGGGGGTATTTCGAGGGGGGTTTATTTCGCCAGAAATTTTTTTTGAAATCCCAGTACAAATTCGTTGTTTGTAATGTACGCTGAGGTAGTAAAATGCAACAATAACTGACATTTATAAGGTTCTGTAGACTAATATTAGTATGCATATGGTAAATATAAACACTGTTCTAACGTGACACCGACATTGTTCTAACGGTGTTCTGCATTACACAGAACACAAACTACAGTTTTTGTCGTGTACATTCCCTTTACACTCAATTTGGGGGGGGGATATATCGAGGAAATACGGTATGTGGACTTATATGTCGGACAATGTTTTTGATGGACCGGCGTCTGTTTCGGCGGAAGTAGAGTGCCGCGGTTCTAATTGTTCGGGCAGCTCTGTGCATTCGGTTCCTCAACTGATGTGTCGGACTAGGGCTTCGAGGCAGCCGCGGACGGACCCCATTCCAATGGGTTTTTTTCTCATTACATCAGGCATTTTCAGACCCACCGCATATCAAATGTCGATTTATTTAGCACACTGAACTTAAGAGTGCGGTTTGTCGCCTTGTATCACCTGAAAAATTCGAAAACTATTTCCGAATTTTTGAATTTTTGAATTTTCGAATTTTTTGAAAAATAAATCGATTTTTAAGTGTTTTTTCCAGGGGTGAAATAAAAATTCGAAAATTATGAAAAAATTCGAAAATTCGAAAATATTTTCGAATTTTCGAATCTTTTTTTGCCATCGTTACTAACACCACAGAAATAAAAGGCTGCAAGGGGTTTGGTAAATAGGTATTTGAGGGGGTTCAGTAAATGTACATTGATAAAATAGGCAATATTTAGAAAATACGATAATTCTTTTTATTTTTCAATATTAAATATTTTTCAATTTGAATTTGGTGCGTGCTATTTTTATTGGATATTCTTGCCTTGACGCACAGGGTAGGTGAAAATTTTTTTCAAAAAACGAGCACGCGGAGCGAAAGCAAAGAGACGTCTAAGAGGGTGCAAAATTATAAAATTATTTTGAAAATTGAGAAAAGCAAATTTCTGGGAAGGAACAGGTAAGCGAAACACCAATCGGCCAGAATCACCCATGTGTAAGAGCGTTTTTTACGATGGGAAAAACACCACCCCACAAAATTTTAGACAACCAATAGCAATAATAATTCACGGAACGTAAACTGCTACGTATTTTGTAAATTAAATTTGAGTAAACCTTTTCAGACATTTCGGCGGTTTTTCGACGGCAACGGGGACTGCGCAGTACCCCGTCAGAGCACTGCATCGCAAGATCAACGCCGCTATACTGGCCGACCGAGTTCGCCATGTTTTTTAGTGGTTGTAGTGCTCTGCACAATTTCGTTCCCTTACCCCCCATTTTAATTACTATTTTTGTGCGCTCAATCTATTTAAGTCAAGTTAGCTAAGTTATGACTAGCTTAAGTGTAACTACATTCCACGTGGCATAAGGTGAGAGGAGAATTTCACATTTTTCACTTTGAAATGCCGCGGCGCGGCGTTTGGCCACCTTTGAGTTTGCCGGCACACTGTTGTGACTTTCTGGGCGGTCTAAAGCACATTCCACCCTTTACTTATCTTTGGGCAGAGGCGGAGACTGACGACTGATAGGTAGGTGGTGACCGGAAGCCAGGAACAATGAATTTCACTCAAAAAATACCAAAATACTGTTCCGTGTTCCTCCCCATGTTGACTAGATTGTCGTGCGTCATCTGGTATTGGTGGGTGGTAGGAACAGCTTCTGATAACGCCCCAAGTGACAAGTCGCAGTCTAAAAAAAAATACTTTTCCACCGCCCCAGCACAAATATCTCCTCGCGCTCGGAAGGGTGTGGCCATACGGGCGCTAGCTGACCGGATAGTCACAATAGTGGGTCGCGGGGTTGGAGGTGATAAGCATTTCGCCCCCGCGAGCATTTTGCTAGCTACCGTAACTCATGAATACAAAACCCCCACACGGAGTTTCCATGTGACATGTAGAAACCTTTGTACACATCGTTTCACACCAATGCCTTTCATCCCCACGAGCTTAATTAATCGCCTTGTATCTTAATTAATTAACATTAGCTGTAAGCTTTTATTAATTGTCTACTTACGTGTTAGCTTAATTTGCTGTATTAGATTATGACGCCGTAACTGCCTTTGTCCATACTTTGTTCGTTCCATTCTTCGTAAATATGCGTTGCACTGCGTTGTTACCTGTTTTAGATTGTATTAGATTAAGTAGGGATTTGTAGGTAATTATGGAAGTGAGTAATTGTTGCACTAAGCAAGCTCGTAAATTGTACATTAAGCCCCATGTTGCATGAAGCTTTTTAATTACCGTTGTTAGCTGATAATAAGTAGTACTCTTTTCATAGGTAGCTATGTGTTAAGATTTTACGAAGTATTTACGTCAGAGCTTATGTGATTTGAAAGTGATTTTGTGCCTTCACAATTTTATGCCTTTTTTAGCTTTTTATTCACGTCGATTATGGTAATTTCAATTGCTTTATAAGTAGCTGAAGTTGTTGTTTTTCACCCAATTCTTTGATTCGACGAAAATTGATTTTACTTCTACTCTGCCGCTACTGTTCTTCCATTGCCCTAAAAAATAAACTCTCTTCTCAACCCAACTTGGACCCCCTTTTGTATGAGCACTAAGTACTAACTGTTTTCCCTAAGTTAGCTAATTAACAACTGCTCTAATTGCCGCGCTGCTTGTGCTAAGTGTAAGTGCTGTGTGTGCTGCGGGAAACGGAACAGCGTGAGCCACCGAGTGGTTCACTGCACGTTCTGAAAAACCTACCATCTTCGGACACGTTTCCTTAAAATTTACACACGCATTTATAATCTGGACCTCCGGGCCCAGTGCAGTGCACTGCAGCGGCAAGCGGCCGGTGAAGTGGGGATAGAGGGAAAAAGTGCAGTAAAAACGCTCTGAATCGTGTAGACAAAAAACAGCTGAATACACGGATTCATGACACATGCCAGCACGTTTTGGCCTCTTGGGTAAATTCCCTATCATTAAACCCCTGAAAAGTCTGTGGATTCAGAAAGAGCACACACTGGGCTTCACAACTGTATAAAATGAAGCCTATATGAATCCTCAGTTACGGCCTCAATCGTGATGCAATGATGTCAGATTGTCAAATTTCCACCTTTTTGATTTCTTAGGTATAAAATCGTGACGGTGAACCTTCTGGAAAGCAGTGGATTCTGAAAGAGCACAATCTCAGCTATCTTATGGTATGAATCACAGCAAATAGTTTTGCCTGGTTTCGCCGTAATCACAATGTGACTGTGCCGCAGAAAACTGCACATGGCATGTTTTGCTTTCTTAGGTATATGTGACCTGAGGGGAACACCCCAAAAAGTCTGTGAATTCTGATAGTGGACATTCTTGGCTTCGCAACGGTGTGTGTCTACTGCCTTGTCCCAGACACAGTTAAGGCGTGAATCATGATGCAATCAGTTGGAATCATCTCTGCCAGCACATTTTTGCTTCTTAGGTATACGCAGTGACGAAAAATGTGGCGGTGACGCAGTGATTGTCACCGCCTGCTTTTTCGATGTCACCGCAAGAAAATGAAGTGTCATCGCGGTGACAATCACCGCCACATTTTTAGAGCAACGGCTAAGGGCACAATTTTTGAGAATCCATTTTGAGAATTCCATAAATAGGTAGAAGCGCAAGCAAATAGCGTGGCGCAGAGTTGCGAAAGCATATTTACGCTTACCCGAAATACCCGGGTAAATGGGTATTTATACTTACGCTTACGCTTACGCTTTCGTAAAATACCTGTACGCTTTTTTACGCTTTCCTGGCCGAAATACCCGGGTACCAAAAGCGTAAAAAAAATTCGAACGGGCCAATTTTACACCTTTGAGAAAGTGTAAAATTATAAAATATAAAGTGAAAGAGAACGTGTAAGATGGGAAAAGTCGCTGAATTGGTGTGCAGCAAAATCAGAAAATGATTCTGATGCATTTTGGACAAAAATTTCTGTGGGTAAAATACTAATCGGTTTGTACACTATATTTCTCAGCCGCCTTATAGTATGGTGATGCTAGTTACACTAGGTAAACACATGCTGCTCAGCTTGTAGTTATGCCAGAAGTTGGCAACAAATACAAACTCGATAAAGTCAGCAAATTCGATAGAGCCGAATGTAGGATACCCAAATGGCTGAAACATTTTTTGGGGGTTGGAGATCGATAGATCGTTGCGCCTCAGGACCGATAGCTGAGCAACCTCTGGGACAAATAGATAGCTGGAGCATTTTGTGGGTAATCCCCAATCTCCCTGCCCCTAGACAAGTGTGTTTTCCTATGCTCCACAGCAAGCACACTTTCTAAAAAAATTTTACGCTTACGCTTTTTTTTACGCTTTCCTAGGTATTTTAAAAATACCTTACGCTTACAGTATCCATACTCAACATTTGGAAAGTGTATTTACGCTTACGCTTACGCTTTCCAAAAATACCGGTATTTTAACAACTCTGGCGTGGCGTCAAATTAGCATTTGACACACATAAAAACGGCTCGCCTGCCCCTTTTGCACACAGCCAGTGGGAGTAAAAATTCAAATCGTTTTGATGTACACAAACACACGGAGAGGTGAGCATTGCAGGGAATGTAAAAGCATTTTCCAATAGCTTTTCGGATTTCGTTTTTCACTTCCTTCAGCTGTGTATTTGTGAGAATGATAATTTTTCAGTGCGCAGAATTTTTTGACATCGATCATTAATGCAGTTGTGACCATTTTGTGACATCGATCATTAATTAATCGACCAAAAAATGCAGTTTGTGATCTGTATATTGCACATAGCATTGAAAAAAACGACCGATTTTGAGAAAATATAATTAAATATTATCTCAGAAAATCTCCCAAGATAAAAATATAATTAAATCTCTTGGGTCATTTTTGAAAATATAATTAAATCTCTGAGAAAATCTCTTGCAGTTAAAAAAAATCTCATAAAATCTCTCAACTTAAAGTATGATTGCATCGATATTTCAAGACGTTTGAACCATTGAGAGTAGATAGTAAGCACACTATGCGTTGTTTAAGTTTTTCATTCACAATTTCATATGATAACAGCATATTATCTACTGATGGCACACTTTGTACTACCCTGTATTTAGTATCTGAATAATGAACAAAAATATGTTTTAGGCACATTTTTCCTTATAGTAGAATACATTACTTTCACGTGTGATGATCCCCACAGAATTTATCAGATGACTTTTTCACCAAAATTTGGTAACAATATTTCCAAAGCATGCTGTCAACTCTTTAATTGTTAAAACAGCTAGAACCCAGTGCATAAGTTTACCCGTTGCACAAGTAGCAACATCCAGTGCCAATGTAGACCCAGTGGTTAGGTACAACCCCGTACTTGAGCACCGGGTCTTTGTGGGACTGCAGGGGTTCAGTATGGTTCAGGGGTTAAACATTTACTCAAAAATACATATACTTGAGCATTAAGTAAATACACAAAAAATTTCCCCTGAAAAAGTACCAGTACTCTTTTTTATGTATACTTCTTGAAAGTACTTTTGTACAGAAAATGTTTTTCAGATAACTTTTTTATTGGCTCTTTCATGCCATAGAACAGAAAAAAGGGGAAGAAAAACTACAAATAGCAGGAAAATAGCCAAAAATGGGTATATAAGCAAAAATAACGTTTAAATAAGATGAAAATTTGTAAAAAGCACATGAACTAGTGAATTTGAAGGTGAAAATAGGCAAATATAGAGAGATTTTCTCGGGAGATTTTCTCAATCAGGAGAAAATATAATTAAATCTCTCTGGAAAATCATGGAAAAAATATAAATCTCAGAAAATCTTATATTTTCTGAGATTTTCTGAGATTTTTTAAATATAAATCTCCCAGAGATTTTTTCAATGCTAATTGCACAACACACATTAAATGCAATGACTGAGTTATGTTAGGCAGGGGTCTCCTAGATTTCGACACTCCGGGGGTTGGACACATAGCAAATCGCTCCTCAAGAGGGATAGATAGCTGAAAATTTTTCTGGAGGGGTGGCGGGGTTGGGGGAGGGTTTCGCGGGGGTTCAATATATAGGCTTTTTTGAGGTGCAGAAGAAAGAAAAGGGAGAAGTAGGTGAAAAATGCTAAAAATAGGTATATAAGCCCCACGGAGGGTATTTTGAGGAAATATGGTAAATGCATGAAAAGTAGCGATTTTGAGGAATGATTTGGGTAAAATTTCTCCAAAATCGCTCTGGATAGGTAGGTAGCAGGGCGATTTGGGGGTGGGTGATAGGTAGGGTTCAAACGGGATTGACTTTTCGGGATCGGGATCGTGATCAGGATTGTTTTTTTTGAGATTTCGAGATCGGAATCGGGATCGGCATGTACCGCAATTGGGTTGACGGGATCGGGATCGGGATTGGAATTTTTTGGGATCGGGATTGGGGTCTTGGGATAGAGAATTTGTCCAATGCTCTGGCATCTACAGTTGTTCATAAAGGTCTCAAAACACTGTTGGATGCCAGAAAATTGGCATAAAATGGATGCTGGGGGTTTGTGTTCACATTTTTGCATGCAAAAATGTCATTTTTCACTTTTTATTATTTCCACTTATTTTTCCAGGATCGGGATCCCGGACTTGGGAGTTTCTCAGGATTGGGATCGGGATGGGATTTGAAAATTTTCTGGATTGGGATCGGGATTGCTAAATCCCGGAATTTCACGGGATAGGGATCCGGATACCGTTTGAACCCTAGTGGGGGGTAGGGGATAGTAGCCAAAAAATTTGCCTCCTGGATAGATAGATAGCTGGGTGGTTTGTGGAGGGGGAGTAACCCCCCCCCCCTCATTGGAGACCCCTGATGTTAGGGCAGGGCGTATACCATCTACTGTATTTAGTGCTTTACTAAATATCTATATGAAGCCGTGGAGGGGTACAAATTCACTGAACCCCTGAGATGCTTATACATGTCAGTTATTGTTGCATTTTTCTACTTCTGCATATGTTACTTGCAAGAAATACCTAAGTACTGGGAGATGAAAAAATCCTGGAACCCCCCCCCCTTGTAAATTACACTCAAAAAATAAGCCCCCTGGGTGTATTTCAAGGAAATACGGTAAATATATATACAAATATTGGTGTCACTGCCTCAAAAATGCCTGTCACTCACTGTCACCGCCAGAATTTTTGACCTTTTTTCGTCTATGGGTATACATGACCTGAGGGGAACACCCCAAAAAGTCTGTGAATTCTGATAGAGGACATTCTTGGCTTCACAACGGTGTGTGTCTACTGCCTTGTCCCAGACACGGTTAATGCATGAATCAAGATGCAATCAGCCAGAATCAGCTCTGCCAGCATATTTTGGTTTCTTAGGGAAGTTGGTTTCAGCAAATCCCTGAAAAGTATGTGGATTCTGAAAGAGCACATTCTCAGCTTTGCAACAATATAAAATATGGCCATTATATTTTTATAGGCAAGTGCCCAACAGCGAATAATGTCAGAAATGCCCAATTTTGGAAATATTCACTTTCAATTATATGGAATATATAGGAATGAAAATTTTACATGTATTTCACAACTCACTGGACCCATTGGTGTACCTTAGGACCATTTTTGCAATATTCTTATTTTTATCGGTGTCCAGGGTTTGTTCCTGGAGTGGCTATTGACTAGTGGACTGACTCATATACACTTACTAGCAGTAGGTACTCTCGACGACCTTCGGTCATGTTTTGCAGTATTCTAAAGCAATCAAAACCAGGGTTGGTTTTATAAAAATCATTTGTATACAAATTGTATACAAATTGTATAAAAATGTATTATATTTTTATTCTATTCTTGTTTCATTTTATTTTATTGTATTTTATTCCAAAATGTTGATAAAATAATCAAATGGAACCGTTTTACAAAATTTTTACAAAAATTGTTCAAAAATTGTACAAAATATCGAATCTTGCACGCAAGGCCAGAAAAATGCCATCATAAGACCTAAACATGAAAAACGTGTGACAAATTTGTCCATTACTTTGCAGAAGTTGCATGCAGTAGGTATTGTTAGCTAGTTGCAAGTGTTAAGTTGCAACTATTAATATGAATGGTTTGCATTGTCAGTGGAAGGACTACTAGAATGTGCTGGGCACATTTGTAAAATGTCATGCAAGGTGTTAATTGTCATGACAAATGTAAAGTAGAGTCAATTGACATCTCAAATGTCAAGCAAAGTGTCAATTGTCATGACAATTTCAACAAAGTATAAATTGTGTATACAAATCTTATGTTTTTGTATCCAAATATTATGTTTTGGTATTTAAATCTTATGTTTTGGTATCCAAATCTTATGTTTTTGCATCCAAATGTTTCACATAAGATTTGATACAAAAACAACAACAAGATTTGGATACAAAACACAAGATTTGAATACAATTTGCTTGACAGTTGCCACTTTAGTTCATATTTGTCATGACAATTGACACCTTACTTAACATTTGTCATGACAATTGCCACATTGCATGACATTTCATATGACATTTGACATATGATAGGGCTTGGGACTGCCCCAGTTTCACGAATTAACAGGTTGAACCCCAAGCAACATGATCAAACTTTTACAAAAATATGAATTTTTACACAATTTTTACAAAAATATGAATTTGTATACAATTTTACAAAAATTCAAATTTTTATACAATTTTGATTTTGATTTTGAAATTTTTCATTTTATTTTATTTTATTTTATTCTTAAATTTTCCATTTTTATTTATTTATTTTTTTCTGAGATTTTGCCAACCCTGATGAAAACAATGCATCATTTTATCAATTCGCTAAATTGCTATAACCATGAAAAAGCTATCTCAAGTACGAATATTTGCAAAAAATATTTTAGGTATCCACCTCTCAGAGTAAATTAAAAAAATTGGGGAAATTGAGTTAAGTTTTCGCCCAGGCGCCATCTTTATTGCCTACATCTACTCCGAAATTGGGCGCCAACTTTTCCCTCAATTTTCCATGTTTGGCGCCATTTTTCCAGGTTTTTACATTGAGAGCACCTTGCACTCTCCAAATTAGGCCCCGTTTTAACCTCATTTTCAATTCTCCGGCCATGTTGCCAGGTCAAAATGCGACCTGCGCAACTGTGAGACTGCGCTGGGCGGGCTGCCATGCCGAGATGCGACATGGGCAGTATGTTGAGCGGCTGCGCTGTCATGCCCTGCGGCATGACAGCTTTTTGCATTTTGCTTGCATTCTTATTTTTTTATTCAGGGCAGTCACCACAAATGGCGATGGGGCACTTCGAAGAGCAGTTCCCGGGCATCTGGCAGGCAACTCGAGTTGACACGGGTCAACGAGGTTACATTTTTTATTTTTTTCTCTCGCTGGCGGAAAATTGGGAGGGGTTCGCACGCGCGCACTTCTTCGCACGATTTTCCGCCAATGTCAGCACCCAAGAATGGATGTACCCACTCGTACCATGTATCCAACACGTTTCTCCCCATGGGTAAAAAATTGCTCAAATTTTCGCCTTTCACACCGGAGTTTTTGCATATATTTACATTTTTATTCCTTTCACAAGCTCAGCTGAGGGGTGTACAAATGGCTTTTGGGCCGGACCCTCTTGAGGAGCCCAAAGTCGCGCAAATATTGGCGACTCTTGCCATTTGATAAACTCACATAGTGAAAGCTTATAAATTTGTCTACATTTTCCATATTCAAAACCCTCCAGCCGGAGTATATGCCCGGAGTTATGATGAGTTTTTTGACATCACCTCAGCAAATTCAGTATGCTTAACCGACTTTCGGGTGAAATTTCACACGAATGTCGGTATGTCCACTTCATCTCCACTTGATAGGTATCTCCCTATTTATTACCTGCTTTTTATGCCATTTTTATGGAGTGGCACCACAGACTGCAAAACAGCACCATTTTTATGGAGTGCTGCCACAGACCCCATAGTGGCGCCATATTTATTGAGTGGTGCCATAGACTAAAAAAAATAGTTCTTTTCATATTTTTCAAACATTTTTTTCTTAATTTTTTTAAAAATATTTTTCATTTTATTTTTTTCTAATTTTTTTTCTAATTTTTTTCTAATTTTTTTCTAAATTTTTTCTTCATTTTTTCTTAATTTTTTCTAGTTATTTTTAGTTTGTTTTTTAAATTTATTTAAAAATTTTCTGTTTTAAATTAATTTGAGAAAAAAAATCTGAAATTTTTTTAGGAAAAATTAGAAAATAAAATAAAAAAATGAAAAAAAATTAGGAAAATTTTTAAACAAAAATTAGAAAAAAAAAGTTAGAAAAAAAATTAGAAAAAATAAAAAAAAATTAGAAAAAAATAGAAAAAAATAGAGAAAAAAATAGAAAAAAAATAGAAAAAAA
The DNA here is from genome assembly GCA_964036195.1 of Sphaerolaimus hirsutus. NCBI lineage: Eukaryota > Metazoa > Nematoda > Chromadorea > Monhysterida > Sphaerolaimidae > Sphaerolaimus > Sphaerolaimus hirsutus. The sequence goes on along the minus strand of OZ038460.1, from coordinate 19,200,695 downwards.
TTAGAGAGAAAACATAAGAACAAAATGAGAAAAAAAAATATTATGAAATTTTAAAAAAAAATTGAAAAAATATGGGTCCGTTTTGCTAACAAAATGTGGCTCCGTAAAAAAAGCCATAAAAATGGCTCGGTGTTGGAGTCTATGGCGCCACTCCATAAAAATGGCGCCATAATGGAGTTTATAGTGCCACTCCATAAAAATGGCGCTGTCTCCAAGTCAAGGGCACCACAATAAGAATGAGTCATTGAAGAGTAATCTATGAGTGGACTTACCGACATTCGGACAAAGATTTTTTGGAGATACCGACATTCGGAAAAAGTTTTTTTGGAGATACTGACATTCGAGTGATTTTTTCAAAAAACACATTCAGATTTCTATACCGTAATTCGGATGATTTTTCTAATTTTGTATGGGATTTGTGACAAATCCCTGCTATTCTATACCGTAATTCGGAAATAGATTTCTGGCAGTGGAGATACCGAGTTTCGAGTGAAATAAATGTTGGCTTTCTTTGGACATACCGACATTCGAGTGAAATTTCATCAATTTCAGGGTGGACATACCGACATTCAAGTGATTTTTTTCGTTTTTTTCAAAAATTGGTGTGTCTGTATCTCGGGAACGGAGTGAGATAACGAGAAAATTTTTTTTTTATAATGAAGAACTATATATGCTTATATCAGATCTGAACCTAACTAATTTTTTGTCACTTTGGTTTTTACCGACATTCAGAACTAGATGCCTCACTCATTGTCAGTACTTTTCTATTGAAGGCGCGTTGCTTGGGTCAACGAGTGTGCAACAGACGTTTTTATGCGACTTAGGCGGATTAACATGACGTTTGTAGATTAATAATGAAATAAAGGCAAATAAATGATCGAGTGGGTGATTACATGCTCGACGCGTCTTGATAAAATTACGCAAAGTCTTTACGAGAGTAGTGAAAGTGTATTTACACTTACCCGAAATACCCGGGTAAATGGGTATTTATATTTACACTTACACTTACACTTTCATAAAATACCTGTACACTTTTTTTACATTTTCCTGGGCAAAATACCCGGATACAGAAAGCGTATTTTTTTCTTTCAGATGGCCCTGTTTTATGCTTTTGAGAAAGCATAAAACAGGTTCATGTATAAAAACTAACAGCACAGTGCACATATGCAGTTCTGCATTGAATGTAGAAAAGATGGCAAATGTGCAAACTAGCACTATCTCTGACCTCTGAACAGTACACATGGTATTCTACAGTTTCATCATACTTTTGTAAAAAGGACAAGATCAATTGAAATTCACCAGCTGGACACATAGTCAACTGGCTTTTGCATTGTTATTTGCTGCATGTACATTCTTGCATTTAAACAGTGTGTATCAGTAAATTGCATTGCTTAATCAGTAAAATATCAACACTAAAAAAGTGCCATTATTAGGCAACTTCATACCACTAAATTTGTTACAGTTTGAATACCTAGTTCATAATTGTAAGTAAAAGTTGAAATAATGAATGAAAATGATAAATAAATTGATCTAAACGTGAAAACAGTGGTGTTTTCTAATGCTCAACAGTGAGAGCTGTTTCCAAAAAAAAATTTACGCTTACACTTTTTTACACTTTCCTGGGTATTTTAAAAATACCTTACACTTTGGTATCCATACTTAAAATTTGGAAAGTGTATTTACACTTACAACTACACTTTCCAAAGTACCAGTATTTTAACAACTCTCTTTACCTGCATATGAATGACAGCCAGTTGCAGATAAAGTTCCAAAAGTGTGCAAATTATTTATAATTCCCCCGCTCACAGCTGAAAAGTTCATTTGTAACATAACAATAAATCACCGCACTGTATTATATTTTACTTAACATATGAATTGCGCTATTTGTGCTAATGGCGTCGGTTGCACACTCATTGATAGTGATGTTAAAGGCACCGGGAAAAATGGCACCGCACCGCACCGGTACCTATGCCAACGCATAAAAAGGGCACCTGGCACCCTGGGGCACCGGCCAGAAAATGGCACCGCACCGCACCGGCACCGGTGCCTTTTGGAAAAAATGGCACCGGCACCGAAAGGCACCGGCGGGTTGCCGGTGCTAGCACCGAAAGGCACCGCACCGGGCTGGAATTTCTGAAGTAAATATCGGGCAGTTACTCAGCGGTCTCACCTTTGGAAGTGCATATCTCTATGAATTTTCAACCGATTTTGATGGTTGAGCACTTAAAATGATCAGAATGATGTGGCAATCACTTATATGAAGCAATTACAATGATGACAAATGAAAGATAAAATATTGAATTCACTACAATGTCCATAGCCACTATTGTCTACCGATCGTAGTAGTTGCTGTACAGAGAATGGAACTATCTCTGTCATAAACTGACAACAAATTTTGAACAAAAAAGTAAGATAAATATAAAATATAAAAATGATTAAAATTCAACAAAATTTTAGATTCGCTCATCAGATTACGCGTCGGGTATAATGGATTTCACAGTAGGTATATTTATTTGATGGGAGGTTTACAAAGTAGGTAAAAACGGTTGGGTAAATGAGGCATCTAGTTCCGAATGTCAGTAAAGACCAAAGTGTAAAAAAATGAGTTAAGTGCGGATCTGTGATAAGTGCACTTATTTCTTCATGATAGCAAAAGAATTTTTTCAATATCTTATACCCGAGATATATATATATGCCGATTTTTAGAAAAACAAAAAAAATCATCCGAAACAGGGTATCTCCACCCTCAAATTGGAAAAAATTCACTCGAAACAGGGTATCTCCAAAAAGAGCCACCAAAAATTTCACTCGAAACAGGGTATCTCCACCAACGGAAAAAATCATCCGAATTACGGTATAGATTTGACGCAAACAGTCCAAATTCCCATACAAAACAGAAAAAAATCATCCGAATTACGGTATAGAATTCCAAACCAGTTTTTGAAAAAAATCATCCGAAACAGGGTATCTCCAAAAAAATCTTTGTCGGAAACAGGGTATCTCCAAAAAGTCTTTGTCCGAAACAGGGTATCTCCACTGCTCTCAGGTAAGAAATTTGCTCTCAAGTTGATCCAGCAGGTGATGGGCCAGCAGAACGGCAGCACAACCGGGCCTGTTGATCCCATGGACTAAGTGGAGATACCCTGTTTCGAGTGATTTTTTTGAAAAAAATCACTCGAAACAGGTTATCTCCACTGAATCTGCTGACCTGCTATCAATCAAATCATCATAACTCTAGCTATATACGCCGGCCGCAGGGTTTAAAATATGGAAAATGTAGACAATTCCATAAGCTTTTCAAAAAGTCTTGGGCAAGACTTGTCACTTTAAAGTTGCCCGCTCGGGCCAACTTTGAATTTTCAAATGCAATTTTGGAAAAACCTAAAATGATGGAGATACCGACATTCGGAACTAGATGCCTCAAATATGTCGCTGTTTTTTAAATATGAATAAGCACATACTATGGACAAAATTGCACAGCACATGAAGCCTTGGCCGGTGCCTTTCCCGGTGCCTTTTACTTTGGCCCTGGTGCTAGCACCTTTGGCACCGGCAAAAAAATGGCACCGCACCGCACCGGCACCGGTGCTATTCTGAAAAAAATGGCACCGGCACCGGCATGGCACCCCTGAAGATTGCAATGGCACCGCACCAGCACCGTTGCTGGTGCCCTTCGGTGCCCAGCACCGGGGCACCGGTGCCCCGGTGCCTTTACATCACTACTCATTGACCACAGTAAGTATAGTGAACCAAATGTAAAGTTTTGTTTTTTTTGTTTTTTGTTTTACTTTTACGCTGCTTAAAAGGTGATTAAAATACTTTTTTCAGAGAAAATGTAAAATCTAAAAGTGTAAGTTTTCAAGTATTTTCACTCAAGTGTAAGTAAAAATGTAAGTTTTCGACGACATTTTATGTCAACTGGTTTTCATCCCAATTCAAGGCTTGATGACGAGCCGACGAACAGCGTTCAAATGCGTAGTGTTGCATTATATTGCAAATGAAGTTGTATTGTTGCTGTGGTATGAAGGAGGCTGGCCGCGAGAATATAACCCGTGTTATACAGGCGGGTCATAAGCGGCAGGCAGTTGTATTTGCAAAATCAGCACTAATATCCATTGGCGCGTCTAGGGTTGAAAAAAACGTTTTTTTAACTCAATGTTTTTTTCAATAAAAAACGTTTTTTTAATGAGCTCCCAGATATGACCTTGTGTCAACATATATAGGTAAATCAGACAGTGGCGATACCCTGTGATGCTATATATTACCATATGATGGCTGTTGAGCCATTGGATAGCATTATAAGTGGTGATTTGTGTCAAAAATATCCATTTTTTTGTCGACATATCGTTCGTATATCGCCTTATAGTCAAATGTTCGTGACTTCAGGTAATGTTTGGCATGGAATAGTGATGAAACAAGGTTATAAAAGGAGGTTGTTACTTTGGGAGTGAAGTTACACACTGTGGAGGTACATGGAAGCACATTACCTCAATATTATATACTACACCGACATATGACAGCTTATTAACCCATGGTAGCATATATAAATGAATACGTTGTTACTAAAAATGCCACAAAACCAATGAAAACAACCACCAATGTCTATTTGTGTGTGAAATTGAGCGCAAAATACCTAGTGCTTAGTACTGAAAATTTCGGTCGATGTTTAAAAAAAAAAACATTTTGTATGTCATGTTTTAAAAAAAAACAACGTTTTTTTAAATAAAAAAAGTTTGAAAAAAAACATCGGCCAACCCTAGGCGCGTCATTGTTTACATTTGTGTAGACTCACACCGGGCAGATGGGTTAGGGCTCAATCGTTTTTGCATGTGAGGCATATTTTGTACCCGAATGACATATAGGAAAGCGTGCTTTAAAAATTCTGCTACCCGCAATGAAACCATTTTGTCGTGTTTTACGTGTTATTATTAGCCATCTCATTAGAACAAGGATTGCTTGTCTACATTTGCTTTTTTTCTTTTTTGACTGTACACATTGAATGTTTTCATTTACATTTCACACGTTTACTGAAATCTGCCGTTGTATTTATTAATTAAAAACCTTTACATCTAAATATTTATTATACTTGATGTTACAAAAAATCGTTTTGTCAACTCGGATTTTACCAATATTCAATGTTGTGGCCACGCGCTAAATAATTAGACAACATAAATACCTACCTACATAAATTAGAGTAGTTTTACATCTGCCGAAATTTCGCGTCTTCAACACATTTCTGTTTACTGCAATTATTTTTTATTGATCTCCGTAGAAGGAAGTTGACGGCCTCATCATTGAGGCAAACTCAGATGCATTCAAAGCTCAGTTATCAGTTGACGAAATTTCAGCGGCGTACTGGTGTGCGTGGAGTAATCAAATTATGAAAGATGGTGTTAAATACTAACAAGGCTAAAGACTTCAGAATTTAGAGGGTTCGAGCAAAATTTTCGGGCTATAGCTTCATTCATCCATGTAAACTTTCATGCCATCCTTTAAAATCTTGAGCCGATCCATTAATGGCGGAAGCAACTTTTTTTGAACTTTCGTACGACCTCATGCATCCGTACGACTAAAACTCGACGGACTTTTTGGAAGTCATTGTTCTACGGGATTTTTGTACGAGTGTTTATACTTAAACTTGGCACACATCCAAGTTGCTTGCGTTTCATGCAAACAAGTTTAAAGACGCACGATTTCTGTTCGCGTCACCGTTCACGTTCGCGTTCAAATCGAATTAAGCGATCGCAAATGGCGACCCACATACTAGTTGAAACTTGAGTGGACTTAATCGCATTCCGCGGCCGTTATCGGTGACGCGAACAGAAATCGTGCGTCTTTAATCTTTTTGGTATGAAACGCAAGGAATTTGGACGTGTGCCAAATTTATGCATACGTACTTTTTCGGAGGAATTTGTCGGGGCTGCGACGATAAGATCCGACTTAAGGCCTTACAATCCGACTCTCTATAACGACATGCCTATCAAATTCATATCGTTGTCATATAAAATTTGGATTGGAAAAAAATGAACTTGAATTGACAGATTCCATTCGGTTCACGATACGAATTTAAAAACATACGTCATTGGTAACCAAGGGCCGGATCACTGATTCGTTTCATGTATCTGTTTCAGTTTATCCAAGTATCTGATTCAGTTTATCCAAGGAGGCCTGCATGGCGTCAGCGTTTACGGCGCGCTTGGCAATCAGTTCACCTGGGGGCAGTCTCAGAGCCTGTAAGCTGCCCTGTAAAATGACAAGTGTCAAGGGTCATGCAAAATGCCCCATAAAATGGGGGGTTTACTGATAGTTTTCCATTTTACGCGCCATTTTGCATGACTTCTGATACGACGTTGCATGACTCACGATGGCAAACCGTATGGGAAAAAAGTATTTGAATTTGAAACTGTTTTTTTCTCCAAAACGATTTTTCGAATATCGAATTTTTTTCTGAAAAAAATTGAAAAAGAAAAAACTTGACAAAAATTTTGAATTTTCGAATTTTCGTATCTTTTTTATTACTTTTCGAAATTTTTTGTTACTTTTTGAATTTGCATCAAATTTTTGCATTTTCGAACTTTTTGTCTGAAGTCCAACAAATTCGAAAACGTTTACGAATTTTCAAATTTATTTTGCCATCAGTATGCATGACATTTGACACTTTACAGGTATGTTACAGGGTTTGGGACTGGCACCTGGACCCATTATGGTGGGCTTTTTATCCTCGTTCCGTAGCGTGCAAATTCGACTGTAGATGAGCTGTGAGGGCGCGTATTTTTTACACCGGCGATAGGAAATTCACTGATAAATGAATCCATTTTGAGTATTTGTTTGATAGTGCAACTTTTTTTCTGTTTTGGAAGTAAATATTCACCGTATTTGCTTGAATGTGCCTACACACACTAGTTTTCACCATGACTTAAATTGAAATTTTTTCAAATGCAAATTAAAAGTCACGGTGATATGATTAAATTAAATTTAAGGTTGAATTTTAATTAATGAAAGTTTAAATTTGAAAATTTGAAAACTAATATGGGATTCCAGAGTTGATAGAGAGATTTTAGAGCTATCGTTTATTCATCTCGCCGGTCCCGAAGCTGACGGGTTGCTAAATTAAATACTACCAAAGTGGAAAGCATCGAATATGCGCATAAAAGGCAACAACATCACAAACCCGACACTAAAACACATATACCTAGCATACAATAAGAGTACCTAGGCTGCATGTCGCCATGTGGCCATTTCAGTTTTCACACATGTCACGGTGAAAACTAGTGTGTGTAGGGCAATTAATTTTGCAGAACAATTATTTTTTTGGCAGACTAATCAAACATAGGTAATGTAAAAAAGTAACATAATAAAATGTCATTTTTGTTCAAATTGGACACAAAAAATTGATCATAAACTGCCGGTCAATATAAACTGGCTTTCGCTCAAATTTTTTTCAAAAGTTTGTAGTTTGATCCAGGAAGGGAGTCTGGCCAAAGTGTTTGTATTTCTGGATAGCCCTAACATTTGTCTACTCGCACCCCTGGGGGGACCCCTGTGGCTGCGGGGGTGCAGCCACAGGAGTCCCCCCGGGGGTGCGAGTAGACAAATGTTAGGGCTATCCAAAAATACGAACACCTTGGCCAAACTCCCTTCCTGGATCGAACTACAAACTTTTGAAATTTTTTTTAGCGAAAGCCAGTTTATATTGACCGGCAGTTTATTTATGCCTAAAAAGCATTATTTTTCACTCACTCGTTTAACACTGGGGGTTATTCAAAGGGGCATTATTTTTCACGCACGTCTAATAGGGGGAATTATTCAAGGGGGATCACTTTTGCACTGGCTCATCTGACGGGGGTATTTATTATCCAAGAGGGGATTATTCAATCAAATACAGTACTTCAAACACATTACCTCATATTACTCAAAGGAAAAAATGAAAATAAAAGTAAACTGACTAGAAATTTGGAAAACTGATTGGTGGCATCTAAATTTTCACGGTATGCTTTTATACTGTTGTTTTTCCCAGTGTAGTAAATACTTAATAGAACTTTACAGCGGTGGTTTGCGCATGGGATAATTGCGACTGCACCCCAGCCCGCCAATGTGCACGTGCATCGCGCCGCTACCCATCAAGTCCAATCAAGTCCAATTAACTACGACGCCAGGAATGCACGCATTGGTGGAACGCAAATTATTGGTTACCGTAAATGCTCTAATAATACAACAGGTCTCCAATAATACGACATCTCCAATAGTGCGACAGGTTTGGGCACGTTGTGTGAAAATAATCCGACACTCTCCAATAATACGACACTCTTCAATAGTCCGACACCTGAGAAAAAAATTAAAAACAGCGTAATGATGTCGCAATCTGCGGAAGCCGTGGATTCCGCGCTTTTGGACAATTGTTTTGTTAATGTTGATGTTTAATGGCGATTTACTGGGCGATTGTTGATGTTTATTGCTTTACTAAGTCATGCTCACGTTTGAGTTATGTGGACAATGAAGTTGTTGATTTGATGAAAACAATAATGCGACACTCTCTAATAATACGACATCTCCAATAGTACAACACCTAAAAATGTGCTGAAAAAAATAGTACGACTGTCGTATTATTAGAGCATTTACGGTATAAAATACTTGGCGGACATCGCACAGAAAACGTATGCAAAGATACCGTAACCCATCTGAATGATGAACCAAAAGTTTCACAATTTTTCATATTAATATTTTGTTCTTACTGTAGAATTACGAAATTACGAAATTTCTCGGTTTGAGTTTGATTCAAAAATTATGGTAGAATGGGGTATGCGCTCCTTTTGGTATACTTGGTTCAGTTTATTTCAGTCTTGGTTTAAACTAAAAACCATACACTTTGGTTCCATGTGATTCCGTCCACATGATCAGTATGTAAAAATGGTTTGTTTGTTTATTTACTCCCACCCATATTATCCCCCCCTGTAACCCTTGGGGGCACTCCCAGACCCCGTAAGAAGCCCTGTAAAATGTAAAATGTCATGCAAAGTGTCATAAGTCATGGAAAATGCCCTGCGAAATGGCAAACGAATGTTGAGCCTCAGCTTGTGTATTTATAATATGTGAAAAAAATGCAGCAAGCATAACTTGCTGTATTGATACCATGCACTCGCAACCGTATTACTGCGAATTATCGCCCCTCAGGGGTCTCCAGGATTTTGGCCTTCGCGGGGGCTGGATAGATAGCAAATCGGGCTCAGATTTTTGTGTGACTTTGCATTTTTATCTGTATCCACAAATTAAACATAAGAAAATGATTGCCAGTTGGCGCAGTGTGATTTTGCCACTGCCGTAATGTCTCTCAGTGCAGTGTGATTTTGGCTCACAGGTTGGACGTGAATTTGGCCCAATACATCACTTTCTTTGGGGCCAATTCACTGGTTTTCAATCCGCAATTGAATTGCACTGCTTCTTGTTTGGTCATTTTTAGCTGCATTTTACGGTAATACGGTATTTTGTTTTTATTTTTTTATTTTAGTTCGTGACCAGGATTGGTTTTAGTAAATGTCTTTTTACTAAAATTGTAGTAAAATTGTATAAATTTTTTTTAAATTTTAATCTTATTCACGTTTCATTTTATTTTATTCTGAGATTTTGCCAACCCTGTTTGTGACAATATTGGGACTGCGTGAAATGCGCAAATATTATGCTGGACGAAATCATGTGGAACCAAAGCCTTTGATACCAAAAATATCGAATAAAATCATTAGAAACTAAAGGTATACCTAATGCATAAATATATAGGTAAACCGGTTTGGTGGCATATTTTATAATTGCTCATAAAACTTTGGGTAGTTTTAGAAGGAATAGATGACAAACTATAAAATACACGGTGTCCCGACTGAAAAAATACGATGTTTGTTGATTTGAACCTGAGGTTGAGGTTATGACTCCATGTTATGTTGTGAAAGTGCACAAAAATTCACTTAGCATCGAGAAAGATTCAATTCAGAAATATGGCACCGCCATAAAGCCGAGATTAGAGCTCAGCCTAATTTTGACGTAAAATGACGAGGTAAAATGATGTCGTAAAATAAATTACATGAGTGTGGATTAGTGATGGAAAAGCGCCTGAAAAAAGGGCACCAAGCGCCATTCGGAAACCGGGCGCCTGGCGCCAAGGGCGCCACAGGAAAAGGGCGCCATGGCGCCATTCCGAAAGTGCGCGCCAGGCGCCAAGGGCGCCACGGAAAGAGGGCGCCAAGCGCGCCACGCGAAAAGGGCGCCAAAAGCGCCATTTGGAAAATAGGGCGCCGGAATAGAGTGTTGCTTAAAACAACCTGTCTGCGCTCTAAATATCACTCCCGCACCGTAATGCACACATTTCACTTGGCCATTCACTTTCCCCATGATGAATTCAACAAAAGCCTTTTTGGACAGGGCGCCAGGCGCCAAGGCATGATATTAAAATCTTGCTCAAGCTTCATTAAAACATATAGGGTTATGTTCAAATGAGAAAAGTGTGTAAAACTGGTGAAAACACATAGCTTGTCATTCATTGTTTTTAACGTGTGTTTTGCATTGCCCGATCACAAACCGCAGTTTTGTCATTTACGTTCTCTGTAAACTCAAATTCCGGGGAGTATTTCGATGGGAGGAGGTTATAAATTCATACAGGCCATTTTGACGGAGGGTATTTCGAGGAAATAGGGTACATAGATATAGGTATTTACAAATCCCCAACACACAGTAAAGTAATTCATGTTCTCAACTTTCTCTGGTTCCATTGGCATAAGTGACATTTAAGCGGAGATTGCATGCAACCATTGACATGATATGTAAAATTTGTTCCCTAACGTAAAATGATGACGTAAAAAAGATAAAAATTGAATTTTTCAATTCGCTCTAGCTTTGACTGACAACTCTGTATTGGACACGATTAAGGTATGGATTCATATATTATCCTTAGAAAATTGCAGACCCGTAGCATGATCCACACTAGTGATGGAATGGCGCCATGGCGATGGCGCCATTTGAGGGCGCCAAAGGGCGCCGCGCCATGGCACCATTGGCGCTTGGCGCCCTTTTCCCATGGCGCCCTTGGTAGTCTTCGAAATAATAAGCCCCCCCTTCGAAATACCCCCTCCCTCGTTTACCCCCCCCCCCTCAAAATTCTCACTCTGAAACAAAAACCCCCGGGGGGTATTTCGAGGAAATACTGTAGGTAGGTACTCATAAACCCTATCCTAACCAACGATGGGTAAGTTCTCCAAAAAAAAAACACTTTCTGTGTTTTGAGTTTTTCAAGAATGAATACCTGTGTTTTGAGTTTTTTATCGAAAAAAAACTTGAGTAACTCTGTTTTTATTTCTGTGTTTTTTGTTAAAACTCGAGTTTTTTGAGTTTTTTCGCAAAAAAACTTGAGTTTTTGTCCAAAAAACTCGAGTTTTCCCCCCCAAAAATCTGATTTACAGCATTTTGATGTGGAAACAGCGGTTTTCATATAAAATATTGGTTTTGCACATGTTTTAACCCCACATAACATATGTGTATTCATTTAAGTGTCAAAAAGTTCATAAAAATGTCCTCAATGAGGACATCCACCCACATCGCAACACCAGCATCAACAAAATGCTCACAAAGGACAATTTACACAGTACTCCAAAATTCTTCAATGGATGTGCACTGTATGGAAGACTACAGAATTGATTTGAACTACAACTATATTTAAACATGTCCACCAGGAGAGTTGCATGCCATCCTTAAATTATTTTTTGTTCCATCATAAAATTTGAATACATTATGTATATATTTACATGCTATATTTACATGCATATCTTATCTTGTTTAGTTTAACTGAATTCATGTGCGTTCTGAAATTGTGTTCAACCACTTCGCTGAAAAAAACTCAAAAACTCAAAAAACTTTTCTGTGATTCCGTGTTTCTGTGTTTCTGTGTTCTCAAAAAAAAAACTCATTTGAGTTTTGAGTTTTTCAGAATTTGTGAGTTTCCGTGTTTCTGTGTGAAACAAAAACACAGAAACTCAATGAGTTTCTGTGTTCAATTTCTGTGTTTTTTCCATCGTTGATCCTAACATCTCTCAATCATCAGTTTTAGCGTGTGTTATGCACTGTACAGATCGATATTTGTCATGTACGTTCTCTTTACACTCAATTTTAGGGGGTATGTCAAGGGGGGGCGAGGTTTATTATTTCCTCAGCCAAATTTTAAAGGGGGTATTTCGAGGGGGGCGGGTTAATTCAAGGGAGGGGGGTGAATTCGAGGTAATACGGTATATACATATTTTTGGCACTAGAGCTTTTAGCAATTGGCACCATTGTCCTCTATCCCATTGGTGTTTTTTGCATTGATTAGATAGGTGTATTGATGGAATGGCGTCATGGCGCTGGCGCCCTCTAATGGCGCCAAAGGGCGCCTGCGACATGGCGCCATTGGCTCCTGGCGCCTTTTTCTGTGGCGCCATTTGGCGCCATGGCGCCCTTGGCCCTTGGCGCCATTTTTGCTGGCGCCAATTTGGCGCCCATCGCCATTGTTTTGGATGGCGCCAGAAATGGCGCCATTTGCTTTGGCGCCCCGCGTCATATTTTTGAATGGCGCCTGGCGCGATTTTTCCTGTCGCTTTTCCATCACTAGATAGATACCATGGTGCTTTTGGCGCTTTGCACTATATTCATGCGGTGCCATTGGACCAGCGCCAAGGGCGCCATGGTGCCATTGACGAAAGGGGTGCCAAGCGCTAGGGTTTAAACGGGACCCCGATCCCGAATCCTGAGAAATTTCGGGAATTTGTGGTCTCGATCCCGATCCCGAAACCTCAATCCCGATCCAAGATTTGAAAAAGCCAATCCCGATCCTGATCCCAATCCCGAGATTTTGAAAATCCCAATCCCGATCCCAAAAAATGCCCAAATCCTGATCCCGGTAAAATTCACAGACACAAAAGGTGCCAGAAATGGCACTTTTAAAGGACCATTTTGTATGCAGTTTGCAAAAATTTTGCGCGCAAGTGCACATTTCCGCACCTCCCTCGGGTCGGAATAAGTTCCAACGCAGAACAAAATTGTGTCTAGGGTTGGCCGATGTTTTTTTTAAACGTTTTTTATTAAAAAAAAACGTTTTTTAAAAAAAAAAACATGACGTCCGAAATGTTTTTTTTTTAAAAAAAACATCAACCGAAATTTTTAGTACTAAGCACTAGGTATTTTGCAAAAGTTTTGCGCGCAAGCGCGCAATTTCACACACAAATTGACATTGGTGGTTGTTTTCATTGGTTTTGTGGCATTTTTAGTATCAAAGTATCCATTTCTATGTGCTACCATGGGTTAATAAGCCGTCATATGTTGCTGTAGTTATATAATATTGAGGTAATGTGCTTCCATGTACCTCCACAGTGTGTAGCATCACTCCCAAAGTAACAACCTCCTTTTTTAACCTTGTTTCATCACTATTCCGTGCGAAACTTTACCTGAAGTCACGAACATTCGACTATAAGGCGATATACGAACGATATGTCGACAAAAAATGGATATTTTTGACACAAATCACCACTTATAATGCTATCCCATGGCTCAACAGCCATTATATGGTCATATATAACATCACAGAGTATTGCAACTGTCTGATATACCTATATATGTTGACACAAGGTCATATCCGGGAGCTTTTAAAAAAACAACGTTTTTTATTAAAAAAAAACGTTTTTAAAAAAAAACAAACATCGAGTTAAAAAAAAAACGTTTTTTTTCCAACCCTAATTGTGTCGCGCAGTTTCTGCGCGACACAATTTTGTCGTGCAGCGCAGGTAGTGATGGGAGGGCGCTGTGGCGCTGGTGCCATTTAAGGGCGCCAGAGTGTTGTACCATTGCAGCACTTGTGCACAACACACATTTTGTCGCGCAGTTTTTTGCGCAACAAAAGTTTGATGTGCACAAGTGGTGCAATGGTACGACACTCTTGGCCCTTAAATGGCGCCAGCGCCATGGCGCCCTTCCATCACTATCTGCGCGACAAAATTGTGTCGCGCAAAAACTGCGCGACACAATTTTGTTCTGCGTTGGAAATTCCCGTGAGCCACCTCCCTCTATACATCTCTTGCATGGGCATGGACACCACTACAAATGGACTTGATTCAGTGCCCATTACCATAGTTTAAGGTTAATACACATGCTTTATATGGTAGACAGCGGTGTGAATGACAATGCCAGGCAGCCCATTGCGCAGTGCCTAAATGAATCCATAGCATTGTTTTGAATGCCACTTTAATCCAACATTTATGGTATCTATTGTTTTTGGTGTTTTTGGTCATTTTGTGAAATATCAGGAAATAAACCCCTGAAAACCAATTTTTAGGTCTAAATCCCGATCCTGAAAAAACGCCAATCCCGATCCCAATCCCAATCCCAAAAGGTCAATCCCGATCCCAATCCCGATCCCAAAAAGTCAATCTCGATCGCGATCCCGAAAACTCAAAAAGCCAACCCTGATCCCAATCCCGAAAAGTCAATCCCGTTTGAACCCTACCAGGCGCCAGTAGCGCCGCACAAAAAGGGCGCCGGCCATCAAATGGCGCCATTCCGTCCCTGCGGCAGCCTGGTATACTCCGGTTACTTTACACCCTGCACGCGTGGTTCCCGATGGAAGTGTGCCAACGATGGCACGCGTCCGAGTTTCATAAAAAGATGACAAAATTGATTGTTGTTATAATGTTATTCATCAACATATTCACATCGATGAATTTTTTTCTCATATTTTTACAGAAATCGCATGATGTAATAATCATTGGCACGCTTCCAACACGAGACATAAATAAATCAGTGCGAGGGCAGAGTATCACGTACGCCGACTATATCATAAATTTCAGGCACCCTGTAGTTTTCTCAATTGAGCGGTGCATTTTGAAAAAATTTTATTAAGTCTATCACCGATTTACGATTTACGAAATACCATTGCGATATCAGTATAATTGCTAGTTCGTCGTGATAATTTATGGCACAAAATTTAATTACAACATTTGACAATTAAATTGCCTTTATTACCGCGCTGGCCCCCCAGATTCAATTAGAAGGGAAGATATGGCATTTAACTCCAAATACCGTATATCCTCGAATAAGTCCCCCGGGCGGAAGGTAACCGGTTTTACGAGCTAGCGAAATGTAAAAAGTGTTCACCTCGATTCAAATGACGCATTTTTGAATGGGAAACCAACAATACAATTTGAATTTGCACAATAGAATGTCATCTTACAGTCAGCAAAATGATAATACCGTATTTCCTTGAAATACCCCCCTCCCCTCGAAATACCCCCCCCCCCCTCAAAATGGACACTATGAACTTATACCCCCCCCCTCAAATTTAGTGTATAGAGAACGTAAATGACAAAGGCTGCGGTTTGTCATCTGGTTAATGCAAAACACACGTTACAAACGATGACTCTGTTATTATATGTGAGAACAGTGATTATACGTCTACACACTTATACAAGTCTTTAGAGTCTTATAAATGGCTATTTTTGTTGCATTTTCGACGTCTGCGTGCGTTTCAGACGACAATTTAGTACTTGGTTTTCAAAAAATTTCAGGCGAAATAATTAACCCCCCCTCAAAATAACCCTCCCCCCTCGTTTAACCCCCCCTCAAAATTCTCACTCTGAAAAAATAAACCCCCCTGGGGGTATTTCGAGGAAATACGGTAACATAATTGCTAACCTCACATAGAATTATGTCGATTTTAGGTATCACACACACGGAACGAATAACCATGGAAAATAAAAATTGAAAGTTTATATTTATTTAATTTTTTCTATTTGTGAAGTAATACAAACCGGACTTAACACATTTTTAGAGTGGGTGAATTTGGTGCACAATTACTGAATGTGACTTTGTTCATCAGAATACGGTAACATTCAACGTAAAATATAGCATTCAGTAAAATCACTATTATTTTTTTTGATTTAAAAAAAACATTAGTGAGAAACCCAGACTACTGATTTAAAAAAGAATAATATAGCCTATAGAATAGGTAGATAGATTTAGATAGATAATAAGGTAGATAAGATAAGAATAAGTAATAATAAGACAATAAAGAAATTGATACAAACTTTCCAGGTTCCAACTTTATTGAAATCTAAATACAAATTTTTGCGGGGATAAAGTCGGAGATTTTGATACTACTTTTCCAAAATACTAAAAACGGCATCCATTTACACAAATATTGCCATCACTATAACACACCCATGCAGTGTTATATAAAAGGTCACTCCATCACAACTTCTCGCTGAATCACGTCAAAATACAGAAAAGTTGAAAAGGCCCAAAAATGTCTTCCAAAGATAAAAATCCTGAATCTTTGAGGGTGCACCGTTTCAAATGCTAGCCGTTTCAAATGCTAGGAAAATGCACAGTTCAAATGCTGAAATACACCGTTTCAAATGCTACTGTGCTACAGTTCAAATGCCATCATGTCTTTTTGTCATACCACTCATTTTACACACTTCAAATGCCATTTAGTGCTATACTTCAAATGCTGATTGATTTTTGTTTCATACCTATTTTTTACACGTTTCAAATGCTGTATTTCCCCTTAAAGTCAAATGCTCATTCCTTTTTGTTTCATTCATATCTTTACATGTTTTATATGCTGCATTTTACCATTTCACTATTCATTGATGCTATATACAGGGTGCGGCAATTTAGACGCCCCCTCTAGATTTCAAATAACTTGTCACTGGGTGGTCGGATTAACGTCAAATTTTAGGTCAACACTGACAACTAAATAAGGAAAAATCCCTGAAAATATGGCTGCGATAGCTCCACCTGTTCTCAAGTTTTTCACATAAACACTAATAATTGTCGCTTTACTACCACCTCATGGCAATACACATAGACAAAACAGAAGCTGCAGATAAAACTCAGACCGGTTGCAGTTGGCTATTGATAAGAGTGGTGATTACATTGAGTGATAATTTGTTGCATTTTGTGAGTCCGTGCACATCACATCAATTTTGCACTGGTTATTGGGGGAATTGCCAATTCCCCATAACCGCTGATGGCACATTTGTAATAAACCTCCCATAAGTGCAGCGCTTTGCACAAATTTATAAATTGCACATGGGGACATAAGATTCCCCATGGCGGGCAAAGATTCACCCCCAAAATGGGTATCAATTTGCCATAACACAAAGTATGCACAGGCTTCATGTGCAATTGTCTGTGTCCATGTGCAATTGGTGCAAATGTGGAGGGTCAAAATTCACAGTATTTACAATAATGCAAGTTAATGCAAAAACACAGCTGCCCTTCATTGCATAGTAGTGTCAATTATACTTATTACACACATATTCATGGCCATTGGCACTATCTGTCACTGTTGTATTTGGGGTTGATTGAAAAACTATAAATTTCAGTTGGCTGATTTGTTTGCCATTTGGATTTTTCATTGCTTGAGCGGAACTGAGTCTCATTTTTATTTGAAATTCTCTGAAGGGAATATCAATAGATGAGAAGCCATTCCAAATGATAGCCAGTAATAGCCATTGTCACCAAATATACCAAATATATGGCCCTAGACATACTATTTAGTTGACAACTGAAAATTCCAATGCTGATAAATCTGTTTTAAACAAATTGAGTTTACTTCTGTTAGTAAACAGGTGTGTGCAATTACAATACTGTTCACAGATATTAAAAATGATTCACTATGGTAAACTCAATGAGTTCAAAACAGATTAATCAGATTTGAAAATTTCAGTTGTCAACTAGTGTGTGCATACATACCAATCACATACAGAGAGCATATTTACCAAATTTATTAACTTATCTATGCACCTATTTGCACAGACACCTAAATACTTACTGATCCCTTTGATTTCACTGCTGCATACTTTGCATTATGGGGAATTTACTGGTGCCATGTGCAATTTGTGCCACTTGACACTCGCCATATATGTGCAATCGTTGTTTGGCCATGTGCAATTGTTGGCGCATATGTGCAATATTAGCTTTGTGCAACACAGCGAAAACATTGTGCAACTAATTCCCATGTGCAATACGCCGTATGGGCAAAACGTATGGTCTCGGTTATTGTGCGTTTTTATCGCTCAATGCCTATCGTCACAAGGTGTTGGTAGTGACAATTACGCGTTTGCATGTATAACTTGAGAACGAGTGGAGCTATCGGAGCCATATTTTCAAGGATCCTTTCCTATATAGTTGTTAATGTTGACCTAAAATTTGACGTTAATCCGTCTACCCAGTGACAAGTTATTCGAAATCTAGTGGGGGCGTCTAAATTGCTGACCATGTATATAAAAACGTTTCCAACGCATGCGGTAATGTTCAAAACAGTTAATGAGCAGCGTCAATCCCTTAACCCAGATAATGAGCAACGGTATGCGGTAAGTTATCAAAGATGAAATAACAGACATGTATTAAAAGCAATTAGGTAACCATGTGCAATGGTGCCAACTGTGAGCTTTAGCAGCGGACAATCCATTTGTAGTATTTGATTGAATTACTACAAGTGAACTTGTAGTAATTCGATCAAATACTACACTTTGAAGGCTTTAATCCACTTGAGTTGGGAAGTTTGGTGCACATCACAGTGAAATGCAACTCTCCGACAACTCGCTGCCAGCTTGATGCCAAACAATTAAGCATTTGATATTTATTTATGTATGGCATGGTAGACAAGCGTCCGGGCAGCATTTGAAGCGTGCAAAAAATGAGTGTGAAACAAAAACAATTTGGCATTTGAACTGTAGCACTACAGCGTATTTAGTGATGCAGAATGGTATTTGAAGTGTAACATTTGTTGAGCATGACAGGATTTCATGCTGGTATTTGAAGTGAAGCTAATTGTCATTTGAAGTGAAGCTTTTTGGCAGCATTTGAAACGGCATATACACACTGTAATATTGGCAGTATGTAATATTGGATTCAGCCAATTGGAGGTATACTACCTTATTAGTTCAAAAGTGGATCACGCAAATTTGGAACTTGAAATTGACAGGGTCTAATTCGGCGAGGTAAATTTTTGGATGGGATATTTTTGGCAACTGAAATTTTTTGACCCCCCCCCCCCCCCACCATAAACGACGCTGTATTTCATGACAAAATTGTTTTGTGAATAGTGTGGAAGAGAGCTAAACACGCTCAGTGAGATTGAATATGAATTGTGACGTCTGGATTATTTCTTTTCAACATAAGTTTTCCGCAAACAATGTGCCCCTGTCAGACCCTGTAAAATGTCATGCATTGTCTAAAGAAAGTCATATAAAATGTCAGAAAAAAAAATGTTTTTTTTCAAACACCTTCCATGACATTTAAAAGGGTGTTTTACAGGGTCTGAGGAGGAGTTGTGAAAAGTAGCGAACTTTTTTCAAAGTATGCGTATGCGTAAAGTATTTTCTTTTTACTCGCCCTATGTGTACAGAAAGCGTAAATAAAATTTTGAAGTATAAATCGAGTATTTTTATCAGGAAAGCGTAAAAGCAAGTGAAAATACCTTTTCTTTCTGGAAAATGTAGGAGCGCGTAGGGATGGCCGAAAAAGTTTTTTTTCAACGACAGGGTTTTTTTCATTAAAAAACGTGTTTTTTTCAAAAACAGGGTTTTATTTTAAAGACCGTTTTTTCAAAAGCTCCCAGATATGGTCAGAGTAGTGATGGAAAAAGCGCCAGACTTTTAGCGCCAAGCGCCAAAAGCGCCATGGCGCTTTTCTGACCCCCAGCGCCAAGCGCCAATGGCGCCAGAGCAAAATAGCGCCAAGCGCCAAAAGGGCCATGGCGCTTTTCTGAACCTCAGCGCCAAGCGCCAAAGGTTAATGGCGCCAAGCGCCAAAAAATTTGTCATGTTAGTCATTTGACGCACCGGTACTGCTTAGTGATGGAAAAGCGCCAGGAAAAATGGCGCCATGGCGCCACTCAAAAAATTGGCGCCGGCCGCCAAAGGGCGCCAGAGAAAATGGCGCCATCTGAAATAATGGCGCCGGGCGCCAAAGGGCGCCAGAAACAATAGCGCCAGGTGCCGAAATGGCGCCAAGAGTAAAATTCGCTTTATCAGCATGTATTTCATAGTAGAAGCAATTATCGAAAAGAAAAGTGTTATATTTATTTATCACTTTGATGATATTGAAAAGCCACAAAAACTCTTTATCTTAATCTAATACCGCCCAACCCAAGGAATTTTATTATTTTTTGTAGCAAATTTTGGGGGGTTAAATCATGGGCGGTTTATTTGAGGGGGTCAATTATGCCAAAACATTATAGTATCTATTAATTGCTTGTAAACATACTCAGACAATCAGAGTGAAAAAATCAAACAATAACAGAGATGCATAAGTGTGTACAAGATATGTATGTACAAGTATGTAGACCATCACATCCTAATGCAATTGCTGCTGCATTTTCTCGAATTACTCCCCCCCACACACATACACATACACCCAGGTCTGGGTGAGCTAGTTTGAATAATATTTACCTCTCCTTATTATAAACTATAGACACCTATAAATCTCTGTTATTGTTGAATTTCGCTGTCTGAGTATGTGGAATTTCACGAAATTACTGATGTATGTATTAATAAAGTCTCCACCGAATAAGCCCCCTTGAATTAACCCTCCTCAAATTTTGCTAGTGAAATTAATAAACCCCCAAGGCAGGGGTCTCCTAGGGGGGGGGCTGGGGGAGGGCTGCCCCCCCCCCCCCAAATCGGCCAGCTTTCTATCTATCCCGGAGGCCGCTCAGCTATCTATCTATCCCGAGGCAAAATTTTTGGCTACTACCCCCAAAGACCCCCCCAAATCGCTCAGCTATCTATCTATCTGGAGTGGTTTTTGAGAAATTTTGCCCCAATTTTCGCTCAAAATCACCAATTTTCGCACCTTTTTATAGTTTTTCACCTTCAAAATCGTGCTTTCCGGCTATATACATGGTTATATACCTATTTTTAGCCATTTTATACCTGCTTTTGGCTACTTTTAACTGATTCTTAGCGATTTTTTGCCCTTTCTGCCTTCTTAACCTTGAAAAAGCCTATATATTGTGCCCCCGCCAGCCCCCCCCCAAGCCCCCCCCAGCCCCCCCCCCCAGAAAAATTTTTCAGCTACCGTATTTCCTCGAAATACCCCCCCCCCTTGAAATACCCCCCCCTCGTTTGACCCCCCCCCCTCTCGAGACCACTATGAAACAATCACCCCCCCCTCGAAATACCCCCCCCCCAAAATTGAGTGTAAAGGGAACGTACATGACAATAACTGTAGTTTGTGTTCAGTGTACTGCAGAACACGCGTTAAAACAATGTCGGTGTCACGTTAGAACAGTGTACATACCATCTGCATACTAATATTAGTCTACAGAACCTTATAAATGGCGGTTTTTGTTGCATTTTTCGACGTCTGCGTACGTTTTAGACGACAATTTCGTACTTGGTTTTCAAAAATTTTCTTGTGAAATAATAACCCCCCCCCCCGAAATACCCCCCCCCTCGTTTGACCCCCCCCCCCTTCTCGGGACCACTATGAAACAATCACCCCCCGGGGGGTATTTCGAGGAAATACGGTATCTATCCCTCCGGAGGAGCGATTTGCTATCTATCCAGCCCCCGCGAGGGCCAAAATCCTGGAGACCCCTGCCCCAAGGTATATCTAGAAAATACAGTACAATTATATTTTCAAAATACTATTGGCCCCAGTGTTTGGAGACATATTTGGAGATTTGCAGTTAATGTGGTAAAAAAATGCACAAACTTGCAATACTAACAAAAAAATTCAAAGATGACTGTGTTCAATAGCAACTGAATGATATCATTCAGCAGATGAGGCACATCAATATGCAAAAAATTACCTAACTTCCCGACATCTTGGCGCCATTTCTGGCGCCATCCAAAACAATGGCGCCGGGCGCCAAGGGCGCCAGCGAAAATGGCGCCAAGCGCCAAGGGCGCCATAGCGCCATTCAAAATAATGGCGCCAGAGAAAAGGGCGCCAATGGCGCCATTGCCATGGCGCCATTCCATCACTAGTACTGCTGATGTCGTAAACACCTTCCCGGACAAGAGGTGGTCAGATGCGTGACTGAGTTGAGCAGGGCCTTGCCCCACGCACAGCCGGAACAGTATGTCCAGTTGGTGAAGGTGTGTTGGGGTTTGGGAGGGGCTTAGTGTTGTAGTTTGTTTTAGTAGTGCTATTAAATCTACCGTATTACGTCTGAATAAAGAGACATTTTGCATTTTTTCGCATAGCATTGCTCTCTCTATAGCCGGGATTAGAGCTCAGCGTCAGGGTTGGCAAAATCTCAGAAAAAAAAATAAATAAAAAAATAAAATGGAAAATTTAAGAATAAAATAAAATAAAATGGAAAATTTAAGAATAAAAATAAAAATTGTATAAAAATTTGAACTTTTGTAAATTTTTTGTAAAATTGTATAAAAATTTGTATTTTTGTAAAATTGTATAAAAATTCATATTTTTTGTAAAATTATTTCTCATTGCTTGAGTGTCTACCTGTTTATTCATGATTCTGGGGGACAGTTCCAAGCTTTGTAAAGTGTAAAATGTCATGTAAAATGTCAAGCAAATTGTATCCACATCTTATGTTTTGTATCCAAATTACATTGTTGTTGAATCCAAATCATATGTGAACATTTGGGTACAAAAACATAGGATTTGGATACAAAACATACTATGGATACAAAAACACAAAATTATATTCACAATTTACACTTTGCATGACATTTGTCATGACAATTGCCACTGTGCTTGAAATTTTACATGACACTTGACATTTTTCATGACAATTGACACTTTACTTCGCATTTGTCATGACAATTGACACTTTGCATGACATTTTACAAATGTGCCCAGCACACTCCAGTAGTCCTTCTACTGAAAATGCAAACCATTCTTATCAATTATTGTAACTTTACACTTGCAGCTAGCTAACAATACCTACAGCATGCAACTTTTGAAAAGTAAGGGAAAAATTTGTCACAGGTTTTTCATGTAAATGTCTAATTATAACATTTTTGTGGCCTTGCATGCATGATTCCGATTTTTTTGTAAAATTTTGTAAACTTTTGTAAAATGGTGTCATTTTATTTTATTAATGACTTTTGGGAATAAAATAAAATAAAATGAAACAAGAATAAAATAAAAATAAAATAAAAATTTTATACAATTTTTATACAATTTTACTAAAATGAATTTTTATAAAACCAACCCTGCTCAGCGTCGATTCGACGTGAAATGACGATGTAAAATGTCGTCGTGAAATTAATTACACGAGTGTGGATCACGCTACGGGTCTACAATTTTCTAAGGATAATATATGAATCAATACCTTAATCGTGTCCAATACTGAGTGTTATCAGCCACAACTAGAGTGAATTGAAAAATTCAATTTTTATCATTTCACGTCATCATTTTACGTCAGGGAACTAACTTTACATTTCACGTCAACGGTTGCTTGTATAAAGCCCGAGCGTTAAGTCATTACGCGGGGGGGGGGGCGTTATGCATGGGAAATTTTTGCTTAAAAATTTACATAGGTATTTAGTGTTCCCTCCCAGCGTTCACCGATTTAAATGGTAAAACGTGCATACTGCGGAACAACTATGCGTGCCGCAAGGCAAAACATTCAAATAGTTTAAACCAAGTGGGATTTTCATTACCATTCAGCTCGATTTGTCATGTGAATATTTCAACTTCGCTTATGTTTTTGAAACCATGCATAGCGCCCCGGGGGCATAGGGGATTTTCGGGGTAGCGTTTTAGAGGGGGGGGGCGCCAAAGTTTGCATGGTTTTAACTTTTCAACCACTTGGCGAAATTTGACGAAAATTTAACATAATGAGGTTTCTGGTCGGGGCGGTATTGAAAATCGAACACTGATAACACTCAGTATTGGACACGATTAAGCTATTGATTCATATATTATCCTTAGAAAATTGTAGACCCGTAGCATGATCCAAACTTGTGTAATTAATTTTACGACGTCATTTTACGTCGTCATTTCACGTCGAATCGACGCTGAGCTCTAATTCCGGTCTATTGGGTGGCAAGTGGTGAACTCGCAGCCTGTAGAGTGGGAAACGTTGCGTATCATGGTACAGAGTGTTGCCGATACATTTATTGTCGGTGTTTGTAATCCCGGTATAAAATTGCGATACAAGTTACGGTAAACCTTCACATTCACCGGTAATCACCCGCACTCTACGGTGAATCTTCCCCATCCCCTACCGTAACACTCCACCACAACAACCCCATTCCGGTACGGTGTACCCCCCCCCCCCCCAGAGCGTGGGGGAGCGCCTGCGCACGTTACTCTCGGCCGTGGACGCCCTCTTGGACGACCAGCACACGGCGGTGGCGCACGCGGACCGCACCGACGTGCAGTTGGCCGAGAAAGTGCTCGGCAGCGATATGCACAAGCTGGTCGATGCCATGCGACTCGCGCTGCAGTATAGTGATACTGTGCGTTTGGGGGGGTTGTTTGAGGGAGAGGGGTGGTGTGGGGTGTTGCTATGATGCCTGGTACCGGTCCGAGACCCTGTAAAAGACCCTGTAAAGTGTGAACGACTCTGTGAAATGTCATTGTCATGTAAAAGACCCTGTAAAGTGTCAATGTCATGCAAAAGACCCTGTTAAGTGTCATGTGTGTGTATCTTATGTTTTTGTATCCAAATCCTGTGTCAACGTGTTATTTGGATACAAACACATAACATTTGGATATGATACAATAAGATGTGGATACACATGACACTTTAAAGGTTGTTTTACATAAGATTAGACCCTTTACAGGGTCTTTTACATGACACATACCATTTTACAGGGTCTCTTTACACTTAACAAAATTTTTTTACAGCTTCTGGGACTGCCCCCAGGCCCAGATTTTTTCAGGAAGGTTTTTTCACAGTATAAATGACTCAAAATAATGTTTGCAAATAAAAAATTCCATACAAATTTCGCAATGTTTTCGCATCGTTGTGACATCCTCTTTTGTAAAATAGCCAGGGAATTTTCCCATAGCGATTTTGAACGCTTTTTTACAAACAAAAAAGAAGTTGCAATGGTCCGTAAAAAATCACCCGAATGAATAACTAATACCCCCAAATCAACAGACACTGGACACCGAATACAAGCGGGCCCTGCTATCTGAAGCACACGTTTTAGCATTAGATTGCAAACATTTTCTGGAAGCTGTCGACGCGGCCAGATTACGTTCGGGCCGGGCGAAATTACGCCGGAAAAGTGCAGCCAGCCCTTTGACAGAGGCGGAAAAAAGCTTACAAAAATCTGGTGCTCCGGGCGCTGATGCTAGACACAACGTGCACATGGCCGAATTGTGATGTATTGTGATTTTTTTGATGGCGGGACATTTGGCTGCGGGTACTGGTCCCGCACCCTGTAAAGTGTCGTGAAAAGTGCAAAGTTTCGAACGATGTTGTCAAGTGCCATTTAAAACGTGAAATATATGAAAAAAATATAACTGGCATTTTGCATTTTACATCACATTTTACAAATTTGTTTTGTCATTTTACATACCGCAAATCCTCGAATAAGACCCACCCTCGAATAACTCCCCCCTTGAATAAGTCCCCCCTGCTGGCGGGGTGAGGAAAAAATAACTCCCCCTTGAATAACTCCCCCCTCTTAAATAACTCCTACTTCTGATGAAAATGATACAATACAAAACTATAAAAGAATAGTAGCGACAGCAGATAAATACATAATGTGTATGCAGTGTATACACATCTTTTTGTTGTTGTGTACAGTTAAATACCTGAATAACATGAGTTGGCAGACTGCATCAGCAATGATTCGAGTCCAAGTTTTCTGAGGAAAAAATAACTCCCTCTCGAATAACTCCCCCCTTTGAATAAGTCCCCCTCAAAAACGTCTCACGAAACAATAACTCCCCTGGGGTCTTATTCGAGGATTTGTTGTTTTGTTGTTGTTGGACAGTGAAATACCTGAATTACACGAGTTTACATACTGCATCCATACAATGAATACAGTCCAGGTTTCCTGAGGAAATAATAACTCCCCCCCCCCCTCGAATAACTCCCCCCTTGAACAACTCCCCCCTCCGAAACGTCTGACGAAAAAATAACTCCCCTGGGGTCTTATTCGAGGATTTAGGGTATTTGTTTTGCGTTGTGTGTGCGGGACTGGTTCCATGGTTTACTCCGCAAACGAACGCAAGTGACGAGAAAATAAGTAAATTTATTGGTAGTAAGTAAAAGTGACGGGGAAACTCATAAGTGCCATGTATTTTCAATTACTATTTTACCTATCACTTAAATGTTTACTTGTAACTTGACTTACCACTTGTTAATTTACTTATCAGTTTACATGTTTTCTGTCACTTGTCTGCTTCCTGAAACTAATTCCCTGGATTTCAGAAACAAAAGCAGAATTCTTTTTCAACGCCCATGTTTTTAAAAACGTTGTTCAAAAAAAATTAATTTTCACATAAAAATGCTTTCAACGAGTGTTTTGAGGAGGAAATTATTAGATTTTTTAGTGGAGTGGTTGAAAATCTTTCGAGCTTTTTATTTGGAATAGCGTGCATCCAAGTAATGTTTTTGCGAAATACTGGTGAAATATTTATGTTCAATGGAAAATTGTCCTGACCTCGCGTTTTAAAAACAACAACGGTTTGAAAAACGGCTAGAAAAAAACCCTGCCAACTAGGGTGTCAAAAAAATTTTTTTACGGAAAACGGAAAACGGAAAGGTAAAATTTTTTCACTTTACGGAAAACAGAAAGGTAAAAAAAAAATTTCTGCCGGAAAACGGAAAACGGAAAGGTAAAAAAATTTCACTCAGCGGAAAACGGAAAACGGAAAGGTAAAAAAAAATTTTTGGCCGGAAAACGGAAAAACGAAATGCCGGAAAACGGAAAACGGAAAGCAAAATTTTCACGGAAACGGAAAAAAATAAAGTGAAATTAGCACGGTAATAGACAAATTTGCAGAAGGAAAACCTGCATGCAGGTTTGCCTATTTGGCTTTGATTGTGGTAGCTGTACATTCTGCAACTATGGATCATGCCTGTAACTTCACTTGTAGTTCAAGCTTAACTGAACCAACAAAAAATCATCAAAAAGTAGCCATAGTGGCCATAGGAAAGGAAACACTATGACAATTTCACAGTCTAGAAGCAGTGGGAGTCACTGATGACCCCTATGCAATTGATGACAACATTGCAGAGGAGATGATAATAAATAGCATAAAATTCAATGACAACAACAAACGATACTATATTGACTGGTCATATAAAGAGAGTATCAGTAACCTTCCCCAGGGGAAAAGCAGAAGCCTTGGTGTGGTTTAAATCACTGATAAGAAGATTCAACAAAGATCCAAACTTATTCGAACAATACCGGAAAGTTTTGGATGACCAACTAGAAAAGGGAATAATTGAGATCTGTGACGACAAAACAGACAACAAGGGGATTCATTACCTGCCACACCAGCCAGTAATCACGCTGGGCAAATCGACATCATGCAGAATCGTGTACGATGGGTCGGCAGGTAAGCCCAGTTTCAACGAGTGCCTTTTTAGACGACCAATTACAACACCATTAACACTGGGCCTATTCCTGAGGTTCAGGGCAGGCAATCTAGCATCAATTGCCGATATTGAAAAGGCATTTTTGCAAATAGGATTGCATGACCAAGCTAGAGACTATTTACACACAATTTTTCTGGTTGAAAGATGCCTCAAAACCAGTAACTGAAAATAACTTAATAGTACTTTGTTTTAAACGCGTACTGTTTGGACTTGTCTGCAGCCCAGCAATTTTGGGAGCAGCCATAAAATACCATTTAAATGTGACAATAAACAACATGAATGAATATGAAGAAAATGAAGGGGAACAAAACCAGTTGGCGATGATAATAAACAACATTTACGTCGATAACTTCATCATGAGTGTCACGAATGAAGTTGAAGCTTTAGAACTATATTACAAAGTCAAAGCGTTATTTGACCAATGTTCTATGAACATGAGGGAATGGCTGTCAAACTCCAGATCAGTCATGAATGAAATAGCAGAAAACGACAGGAGTCCAAAGGTGAATAAAATTGTTGCAGTAATGGGCATGAAATAAAATCACCAAACAGACATGCTGGCAATATCAACACCAAAATTGCAAATTGACAGCATCACAACACCAACCAGATGAAACTTGAATAAATTATTGGTGTCAGCATATGACCCAATTGGGTCCACAGCACCTGTTTCACTGACCCTGAAATCCCAGTTGTCAATGCTGCTCCAAGAGACAAAAACAACACAATGGGATGAGCCAATTGAAGATAAATACAGATTGGAAAAACAATGGAAAAATGCCAGAATACTGAAAATCGAGCCAGAAAATGGAAAAATGGCCTGGTAAAACGGAAACGGAAAGGTAAAAAATTTTCAGCCAGAAAATGGAAAAATGGGCCGGAAAAACGGAAACGGAAAGGTAAAAAATTTTCAGCTGCCGGAAAACGGAAAGGTAAAATTTTTTCGGCTGCCGGAAAACGGAAAACGGAAAGGTAAAAAATTTTCGGCTGCCGGAAAACGGAAAGGTAAAAAATTTTCCTGCGGAAAGGCGGAAACGGAAAACGGAAACGGAAATTTGACACCCTACTGCCAACCCTATGTTGAGGATGCATAATGTTGTGTTTTTGTGGTGAAAGATTCCTTAAATCGATTGTTGGTCACGTGTTTTTATCGTTGCTAATTGAGCTAAAATAATGCGTAATGTAATGTGCCTGAACAATGTTAATATTCAGATAAAATACATACGATTTGCAGATATTTTTTTACGATTTTGTATCTGGTAAATTGTGATTTTTTTAAATAATTTAATTAACCCAGTGTCAAAACATAATGTGCCCCATTTTAGAATCTCTGTAATTTTTGTGTTCACATTTACTACAAATGTACGATCAATACCTAGTGCTAGTTTCATTTTTGAAACCGTCGTTAGTGATGGAAAAGCGTTAAGAAGATAAGTCCATTTTCGCGTAATTTTAAAATTAGCGCCAGATGTTTACATAGTTGGCGCCATTTTTTTCATGTGCACCGCTTTATCAGAGGAAACGTAAACGTATCTACTCAGTACTCGAGTATACGTATTTTTGAAATGGTAATTTATTGGCAAAAGTACAACGTCAGATTTATGTTGCCACCGGTAGAGCATGGTTATTCTGCACTTTGTCAAACGACGAGAACTTTTTTGTTGCTCTGGGGGCAGTTCCGGACCCTGTAAAATGTCAACTGTAGGTTTGTCATTCTCCAGGGCATTTTACATGACATTTGACATTTTACAGGGTCTGGGATGTGCACCTGATTGCGTATTGATTTTCTTTTATTCGTCAATTCCGCGAGTTGACGGGTGAGAAGAAAAGAAAATTTATTGAGTGAACGGTTAAGTGCGCCTTTAGTGGAAGTTAGTTTTTAAATCTGGCTGTTTTGCTCAATTAAACAAAAAAATTGAGTCGTTTTAACTTAAACTTATGTTATCAGTTGTATTGGTCTGTCGGGAAAGTTCGTTCCGTTTCAAGATCGTCTCAGATTGGATCGTCCTGGACGATCAGTGGGGATTCAGCTGGGGTATATAATCTGGAATTTAGTCAAGCATAAAATTTTACCGCAAAATTGATACCGTAAAAGTCGATCCAGCGCTATTCTATCTCTTAATAATGCCCTCAACTCGACAAGCACGATCCACCGTTTCTGGAGTTTTCAATTTTTCGATGAAATTTCAACGTCAAATCAGTTGGGAACATAAAGTTGGAGATAGGTATCATAATCTACTTTTATGTCATCAATTTCGCGGTTAATTATTATCCTTGAATTTTACATTGATCGATAATTCCAGCTTTTATACACCGACTCAAACCTCACAATGCACGACGATCAAAGGAGAGACGGAACGAACTTTCCCGACAGCCCAATAACTGATAAAAAAACTTCCTCGCAAATTGACAAAAGTGCAGAATCAGTACAAAATCGAATTTGACGAACTTGATGACATTTAAAAACGGATGTCAAAGGGAACACAAGGTGCAACACGAAAAGAACGCCTCACAATTCAGAATATGCACATAGTGGATACAGGGACCACTCACAGACCATACAAAACAACACGAAAAATTCAGTAAAATTCCAGTAAAAAACAAAAATTGGAGGGTTTTACAGGGCATATTACATGACTTTTAATAGTTTGCATGACATTTCACAGGGTTTGGGAGTGACACCAGGTTTCAATATTCATACTGAGAAATTTTATTAATTGGTGAAAAGTATCATTGTAGCCCTACACAATAGTTTGCGGCCGCAATTTTTTAAACTGATTATCTGTTTTAATTTAAACACATTTGAGATTACCACAATGAATAGTTTACGTGCTCCGTCAACAGTAGTTGACGGACTCCTCATTCCAGTGAACTCAAATGCGTCCAAATCTCATTTGTCAGTTACCGAAGTTTCGGCCGTCAACTAATGTGTGTGGGGCGTTTACAGCCCTACACGATAGAGTACTGAAATGCACTTCACACATGAAACATCCAACCCAATCAAACAAACAAACATCAAACATTCTGGTGCGGTGCACATTGGAAGAAGTAATCGGTCACAGGGCGCTATTGGCGTTGGCGCCTGCGCCAGGAACCGCTTTATATGTATGTAAATATGCATACATATACAGTCATCCCCGGGTTATCGGGTGAAGTAAAATTTTTGGAATCTCACCCTATAATCCGGGGAACCCGGTAACCGGGGGATGCACTATAGAAGTGTCGCAGTGCTGGTGCATGGCGTTTCAAGCATTTACATCACTAATACGAGAATATGAGGCTTTTTAAATGCAGTAATTGTGCAACGTTTAAGCTGTGCATTTATGATGTTCATATGTAAATTTATACTCCATGGACAGCACAGTTTACATTTATGCCGTTTTTATTACACTTGAATACCCGATAATTGAAGGAATTTTACATAAAAAAATGCAAAAAACTTCCCAAATTCCACCCGATAACCCGGGAATGCGAGGAACCCTTCAATCCGGGGAATTTTGTTCGCTAGTGTCCCCGCTTTTCAAAATTGCACCCATTAACCCGGGGAACCCTATAACCGGGGAAACCGTTAACCCGGGGACCACTGTACAGCGACAGGTGCAAAAATATGTTCATTTCGAACGATATTGGTTTACAGGGACCGATCCAATGAATATACAATGCATGGGGGCAAACTTTTTAAGAAACATCGAAAAATATGTAGGAAAAGTTGCATTTTCCGGGACTTTTTAGGTCTCACCCCGGGAAGGGGGGCTGCAGCCCCCCCCCCTGGATACGTCCTTGATCGGTCAAATAATAATACTTTCAGTTTGTGTCGAAAATGATTTTAAAATTACAATTAAAAATAAAATACGAAAAGTAAAAATGAATTCTGAGACAAGATGCCATCGTGATGTTTAGCTTTAAATGTAAAAATGGAATTATTCGAATAACTCACTCAGGCGAGTGATTTTCCCACTTAATTCAATGTGGAGTCACTTTGTCGTCGGGATTTTGAATCAAAACGAAACTTTTGGTTCGCGCGGGAGTAACCCCAAATTAAACTGAGAATTTTGACAAAATATAAAATAAAAAAGCCAAAATTTTATCAATAATAAATCGAAAGTGACCAATCAGAAATGTCTATACTGAAGAATGAAACTATCGCTTCCACTTTATGAATGTCTTTCAAATATTCAAAAAACATTGCTGATACAAACTGAGTTTTTCCGATGGTGATATATTTTTTTCCGTTTTATTGGATCTTTAGAGTTCAGAAGGAGGGGTTGGGGGGAATACGACATTGAAACCATGGCATCTTTCCACAAGTTTAAAAACAGTTTGACTGGACAAGACTTGGCTACTTGCCAATGTGCACCAATGGATCAAAAGTATATTATAGATAAAAACATCTTTTCTACTGAATACGTGCATACACCACAGCTGCATTTGATCGAACTCTACGATGTAAAGTGACAAGAGAAGTTATTGCAAATTATCGCAAAGAAACCTTACACAGAAAGCAATAAGTCTTATTCATTACTAACAAAACAACTTTTCACCTAAACCTTTTCTCGTCACTTGACAAATTGAGGGATTTATTACAAACCCAGGTACTGATTCCGCAAGTGAACAGGTGAAACGAAAGGTGATAAGCATTAAGCAATCATAAAATTGATAAGTGGTGAGTCAAGTGACAAGGTTAAGAACACTAGTCAGGGTCACAACTTTGTGTCATTTTACTTACCACTTGAACGGGGGTCCCCAATAGGGGTTGGGGGGGGCAGGGACGTATCCAGGATTTTTGAGCGGGGGGGGGGGCTGCTTGTTTACGGATTCCGACGTAGGGGGGGGGGGGGCTCAGCCCGGGCGTGCACTGATACGCACACGTGCCCGATACGCACATATGCCCGTTTTTTTCGTTTGACACATTTTCACGTGATTTTCAGATATGAGTGAAGTGAAAAAAGTTCACTCATGTCATTGCGCAACTTTTTTTCACTTTACTCATAACTGAAAATCACTTGAAAAAGTGTCAAGTGAAAAAAACGGGCATATGTGCGTATCGGGCACGTGTGCGTATCAGGCCTGCCCCCTCAGCCCCCCCCCCTAAAATTTTAGCTACATAGTGGCGGAATGGCGCCATGGCGCTGGCGCCATTAGTAGGCGCTAGGGTTCAAACGGGATTGACTTTTCGGGATCGGGATCGGGATTGGTTTTTTGAGATTTCAGGATCGGGATCGGGATCGGGATTGGCCGGGATTGGGGTCACGGGATCGGGATCGGGATTGGCATTTTTTCGGGATCGGGATTGGGGTCTTGGGATAGAGATTTTGGCCAATGTTTTGGCATCCACAGTTGTTCATAAAGGTCTAAAAACACTGTTGGATGCCAGAAACGTGGCATAAAATGAATGCTGGGGTTTGCGTTCACATTTGAACCCTAGTAGGTGCCACGCCATCGCGCCATTGGCGTTGGCGCCAGCGCCATGGAACGCTGTATATGTATGTAAATATACATACAAAACTAAAAAAGCACCACATTGGGTGTATTTATAACGATTCTCAGCCACATGGAGCAAATCTGACGATAATACCTTATGTTTGGTGAAGAATGCGCGCAAATTTTTCAGCTGACGTTAAAAAAGTCGCATTTTCCGGTCACTTTCTGGTCTCGCCCCGGGAGGGGGGGGGGGCAGCAGCCCTGGATACGGCCCTGGGGGGGGGGGGTAACCCCACAAATTGCCCAGCTATCGCCTTACCCAGAGGCAAAATTTTCGGCTACTATCCCCTGAACCGTCCTCCAATTTTTTTCCAGGTATCTCACCCTCTGGGGGAGCAATTTGCTCTATTTTAACTCCCGCGAGGGTAAAAATGCAGGATACCCCTGCACTAAAACTTGACTTACCACTGAGATGATTCCAGGGAGCAGTCTCACACCCTGTAAAGTGTAAAGTCAGGTGACACGCAAAATGTCAATAAAAATAACAAAGAAAAGATTTTGTACTACCGAACTTTTTCATGTTGCAATTTTTCAGTCCATGTCATATTTTATATCTGACAAATTTGTATGACATTTTACCTGACATTTGACACTTTACAGGGTGCGGCCCGCCACCTGATAAGCACACACGCAAATACAACAAAAACGCACATCACTCCAGCACAACATCGGGCTGCTGTTGTCCATTTTCACATCCAGCAGGATTTGACACCCTGCGCCGTTTCACATCCACTGGCAGGCTATCCTTGTCTGAATCTCCACCCGCAGCCCGTTTCAGGGTCGATCTAGGCGATTCCTCTACTAGATCGATAGATTGTTCCTTGTCGGCTGCGATTTTTTTGAAATTAAAAAACCCCACACTAAAAAAACTCTACGAAAATGTTCTTTAAAATACACTTTTCAATATTGATTGATCAGAAAATTCGAATGCTCATGCAGAAACTGAAAGGAAAACCGACCGTGTCGTTAATTACCGGAATTGTGGCCATCTATCGTAAATACATTACCTACATACACACAATAATAAATAAACAATTCACCGTAGATCCGCACCGTACCGTAATCACACCACAACACCGATTGCAAAGTATAACAAAACGTACCTGCGACGCTGGCGGCGGGCGCGTCGGCGTCAGGAATCTCGTGCAGCGGCGGGATTTCGTTGAGCAGCTCGAAGCCCGCGCCGTCGCCGAGCTCGTCGGGGCTCGAGTCGCTGCGAAAACGATTCATCCATTTTTTATTCAGTTGCAGGTAGGGTTCAAACTGGATCCCGAAACCCGAGAATGGTCGGGATTTTGTGGTCCCGATCCCGATCCCGAAACCTCAATCCCGATCCCAAAATCCCCAAAAAGCCGATCCCGATTCCGAAACACGTGCAACGCCAGTGTTATTTAAAAAAAGATCACTTTGCAAAACTGGTATTTAAAAATAATTAAATAAACGCACGAGTGCACAATTACAAGGCAGAATTCCAGCTGCTGCGTGAACTCGTCGCACAGCAACCGCGTGCCGTGAACAATCTTCATTGAAGACAGAGTTTTGTCCATCAGAGCTGCAAGGGAAAACGTTGTTGGGGAAAAAAGTGCGATAATCGAAAATTCTAGAGGAAAACAAATGAATTCAAAATCGCCGTTTTAAGTCGTTCAGCAAAAATGAGGAGACGTTTATTTCAGGAATGCTAATACCGTATTTCTTCGAAATATTTAAACCCAGGGGAAGGAATGAAAAAAACATTTTTTAAACGACAGCGTTTAAAAATGCCGTTTAAAAACTGCGACCATCCACACCAAGGGCAGGGGTTTGATTATTTCATCAGAAAATTTTGTGGGGGTTAACTCAAAGAAGGCTCATTCAATGGGGTTTCTTATTTCGCTAGAAATTCCATTAGTTACGAAAACTTTATCAGAATTTATAATTTACAAACGCACCCTCAGTCTCTCCGGGCTCACTAGAGATCACAATAGTCCCAGTCTGATCGGCCAAAGTCACATCAGGCTGGCACATATTCAAGGCGCCCTTCAACACCCGCTCGTCCAACATGCGCAGCGTGAACGAGCCGCAGTTCAGCTTGACCGACACTTCCCGGCGGCCGGGCGCGCACACGTAGCACTTTGGGTTGGGCCGGCACAGACGCACGTCGACTAAAAGCTTGCCCCGGTGGTTGGGCACTCGGCGGATGAACATCTTTGGGGGGGGGGGTATGTGTGTGATACTCGTGTGAGGATGCTAATATCAGTTTCTAATTGACACCTTTCTGGCTGTAGAAAGGCATTAATACTTAGAACTAGTATTTTAGAAGTAGGGTTGGGACGATATATCGTATCGAATATCGAATATCGGATATCGACCATTTTTTCATATCGAATATCGATATCGAAAATTTTGAAAAAATATCGAATATCGATATCGAATATCGACCATTTTTTCATATCGAATATCGAGGGTCCATATCGTATCGATATCGAATATCGACTTTCAGAAAAAAATATCGAATATCGAATATCGATATCGAAAAGTCATATCGTCCCAACCCTATTTAGAAGGTTCATTTGGTAATAATTAGTAATTTAGAAGGTAACAATTCGTGAAAATCAGCGATTTTGGCAAAATTTCTCAAAAATCGCTCAGGAAAGCTGTATAGCTGGGCGATTTTCTTTGGATAGTAGGCAATTAGGATAGGTAACCCCCCAGCCCCCATGGGACCCCTGGTCACAATTTCACTTGTCCCTCGACTCAGGGACGTATCCAGGATTTTTGAGCGGGGGGGGGCTGCTTGTTTACGGAGGCCGGCGAACGGGGGGCCCCCTCCAAATTTTACCTACATAGTGGCGGAATGGCCATTAGTTGGCGCCACGAAATGGCGCCATTAGCGTTGGCGCCAACGCCATGGGACACTGTATATGTATGTAAATATACATATAAATACAGCAAAAAACACACCGTTGAGTGTATTTATAAAGATTAGCGGCCACAGGGAACAAATCTGTTGATATTATCTCATCTCTGGTGGAAAATGCGCGCAAAATGCTAAAAAAAATTTACGCTGACGTTGAAAAAATCGCATTTTCCGGTCACTTTCTGATCTCACCCCGAGAGGGGTGGGGCCTCAGCCCCCCCCCCCCCCCCGCCCGCTCCCCTGGATACGGCCCTGCCTCGACTTATGGCATGTAACATCACTTATCTCTCATCACTTTTCTACTTGCGGAATTGGCACCCCAAAAACAAGAAAAATGCAATCTACCTTCAACGAAAGCCCCCCCCCCCAAACAAACCGCCCTATTCATCTGAAACTGTCCCCTGACCACTTTCAGAGTCTCCATAACAATCATTCCAGCAACAATTGCATTCGTTGTGGCCACGGCGGGCACGATATTTCCGGCCATAGATTTCACTTCGAAACGAGATTTGGATACAATGCCGAAACATAAAGCGCGCAGATTGGCTGAAGCGGTGACGAAATCCACGCAGGGGGCCGAGTCCTGAGTGAATTTTTGTGTGGATGGATTGAAATGTGAAATCGATTTTCGGCGTTGATATCAATAATTATATTCCGCCAAATAGCTGATATAATTCATATTCAATTGAAACGGGCTGCCCGAAATGTCGGGCAAAAATTTAAAAACAAAAAAAAACAATAACAACAAAACCGACCTTATCCCACACCAAAACTGCACCTTCCTTCTCTTTTTCCGTCATGGCTTCGCTGAGAACTTTAACGGAATCGTTAAAAGCGTCGCGGCACTGCAACGGCGTCCAAACCGACTGGTCTTTGAGTTGATTTTGCGCCGCTGCCGAACCCGACTGCGCAGCGCTGCCGGCCACTGCGGCAAAATCGGGAAAATATCATTTTTCGAAATGTAAATATATAAACATGGGCGGACACACGCTAGTTGACATCGACACCAAATGTCAACTGGTTAACGATCCCGATTGAAAGCTTACTATCGAGCCAACGAACGACGTTCAAATGCAAGCTTGGAAATGGGATAGGAACCAGTTGACATTTGGTGTCGATGTCAACTAGCGTGTGTGGGACGGGACCTATTTTTCACCTATTTATAGCGATTTTTCACCCATTTTGACTTCTACACGATGAAAAACCTACACAAAGAAAACCCTTGAACACCCCCCACACAAAAAAAAACAACGTAAAACGCACGTGCATCAGGTAAATCGCCCCACTGGAGGGGTGTGGGCGGGCGGCGAGTTTTCCACAAACGACCCATGCTCAGCAAGTATTTTATATCCGTGTGGAACAGCTGAAAGTGTGATTGTATTACTTAAAAATATATATTTGTATCAGATATAATATATACTATTACAAAACGAAAATATTTGTTATTTACTGTAAATTTGTCCATACGTAAATATAAATGTGAAAATACCTAACATCAATATATCTGCTGATTGACAAAAAGTTACACGCCGTGAGGAAGTTGGCACAATGCCAACAAACACATGCATACACCGCATCAAGTCACCTAATCTCACCCAACCCCGAAACAACCTTCTCAAAGAGCATCTTGGGTTCATAGTTATTGCCGGCGGCCCAGCTGCGAGTGGACACTTTCGCCGGTTCGTCCACAGTAGATCCGGATCCATTCGTGGCAACGTCCGAAGGCACACCGTTTTCTGCGATGAAAAACGACCCTCTAGATTGCTTCAGCTATTTTTGGGCGATAATTCAATGCAAAAATTCCAACTTGACACTTTCAATTCCTACTTGACACTTCCTACTTACAAAAAAAGACCCAGATGCCCCAAATCAACCATTCAACTTCCGCAATGTAATGCTATGTAACAAAAAATCACCTTTAAGCTCAGGATCTGCGGTATCTGGTGACACGTCTTCATCAATATCGCACTCGCCGAACAGCTGGCTGCGTGCCAAAAATTTGTCGTATCGCAACTTTTGCAACAATATGGAATGTCGACACAAAAATATCGGAAATGTTCTGTCGAAGAAAACCAATCATTGTAAACGTCGAATCATCCTTCATTCGCGCAGAATCAAACACATTACAAATTGTTGGCATTGAGCCAAAAAGACGTAAATTTATGTAGATTGTTCTCTCATCAAAAAGTTCGGACTGAATAAAATCAAACGTGAATCGAACAGAACAGGTCCACTCAAATTGAAATTTAAGGCATAAGTAATCGTACCTTAGTGCAACAACATTGTATAGTGAAGTCCGAAGATTTTAAAAGAAAAAGCCCACCACCGAAAAAGCCCAAACACACCACCGCAACTCCAATACCAGAAAACAAAAACAAAAAAAAACGGCACAAAACAGTACACAAAACAACCCACTTGAAAAGATGCTTAGCCCACACGACGCAATGTATACTCTCCGTGGGCGTATTCCTAATAGTGCAGCCAGGGGGCACTCCCAGAGCCTGTAAAATGCCCTGTAAAATGTGAAAAGTCATGCAAAGTGTCAAAAGTCATGTAAAATTCCCTGGAAAATGACAAACGGCGAGTTTCTCATTTTCCAGGACATTTTACATGACTTTAGACACTTTCCATAACACATGACATTTCCCAGGGCACTTAACATGTTCTGAAAGTCCCACCAGGATAAGTCTTGGCAGCGGGCTTAGGCTCGCACTCGTAGCACTCGGTGTGCCCTTTGCGGATGACGGACACCTGGCCCAGGTAGCCCGACGAACCCGACTCGATCAAGGGCACCTTGCCCGCCAGACACAGACGATTCACGTGGTTTCGGGCGGCTGGGGGGGGGAAACCATTTTGATTGTTGTTGGAATGTGACATTTCGATTTTTAGATGACGGATTTTGGGATCAAACGGGATTTTGCAGCGTTTCGAATTCCGAATTTTTTTTGGGATTTTGCAGCCCCGATCCCGAAACCCCAATCCCGATCTCGAAAATTCCCGAAAGTCAATCCCGTTTGAACCCTACCCATATCCTACCCTACCTAGAAGTATCAACATATTTGTTCGAACACCGCTACCCATACGGACCTACACTCCTGGAAAAATGTCTTTATCCCTTGTACTTTTTTGGTTCAATGGTGAACCAAACATTGAATATGGGTCACTGAGTGGTGAAACTCATACATAGAGAGGGTAATTATATAAACCCCCCACAGTCGGAATATGGCCCCACTCTGCGTACATAATCAATATATATATTTTTTACATTTTGCTTAATGCGTGCAGTCGTGAGCTGGCATGGTGCCAACATTTCGTTTTGTTCATAAATTCAAAAATGCGCTCCATGCCGGGTCGATATTTATCTGCCAACTGACGGCAGACAATTTTGAACATGATGCGAAATCAATGCTAGTGCAGATTATCAAGTACACTGAGTATACCATTTTGAATACAAATTGGCAAAATGATAACTATTTTAGCAGTTCATTGAGGGTATTTTATATTGCATCGCAGTCTTTTTCATTGTTTTACCATGTTTTCTTCTTTGTTTTAACGTTTTAGGATAAAAGATTAAGACGTTTTTCCACCGGAAATTTGACTTTGGGGCGCTATCAAACGAGCAGCAAGGCACCCACAAACCTAAAAATCGACATGTGGCATAAAGGCACCTTTATCTACAAGAATTCATCCCATTTATATCCCAACACAGTTAGCACATTAGCAGGGAAGGCATTGAATTTTTTTGTTCCCGATCAGGAGGATAAAGGCATTTGTCCAGGAGTGTATGTTTTGCCGCTATCTATACGGACATCGTGTGAACCCAAAGTTACATGCACTTTCACAGTTACAAAAAATATATACTTTCACAAAAAAATCGAATCAATAAACAATCAATTCAACTCCACCGACCTCTATTATCGAGTGCATTCAACACGACGGAGAACTGCTGGAAGAACTCCACGTTGTACTCTGCGCTGATCACCGAGTCGTGCTTGTACGTCAGCTTCGCCTGGGTGGCAGGTTAACGATTGTCAAATGTCAAATAGCATGCAAAAATGTCAACAGTCAAACGTTTTTTTTTAAACACGAGGTCCGAAACATTTTTTTTTTTTAAACATCGGTCGAAATTTTTAGTACTAAGCACTAGGTATTTTGCAAAAATTTCGCGCGCAAGCGCGCAATTTCACACACAAGTTGACATTGGTGGTTTTCATGGGTTTTGTGGCATTTTGAGTATCAAACCATCCATTTCTATGTGCTACCTAGGGTTGGAAAAAAAACGTTTTTTTTTAACTCGATGTTTTTTTAAAAAAAAAACGTTTTTTTTTAAAAAAAAACGTTTTTTTTTAATAAAAAACGTTTTTTTTTAAAACCTCCCAGATGTGACCTTGTGTCAACATATATAGGTATATCAGACAGTGGCAATACTCTGTGATGTTATATATGACCATATAATGTCTGTGGAGCCATGGGATAGCATTATAAGTGGTGATTTGTGTCAAAAATATCCATTTTTCGTCGACATATCATTCGTATATCGCCTTATAGTCAAATGTTCGTGACTTCAGGTAAAGTTTGGCATGGAATAGTGATCAAACAAGGTTATAAAGGGAGGTTGTTACTTTGAGAGTGAAGTTACACACTGTGGAGGTACATGGAAGCACATTACCTCAATATTATATACTACAGCAACATATGTCGGCTTATTAACCCATGGTAGCACATAGAAATGGATACTTTGATACTAAAAATGCCACAAAACCAATGAAAACAACCACCAATGCTAATTTGTGTGTGAAATTGCGCGCTTGCGCGCAAAAATTTTGCAAAATACTTAGTGCTTAGTACTAAAAATTTTGGCCGATGTTTTTTTTAAAAAAAAAACATTTCGGACGTCATGTTTTTTTTTTAAAAAAAACGTTTTTTTTTAATAAAAAACGTTTAAAAAAAAACATCGGCCAACCCTAGTGCTACCATGGGTAAATAAGCCGTCATATGTTGCTGTAGTATATAATATTCTGGTAATGTGCTTCCATGTACCTCCACAGTGTGTAACATCACTACCAAAGTAACAACCTCCTTTTATAACCTTGTTTCATCACTATTCCGTGCCAAACTTTACCTGAAGTCACGAACATTCGACTATAAGGCGATATACGAACGTATCGACAAAAATGGATATTTTTGACACAAATCACCACTTATAATGCTATCCCATGGCTCCACGGCCATTATATGGTCATATATAACATCACAGAGTATTGTCACTTGTCTGATATACCTATATATATTGACCCAGGGCCATATCTGGGAGCTTTTAAAAACGTATAAAAAATGTTTTTAATTAAAAAAACGTTTTTGGACATGGAATTAAAAAAAAACGTTTTTTTCCAACCCTAGTTACATTTGACACTTTACAGGTTGCGGGACAGCGGAAATTTTTCAAGGATAGTGAAAGAACGCAGTGCGAAAAATTAAGGAGAATTAAAGATTTAGCTCTTTATTTAAATGAAGTGTTTTACCGTAACGTTTCAAACATACCTCTGGACATAGCTGCAAAGCGCTCTCCACCGCTACTTTAGCTTTCGGCTGGCCAATGTGTCGTTTGTGGAACAGAAACTGCCGGTTCAAATTGCTCACGTCGATTGTGTCCAGGTCGATCTGAATGCAGTGACTTGATCAGATTATATCTACTGTTGGCAATGTGCCAGTGGTCCGAATTCTGCCCCACGGTGTGTGGATTCTAATGTAAAGTGCCAGAATTCGGGCAGGTTAAATTGGCGAAATTTTGAAGGAAATACAAAACACACATTAGATCTTCGTTTTGACGCTACGCACCCCAGTGCATTTATACACTTGAATTTGAATTTATTTACATTATTGGTATGAATTTCTATGTATACATTGTTTCAAAACAGTGTTTTCTGTGTGATGGCATGGTTTCTCACATAATGTTAACAGTTAAGTCATACAAATTGCTTCAACGAGAGGTGCGTCAAATGGCAACAGAAAATTGGCACTGATCCAAAAGAAGGTTATAAACCTAGAATAGTCGAATTTCGCTCGAAAACAACGTACCTAATCAATGAGGTTGACCACATGAAACGAAAATGATCCGTCGTCCAAATTCCAATTTCAAACCCAAGTCTCCGCAAAAAAAAAAACTCACCACAGTAATATCTCTAAAGCCAGCCAGCACTAAATTCTTTAACAGCTCGCAGCCGATGCCGCCCGCGCCCACCATGAGCAATTTCGCCCGACAAACATTGTCCCATTGCCCGTTTTGTTTCAGAGCGGGGTTGCTGGGTTCAGCCATTTTTCCCTCCGTTTAGGGTATTGCGGGTGTCGGGCTAGGGTTGTACAATTTTTTTTCCTTTTTGGTGGAAAAGTTGAAAGGTGTGCAGATTTGGATACGGTTTGGGCGGTGAGATTGCGAAATCGGTCTTTTCGGGTGAAGCTACCGATGTTGCTGGGTAACTTTACGTGGGCGAAAGTTGAATCTTATACTATTTAAAAAACGTTTGCATTATGTATTTAAAACTTCTTTTCTAATTTTGATACCCTTCACTTGTTTCACGTTTCACTTTTGAACCTTTCAAAGTTTCTAATTTTGAGCCGCAGAAACTTTTCACTTTAACTGGAGTCAAACATTAAACATTTCAGATTCAACGCTATCACATCTAATGATAGCAGAAAGGATTCGAAAATTCGAAAACCTTGTCGAATTTTCGAATTTTTTGGGACTTTTCGAATTTTTGAGCACGCGGTGAAAAAATACATAAAAATAGATTTTTTTCAAAAGATTCGAAGACTTTTCGAATTTTTTAGGGAATTCAAGGCATTGATATGTATTCTTAAGTTCAATGTTCCAAATCAATTGACAATTAAATTACATACAATAACTTAACAATAATTACATACCATAACTTTGAATACAATCTTTTTTTCCAAAAAATTCAAACTATTTTTAAAAATTCAAAAACTACCAAAATTTTTCGAAAACTACCAAAAAATTTCGAAAACTACCCAAAAGATTCGAAAATTAAAAAATTCGAAAACTAAATTCGAAATTCGAAAAGTATTTTTGGGAAAAAATCGAAAATTCAAAAAGTCGTTTTAGAAAAAATACTTAAAAATTTAAATACTTTTTTCCGGACGTTTTGCCATCGTTAATCACATCGCAAAAGATATCTCCTTATGTATGACTGCACAGTTTACACTTAAATCTACAGTATTCCATCTGAATAATGGCTGACCCAACGTTTCCGAAACTGCTGATGGCATCTTTCCTACAGCTTTTTCACAATCTGTTATCAGCCGCACATCCCACGGGGCCCCTGTACCACCACAACCAAGCAAGATTTTCCAGGTACTTTTAGTCATTCAAACACTGCAAAAATAGAAGTGTGTGCAGCCGTTCAACCTCGGCTACACAATTCTGGCAAACTGCCAGGGCGTGCCATCTACTTGCGTGCCATTGGTGCCACACACACTGGATGTCAACTGTTTCAGTGTCAACTCGATTTTATGACACTGTAGCTTGCAGGACAGTTTTCAAGGGCACATGCGGCAATTTCGAAGACGAATTTATATTGCCATGTACAATTGAACACGGTTTCGCGGCCCATAAACTAAAAATTTATGAAAAACTGTCGGATGTCAACTGGCCCGACAGTTTTTCATATATTTTTAGTTTATGGGTGGCGAAACCGTGTTCAAATGCACATGGCAATATAAATTCCTCTTAGACATTGCCGCATGTGTCCTTCAAAATTGTCCTGCTACCTAAATTCAACCAAATCGAGTTGACACCGAAACAGTTGACAGTTGACATCCAGTGTGTGTAGCGCCATTGGGACGGAATAAATCGATGCTGAATTCTGGCAAGTTGCCAGTTTCTGTCCAGGTGCTGGCCAGCCCTAGATATGACAGATTGTGCTTGAAAATAGCAGAGGTTCTAGATGGGGCTTTTGGGGGATGGCAGGCGCCCGGAATGTGAATACCGTATTTGCTTGAATAATCCCCCTGGGGGTTTTTTTTCAGTGTAAATTTTGAGAAAAAAACGTGGAAAATGCAACAATAACCAGCATTTATAAGTTTTTACAGCCGTATATAAGGATGTAGATGGTATAAACGATGTTCTAACGTAACACAGTAAGTGTTTTGAACGTCCGTTATGCATTTTCCAGACCACAAATACATGGTGCCCATTTTGAGGGGGGTATTTCGAGGAGGGGGGTATTTCGAGGAAATACGGTATGTGATTTTAAGTGACGGTGGATTCACGCCACACACCCCGCATGTCAACTGGTTTTGGTATCTACTCTATTTTAGTTCAATTATGTTGCGGGTTCAATTTTTTATGTGGCGAATGCTTTTAAAGTTTAATTTTTTTTT
Organism: Sphaerolaimus hirsutus; assembly: GCA_964036195.1. NCBI lineage: Eukaryota > Metazoa > Nematoda > Chromadorea > Monhysterida > Sphaerolaimidae > Sphaerolaimus > Sphaerolaimus hirsutus. Next base: position 19,156,365 of record OZ038460.1, on the reverse strand, counting down.
CATTCGATGAAAGCATATTATGGGACATATGTTATATGCAACATTTCAAAATACTCTGGAAAACGTAACATTGCGAGGGATTGTCTAACATATGCCGGTCATTGTCGCATGGAAATATAAATAATATCATTTATAATGTAAATAAATAACAACATAAGCAACCTAAAAATAATACCGCAAGTTCTCCAATAATCGCCTGGGAGTTATCTTCCGACTGGTGGCAGTCCCAAGCCCTGTAAAGTGTAAAGTAAAGTGTCAAATGTAAAGTCAAATGCAAAGTAAACTGTCAATTGTCATGCAAAGTTCAGTAATAAAATATTTTCTTTGTTTTGATTGACACTTTCCTTTCATTTGACTTTACATTTGACACTTTACTTTACACTTCACAGGGCTTGTGACTGCCACCTGGGGATACATTCAGGAGGAAATGTATTGAAGTCAGTGTAAATAAGAGAGCATTCGTCGGGATTGCCAAAACACTCATCATCTTAAACTCATCAACTTATCATCAAAACTTAAAATCAGAAAAAAATTGGAACTTATTCACCAAAAAAACAAAGCAGCCAAATCTAGACGCCAAAATTCGGATGCCTTCAATCAGTGCCCACCAAATTTCATCATTACGTAGGTAGATGACATTTATAATGTACCTAATCGTTAACCTAAAACCTTGACCCAATGAATATTTTCAATTAAATCCCATTCAGTAAGTTATTCAGTGAGGGGGATTATTTTAGAATTTGCGGTTATAGAACGCGGACTTTTTATTCAGGAACACTCGGAAGTGGTTTGTGTAAACGTTAGTGATGGAATGCGAAGCTGACCAGTCAAGTGAAAAGTGTAAAATTAAGTTTCAAATTAAGTGAATCATCAACCCGTCAAGTGACAAATTTTCAGATTCCTTGGAAAAATTTCACTGAAAAATTGAAATGTCGCCTTACATACTGCGAGATCTGACCCTGGCGCCATAGTTAATCAAACGTATTTTTACGTTTACTCAAAAATACGTATACTCGAGTACTGAGTAGATACGTTTACGTTTCCTCTGATAAAGCGGTGCACATGAAAAAAATGGCGCCAACTATGTAAACATCTGGCGCTAATTTTAAAATTACGCGAAAATGGACTTATCTTCTTAACGCTTTTCCATCACTAACGACGGTTTCAAAAATGAAACTAGCACTAGGTATTGATCGTACATTTGTAGTAAATGTGAACACAAAAATTACAGAGATTCTAAAATGGGGCACATTATGTTTTGACACTGGGTTAATTAAATTATTTTAAAAAAATCACAATTTACCAGATACAAAATCGTAAAAATATATCTGCAAATCGTATGTATTTTATCTGAATATTAACATTGTTCAGGCACATTACATTACGCATTATTTTAGCTCAATTAGCAACGATAAAAACACGTTAACAACAATCGATTTAAGGAATCTTTCACCACAAAAACGCAACATTATGCATCCTCAACATAGGGTTGGCAGGGTTTTATTCTAGCCGTTTTTCGAACCGTTGTTGTTTTTAAAACGCGAGGTCAGGACAATTTTCCATTGAACATAAATATTTCACCAGTATTTCGCAAAAAAAAATTACTTGGATGCACGCTATTCCAAATAAAAAGCTCGAAAGATTTTCAACCACTCCACTAAAAAATCTAATAATTTCCTCCTCAAAACACTCGTTGAAAGCATTTTTATGTGAAAATTCATTTTTTTGAACAACGTTTTTAAAAACATGGGCATTGAAAAAGAATTCTGCTTTTGTTTCTGAAATCCAGGGAATTAGTTTCGGGAAGCAGACAAGTGACAGAAAACATGTAAACTGATAAGTAAATTAACAAGTGGTAAGTCAAGTTACAAGTAAACATTTAAGTGATAGGTAAAATAGTAATTGAAAATACATGGCACTTATGAGTTTCCCCGTCACTTTTACTCACTACCAATAAATTTACTTATTTTCTCGTCACGTGCGTTCGTTTGCGGAGTAAACCATGGAACCAGTCCCGCACACACAACGCAAAACAAATATGTAAAATGACAAAACAAATTTGTAAAATGTGATGTAAAATGCAAAATGCCAGTTATATTTTTTTCATATATTTCACGTTTTAAATGGCACTTGACAACTTCATTCGAAACTTCGCACTTTTCACGACACTTTACAGGGTGCGGGACCAGTACCCGCAGCCAAATGTCCCGCCATCAAAAAAATCACAATACATCACAATTCGGCCATGTGCACGTTGTGTCTAGCATCAGCGCCCGGAGCACCAGATTTTTGTAAGCTTTTTTCCGCCTCTGTCAAAGGGCTGGCCGCACTTTTCCGGCGTAATTTCGCCCGACCCGAACGTAATCTGGCCGCGTCGACAGCTTCCAGAAAATGTTTGCAATCTAATGCTAAAACGTGCGCTTCGGATAGAAGGGCCCGCTTGTATTCGGTGTCCAGTGTCTGTTGATTTGGGGGTGACGTATTAGTTATTCATTCGGGTGAAATTTTTACGCAGCATTGCAACATCTTTTCTATTTGTAAAAAGCGTTCAAAATCGCTATGGAAAAATTCACTGGCTATTTTACAAAAGAGGATGTCACAACGATGCGAAAACATTGCGAAATTTGTATGGAATTTTTTATTTGCGAACATTATTTTGAGTCATTTATACTTTGAAAAAACCTTCCTGAAAAAATCTGGGCCTGGGGGCAGTCCCAGATAGGGTGTCAACAGAAACTTTTTGGCGGAAAACGGAAACGGAAATTTTTTTGCACATGCCGGAAAACGGAAACGGAAACGGAAAAAAATTTGCACTTGCCGGAAAACGGAAACGGAAATGGAAAAAATTGCTGAAATTATGCCGGAAACGGAAAAAATTTGCTGAAATTTTGCCGGAAATGGAAAAAAAATTTGCTGAAATTTATCCTGAATTAAAAAAATTTGCAGAAATCTCACAAGAAATAGGAAAAATTCACTTCATTGTGAACCTGCATGCATTTTTACCAGTTTGGCTGAAACAGAAAACAGAAAATTGAGCTGGAAAGTGGAAAAAAGTTGGAAAAACAGACAATTGAACCGGAAAATGGAAAAAGGCGGAAAAACTGAAAAAATTTGCCGGAAAACGGAAAATGAGCCGGAAAAACGGAAACGGAAAAAAATTAGCAGCCGGAAAACGGAAACGGAAACGGAAAAAAATTTGCCTGCGGAAAGCGGAAACGGAAAACGGAAAGTTGACACCCTAGTCCCAGGAATTTTTTATTTGCGAACATTATTTTGAGTCATTTATACTTTGAAAAAACCTTCCTGAAGAAATCTGGGCCTGGGGGCAGTCCCAGAAGCTGTAATAAAACTTTAAAGTGTAAAGAGACCCTGTAAAATGATATGTGTCATGTAAAAGACCATGTAAAGTGTCTAATCTTATGTAAAACAACCTTTAAAGTGTCATGTATATCCACATCTTATTGTATCGTATCCAAATCTTATGTGTTTGTATCCAAATAACACGTTGACACAGGATTTGGATACAAAAACATAAGATACACACACATGACATGACACTTAACAGGGTCTTTTGCATGACATTGAAACTTTACAGGGTCTTTTACATGACAATGGCATTTCACAGAGTCGTTCACACTTTACAGGGTCTTTTACAGGGTCTGGGACCGGTACCAAGTATCATAGCAACACCCCACACCACCCCTCTCCCTCAAACAACCCCCCCAAACGCACAGTATCACTATACTGCAGCGCGAGTCGCATGGCATCGACCAGCTTGTGCATATCGCTGCCGAGCACTTTCTCGGCCAACTGCACGTCGGTGCGGTCCGCGTGCGCCACCGCCGTGTGCTGGTCGTCCAAGAGGGCGTCCACGGCCGAGAGTAACGTGCGCAGGCGCTCCCCCACGCTCTGGGGGGGGTACACCGTACCGGAATGGGGTTGTTGTGGTGGAGTGTTACCGTAGGGGATGGGGAAGATTTACCGTAAAGTCTAGGTGATTACCGGTCAATGTGAAGGTTTACCGTAACTTGTATCGCAATTTTTACCGGGATTACAAACACCGACAATAAATGTATCGGCAACACTCTGTACCGTGATACGCAACGTTTCCCACTCTACGGGCTGCGAGTTCACCACTTGCCACCCAATAGAGAGAGCAATGCTATGCGAAAAAATGCAAAATATCTCTTTATTCAGACGTAATACGGTAGATTTAATAGCAAAGCGTGCAGTCAACAAACTACAACACTAACCCCTCCAAACCCCAACACACCTTCACCAACTGGACATACTGTTCCGGCTGTGCGTGGGGCAAGGCCCTGCTCAACTCAGTCACGCATCTGACCACCTCTAAAACGGCCGCGTAGACGGGGTCGCCGTGCCTGTCCAGCTCCAGCTCCAGTTCCGTGTCCACCCCCGGGCCACCCCCCGCGCTCGTACTGGCTTCCTGTTGCGACGGGTCCCCGTTGCACACTGCGATGGGGGGGTACATGGGGTGTGTGGGGTGGTAAAATGAGATTGGGTGTAGTTTGTGGTGATCATTTTTTACATTATTTTAGTTTCTACTTAGACACACGACATTTTATAGCGTGCGGCACCGGTCAGGCATAGTTGTAAAAAGGTATTTACGTTTACTCGATAAATACGTATACTCGCGTACTGCGTAAATACGTTTACGTTTCCTCCCGAAAAATACCGGTACTCACATACTCGCGTACTTTTTGAAAGTACGCGAGTACAGAAAACGTATTGTAATGGGACAGAAAATGTTATTTTGCCACACAGAAAGTGACAAACATAGGACAATTTCCGAAGAAATAAACACCTTCCCGGTCACGTCCGGCACCCTATTTTTGATCTTACTAGTGACATCCTATCTCCAGTTCTAGGGCGCGCCAGAAGCTGAAACTTGGGGTATGTATTGGTGCAACCCCCCTCTACTTCGCATGAATTTGGGGGGTCGCGACGACCCCTCTCAGGGTGGGTCGCCCTAAGTGCAAAAAAAATTTCCCGCTTTTTTGGTGTCCCACAGCAGGTCCGGCACCCGTGATTTCTGAGCTGTGGGAGGGGTATAAATCTGAAATTTTGGGGATGTGTTACCAACACCACTCCCCTACTATTCACTATTCAATAATGTGAGATAAATGTGAAAAAGTTCTAAAAAATTCTTTTATTCTCTAAAAAACACCACTCCCCAATAGATGGATGGCAAAAAATTCACCTTTTTGGTACTTTTTTATTAGACACTTGAAGAGCTGGTTTACGATACTTTAAAGGGAATGGTTTGATGTTTAAAGTTATGTAAAGAACCATACCTCTAAAATGCATGCATTGCAAAATTTACTTGGAGGGAATTTCAAAGTGTAAATTTTGTAAATTTTTGTTCCTGCAATGATGTCATTATGATGTCATAAAATTCACCCTAAGTAAATTTTGAAATGCAGGCATTTTAGAGGTATGGTTCTTTACATAACTTTAAACATCAAACCGTTCTCTCTAAAGTATTGTAAACCATCTCTTCAAGTGTCTAATAAAAAAGTTCCAAAAAGTGAATTTCTTGTCATCCATCTATTGCGGAGTGGTGTTTTTTTAGAGAATAAGCTAATTTTTTAGAAATTGTTCACATAAATCTCACATTATTGAATAGTTTATAGTAGGGGAGTGGTGTTGGTAACACATAGGGTTGAAAAAAAAACGTTTTTTTTAACTCGATGTTTTTTTTAAAAAAAAACGTTTTTTTTTAAAAGCTCCCTGATATGACCTGGTGTCAACATATCTGGGTATATCAGACACTGGCAATACTCTGTGATGTTAAATATGACCATATAATGGCTGTGGAGCCATGGGATAGCATTATAAGTGGTGATTTGTGTCAAAAATATCCATTTTTCGTGGACATATCGTTTGTATATCGCCTTATAGTCGAATGTTTGTGACTTCAGGTAAAGTTTGGCACGGAATGATGATCAAACAAGGTTATAAAAGGAGGTTGTTACTTTGGGAGTGAAGTTACACACTGTGGAGGTACATGGAAGCACATTACCTCAATATTATATATTACAGCAACATATGTCGGCTTATTCACCCATGGTAGCACATAGAAATGGATGTTTTGATACTAAAAATGCAACAAAACCAATGAAAACAACCACCAATGTCAATTTGTGTGTGAAATTGCGCGCTTGCGCGCAAAAATTTTGCAAAATACCTAGTGCTTAGTACTAAAAATTTCGGCCGATGTTTTTTTTTTTAAAAAAACATTTCGGACGTCATGTTTTTTTTATAAAAAAAACGTTGTTTTTTTTAAAAAAACGTTTAAAAAAAAACATCGGCCAACCCTAGTAACACATCCCCAAAATTTTAGATTTATACCCCACCCACAGCTCAGAAATCAGCGGGTGCCGGACCTGCTGTGGGACACCAAAAAAGCGGGGGAAAAATTTTGGACTTAGGGCGACCCACCCTGAGAGGGGTCGCCGCAACCCCCCAAATTCATGCGAAGTAGAGGGGGGTTGCGCCAATATCTCCCCCAAGTTTCAGCCTTTGGGGCGCCCTAGAACTGGGGGTAAGATGTAAGAAGTAAAATCAAAAAATGGGTGCCGGACGTGACCGGGAAGGTGTTTAGTTATACGGAGAGGAAAACACAAATCTTTGCTGTATTTCAGAGTAAAAATTAAAAAAACACCAATTTTTACGTTATTTTTGTGAGAAAAATACTCACTTTTACGTTTTCTGTGAGAAAAATACCCATTTTTACGTTTTCCCTGGAAAAAACTCATTTTTCGTTTTCTCTGGAAAAAAGTATTTTACTCACCTTTTACGCAGTGTAAAAGTAAAATAAAAATACTTTGCGTTTACTTTTGAAAACGTTCAGTACTTTTAACAACTCTGCGGTCAGGGCGGCAAATCCCGCACTCGGTGAATTACATAGTCAGAAAAGATGAAAAACCAGACAAAATTCTCTTTCAAAATCCCGCCCGCTTTAAGCAACTTTAAAAACCAACGATTCAATCTGTCCAAATCGGGAACGACGGGCGATATGGGCGACGTGGCGGAGTCGGTGTACGTTTTTGGCTTGGTGCCAACGTCGGCCGATCGCTGCCGCTTTACCTGCTTTCCCGCCGCCGCGGCATTTTGTTGCTGCTGCGACGCACTCGGGTGCGGCTTGTCGCCGCTCTGGGGGGGAGTGAAAAATGATGACTGATTGGAAAGTTCGTGTGAGCTAAGTAAAGTGACAAGATTTTTATGAGTGATAGGCGGGATGAAAAAAAACTTTTTTTCAACGACCTGGTTCTTAAATAACCCTTTTTTCTTAAAAATGGTTTAAAAACGCTGTTTTTTAAACATCCCAGGCTAGGGTTGGCAAGCGATTTTTTTTTTTAATTTTGATTTTTTTTAAAGAAATCGCAGCACCCGTACCGATTTTTTTTTTAAATCGCTGGCAAAAAATTTTGGTACTCAAGCACTAGGTAAAATGCAAAAAAATTGCGCGCAAGCGCGCACTTTTATGCAAACCATCCATCAGTTGCTTTTTTCTTGGCTTTTACAACCAATTTGGGGGTGTAGTACCCATTTAAGTGTGCTTTTAAGCGTGTAACGTCGGTAGTGAATAATTTTAGGAAGTATTCATAGTTATGCTTTGTGTTGTCACATCAAACATTTATGCAAATGCATCCATGTTCACTTCCAATATCATTTATATTTTGTTCTGAGCAAGCACATGGTATTTCTGGAAACAAAATTGCAAATGGTCGATGAAATGTGATTCACGTCACAAATATAACAATTAAATTACTTTTACACTTAAAAATAACTGACTTTCAAGCTTTTCCAAAGCTCTACAGTACTTATATGAGCACAGAAAGTATAAGTGTATACTCCCTAACAATTTTTACGGCTTTTATTACCCCCAGAGGCGATTTTAGCCAGATATGGGGCTAATTTTGACCCCAGCGATTTTTATGTAAAAAAATGGATTTTTATTAAATCGATTTTTTTCCAACCCTATCCCAGACATACCTACCTAATGCTAAGTACTAAAATTTTTGACTGAGGTTTAAAAACGGTTTCGATGCTTGGGTTCATAAACGGGTTTCGAAAAACCTTTGAAAAAACCCAGGCCATCCTGTGATATAAAAACCAAACTGAAGTCAAATTAAAGCAACGAGTAAAAAAGGATCGACAAGATTTTCCATGCTTCAATCATAACAAAAAAGCTAAAAAGCACACTGCCAACGTCAGACATAAATAACTGAAAGTGCATAGTTTCAAGTCCCCCAAGTACACCCAATGGCCCTACACACACTAGTTTTCACCGTGACTTGTGTGAAAACTGAAATGGCGACATGGCGACATCCAGCCTACTCTTATTGTATGCTATATGTGTTTTAGTTTTGAAATTTTCAAATATTAACTTTTATTAATTAAAATTCTAATTTAAATAAAATCAAATCATTCACCCGTGTTCATTAATTTGCATTTGAAAAAAATTCAGTTTTCCCACGAAGTCACGGTGAAAACTAGTGTGTGTGGGCACAATCCTCCCAATGGCTCTGACGCACTATCACGCACCTGTCCGTGTTGCAACTGCAGCCAGCGCGCGTCCGTCACGGACGTCTGCCTGTGCTGCGGCTTGAGCGGCTGCGCGGCGCTAGTCGCCAGCAGTTTTCGTCGCAGGTCGTCGCTCGGCTGAGTTGTCGAGTTTTGGTTGATTTGAGGGTTTTTTAGTTGGATTTTTTTGTTATGGGGCAGATGTTTGGGATTCAATTGCGCACCGCGTACTCAAAATTGGCGTGGATGGTTCGAACGTTTTTTTATTTACGCCCGGGCGGAATTCTAAAGTCAGTTCGGACGATTCAATTTACGACAAGACTGAAAAACTACTGAAATTTGGGTCGGTTCGGACGATTCTGAATTCCACCCCGCTTTTTAATTCCGACTTTGAATTCCGACCTTGCAAATAACGTCCGAATGACGTTTAGTGTGCGGTGCGCCGATGGCCCTGCGCACACTAGTTGACGAGCGAAATTTCTATAGTTGGTAAATCTGTTTTTAACGCGATTGAATTTACCGAGATTTGGAGTTTGTACTCTAATGTTGATAGACATCAAAAAATTTCCGTTCCGGCAACCTCAAATGTTTTCAAAACAGAAATGTGGAAATTTTGGTGGTCAACTAGTGTGCGTAGGCACAATACGGCGTACTGGAGACCGATCATGTTGAGTGACTTCGAATACCCAAACTTTTGAAGTTTCGGTAAGCTATTTGCGGTAAAAAATATTCGTCAAAAATGACACCAATGTAACGAGAGGAACCTTTAAGATTCCAAATTGAAGTTCAACATTTTCAAAACACCCCTTCAAAATCACAAAACAAAAACAAATTCACCACAGCGTTCTGAATCTGAGTCTGCGTCCGGTTGTGGGCGGAGTTAGTGGGCGTGTTCAGCTGGTCGTGGTCGTTGTTCACCGAGCCGGTGGCGTTGGTGCTGCTCACCACGGACAGACTGCTTGATTCCACTGATTGTTGTTGCAGTTGCTGCAGAGGGGGGGGGGGGGGGTTGATGGGGGTTGGATGAAGATTTAGGGTTTTTAAAGAGGTTTTTAAAACAGTTTTTTTAGAAAACGTGCGAAAGCCGTGTGAAACTGCGCGTTCGAGTGCGGAACTCTTGTAAATAAACTAGTGAATTATAACAAAATAAATGGAGGCGATTTAGACATCTAATTTTGGCATTCTGGCACGGGGTTTTTTTGTTTCTAGAGTGCGTGCAGACACACAATTTGTGTAGGAATAATATCACACCAACCGAAGAACTCGACTGGAGTGCGGCGGCGCTGGTGCACGGCTGCACGACGCTTCCCGCGGGCGGCATTTGGCACTCGTCCAATTCTTTGAGTTGCTTTTGCAGCTGACACTGCCTGGCGCGAACCACGCTGAAATTGTATGTTCAAATTGGTCGAATTTTACATTAGTTAGATTACTGTATGTATTTATTTGAATGCCGAGCGGGTTTTTTGACGGACGGGTTTTTTTCGATGGGGATTCTTATTTTTGCATTTGAATTTATGAAAGATAAACTAGATCCTTAATTAAACATATATTAAAATCAATTAAAAATACGTACTATGTACATGTGAACAACTGATCAATTGTTTTCTAGATTTATTCATTTGAAAATATATTGAAAAACGCTGGAAACCCACTTTAAGAATTTTCTTCAAACGAATACAAAAACCCACCTATAAACATCGCCACCAGTTTTCTCATCGCCCCCATTATCACTGCTACTCGGCTGGGGCTTCGCATGCACAACAATCCCATTATTTCCCCCATTTTGGCTCACTGCCAAACCGGACAAATTGCGACCTCTCACTTGAACTTGCTGCGTCCCAATTTCTCCGGTCGGCGTGCTGCTGTGGTTGTGATGATTTTGATGGTTGCTCAGCTCCGTGGATGGCAGAGATTCGCCTGAGTGTTTTTAAAATATTTTTACTTTAATAGTGAAAATTGGGAAGTGTGTTGAAATAGAGGGGCGATATATTTAGGTGTGGATAACTTTACCCCGGAACATCGGAGTTATGTAACTTGGCCTGTTACGTTTTATATGAGTATTTTTTAATTTTTTAGTTTTTTACATTTTTTAAATTTCAACTGGAACTTTAATTTCAGAAAGGTATAGATCAAAGTTATTAAAATACTGGTATTTTTGGAAAGTGTTAACATAAACGTGAATAGCTTTTCTAAATTGAAAGTATTTATTCTGAAACGAAAAACCCGGGAATTTAATTGCGTACGTTTTTAGTACTGAGTGTTCAAAAAATTTCTGACGAAAAAATAAACCCCCCTCGAATTACCCCCCTCGAAATTCTCACTCTAAAAAATAAACCCCCTGAGGGTATTTCAAGGAAATACGGTAGATGTAAGTATAGCTACCCGGAATCCTGGAATTTTTGGTGCATTATTTGAATTAGAACGAATTAATTACCTGGCACATGCCATTTGATGCGTCGGGAACTGGGGCCACGCAATTGACATCCTTCCCGCTCAGCCAATAGAATTTCCCTGTGCAAAAAGACATGCGTAAATTGCACTATCTGAAGTTTGAAGCGTAAAAGTGACGAACGACGAATTTTAACCTATTTTAAATGACTTTTAAATATTTGGAACGACTTCAAATATTTATTTTCCTAAAAATTAGGGGTTGCGGGTTTTGTAGATTTTAGATTCGCTTGAATGGATAGCAATATTCATTTGTTCATGTGGCAATTAAGTATTCAATTACACCTTCAAACGGATTGATAACTGAAAACGCTTTTGGGGAGTTCAGTATGACTTTTTCAAGGTGTAGAAACCAAAACGATAGCAAAACTGCTAAAAGTAGCTGCAAAATAGCTACAAAAGGGGTAACGACATACATACACAAGATGGATAAAAATGGTTGAAAAAGGATAATGTAAATATAAAAATTTGTGTTTTTGAACGTGAAAATAAAGGGAACAATCAGAGAAAAATAGCACAATTTTTTCTGGCTGGATAGAAAAACACAAAACAGAAAAGCGCCCAAAAACCGACTGCAAGTGGTCCCTAACAGTCCTAATATGCGGTCTCTGCTGGGGCTCGTACTGCCACATGTGCCCTAGTAGGGCGTACAATTTTGGCGGGCAATTGTTGGGCATGACGGGCCTCTCGCCCGACTCGAGTCGATGGATCACGTCGTGGTTACGCACGCCTGCCGGATAGATTGAGACGTTTTTGGCGGAGAAATTGAGATGGAGCAAGTGAGTCTAGAGACTACACACACTAGTTTTCAACCGGATTTTTTTAAAATTACTTAATCAGCTTTGAGAGCCTTTGAATTTGCCAGAATGAGGTATCCATTAACTACAGTTGATTTATTGACTACAGCACAGTCATTCTGCATTTATTCTCGATTTTAAAAATCCCCCATTCCGACTTATTTTTTACTTTTTAACTGAATAAAATCTAAATCTTCACCTATTTTTGAGTTAAAATGCGAACAAGATATCTTCAAATTTAGCTGAAAGTGATAAAAATCTCACTCATCAAGATTATCGCAATCCAAAATCTTTCCAATATAAACGGAAAATTTATCAAAGAAAAAAAAACAAAAAAAAAAGAAAAACACCCAAAAACAAACCGGAAAACGGCTTGATGCCGCACATGAGTATCTCCCAAATGCAAACGCCGAACATCCACACGTCGCTGGCGAGCGAAAATCGACGAAAGTTTATCGATTCCGGCTGCGATTAAATATGGACAGCAATGGATTTTTTAAATGGAGCAAATTCTGCAACTATTTATCAAAAATCAATTTCACACATCCCATCAACCTTTAAGCATCCTTTTCGATCCCCCACAAAAACTTTGAATTAAAACTTGCAAACACAAAAACATCCAAACCCCCCAAAACTCCCCCCAGACATCCAAACCCCCCAAAACCCCCGAAACCCCCCAACCCACGGCCATCCACTTAATGGGCAGTTTCCCCTTGGAGGCGGTGTAGAAGTTGTCGCGCTCGACGGACCTGCACAGGCCGAAGTCGGACAGTTTGACGCACTGCTCCGAGGCTACCAATACGTTCCGCGCGGCGATGTCTCTGGGAGTTAAGGGGGGATGTTTTGTGGGTTTTGGGTGGGATGTTTGTGACGTTCAACTAGGGATGGTTGGTGTGTTTTTTTCAAAGTTTTTTAAACAGTGTCGTTGAAAAAACACACAGTTTTCCATCCCTACATTTAACACAAACTATAGTTGGTACTTCTTCCCGACATTGTGAAATGCCCTGTAAAATCTCAAATGTCAAGCAAGGTGTCAGACGACCAGCGAAAGAAAAAAAAAAAATTCGACATTTACACGACATTTTACATGACGTTTACACTCTGTAGGGCACTTTACTTTTACAAAGTATTGGTACCAATTTCGTAATAGGGTGCCCTGTACATTAAGCACCCCTGGACGCAGTGGGGTTGCCGCAATGCGATTTTTTTCGCAGCTAGCATTGAAAAAATATATCGGAATTCATAGTAAAAAATGGAAGAAAAATGTTTCTTGCCACAAGTTTCCGCCAACCCCTTCAAACCCCCCCCCCCCCCAAAAAAAAAAAACCCGCACCTATGCACGAAGTGCCTGCTCTGCAAGTAGCTCAGCGCCATGCTCAACTGGTAGGCGAACAACAACAACGAGCTCAGCTCCAGCGTGCTCTTGTTGTTGATGAGGTAGGTGCGCAGCTCGCCCAGCCGGGCCAGTTCCAGGACTAGCCAAATTGGGGAGTCGAGACACACGCCCAGCAGTTTGATTATGTGCGGGTGGTCGAATTGCTGCATTATGTCTGTGGGGGGGGGGTTATTGGGAGTGTTGTGTCCTGGGCAGGGGTAAGAAAGGGGGTTGGGGTGTGTGACCCCCAAATCGCACAGTTATCATATTTCAGTTATCATTTTTAAGAAGATTCACCTCTATTTTTGCTCAAAGTCGTTAATTTTCATACCAAATCTGGAAAACCTTTGATCCTGGGGCCAGATTCTATTAGAACTTGATGGGCACGACAAGGGACAGAAGGTTGTAGCTGCAGATAAATACTGGCAACTTTTTTATCACTTAAAGCTTTACTTCTCAATAATGACGGCGACACGTCAACAAAAAGGCACCGGGCGTCAAAGAATGCCAGAGATCTAGGCGCCATTTGTTACCTCAACCCTCAAAACTTTCCCAAAACCAGTCACTCAAAACTTCCCCTCGAAAATAGCCAGTTAAAATCCAAACTCACAAGCCTCCTCCATAAACGCCTCGGCATGCTCTCTACTTCCGTCAACCTTACACGCCTTTACGGCCACTGGCGTGGGCACATTGGCGTTGGCGTTGGCATTGGCGTTGGCGTTGGCGTTGGGGCGCCTGTAGGTGCCCCTGTACACGTCGCCGAATTGGCCCTCGCCCAACAGCTCTTCTAGGGTGACTAGGGACCGGTCGACTTGGTAGTTGCGAGCTGGGGGGAGGTTGATAGGATTGAATGTCGATTTGTCGATATATGGTATATCATAAAGTCGATACATCGTATCGCGCACAGTTAATATCGATGAGAAACTTTTTGCAACATGTTTAATATCGACACAGAAATAGGTAGTTGTCAGGGGTCTCCAGGATTTTGGCCCTCGCGGGGGCTGGATAGATAGCAAATCGCTCCTCCGGAGGGATAGATAGCTGGAAAAATTTTCTGGGGGGGGCTGGGGGGGGATTGGGGGGGGGGGCTGGCGGGGCACAATATATAGGCTTTTTCAAGGTTAAGAAGGCATAAAGGGGAAAAAATCGCTCATAATCAGTTAAAAGTAGCCAAAAGTAGGTATAAAATGGCTAAAAATAGGTATATAACCATGTATATAGCCGGAAAGCACGATTTTGAAGGTGAAAAACTATAAAATGGTGCGAACATTAGTGATTTTAAGCGAAAATTGGGGCAAAATTTCTCAAAAACCACTCCAGATAGATAGATAGCTGAGCGATTTGGGGGGGGTCTTTTGGGGTAGTAGCCAAAAATTTTGCCTCGGGATAGATAGATAGCTGAGCGGCCTCCGGGATAGATAGATAGCTGGCCGATTTGGGGGGGGGGCAGCCCCCCCCCCCAGCCCCCCCCTAGGAGACCCCTGGTAGTTGTAAATATAGGGTAGTGAAGTGCGTCCACAAATTTGGCAACTCATGGTGTCGAATTCCAGCGAATTGTCAAGTGAAGACACAAAATAGTTGTAAGTTGTAATACAAATTGTAAATCAACTGCACTTACATCTTTCTTTGTCAGAGACACACCGTCCCATTTCCAACATTTATAAAACTGTAAAAAATATCTTTTCTCTAAACACCAATCATTCTTCACAAACACTCACTCCCTACCATAACCCAGCGAATAAAATCGCACAAACCAAGAGGCGTCGCATAATCCATATCCTCGCTATCGTCCAACAGCAACTGGGCCTCGGTCTGCTCGACCACCCTGTTCACATTGGCGGCGCTATTGGCGCCGGGGCCAGCCAACGCCAACGCGTCGGCGCCAGCGCCATGGCCATGGCGCTGGTTTTGCTGCTGTCTAAGGGGTGAAAATGGCGCGCCAGGGGCGGTGGCGGGCGATGTGCGCTGGGCGCCGGTCAATTTCTTGTAGCGGCCCAAACTGTTGGTGCCGTTGCTAGTCGACTGCTCGCCCGATTGTTCTGGGAAGGTGATAAGACTGGTGTGTGAAAAGACTTGAGTGTTGGCGCCGGGCGCCAATGGTGAGACGGAATTTTGGCGTCAAGCCAAAAGCCATGTCTCTGATCGATGATCGCAAGTTATACCCACCGGGGGTCAATACAAGTGGAGAAGTAGAAAGAAAAACAAATTAAAAATGACAGTAAAAATTAAAAAGTAAATTTATAGTAAACGAGTCAAAAACGTTTTTAGCGTTTTCTTGTCGCTTGCCATCACACTTATCACATATAAACTGGCTTTCACCTCTCCACATACGGAAATGGCACCACTTACATCAACCCACCCCAAATACCCCCCCCCCACCCACGTTTCTGCACCCAAATAGAATAAGGCGCCTGGGTCATCAGCGTGTGATATCCATCAACTAAATGGGCCAAACTTTCCGCTATGGCAACGGAAGGGCAAGTTACGGCCACCGGTTCACTGGCGTCGGACAAACGCACGTAGACAGTGGATCTGTGCGAGGGGGCGGGGTTAGTGCAGTTTAGACCGATTAAATAGTGGGGGGTAAATTTGTAAAATTTAGTGTGTATTTGTAAAATTTGCATTTTTCTGAAATTTGAGTTATATAAAATGTAATATGCTTAAAAGGTACCTTTTGATAATGGGGGGTTTCATGTTTGGATATGTATGGTAATGTGCTTCTTAATATTTAGTTGCAAAGAACACTTTTGTTGAATCTTTACCATTTTCTAAATACCATTCGAATACACCACAGAATAATGAGATATCGATACGATGAATAACGTGAGATACGATGAATAGATGAAGAGATACGATGAATAAATATGACCGACAACTTAAAAAGAATTATCGACTACAAACATAATCCACAAATAAACACCTTCCCGGTCACGTCCGGCACCCATTTTTTGATTTTACTTCTCACATCCTATACCCAGTTCTAGGGTGCCGCAGAGGCTGAAACTTGGGCGCAACCCCCCTCTACCTCGCATGAATTAGAGGGGTCGCCGCGACCCCACAATTCATGCGAGGTAGAGGGGGGTTGCGCCAATATCTCCCCCAAGTTTCAGCTTCTGACGCGCCCTAGAACTGGAGATAGGGTGTCACAAGTACGATCAAAAATAGGGTGCCGGACGTGACCGGGAAGGTGTTTATATCAAACATCAAAGAAAAAACATCACACACGAATAAAACTTCAATCTACTTCTGCCAAAACAACCAAAAGTTTGGCGCCAAACGCCATGGCGCCCCTTACTCTGGCGCCAGCGCCACGGCGCTTTCCCATCACCACGAGTACCCACCTATCGCTAGCGGGCAGCATGGGGTCCGCCTTGATGCAGGGGGGTGCGCTCGTGCGAATCTCGGAGATGTGCATGAAATCGGCCAATTTTATGGGACCCCCGCAGGACGATGTAGACGCGGACACGTAGCATAGACCCACGTCTGGGAAGGGGACACAAGGGAGTGGGGTTGATGATAGGAAATGTAAATGAGAATTTTTAGTTCACCCCCCCCCCCCAAAAAAAAAGCACTTTAAAACGTGCGAATGGATCTGCGGTAACAGCTTGCAAGGCCGCAAATCATAAATATGTCTTCAAAATTCTGCAGAAAAATCGAAAATTCAATTTTTTAGTGGAATTTTTTTTTGCAAAAGTCATTTTGGGTGCATACTTCAGTACTTCACTGTCCGCAGAGTATACAATTGTTTTTGCACTTTAAATCTTACAGCAGTATCAGGTAACCAACACATTCACAAAAAAAGACACTTTATAAAGTGCCAAAAAATACCTGGGCCGACGACAACTTCGACCACGTGCGACCAATTAGTGCCGAGCGACGCGCGGAAAATCTCTATGTCATATCTGGCTATTCTGGATAGACTTTCCAGAAAACGGAACATACACTCCGCCTCGCCCAAGTTTGCCAGTTTTCGGAAAGCGCTCTGAATTTTCTTCCGGAGAGATTTTCGCTGGAAAAAAATATACATTTATAAATGGCACTACGCACACTATTGTGGTTGACAAGGACATCAAATGTCAACTGGTTCCTATCCCAATTCAAAGTTTGTTGACGACCCGACGATCATAGGCAAAGGTGTTGAAATATGTTGCACATGAAGTCGTACTATGGAAAAAATATTGTTGTGTGCGCAATGTACAAGGCCGGCATTAAAGTAAGGAGTACCTAGGCTAGGGTTGGAAAAAAAACGTTTTTTTTTAACTCGATGTTTTTTTTAAAAAAAAACGTTTTTTTTTAAAAAAAAACGTTTTTTTTAAAAGCTCCCAGATATGACCTAGTGTCAACATATATAGGTATATCAGACACTGGCAATACTCTGTGATGTTAAATATGACCATATAATGGCTGTGGAGCCATGGGATAGCATTATAAGTGGTGATTTGTGTCAAAAATATCCATTTTTCGTCGACATATCGTTCGTATATCGCCTTATAGTCGAATGTTCGTGACTTCAGGTAAAGTTTGGCACAGAATGGTGATCAAACAAGGTTATAAAAGGAGGTTGTTACTTTGGGAGTGAAGTTACACACTGTGGAGGTACATGGAAGCACATTACCTCAATATAATATATTACAGCAACATATGTCGGCTTATTCACCCATGGTAGCACATAGAAATGGATGTTTTGATACTAAAAATGCAACAAAACCAATGAAAACAACCACCAATGTCAATTTGTGTGTGAAATTGCGCGCTTGCGCGCAAAAATTTTGCAAAATACCTAGTGCTTAGTACTAAAAATTTCGGCCGATGTTTTTTTTTAAAAAAAAACATTTCGGACGTCATGTTTTTTTTTAAAAAAAAACGTTTTTTTTTTTAAAAAAACGTTTAAAAAAAAACATCGGCCAACCCTAACCTAGGCATACAATAATACGTAATGTTACTCGTCGGCAAGCTTTGAATTGGGATCGGAACCAGTATTTTGGTGCGATGTTTGTCATCTTGTGAGTGTGTGTAGGGCCAAAGTGAAGAAAAAGGGTATTTTTCATGTAGATTTTTCAATGCGGCCGCGTACGCTACCATAGGGTTCAAACGATATATCGTATCGAATATCGAATATCGACCATTTTTTAATATCGAATATCGAATATCGATATCGAAAATTTTGAAAAAATATCAAATATCGAATATCGATATCGAAAATTTTGAAAAAATATCGAATATCGATATCGAATATCGACCATTTTTTCGATATATCGAACCTGTATTGTGTCCCCAAAATTACTTTTCATTTTCATTTTGAGATGTTTATGGTTGATCTGATGTGCTTATAGTATTGTATTTGATGAGTAAAAGTACACTACTTATAATGTCATTGTTGTTGGAGTGCTAAATTTCAAGCCAGAAAACGCTGATATACTTTTTTTTGCAACATGCCCTTAAGCAATTAGGTTATGATGAACTGTAATATACCAATTGTTATTTGTCTGATACACTTTGATTCATCATGTTTTTCTTCTATTTTCTACCATTGAGTGATGTAAAGCTTGTTAAAATCACTTGCACCATTCAAATTTCAGTAAAGAGATGATTAAACATGTGTGCAACCACATGAAAATACAATATGCCACTTGAAATATGCCTTGCTATACCAAAAGCATATCGCAATATCGAATATTGAAAATATCGAAATATCGAATATCGACCATTTTTCAATATCGAATATCGAATATCGATATCGAGGTTCCATATCGTATCGATATCGAATATCGAGTTTCAGAAAAAAATATCGAATATCGAATATCGATATCGAAAATTTTGAAAAAATATCGAATATCGAATATCGATATCGAAAATTTTGAAAAAATATCGAATATCGAATATCGATATCGAAAAGTCATATCGTTTGAACCCTACGCTACCATATAATTTATCTGTTTAAACACGAACAAAAAATAGCCCAATGACCGCAATGACTTTGCAACGAAACCTACCACATTCTATTTATCTGATAGATTTATTTATATAACACGACTGCCCACAATAATAAAAAATATTCAATTGTTTACCCAAGACAAACCATTTTTACGCAAAAACAGGAGCCAAGTCAAAGTTCAAACAAACCCACTTTTTGATCCAGAACAGTATCTGGGAAAAATCTGTGTAAACCGAATTCAGTTTCGATCAGCTCCATATTCGATTTTTTCTCCAATGCGGAGACTGTCATGTCTCTGAAAAGTCTCCGAATTTCCAAACATCCCAATTCCAATGCCGTATTTTCATCCACTTTATTTGCCACATGCAGCAAGTAGTCATTTCGCACCTGGATAATTTTTAATAGAATTTTCAACTAAATTTCAATCTTATAACATAATGCAATGTGTATTCTTTTTTTCTTTTTTTCCACAAAATTGCTATGAAAAGTGCCATTTCCTGGCACTTTTTACGTCTGACAATTTTTCCGGGATCGGGATTGGGGTTTTGGGATAAGGATCGGGATCGGGGTTTCGGGTTTGTGATTTTCAACATTTCGGGATCGGGATTAGCTTTTTGATATTTCGGGATCGAGATCGGGATTGAGGTTTCGGGATCTGGATCGGGACCACTAAATCCCGAAATTTTTCGGGATTCAGGATCGGGTTCCCGTTTGGGCCCTACCTCCCCCCCCCCCCAAAAAAAAACCCCTAAAAAACCTGATCATAGAAAAACTGAAAGGTGGCCCTCTGCGTGTGATACAGCTCGTGCAAATCCTTGGGCAAAAAGCGGACCCTCAATTCGTAGCGCCATTTGAAACCGTGCGCAGTGTTGTACTTTGCCAACACTTGTTTCATGGTCAATTCCCGGTGCAGCCAGTACGTTTCTACAGAGGGCGACGGCCTGAGGGGTGTTTACCGTTACCGGACTTTTTACCGGTAAATGGCGAACATTTACGGTATCGTTTCTGCCGTTTCCCACCTTGTTGAACGCGCACCTTTCAGTGAAAGCTACCATTTGAATAAAACCTACCATAAATGTTTTAACCAATAATGGCTTTAAAGGCACGAAAACCAGTAATTTCCAAAGTGAAAATGGGCAAAAAGTAGTAGACATATTCCTGCAAACTGAAAAGCAAGCAATGTACTAAAAGCTGATTTATAATTTCCCGAAAAAGTAATAGTGACGATGGCAAGCAAACCCCCCGGAAAAAAGTATTTAAAATTTTAAGTATTTTTACAGAGCGACTTTTTATGTTTCCGATTCGTTTTGTTCCGACGCTATGAAATTGATCATTTCAACTTGTACACATTTCCTTATTTGATATGACTTTCCTTCCAGCCAGAAATACAAAAAAAATTCGAATCTCAAAAACGTTTTCGAAAATTTCTCTCAAAATGAAAATCGATTTTTAAGTGTTTTTCTAGAGGTGAAATGAAAATTCGAAAATTCCAAAAAATTCGGAAATTCGAAAACGTTTTTGAATTTTCGAATTTTCGAATTTGCCATCGCTAGGCAGTAGTAAACTAGTGTACGTGGGGTCTTTGCTGGTCACCTACACCAACATAACACCAACCCAGGGGCAATACCGCACCCTGTAAAGGGTAAAATGTCATACAAATTTGTCAAATGTCAACAAAATGAAAAAAGTTCAGCAATCAAATTTTATTTTTATTTTGCCAATTCACACGGCATTGACACATAAGGTACATGGCGCGGGACTGCCACCAGGAGAATGGAGATACCATGCCAGGGGCCAGTTCCGCAAAATGAGAAGTGAGAAGTGAAATGGCA
Source organism: Sphaerolaimus hirsutus (assembly GCA_964036195.1). Lineage (NCBI taxonomy): Eukaryota > Metazoa > Nematoda > Chromadorea > Monhysterida > Sphaerolaimidae > Sphaerolaimus > Sphaerolaimus hirsutus. The sequence goes on along the minus strand of OZ038460.1, from coordinate 19,135,428 downwards.
AATCCGAAGTAAAACGGCAAGTGAATTGGCAAGCGAAATGCCAAAAGCGGAGAGAAATTACTTTTTATTTTTATGTTGTAAATATTTACTTCGCTTTTGCCAATTCACTAGCCGTTTCACTTGGCCTTTGCGCTTTCACTTCGCCTTTGCCATTTCACTTCTCACTTCTCATTTAGCTTAACTGGCCCCAGGGGGCAGTCCCAAGCCCTGTAAAGTGTCAAGTAAAGTGTCAAATGTAAAGTCAAATGCAAAGTAAATTGTCAATCAAAACAAAAAAGAAAAGATTTTATTACTGAACTTTGCATGACAATTGACAGTTCACTTTGCATTTGACTTTACATTTGACACTTTACTTTGCATTTGACTTTACATTTGACACTTTACTTTACACTTTACGGGGCTTGGGACTGCCACCTGTACACACATCCCCACACTTAACTCACCTGTACCTGGCCGCGTGCGCGTGATGGGCGCCGGCGGGCTGCGAGCCGAGCGCGGCGGGGCTGTTGTCGGCGACCACCCTGAGCGCGTAGTGCAACCGGTCGGCGTCGCGCCCGCCCAGGTGCTGCACGATCACGTCGATGATCCGCTGCGGGGGGGGGGGAGATTTTTGTTGCTGTTTTTTTTATGAGAAAGGTTTTTGGGCTGAAATTTGTCAATGGAAGTTTTTTCACTAGAAATTTGACAAAGACGCAATTTGTGTGCGCAAACACGCACGCGATTTCATATAAATATGATTTACCGTATTTCCTCGAAATACCCCACCCCCTTGAATTAACCCCCCCCCCCTCGAAATACCCCCAGGTGTTTCCTGCTGGGGAAATAATACCCCCCTCTGAAATGATGTACATCATGTATGTAACGTACATGATGTATTTATTGCTGCCGGTTGGCCCCGCAGCTGCACATATACTCAGTGTGAGTAGCGATGTAAATACGTAAATATGCCCACATATATCCTGTTTCATCACGTTCATTACCCCTTTTGGGCACGCTTTCACGTAATCTTTACTACCAAATTCACGAAAATTTCTGACGAAATAATAAAAAAACCCTCGGATAAGCCCCCCCTCGAAATAACCCCCCTCAAAATTTCCACTCTGAAAAAATAAACCCCCTGGGGGTATTTCGAAGAAATACGGTAAGTTATCATTGGTCTGGTGACAATTTTAGTGTTAAATTTGTCGCTTCCGCATAAATGGAACAAATTTATATAAAATGCATCATGCTTCAGCGGCCCAGTCCAACACCCTGCAAAAATGTCACGTAAATGTCACACAAGTTTCATGTAAAATTCAAACTGCCCGGTAAAACCTTCTTGAATCTAAATTTAACACGAAATTTTCGACCAGAGTGTGGGATCGGGACCGAGGAACTGACCACTTAAAATTATTTGTACCATCACAATCAGTATATTCAGCCTTTCTTAAATCACCATTTCACAAAAAAAACACACATGGTCCGGCTGAAAAGTCCCCGGGCAGTGCTCGCCATTCGCGCTAGGGGTAAGCTACAGTCATAAAAGTTTGACAGGTTAATATATCAGGTGTTTTGAGTTCTCACCTAAGATTTTACCCCTCTAGCTCCACCCACTGCGGAACTGTGGGGGTTACAATTTCGGTCATTTTGTATTGATGTACAAATGGTGCTCTAGCTCAACGCTGCTTTAAGTTGTGATCATGAAACTTTGGCTAGTGTAAGCCACGTGTGTTGGTAATGTGCTGATAATATTCAACACTTTTATCAACATCATTGCTTTTAAGGTAAAATTAATATGCAGATCAGGGTGATGTGCAAAAAACGTGGGAACTGTGATGGATGTTTTTGGTGATCATCTGAGATCGTGTTGTAATGCAGTGATTTTAATGTTGTTTTGAAATATGCAGTAAGTGAGTCATGTGTTAAAAATTTCCCTATGTTTCATTACTAATCTGCAGTGGACACATTACCTGTGTTCAACAACAGTGTGCATGCAAAATGCATCCTGTATTAACCACTTTTTGAGAAGGAGAGGCAGAATGATGAATTTGGTAGTGAGAGTAGTGACAGTAATGACAATGTGAACTACGCTTATGATATCATATGTAATGTTGGTTAGTGCTGGCACATTGCCAACACTGGTGGCTTTCACTAACCAAAGTTTCATGATCACAACTTAAAGCAGCATTGAGCTAGAGCACCATTTGTACATCAGTACAAAATGACCGAAATTGTAACCCCCACATTTCCGCAGTGGGTGGAGCTATAGGGGTAAAATTTTAGGTGAAAACTCAAAACACCTGATATATTAACCTGTCAAAATTTTATGACCGTAGCTCACCCCTAGCGCGAATGGCGAGCACTGCCCAGGGACTTTTCAGCCGGACCATGTAAAAAAATAAAAAAAATGTCCACTTACAGCCACGGTGGTCCGGTCATTGTAGCGGACATTGTTGCAGCCGCCGTTGCTCTGCTGCACTTGGATTATAGCATCTTCCATCATTTTTGGCAAGCTTCCAACTTCATTGAAACGGTCAATTCACATCGCGGCGAAATGTAGACGTGTTTTTATTTTGATGGATGGGCGATTTTGAGCTTTGATTGGAGTGCGGGTAGAAAAATGCGACCATTATTTGTCGTTGTTTTTTGTTTTTTATTTGTTTCGATATTTAGTGGAGATAGATATTTGAGAATCTGAGTAAATTATTTGAATGTATATAATTTTTCACCTGTAAAGATGCAATGGTCATTGAAACGTTGTTTTTCAAATAAAAAAATTTCGTCCTTAAAAACTGGAAACTTCAACAAATACGATTTTTCTTCGAATAGAAGGACATACATACATATTTTCATATTTACATGAAATAACATTGAAATCTCTGGGACGTTTATATTTTTTAAATCCAGAAAATATAAAAAAGTATATTTAAGTATCCTGCAGGGTTTTCCAGAATTGAGGCATCTAGTTCCGAATGTCGGTATCTCCATCATTTTAGGTTTTTCCAAAATTGCATTTGAAAATTCAAAGTTGGCCCGAGCGGGCAACTTTAAAGTGACAAGTCTTGCCCAAGACTTTTTGAAAAGCTTATGAAATTGTCTACATTTTCCATATTTTCGACCTTGCGGCCGACGTATATAGCTGGAGTTATGATGATTTGATTGACAGCAGATCAGCAGATTCAGTGGAGATACCCTGTTTCGAGTGATTTTTTTTAGGAAAAATCACTCGAAACAGGGTATCTCCACTTAGTACATAGGATTGACTGGTCGGTGGTGGTGCACCCTTTTGGAGTCGATGGTGCCAGACAATGAGAATGGCCCCACTTGAGAGTAAATTTTGAGTGGAGATACCCTGTTTCGGACAAAGATTTTTTGGAGATACCCTGTTTCGGACAAAGATTTTTTTGGAGATACCCTGTTTCGGATGATTTTTTTCAAACGCTGAATGGGAATTCTATACCGTAATTCGGATGATTTTTTCTGTTTTGTATGGGAATTTGGACTGATTGCTACAAATCTATACCGTAATTCGGATGATTTTTTCCGTTGGTGGAGATACCCTGTTTCGAGTGAAATTTTTGGTGGCTCTTTTTGGAGATACCCTGTTTCGAGTGAATTTTTTCGAATTTGAGGGTGGAGATACCCTGTTTCGGTTGATTTTTTTTGTTTTTTCTAAAAATCGGCATATCTGTATCTCGGGAACGGTATAAGATATTGAGAAAATTCTTTCGCTATCATGAAGAAATAAGTGCACCTATCACAGATCCGCACTTAACTCATTTTTTTCCACTTTGGTCTTTACCGACATTCGGAACTAGATGCCTCAATTTCCAGATGTAATTATTGAGAAATTTTTAAAAATATCAGAAAATATAAAAAATATAGCATTCATATTCATTTACGTTTTCCCAGATTTTCTCACAGCGATTAAATCATTTGTAATAGACATCATCTCACATTATTTTTAAATATATTTCCTCAAAATCCCCAATTTTTCAATGCTAATCATGAACAATCACAGTAAATACATTAGAAATCGACCCCCCTCAACAAAAAACTTGCTCGTTACATCACAAATGCAATTTATGTAAAAATATCTTCAGTACGCGGCAGCGGGCAAAAGCTATTAGTAGGGGGGGGGCAGGTGAAAAGAAATGAAATAGTCGGAAACTTAAAAATAGCGCCACTTTTACATTAAAAGACAATGCGACAACATGCGCGCGCCAGCGGCGACATTTTTGCCCGCCGCGCGGCAAATGCGTCAGTCAGGTTTCCCGATTTTTCTTCGACGCCAGGGGTCGGATTCAACTTTCCCGGAATTGGGGGCAATTTAAGGAATCCGGTAAACGTAGATACGGTAAATTACCGGTACGGTAGAGAATTTTTCAGTAAATCCACTGCGCGAAGATATCAAATCTACCGATCTACGTTGACATTCACATATTTACGCTTTTTCGGCACTGTTTCAACCGATAAGAAAAATGATAAGTGACAAGGACGTAGCCAGGGGGGGGGCGGGGGGGGCGGCCGCCCCCCCCCTTCCCGGGCCGGACCAAAAAATGTGCCAGAAATGGCACATTCAGACGACGATTTTGTGGACGGCTTGAAAAAATTTTGCGCGCAAGCGCGCATTTTCCCTTCACAACATATCTTTTTGGCAGACCAGTCTCCGCGGCCTAAAAGCCAGTGAAAATGGACTCAATTTCTGTCCATGTCGCTGTATATGCCTGTAAAATACAGACGTATACTGCTGTTTTGGCGCCAATGCCAACGCCAGTGGCGCCATAGTGTGGCGCCTTTGAATGGCGCAATCGCCATGGCGCCATTCCCCTACAACAGGGGTAAAATTTTAGGGGGGGGGGGCGCCGCCCCCCCCCGTTCGCCGGGCTCCGTATACAATCCGCCCCCCCCCGCTCAAAAATCCTGGCTACGTCCCTGATAAGTGATAAAAAAAGTTGTAAGCATGAGAAGTAGACAGGTGATAAGTTGTCAATGATAATAAGTGATGATAAGTTATTATGTGATAGTTAATGATTTAAGTGACAAGAAAATTACAAAAATGCATGTTTCTGACAACAATCACGTGACAATACTAACACATAAGTATTTACATAGCTTACATTACATTACAACTTCACTTGACACTTAGCACTTAACGATTTCACTCGCCGCAAAGACAAGTGTGCCGTGTTTTAAAGTGTCTCAGTAGCACTCAGCTCAGCTGAGCAAAGTAAATTCACTAAACCGGACCAGACCACACACAACTTAGTGTTGTCCAAATTCAATTGCATAGAAGGATGCATTTTTGCATGCCACTGCAGTATTGATAAAGCTGGCTGAAGGCTATAAACATATAGTAAAAGCATGTGATGTAATTACAGTGTGGAGCTCACAGCACAGTCAAAAAATTGGGCAAATTGTAAAAAAATCTCAAAAAAAGTTGTCCCACTGGGCAAAAAGTTATCTTCTTGGGAAACTGCTGGAACTTGGAAGACATATAAAAAAGTAAACTATTGCATTACAGGGGGAAGTAACTTTCTGTACTTTTGTGGCACTGGGAAATAAAGTGTTTGCAAATTATTCACAGTGGCTCCATAAATGAGTTAAAGCCCCCATGCTCGGTGGCACACATACATTGCACAGATTTGATAAAAGGATAATTGAATAAACCATAAAAAGAAGCCCCCGTGGTTAGGGTTCAAACGGGGTCGACTTTTCTGGATAGGGATTTGTTTTTTTGAGTTTTCGGGATCGGGATTGGGGCTTCAGGATCGGGACCGTAATGTTCCGAAAATCCCGGGATCCCGTTTGAACCCTACTCGTGGTTAGGGTTCAAATCGGGATCGGGACTTATTTGAATCCTAATCATGGTTATACTTGGCGGACCAGAAAGTATGCGCCCAAAATTATTTATGTCTTGGTCGATAACGCGCGAGCTGGATACTTATGTATGCATTTTCACAAAAAGAAAAAAAATTTAAAAAGAAAAAGGCGGAGTCGCATACAAAGGAGGAATGTTTTTCCCGAAATGTTTTTTCTTTTTTGCTGGAATTATTTTTATTTTATTAATGGTGACGTCATGATGGAGTGTTTCCTTCAGAAAAATGCATAGCATGCGGTCCGTGAGTATACAAACAAAAACTTTTCCATCGGACCAATTTTTCAAAAATCGAACTTTTAAGCAAAAAATATATTTAAACTTTCTACAGTTTGAAGATTATTATAATGGGTTTGTACCAAAAACATTATGTAAATCAAGCCGGACAACTTCGTGCTTCCTATCCGAAGGCCTTAATTTATTTAATTTGTAATCGAACACACGCGAAATAATCTAGGCTGGAAAAATCAAACTAGTAAGGATTACAAATAAAAATCACACATTTTACATTTTATACAAAATTCCGAGCACATCTAAAACGATAGCATCCAAAAAGAACATCATTCCGTCATATTTAACCAGAAATGGCTGTAATTTTTCAGTGACAGGTGAGGCATGAAAAAATTTCAATGGTTCTATTCTATTCAGTTTGCTTTAGGCATGCTCAAATAAGCACATTTTGTAGAATACTTGCATTGCATAATGGGGACAGCACAAGAATATCGATTTTAGTCATAAATGCCAAATATAGCAGAGAAAAACAAAAGTCATGGCTTAATTATAATCAAATTTCATAAAAATGGGTTATGGGATTTCAGTTTCTCAAATAACAGTCAGTGACATTTTCTTACCAATCAGAATGAATATACAGTGAGGATAACTCAATTTTCATCCCTATGTCAAGTATAGAATTTATTTACAAGTATGCTATATACTAATATCTAAGCTCATTCAAAAAATCCAATTCAAAAACATTTTCCCATAAAACCATTCAACAAAACATTTAGAAATGTACATACATAAAAATTAACACATGTACATACACACATACAGAGAGAAATTCACACCATTAATAATTCATCATATGAACACAATGCAGTTCAATGGAAAAGATTGAGCACAAAAAGTTCATTGAAAGTCACCTAAAAAGCTCAAAGATGCAGAGCACCTTCTGGCATTCTGGAAATGAGGGCAGCTGCAGTTCATGTGAGCATTGGTGGAAAATTTGACTGAAAATTCAACTTCCTCTGCACTTTAACTCAAAAGTTGCAAAGTGACAAAGTGACAGACTATTTTTGAAGTGGCACACATGCAGTGCACTTTTCTGCCAATGAAAACCCAACAGGAAGACTACATAAAATGCACAAGCACAGAGGCTTGTTATGCAAAGAAATTGTGCCCAGTATTATATAGAGGGTCACTCTTGTGATGGGCTACATTTTGAAATGTAAGTAGGTAGCGGTATTTTAAGCTGATTTTAAGCCATAAAAGTTATCTACAGACATACATAATTATAAGTAAATTAAATGTGTGCATATAGGGATGGACAAAAAACGTTTTTTATAACCCCGTTTTTTAAAGCTCCCAAATATGGTTATGAGTCAACATACCGTATTTCCTCGAAATACCCCCGGGGGGTTTATTGTTTCAGAGTGAGAATTTTGAGGGGGGGGTATTTCGAGGGGGGGGGGGGTATTATTTCGCCAGAAATTTTTCGAAATCCCAGTACTAAAATGTCGTCTGAAACGTACGCAGACGTCGAAAAAGGCAACAAAAATCGCCATTTATAAGACTCTAAAGACGTTTACAGGTGTGTAGATGTACAAACACTGTTCTCACATAACAGAGTCATCGTTTTTAACGTGTGTTCTGCATTGCCGGGATGACAAACCGCAGCCTTTGTCATTTACGTTCTCTATACACTAAATTTGGGGGGGTGGGGGGTATTTCGAGGGGGGGGGGGTTTATAAGTTCATAGTGTCCATTTTGAGGGGGGGTATTTCGAGGGGGGGGGCTATTTCGAGGGGGGGGTATTTCGAGGAAATACGGTAAATATGTATACAGGTATATCAGACAAGTGGCAGTAGTTTGTGATGTTATATATTTATAAGCATAGAATGGTATATTGATAACGTGTATGGTAACAACAAAAAAATCCACAATCGATGGCCTTGTAAATATGTAAAATTCCATTCTGGCGCCCAAAAAGATGTTAGCAAAATACCTATCAAAGGTTTTGAAAAACGTTTTTTAGAAAGGGGGGGTTCAAACGGAGAAAACTGCCACGATCAAGATCACGATCCCGGCAAATTTCGAGTAAAATATAAAAAAAGATAAATGTGAACGTTGTTTTTATTTGAAACGTCCACTTTGTGGCATCAAAGTGTGTTTTTAGACTTTTATGTGAAAAATTAGAGAAAAAACCCTCTATACCAGAACTTCGGCCGAAATCCTGATCCCGATTCCGTGACCCCAATCCCGATCATGAAAAGTCATTCCCATTTGAACACCAAGGTATAGGTAATATCCTGAAAAAATACCTATATTCCCAACCACAAAATAACAGAAGGTTTAATGGCAGCCGAGACAAAATGTAGGGCAAAGGTTTACCTCAAGAATGCACCGCAAATGGCAAACCATTGGCATATTTCATGAAAGATAAATTTGACACAACATTGGTCTTTTCATGCATAAGTAAAGAAAATGTGTACAGAAAAATGTACATGAGGTAAAAAAAGTTTTCATCACTGCGCAATGTCACTCCATCAGGTGACAAACCTACTTTTTTTAACATTTTCATTTTTTATGAGTCCAAAAATTGATGTTTATGAATTTCAATTGTATTATTCAAGAAGTGCTGTCAAATTGCAATTTTGGAGCCAAATACATTATATTCTGCTATGAAAAAAGTAACTTTTCAATCAGTGCTTCCAATTGGCTAACATACAGTCCAAATAGAAAATAGTATGCCTGCCAAATACTATTTATATCCATGAAGAAATGTGAATATCATGTATATTTATGTCTGATATGAAGTGACAGTAATAGGACAAGATGTAATAAACACAAGATTACATATCACCTATGTGTACCAAACATTTAGTAAACACATGCCCAAGCTATCATTTATTTCCACTGGGAATGTGGCTGCTTTTAGCCATTCAATATTCATAATAATGCAAGATAGAGGCATGCAGTTCCATGCTCATTACATATGCAAACCATAGAATGCAGGGTGGGCCTCAAATGGGTTGGATGACAAAAGTGTACCTGGGGCCAGTTCCGCAAGTGGACAAGTTAAGAGTTAAAAGTTAAGAGTTGAGTAAAATGACAAATGGCGAGTTAAGAGTAAAGTTAAAGTTTAAGAGAAAAGTTAAAGTTTAAGAGAAAAGTTAAAATTTAAGAGTTGAGTTAAATGTTAAGAGTTGAGTTAAAGGTTGAGTGAAATGTTAAGAGTTGAGTTAAAGGTTAAAAGTTGAGTTAAGAGTTGAGTTAAAGGTTAAAAGGTGAGTTAAAAGTTGATTTAAAAGACAAATGGGGGAAAAATGTAATAAAAAATAAAATAAAAATTTAAAAAATGAATTTGGATCTTGAGAGCGTTAGATTTGAAACAACATTCCGCGATTTTTTCTTTTTTTAGCGATAATTTTTTTGGATACATTATTTTCAAATGACGTGCATACAACAGCAGATTGGCACCATGCCAGCGAACAGCCATATCGATACCAATTTCACATTTTTATATTTTTATATTTTTTTACCATCATTTTCCACTTGTCTCTCAACTCTTAACTCAACTCTTAACTCAACTCTTAACTCAACTCTTAACTCAACTTTTAACCTTTAACTCAACTCTTAACATTCAACTCAACCTTTAACTCAACTCTTAACATTTAACTCAACTTTTAACTCAACTCTTAAATTTCAACTTTTCTCTTAAACTTTAACTTTTCTCTTAAACTTTAACTTTACTCTTAACTCGCCATTTGTCATTTTACTCAACTCTTAACTTTTAACTCTCAACTTGTCCACTTGCGTAACCGGCACCTGGGGCCAGTTCCGCAAGTAGACAAGTTAAGAGTTAAAAGTTAAGAGTTGAGTGAAAGGTTAAAAGTTGAGTTAAAAGTTAAGAGTTGAGTTAAAGGTTAAAAGTTGAGTCAAAAGTTGAGTTAAAAGTTAAGAGTTGAGTTAAAGGTTAAAAGTTGAGTCAAAAGTTGAGTTAAAAGTTAAGAGTTGAGTTAAAGGTTAAAAGTTGAGTCAAAAGTTGATTTAAAAGACAAATGGGTCATTCGTTGCAGAAGTGTGATACGCTGATCTTCAATCATATTTTGTCCCCGCACGGCCATTTTGAAAAAACGTTCCGCGATTTTTTTTTTGCGATAATTTTTTTGGATACGTTATTTTCAAATGTCGTGCATACAACATTGGCAGCATGCCAGCGAACAGCCGTATCAATACCAATTTCACATTTTTATTTTTTTACCATCATTTTCCACTTGTCTCTTAACTCAACTCTTAACTCAACTCTTAACTCAACTCTTAACTCTTAACTCAACTTTTAACCTTTAACTCCACTCTTAACATTTCACTCAACTTTTAACTCAACTCTTAAATTTTAACTTTTCTCTTAAACTTTAACTTTACTCTTAACTCGCCATTTGTCATTTTACTCAACTCTTAACTTTTAACTCTTAACTTGTCCACTTGCGGAACCGGCACCTGGTGTATGTTTGTTTTGTTGCAGTATGAGATAAGTGACAAAGTGTGGATTAACACAGTCTGAATCAGTTTTGTATCTTTTCGTTTAACAACACAGGTTTACATCCATGTTTATATGTAACTGCTGTTTCTGGAAAATAGATGGATGTAACTGCTGTTAAATGGATGAAGGAACCTAGGATTTTTATTTAGACATTATATTGTTATTAGGATCTGAAAGCTCAATGCTTCCAGGCAGAATTTTACTTTTTGAGGAAAAACAGGAAAAAATCTCTAGGGATAAAGATAGTTGGGGTTTCAGAGTGCTCCACACTGAACCCCTATTTTTATAATTTATTAGATAATGGAAAAACAAATCCTATCAGTAACAGTGAGCCACCCTGTATCACACCTCCTTTAATAGAAATACCCCCCATCCAGCATGAATAAATATTACATGCTTGTTTGGGCACCTACATTAGCAACTTGCATTTGCCCTTTGCCAAATGGCTTCCACACTCGCCATAGGAATCAAATAAACAGTTGGAACAATGTTAAATTCAATAAGTGGGCAAGTGACACGAAAAGTGGTAAGTGTTAAGTGTCAAGTTGTAAATGGAAGTCAAGTTCCAAGTAAATTTATCAATGACAATAAATTACCTAATTTTTTTTTTAGCCTGACAGTTGGCTTACCACTTTGATTTACTTAACACTTCCCACTTTACACTTCACTAGTTCGCTTGTGGAATTGGCACCAGATATGGGCTTAGGGCCATCAGCCATAAGCTCTCCCTGTTTAGGGGTCAAACAAGACCGGTTCCAGGTAATGTAGTTCAATTTTGATGGTAAAAACTACGAAGTTGCAAGAATGAAAATTGGAATCAGAATTATCATTTTTGAAGAGATTTTTTCAATTTTCTAACGCCAGGATTCATTTACCGTATTTCCTCGAAATACCCCCCCGGGGGGTGATTGTTTCATAGTGGTCCCGAGAGGGGGGGGGGGTCAAACGAGGGGGGGTATTTCGAGGGGGGGGGGGGGTTATTATTTCACAAGAAATTTTTTTAAATCCCAGTACGAAATTGTCGTCTGAAACGTACGCAGACGTCGAAAAATACAACAAAAACCGCCATTTATAAGGTTATGTAGACTAGGGTTCAAACGATATATCGTATCGAATATCGAATATCGGATATCGACCATTTTTTATATCGAATATCGATATCGAAAATTTTGAAAAAATATCGAATATCGATATCGAATATCGACCATTTTTTCGATATATCGAACCTGTATTGTGTCCCCAAATTTACTTTTCATTTTCATTTTGAGATGTTTATGGTTGATCTGATGTGCTTATAGTATTGTATTTGATGAGTAAAAGTACAGTATTTATAATGTCATTGTTGTTGGAGTGCTAAATTTGAAGCCAGAAAACGCTGATATACTTTTTTGCAACATGCCCTTAAGCAATTAGGTTAGGATGAACTGTAATATCTACCAATTGTTATTTGTCCGATACACCTTGTTTTTCTTCTATTTTCTACCATTGAGTGATGTAAAGCTTGTTAAAATCACTTGCACCATTCAAATTTCAGTAAAGAGATGATTAAACATGTGTGCAACCACATGAAAATACAATATGCCACTTGAAATATGCCTTGCTATACCAAAAGCATATCGCGATATCGAATATCGAAAATATCGAAATATCGAATATCGAATATCGACCATTTTTCAATATCGAATATCGAATATCGATATCGAGGTTCCATATCGTATCGATATCGAATATCGAGTTTCAGAAAAAAATATCGAACATCGAATATCGATATCGAAAATTTTGAAAAAATATCGAATATCGAATATCGATATCGAAAAGTCATATCGTTTGAACCCTAATGTAGACTAATATTAGTACGTAAATAGATGGTATAAACACTGTTCTAACGTGATTCCGACATTGTTTTAACGTGTGTTCTGCACTACGCAGAACACAAACTGCAGTATTTGGCATGTACGTTCTCTTTACACTCAATCTGGGGAGGGGTATTTCAATAGGGGGGGGGATATTTCGAGGAAATACGGTAAAATTCTATGCTGGAGCTGAAAAAATTGCCGTGACTGAGATCGGGATTCGTAAAAATGTCTAAATAACGCGAACCAGAGAACCTATCTGTGTTTTTCATCATATATTTACTAAGATGTGTAGCGCTTCCTATGCATAAACGGAACGCAAAAGAAAACAATAACAAATTATTTCAGTTGCTCAAGTTGCAAAGTTTAAGTTGTGAGAGACTCTGTTGCAGAAAAAAATGAAAAATTCAAAAAAAAATAACACAACAATTCCGCAACTCCGAATGCGACAGAAATCTACTATTCATCAAATCAAAGTTGGAAACCAAATTGACATGTCTGCCGTGTACAAAAATATGTTGCAAATTGAATTAGTCGAACCTTTTCATGGCTGATAGGCGCTGAAAGTTTATAAAGCAGCTTTGCAAAAATTCTCCGCGACGTTCCCTGAGGGTAACTCAATACAAGGTGGCCAAACGAAAAAATATAATGAAAATGCACTATTTACTCCGAAAAATGCCAAAGGAAATAAATGGCATGAGCTATAAAAAGAACTCATTTTCAACTGTATATCTCTAAATTAGGGTTGGAAAAAAACGGGTTTTTTTAACTCGATGTTTAAAAAAAAAAAAAACGTTTTTTTTAAAAGCTCCCAGATATGACCTTGTGTCAACATATATAGGTATATCAGACAGTGGCAAAACACTGTGATGTTATATATCACCATATAATTTCTGTGGAGCCATGGGATAGCATTATAAGTGGTGATTTGTGTCAAAAATATCCATTTTTCGTCGACATATCATTCGTATATCGCCTTATAGTTGAATGTTCATGACTTCAGGTAAAGTTTGGCACGGAATAGTGATCAAACAAGGTTATAAAAGGAGGTTGTTACTTTGGGAGTGATGTTACACACTGTGGAGGTACATGGAACCACATTACCTCAATATTATATACTACAGCAACATATTACGGCTTATTAACCCATGGTAGCAGATAGGGTTCAAACGGGATCCCGATCCCGATCCCGGATCCCGTGAAATTCCGGGATTTACCAGTCCCGATCCCGATTCCGAAACCCCAATCCCGATCCCAAAATCCAAAAATACCAATCCCGATCCCGATCCCGAAAACTTTCAAATCCCGATCCCGAGAAACTCCCAAGTCCGGGATCCCGATCCCGGAAAAATTAGTGGAAATTATAAAAAGTGAAATAATGACGTTTTTACATGCAAAAAAGTGGATGCAAACCCCCAGTGTCAATTTTATGGCCTCCAACAGTGTTTCGAGACCTTTATGAACAACTGTGAATGCCAGAAAAATGGCCAAAATCTCTATCCCTAGAAACCAATCCCGATCCCGGAAAAATGCCAATCCCAATCGCGATCCCGATCCCGTGATCCCAATCCCGGCCAATCCCGATCCCGATCCCAAAATCTCAAAAAACCAATCCCGATCCCGATACCCCAATCCCGATCCCGATCCTGAAATCTCAAAAAGTGAATCCCGATCCCGATCCCAAAAAGTCAATCCCGTTTGAACCCTAGTAGCAGATAGAAATGGATACTTTGATACTAAAAATGCCACAAAACCAATGAAAACAACCACCAATGTCAATTTGTGTGTGGAATTGCGCACTTGCGCGCGAAATTTTTGCAAAATACCTAGTGCTTAGTACCAAAAATTTCGGCCGATGTTTTTTTAAATAAAACAACGTTTTTTTTTATAAAAAACGTTTTTAAAAAAACATCGGCCAACCCTACTCTAAATAGCGCCAAAAGTGCTTTCAGCACTTCAAGCGGACAAAAAGTGGATGATAAGTGAAAACACTTTTCTAAGTACCATGTGCTGCACCAGCGAAGCATGTGACGTGATAAAGTAAGCTGTGAAAGCTGCAGTAAAAATGGGTCTGTAATTACTTTAGTGGGAGATTATGCATATTCTAGCTAAAATTCTCGAGGGAGTTTATCCACGTTGCCTTATTTTTAAGCCTCCCACTATTTGAAGATACTTTTACAAAACAAAAAAAACAAGGAGATAGCTAGCATTTTCAGCCAGTTTCTAGTATACAAAAAAATTGTCTAATCTCCAGCTGTCATTATAGACTTACTCATTTCTAACTTACAAAAGAATAGAAAAATTGCATGCTTCACTATGAACGTTAAATTTAATCAGTTATTTTGTTTCTGGGATTTGATGAGAGTTATCATAACAATCACAAAGGCCAAAAATCCAAGAAATTCCACAACCAACCTAACAAATAAAGCTACCTATATAACATTAAATAAACTGCACACTTTTGCACTGAAATCTACCATATCCTATCTGAATAATGAACAATAAGATTTTGCAGTTTTCATCACAATCCATAAATACTCTTCATCATGGCGCAATATAAATCACCTAACAATATTCATCGAGTTATGGTAATATTCTGAGCAAAGCACCTGCCACCAGTCATCACAAATGAATAGAAGTTAATTGTAGAACTTACTCAAGTGGAGACTGCACCAACTGCAACTCATTAATTAATTGTCACTCTGCACCAAAAAACCTAATCATTCAAAATACTGTCTGCACACAAGAGAGACAGCAAATGAACAACCATAGCATGTTAAACACATGTCCATACATAAGCCATGGCCATGAGAAAGCCCAAAGTTGATGTCAATATCCTTCAGCAAATAGTACACACGCATGTAAATATGTATGTTGTTCACGTGCAGCACAGTGCACATGAAGGCGAGTACAGATGTGGATCCAAACCCTATGTGAGGCGCATGCGAGCATGTTACCTGAAGCTAAACTTGGACTTACAGGGTGGTTCAGCGCTGAGGGGGGCTTTGGAATTCTGAGCTGGGGTCTCCAGTGGTGGAGAGGGGGGGCTACCCCCCCCCACGTGCCTCAGTCATCAAACTGGTCATCAAATGTCAATGTGTAGATTCTGGCTACTTGACTCCTCTGACACCCCCAAATCATATAACAATCTATCGACCTTTATGGAGCAATGGGGTCTCCTGGGGGGGGGGGGAGGCTGCCCCCCAAATCGGCCAGCTATCTATCTATCCCGGAGGCCGCTCAGCTATCTATCTATCTATCCCGAGGCAAAATTTTTGGCTACTACTAGGGTTGGAGAAAAAAACGTTTTTTTTAACTCGATGTTTTTTAAAAAAAAACGTTTTTTTTTAAAAGCTCCCAGATATGACCTAGTGTCAACATATTTAGGTATATCAGACACTGGCAATACTCTGTGACGTTAAATATGACCATATAATGGCTGTGGAGCCATGGGATAGCATTATAAGTGGTGATTTGTGTCAAAAATATCCATTTTTCATCGACATATCATTCGTATATCGCCTTATAGTCGAATGTTCGTGACTTCAGGTAAAGTTTGGCACGGAATGGTGATCAAACAAGGTTATAAAAGGAGGTTGTTACTTTGGGAGTGAAGTTACACACTGTGGAGGTACATGGAAGCACATTACCTCAATATTATATATTACAGCAACATATGTCGGCTTATTCACCCATGGTAGCACATAGAAATGGATGTTTTGATACTAAAAATGCAACAAAACCAATGAAAACAACCACCAATGTCAATTTGTGTGTGAAATTGCGCGCTTGCGCGCAAAAATTTTGCAAAATACCTAGTGCTTAGTACTAAAAATTTTGGCCGATGTTTTTTTATAAAAAAAAACATTTCGGACGTCATGTTTTTTTTTTTTTAACGTTTTTTTTTTTAACGTTTAAAAAAAAACATCGGCCAACCCTAGCTACTACCCCCAAAGACTAGGGTTCAAACGGGATCCCGATCCCGATCCCGGATCCCGTGAAATTCCGGGATTTACCAGTCCCGATCCTGATCCCGATCCCGAAACCCCAATCCCGATCCCGATCCCGATCCCGAAATCTCAAAAATACCAATCCCGATCCCGATCCCGAAAGTTTTCAAATCCCGATCCCGATCCCGAGAAACTCCCAAGTCCGGGATCCCGATCCCGGAAAAATTAGTGGAAATTATAAAAAGTGAAATAATGATGTTTTTGCATGCAAAAAAGTGGGTGCAAACCCCCAGCATCAATTTTATGCCACTTTTCTGGCATCCAACAGTGTTTTGAGACCTTTATGAACAACTGTGAATGCCAGAAAAATGGCCAAAATCTCTATCCCTAGAACCCAATCCCGATCCCGGAAAAATGCCTATCCCAATTCCGATCCCGATCCCGTGACCCCAATCCCGGCCAATCCCGATCCCGATCCCGATCCCGAAACCCCAATCCCGATCCCGATCCCGATCCCGAAATCTCAAAAAGTGAATCCCGATCCCGATCCCGATCCCGAAAAGTCAATCCCGTTTGAACCCTACCAAAGACCCCCCCCCCCCAAATCGCTCAGCTATCTATCTATCTGGAGTGGTTTTTGAGAAATTTTGCACCAATTTTCGCTCAAAATCACGTATTTTCGCACCTTTTTATAGTTTTTCACCTTCAAAATCGCGCTTTCTGGCTGCCTTTATACATGGTTATATACCTATTTTTAGCCATTTTAAACCTACTTTTAGCTACGTTTAACTGATAAATAGCGATTTTTCCCCTTTCTGCCTTCTTAACCTTGAAAAATCCTATATATTGTGCCCCCCCCCCTCAGAAAAATTTTCAGCTATCTATCCCTAGGAGTGATTTGCTATCTATCCAGCCCCCGCGAGGGCCAAACTCTTGGAGACCCCTGATGGACTAAATTCTGGGTAATTGTTGGGTTGGCGGGGGTTCAATATATATTTAGGCTTTTTCAAAGTGTAGAAGGCAGAAAGGGAGAAAAATCGCTAAAACTAGGAACACAGTCAAAAATAGCTATACAGACACATGGTTACTGCAAAAATTGGTGAAAACGTAAAAAAGGGGAAAAACCATGGCCAAAATTTTTTGCATGGCATTTTGCAATTTTTGGCGCACAAGCGCGCAATTTCACATGCACATCACCACTAGTGGTGATTTTATTGGTTTTGGGGCATTTTTAGTCTAAAAGCTTCTACTTGTTTGTGCTATTGTGTCATAATAAGTCGTGATATGTTAGTGTCGTATAAAATATCCAGTCAATGTGCCCCCATATACTTGTACAGTGTGAAAAAACTGCCAATCTATTAGCCTTTTATTGTAACCTAATTTAAACACTATTCCGTGCCCAACTTCACATGAAATCGTGAATGTTCGCAATAAATAGATGTAAAATGTGGGTTTTTTAACCAGGTCATTGAAAAAAAATGTTTTATCCAACCCTACCACAGAGGTCGAATTTGTAGGGGCGCCCCCCCCCCCCCGTTCACCGGGCCCCGTACACAACCCCCCCCCCCCCCCCGCTCAAAAATCCTGAGGGTAACCCTAGGGCGAAACTCGATTCTTTTCAAACTCGAGTTCGAGTCGCAACTCCAAATTTTTTCCGGTCGTTTCGGCGAGTCGAGTCAGGCAAGCCAGTGAAAAGTCGAGTCGAGTCTGGCAAAAATCTCGAGTCTCGAGTCGAGTCGGATGCATTACTTTTTGGTATGACCCTTGCAGAAATTTTTTATACTGGTTTCTCTTCCAATGTTTTCACACGTACTTAAAGAAGTCTAAATGCCAACTAGGGTTGGAAAAAAAACGTTTTTTTAACTCGATGTTTTTTTAATAAAAAAAAACGTTTTTTTTAAAAGCTCCCAGATATGACCTAGTGTCAACATATATAGGTATATCAGACACTGGCAATACTCTGTGATGTTAAATATGACCATATAATGGCTGTGGAGCCATGGGATAGCATTATAAGTGGTGATTTGTGTCAAAAATATCCATTTTTCGTCGACATATCGTTCGTATATCGCCTTATAGTCGAATGTTCGTGACTTCAGGTAAAGTTTGGCACGGAATGGTGATCAAACAAGGTTATAAAAGGAGGTTGTTACTTTGGGAGTGAAGTTACACACTGTGGAGGTACATGGAAGCACATTACCTCAATATTATATATTACAGCAACATATGTCGGCTTATTCACCCATGGTAACACATAGAAATGGATGTTTTGATACTTAAAATGCAACAAAACCAATGAAAACAACCACCAATGTCAATTTGTGTGTGAAATTGCGCGCTTGCGCGCAAAAATTTTGCAAAATACCTAGTGCTTAGTACTAAAAATTTCGGCCGATGTTTTTTTTTTAAAAAAACATTTCGGACGTCATGTTTGTTTGTTTTTAAAAAAACGTTGTTTTTAAAAAAAAAAACGTTTTAAAAAAACATCGGCCAACCCTAATGCCAACAGTGCATTTAAATATCAAGATAAAGCAAAAACATAACTTTTTTATCACTCATGTTGCTACAAATAAAGTTGCAATTATAAAATCAGCCTGCGGGTGGATAATTAACATCTTTTACAGCATTTTTTTGGATCAGTGCCAACATTGTGCAATGCATTTGAGGTGGTGTGTATATCATGGATGGTGTCTGTATTTCATTATGTAGAATTATATGGTAACAAAAAAATTTGAGTTTTAACACCATTCAATACATACGTCAAGCCAATCGACAATATATCACGCATGTGATATGGAAATGCGCGCTTGCGTGCAACTTTTTTGAAAAATAGGTTAAAAAGTTCATATCAAAATTGATTTTTAGGACATTATTCAATGGAAACCATGACTTGAAATTTGCCATTATTTCGAGTCGAGAGTTTGGGCCATATTTTTCCGGTCGAGTCAGACGAGTCGAGCCGGTACCCTGTTTTACCCTTGAGTCACGAGTCGAGTCGAGTTCGAGCCCTATATAAAACCCAAACAGCTCCATTGCGGACCCCTTATTATAAACATATATGGGGAACTTTTGAACAACGGGGTGATTAAAAATGTGTTTTCAATCCTCCCTTAAACTATTAGCTGCCCAAAAAGAGGGCACCCCCAGTGGCCAGCACCCCTACCAAACCCTAAGCTGGGGAATGATAGTTTTGACATATAACTCTCAGTGTGACCTCTGTTGTCCAGTCAGATGATGGTGATTGCATCACATGCATGCACTGTGCTCCAAATTCATCCATCACGGGTTTAAACCCATGGAATCTTAGCCAAATCTATCACAAAGTGACATGAACTGAGCACCAAAGTATTTATACTCATCTTATAGGGGCTCACTTGCATGAGTTTTTTCAATATGAACTTTTGAAGTGTTGAGTAGGTCACAGTCACCCAAACAAGCTCAAAATGCACAAAATAAACTGAAAACTAAACATCATACAGCATGCAAATAATGTAATACCAAACTAGCTGGGCCACCCTGCACTTACAGATGACTTTGTATGAACCATGCACTTATGCAGGCCAGCCAATATGGCTGGCATACATGCACGAGCAGTGATCCACACCTCAGAACTAAAGGTGCCCCAAAAGCACAGAATACATAAATAGATGTAAGTTGTATGACATTCCAAAAAATGGGTGATTTGCAGAAAGTAATTATTTTAAATGGCACATTTGAAAATCTTTCCAATATAATTAAATACTCAGAGAATATAAATCAATTTTATATTATTTTATGTTTAAAATAAACATAAAATTTACATAATATAATACATGTTTGAGCAGCTCCCTAAGTGAACATGGGTGCACTGGGGAGTAAACTCTAACAGTGCAATAGTTGTGCAAATTGAATTGTGCTGAGTGCTCTACACTTAGACAAAAGCTGCATGTGGCATGCTTTGAAAAAGTTGGTTGGCTTTTGAAAAATACAGGGCCATCAAAAAAGTATTTTTTCTATCCCAAACTACATACATACTTTTAGTTTTCATTATCATTTTTCGCCAGCTTTAACTATTTTTTTCACTTTCTACATTCAACACCTTGAAGAAGCTTACATATTGAAACCCGCAAACATGTTTCATTATTTCTATCTCTCCCAATGAAAGATTTTTAGATCTATCTGAACTTCCAACAAAATCCTAATCTACAATACACCTCAGGGGTCTCCTAGGGGGGGGGCTGCCCTCCCCCCCCGAAATCCGTCAGCTATCTATCTATCCCGGAGGCCGCTCAGCTATCTATCTATCCCGAGGCAAAAATTTTTTGGCTACTAACCCCTTAGCCCCCCCCCCCAACTCGCTCAGCTACCTACCTATCTGGAGCGATTTTTGAGAAAATTTGTCCCAATTTTCGCTCAAAATCCCTAATTTTCATACCATTTTATACTTTTTCACCTTCAAAATTGCGGCTTTCGCCTATGTACATGTTTATATACATATTTTTAGCCATTTTTGGCCCATTTTTACCGATTTTTTCCCCTTTTTGCCTTCTATGCACTGAAAAAACCTCTATATTTTGCCCCCGCGAGCCCCCCCCCCCAGAAAAATTTTTCAGCTATCTATCCCTCCGGAGGAGCGATGTGCTATGTATCCAGCCCCCGCGAGGGCCAAAATTTTGGATACCCCTGATTAGGGTTGGCCGATGTTTTTTTTTAAACGTTTTTTTTAAAAAAAACGTTTTTTTAGATAAAAAAAACATGACGTCCGAAATGTTTTTTTTTTAAATTTCACACACAAATTGACATTGGTGGTTGTTTTCATTGGTTTTGTGGCATTTTTAGTATCAAAGTATCCATTTCTATGTGCTACCATGGGTTAATAAGCCGTCATATGTTGCTGTACTATATAATATTGAGGTAATGTGCTTCCATGTACCTCCACAGTGTGTAACTTCACTCCCAAAGTAACAACCTCCTTTTATAACCTTGTTTGATCACCATTCCGTGCCAAACTTTACCTGAAGTCACGAGCATTCGACTATAAGGCAATATTCGAACGATATGTCGACGAAAAATGGATATTTTTGACACAAATCACCACTTATAATGCTATCCCATGGCTCCACAGCCATTATATGGTCATATATAACATCACAGAGTATTGCCACTGTCTGATATACCTATATATGTTGACACAAGGTCATATCTGGGAACTTTAAAAAAAACGTTTTTTATTTAAAAAAAACATCGAGTTTAAAAAAAACGTTTTTTTCCAACCCTACCCCTGATACACCTGCACATAACGAAAACGGGAATGTGGTAAATTTCTTAAGACAAAAACCCACCAAATAAAAAACCTAATTTTCCAATACGAGTAACACACATTGGAATCGCATCGCAGAGCGACTTTTACACCCTCAAACTAATAGACTAAAGACTTTGCTAGAGTCACACATTAAAATCAATTGTAAATTCATTATGCAAGCGGTCAACTTGAAAAACAGCCAAGAAAACACGCGCAGGAAATTACTGCAGAGAAAGGGTACTGGGCTGGGACCAATTCCTGGGGCCAGTTCCGCAAATTGAGAAGTGATAAGTGAAATGGCAAATGCGAAGTGAAATGGCAGAAGCGATATGAATTGAGAAGTAAAATGGCAAAGGCGAAGAGAAATTACTTTTTTTGACTTCGCTTTTGCCAATTTACTTGCCATCTCACTTCACTTTTGCCATTTTACTTCGCTTTTGCCATTTTACTTCTCAATTTGCGGAACTGGCACCTGGAGCGGATAAGTGACAGGGAAAGTGATCAGTAAAGTAATAAGTCACTTTATAAGTAAAAAGCGGATTTCTGAATTACAAGGAATGTAACTTTAATTAGGTTGACTCGTCACACGACTTTTAACTACAAAAAAAGTCCTTTTCACCACCCACTTTTCTCGCCACTTTTTCACTTTTAGTGGGCACTCCAAGAAATGGCCATGTAAAGTGTAAATTGTCAATCAAACTGTCAAAAGTCATCTAAAACGCCCTGGAAAAATGCAAACAATTTTGCCATTTTACCGAATTTTCACACTTGCAAGATATTTGACATTTTACAGGGTCTGGAAGTGGCATCAAAATTGGCACATTAAGTTTTTTGTGAAAACCGACTGTCGTGAGCAACTTCTAAAATGCATACTGAGACCAAATTCGCACCTTTACAAGAGATAAGCGATAAATAAAAAGTGTGCGATCACTTGAAAAAGTTCGGAATCGCAGACGGTAAAAAGATGAAATGTGTGTGAAATAGAGCACGATTAAATGTTCGCCGGTTTGGCAAGGTGCCAAAGAATAGAATTTAGTGAAAGAAACGCCACACTCACAAAAAAAAAACGAGACAAATATAATCAACGCAAATTTACCGGGCATATTTTTTCCATTATCATATTATTTGCTGATTGGCAGTCGTAATTTTTACTTGAAACCGCTAGCTTTTGTATAAATTTTTGGATTTGCTGAATGTGGCAAAGCCGCGCAAGAAAAAATTATACGGGGAAAAGTACATTTCGTCACGGGAAAACACAAACAGAAATGTCCAGATAGACTAAATTGGCAAATTGACGTGAACCGCAAAATTGTCAAATAGGTACATTTTATATTCCAAAAAACTGACCTCGAAAAATTCACCCGACCTTGCAATATTAATTCACGCTCCAAATTGCAATTTGATTACGAAAACGAATCGATACAGTAACGTAAAATGGCGAGTTCATTCGGCGGCCTTTCAATCGAAATGTCTGCGTATAAAAAAATGAATAAAGAAAAAAACAGCGTGAAATAGAGCGGAATGCGCGCCGTACAAAATGTCACTGAGATTTGGGTCAAACGGCGATTTTTTTATTTTCGCAAATTTGCACCACGCTATGGAACATAAATTGGATACAATCCAGGCTGAGAGTGCGTAAAATACAGAAAGCAACAGAACGCGCAAAAGACTGAATCATAATTTTTGTCTGAACTTAAAGTAAGCGGAAAATTGAGAAACCTTTCACAAAAACACTTCACGCTACACACTTCACAACATTCACTTTCTTACACAGCAGTAAATTCGTTTGTTAGTGCTCTGTGAAGCGTGAAGAGTGAAGTCAATTTCACCGTACATGCTTTGCTTAGGTATATCGCTTTTGTGTGACACATGGGACCATATTTAATTCTCCCTACAAATTTTCAACGTTCCGCCATTGACATTTTACAGGGCATTTTACAGGGTCTGGGAGTGGCACCTGGCGTAAAGTTAGGATTCAGTTGACAGAGTTTTTGCTTCCCCATTTGTTATTCACTATCGGCCCTACACACACTAGTTTTCACCGTGACTGATGTGAAAACTGAAAAGGCCGCATGGCGACATCCAGCCTACTCTAATTGTATGCTATACGTGTTTTAGTTTTCAAATTTTTAAAGTTTAACTTTCATTAATTTAAATTCAGATTTAAATTTAATTGAATAATTCAACCATGTTCATTAATTTGCACTTTAAAAAATATCAGTTTTCACACGAAGTCACGGTGAAAACTAGTGTGTATAGGCACATCAAGACACCGTTTGGACACACACAACTCAAAATTTTCGTGTGTGGCGCGCCGATGGTAAAGTTCAAATACCAGCACAAATGTTTACACGGTGGTCAAACAAAACCGAAATTAGGATGTGATTTGTTTGCTTTGTCAACTGATAACACTAAATTGCCCATTGATAAAATTGGGTTCGCATTTCAGGAAGTCAGTGTTACATTGAAAAGTTCATATTTTATAAGATTTCAAGGTATCCTAGGTATTTAATTGAAGCAGAAAGAAAAATGCATCTAAAGATAGCTGCCGTATTATTTTCGCTGCTAATCGCTGAAATTTCATCCGGTACGAAATTAATTAGAAAGACACCTTTTTGGGAAGCCCGATTAATTGTATCTGAAATTATATCGTGTTCTAGTGCCAAGTCCATAAATACACAATTGCCAAGAATGTTTGGTAAGAAACAAAAAAGTCAAGTTATAAGCAGTAAGTCCAGTCACAAGTGAACTTGAGAAAAAGTTGTCACTGATACCGTATTACCTCTAATATAAGGTATACCTTATATTGTTTTCGTCAGATTTTTTGAGCCAAAAGTGATGCCTTATATTAGAGGGTACCTTATATAAGAGGGTACCTTCAATTATTTTCACCAGATTTTAAAGAAATTTTACCAACAGTGCACAACGATACAATTCATTTTTTTTTATTGGAATGTACAAAATAGGTGGTACAGAATCACTACAAAATGGCAGAAGTCGAGGAAGAGTTATCGCAGTGCCCTTCGGCACCATTTTCATCATTTTCCGCCATGTTTGGCGACCGTTTTTATGATATTGCACGTTTTGGCACGCAGCCAGCTGTGCGTTATATTTGAGGTGTGCCTTATATTAGAGGGTACCTTATATTTATTTGGTCGCGTTCAAAATAGCCAAAAGTTATACCTTATATTAGAGGGTACCTTATATTAGAGGGATGCCTTATATTGGAGGTAATACGGTAAGTTTAACTGTCACTTGATTTTTTACCACTATACATATAACTTATTCACTTTCTAAATCGGCATCTGATGGCAGTCATGCAACCTGTAAAGTTTCATGGAAACTGTCAAGTCTCATACAAAGTGAAAACAAAATTTTTACTTTTTACATTTGACTAGTGATGGAAAAGCGCCATGGCGCTGGCGCCAAAGCAAAAAGCGCCATGGCGCTTTTGGCGCTTGGCGCTATATTGCTCTGGCGACATTGGCGCTTGGCGCTGGGGTTCGGAAAAGCGCCATGGCGCTTTTGGCGCTTGGCGCTGTTTTTACCTGGCGCCAGGAACAAAAAGCCTGGCGCTTGGCGCTAGCGCCGAAGCAAAAAGCGCCATGGCGCTTTTGGCGCTTGGCGCTGGGGTTCGAAAAAGCGCCATTGCGGTTTTGGCGCTTATTCCATCACTACATTTGACACTTTACTGATATCAAACTAAATTGTCCACTTTTTGCCATTTTCACGTGAACGAATCGGGATTCCCAACAAAACAATTGTCGGGCTAATTAAATTTCGTCCCTGATATTTCATCAGAAACCGTGAAAATTCGCGTAATCACGTTGGAAGCGCCGCCGTTCATTTTCAAAAACGACGATGGGGAATATTCGGGATATTTGATCGATGTGTGGTCTGAAGTTGTGGAGAAAATGAATGTACACAGAGACGTGAAGTATGAGTATGAAATTGAACAGGTCAATAATTATGCGATATTTTCTTATTTTTGCAGTTTTTTGCCGGGTGCCAAAAGAGAGCCAAAGCACCATTATAGCGCGATTAAAAAACATGACACAGACAGTAATTAAGTGTCAAAAAAGTGCAAAAGGCACCTTTAATTTTAAAAAAATCCCTTTTTTCAAACCAAACCCATCGAAAAAACTCCTTTTTCCACCCCCAATCCCACCTCAACACGCCCAAGTAGGTGGCCGACGACAAGTACGGCACCCTGAACGACACCACCGGCGAGTGGTCCGGTCTGGTGGGGGAATTATTCAAGGTGTCCCGCACGTGGAGCGAACGTTCCACGCCTGTGGTCGTCGTAGCGCCACTCACTGTTACTGATAAGAGAATGCAAGTGATCGATTTCAGTGCGGTGAGTGTGGTGGAATTTTGGGTGGACTTGAATAAGCCCCCAGGGGGCAGTCCCAAGCTCTGTAAAGTGTAGAGTAGAGTGTCAAATGTAAAGTCAAATGCAAAGTCAAGTGTCAATGAAAACAAAAAAAAAGATTTTATTATTGAACTTTGCATGACAATTGACAGTTTACTTTGCATTTGACTTTACATTTGACACTTTATTTTACACTTTACAGGGCTTAGGACTGCCACCACGGTGGTAATAGTTGAAGTTTAAAATAAACGTGATTAGTGATGGCAAAGTGATGAGTAAAGTTTCATGTAAACCGCTAAGTCTTTTAACAGCAAGTGGAACTATTGTCCCATAAAGGAACATGTATTATTTACTTTTAACTTCACTTAACATGTATTAGCTCATTTCACTTTAGTCATCACCCAGCGATAAGTGAAATGGCCCCCAGAACATTTAATTTATCATATGCCTTCATTGATTTTATCATATCATGATTTCATGTTTTTTTGCAGCCGATAATGTCGAATGGAATTCAGGCGATTGCAAAAACGCCACGCGTTGGCGCCAAAATCCCTTACAGGCATCTGCAGGACGTTGCCAGCTGTCCGCACAGCAAGGTAAACGATTGGGGGGTATTG
Organism: Sphaerolaimus hirsutus; assembly: GCA_964036195.1. Taxonomy (NCBI): domain Eukaryota; kingdom Metazoa; phylum Nematoda; class Chromadorea; order Monhysterida; family Sphaerolaimidae; genus Sphaerolaimus; species Sphaerolaimus hirsutus. The sequence continues at coordinate 19,108,736 of OZ038460.1, read as the reverse complement.
ATTATTACCGCAAATCCTCGAATAATACCCCCCCTCGAATAACTCCCCCCTTGAATAAGTCCCCCCTGCTGGCGGGGTGAGGAAAAAATAACTCCCCCCTTGAATAACTCCCCCCTCTTGGATAACGTATCCCTCTGATGAAAAGGATGATACAAACTACAAAAGAATAATAGCCTATGGCAGCGACAGTAGATACATAATGTGTATGCAGTGTATACACATTGTATTGTTGTTGTTGGACAGTGAAATACCTGAATTACACGAGTTTACATACTACATCCACACAATGAATTAAGTCGAAGCTTCCTGAGGAAAAATAGCTCCCCCCTCGAATAACTCCCCCCCTTGAATAACTCCCCCCTCCACTACGTCTGACGAAAAAATAACTCCCCTGGGGTCTTATTCGAGGATTTAGGGTATTATAATCAGTAGACTGCAAAGTGTGCCCACAAAATTACTTATGTCTTAGTTGATAACGTGCGAGCAGGACACTTATGTAGGTATGCACTTTTACAAAAAAATATTTAAAAAAAGAAAAAGGCGGAGTTGCGTAGAAGCAGCGAATGTTTTTCCCGGAACTTCTTTTCTTTCTTTTTTTGAAACAATGTTCATTTTATAAACGATAACGTCATGGGTGGACTGTTTCCTTCAGTAGCATGCGGTCAGCCGAGTACATTAAAATATGCACCAAGACTTTTTTCGAGGTAAATAACCCAAAAAAAATCCAAAAAAACGCAGGTGTTAGTCATAGGATATGGGGCAACATACTCAAAATTCCACGGCGCCACAAATGAAGTAGACAAGGCGATCGGGCAGAAAATCGATGCACACAAAAATGTGTCCCATGCCGCTGATATACTCAGCGGTGTGGAAAGATTGCGCAATGGACAAGTCGATGTGGCCCTGTTTGAGACATCTATGAGCAGGTTTTTGGTTGGAAAAGAGCCCTGTGATTTGATTGAAATTGGTGGGTTTTGGTGTCATAAAAATCTTTTTGGGTTTTATTTTGATAGTTGAAAATCGGGTGGGCGCGCCAGCGCCATCCCTCGCTGCCGAGGGAGGGCGCAAGCGACCCACCCATAATATGGTCGGACACACCAAAATGCGGAAATCGCAAATTTAAAATCGCAATAACTTCGGAACGCAATGCGCTAGTGCCAAACCGACTGCACCATTAAAAAGCCCGTGTCGAAAAGTACCACCATGCAAATTTTCAGATCCAACGGTTGAGTTCGGAGGAAGTTATTACGCATTTTCTTTTTCAAGTAGTGTTGTTGTTGTTGTTGTTGTTGTTCTTGTTGTTGTTCTTGTTCTCCCGAAAATCTTCAAACTGCAATAACTTCCTTGAAACACGACCGATTTTCATGGTTGATGGCTCATTTGAAAGAGAATATGATGCCATTTCTTATTTTCGGGATTTTTTTCACAGGCTCCGCCCACTTTGGTATGGTATCTGTTTGAAATTTTCAAACCTCAATAAATTTAAAATTTGAATACAAATGGGGCAATAAAAAAAATTTGTTGATATGTGCCATGACTAGAGCTTTCAAATGAGCCAATTTTTGGCAATTTTGGTACAGATTTACAAAAGTTATTCAAGTTTGCTTATTTTGTGTAAAATGCGCAAACATGCCTGAACTACTGCTTCATGTGATACTGAGCATGTGACCTTGCATGCTGATTACTATCAGGTCATAAATGTCTAGTGGTTGATGTCAAGTCAAATGTCAAGTTATAAATGTCAAGTCAAATGTCAAGTTAAAAATGTCAAGTCAAATGTCAAGTGATAAATGTCAAGTGATAGATTTCAAGTGAAATGTCAAGTGATAATTGTCAAGTGATAAATTTCAAGTGAACTGTCAATTGATAAATGTCAAGTGATAGATAGTTATAAAATATCAAGTGATAAAGTATCAAGTCAAATTTCAAGTGATAACTTTCAAGTCAAATGTCAACTGATAAATTTCAATTGAAATGTCAAGTTTAATGTCAAGTGATAAATGTCATGTCAAATGTCAAGTCAAATGTAAAGTGATAAATTTCAAGTGAAATGTAATGTCAAATGTCATGTCAAATGTCAAGTGACACATTTCAAGTCAAATGTCAAGTGACAAATTTCAAGTGAAATGTCAAGTTTAATGTCAACTCATAAATGTCAAGTCAAATATCAAGTCATATGTCAAGTCAAATTTCAAGTGATAAATGTCAAGTCAAATTTCAAGTGAGAAATGTCAAGTCAAATGTAAAGTTTAATGTCAAGTGATCAAATATCAAGTCAAATGTCAAGTTATAAATGTCAAGTCTAAAGTCAAGTCAAGTCAAATGTCAAGTGATAAATGTCAAGCTGAATATACAGTGATAACTTTCAATTGCCATGTCAAGTCAAATGCCAAGTGATACATTTCAAGTTAAATGTCAAGTAATAAATTTCAAGTGAAATGTCAAGTCAAATGTCAAGTTAAATGTCAAGCTTAATGTCAAGTGATAAATGTCATGTCAAATGTCAAGTTTAACATCAAGTGATAAATTTCAAGTGAAATGTCAAGTTTAATGTCAAGTGATAAATGTCATGTCAAATGTCAAGTAACAATTTTCAGGTGATACCTGTCAAGTTGTTTATGTCAAGTGAAAACTATCAGGTGAAAAAATGGCAAGCAGTTCATGTCAAGTCATAAATATCAAGTGATGCCATTCAGTCATAAATGTCAAGTGGTTTATGTCAAGTTATTGTCAAGTGGGTAATTTCAAGTCATAAATGTCAAGTGATAACTTTCAGGTTCTAAATGTCAGGTTGAAAATCTTTTGAATCTTAGTATTTGGCTTCTTCTTGACTATAGATTGTATTGCTCACTGCCACATTTGGCATTTGCTTGATTTGCAATAACTTATAAACTTTTGGGCCTGTGGCCCTCAAAAAGAAGTATATCTGATAAAAAATGGCTAAAGCCAACAAAAAGTGGACACTGCACCTAACCATGTGTATGCTTTTGAATGCACAAAAGTAATATATCATATACCATGCCATTTTCTGATTGAGCTATCAAAAGATGTATATCAAGGGAAATGTACACGAATGCTAATAATATAGGCTATCAACACAGCAAACTGCATCACAAGAAACAATTTCACCAAACTTTTGCATGGCAGCGTGAGCTTTTTGTATCTTTAATGTTTGCAGCACTTTGACACAGCTCACGCTGCCATGCAAAAGTTTGATGAAATTGTTTCTTGTGATGCAGTTTGCTGTGTTGATAGCCTATATTATTAGCATTCGTGTACATTTCCCTTGATATACATCTTTTGATAGCTCAATCAGAAAATGGCATGGTATATGATATATTACTTTTGTGCATTCAAAAGCATACACATGGTTAGGTGCAGTGTCCACTTTTTGTTGGCTTTAGCCATTTTTTATCAGATGAAATACAGGTGAAATGACTCCCTGAAATGAGTTCATACTTTTTAACTACATGGTATTTGATTTCAATCAGGTGCCTAGTGCCTGTCAAGGGTGCCTAAAGTGCCTATGCTCCACTACCCACACAACACAATCCCTGCACGCAGGCCAGCCCATTGGCAGTGGCTTCTATGCATTCGGACTGCCATATGTGCCAGGACACAATGCCAAAAATTTCAAGGCTGAACTAAACAGGGCGCTCTTGCACACAAACAGCAATGTTAGTTGTCTGTTTTGTGCTATTTTCTATACCTATTCATGCTTATGGCATGCAAGCACTGCCACACACATTGTGAACATTTGCATAGAGATGATTAGGGCTTTTTAATATGGTGCCGCAAAACAAATCCATTTTGTTTTCTACAATTTTGGATGTGTGTGAAGTGGGTGTGAGGCGATGTGAATATTGTGGAAGACACCTCACCATTAATTGTGTGTAAATATTTTATCAACTTCAATATTCTGTATCACATGGTGAAATCACTCAAGTTGTGGTGGGAGTTTCCCTTCTAACCACCCACAAGTACTCTATTCAAGCTGGGAAGAACCCACTGAACCCACTCAAGCACCCCCTCTAACCCCCCCCCATCCCACCCCAGTGGGAGAACTCCCCCTGGTGGGACAACGACTGTCCCAAGCCGTTCCTGTGCATGTGCGAGGACACCAGCGATGAGATGGACAGTGCAGAGGTGGGGGTAGAGGGTGATGTCAGTGGGGATGGTGGGGATGTTGAGGATGATGATGATGGTGGTGTTGATGATGGTGTTGATAAGAGGTCATTTGTGTTGTGGTAGGATGTTGTGTGGCGATGGGAAATGGGAATTTGCAAATTAGAAATTTTCAGTAGTTTTTATTATTATTTTTTAAGTGTATTTTGTGGGTTTTTTAGTCTCTTTACTATCAAATAAACCGTCCTCGATGGATTCGCATTGGATAAAATGAGTGAAGAAATACACAGGAACATGATCCGGTGTAAAAAAACTTGGAAATGAAATTCCAAATATAAAACAAGTAGAAGGGAAACACTTCATAATTTAAACACTTTTGTGGCAATTTGGCATCTTCAGATTTTGATGTGGCATTTGATTGTGTTTTTGGTGGGGGTGCATACATATTCAGGTACAATTATAAGTCCTAATTGGTTAAGCTCGAAAAGCACATGCTTTGTGCATTTTTGTTAATTTTTTTTTTATCTGTGATATTCATATTTATCTAAATACATTGATGACCATCTTCGCTGATTTTGCAGGTTAAGTTTCCTCCAAAATAATGAACAACGTAATTTCCACAATTACTGATTACACAGAATGATTATGAGAAAACCTACGTGACATTATTACTGGGCAATTTTTGTTGATAGAAAAACGTTGAGAGAGCAACAAAACAAACAACTGCGATTGACCTAATTATTCGATATCTGCCCTAAATTAGCAAAAATTGATTCAAACAACAAGTTGTTTCTGCGTCAGAAAAATACCAGATCCATGAATTTCCAGTGAGAACAAGAGGCCACACACCTAGTGATGTTTCACACGTTCGAGTGCCTTCTAACACCTTTTATGTTCACTTTATTGTCACTTTGCACCAATCCAGCGCTCTTTAGTAATGGAATGACACTCGGCGCTTTTTCGATGACGCCCCCAAAAACATAAATTATTATAGTATTTTACCTCTCATCCCCACAGAAACCACCAGTTCCAGTCAAACCAACGTTAATTTTTATTTAAAAGCATTTTTCACTCGATCAGAAAGGCCGCCGGCGGCAACAAATCAACAGAAAATCAGCCAAAACGAAGAAACTATTACACAAAAACAAACATAAATATTACCGTATTTGCTTGAATAATCCCCATATGAAAAATTTTTGTCAGACTTTTTGAGTGGGGAACTATTCGAAGGGGGAATTTCTCAAGGGCAGAGATTTTTTGTCAGAATTTTCAAGCATGCTTTTATACACTCATTCCACGAAATATGCCTTTCTAACACAACGACATTCCATTTTAGTTCAAATTGCACACAACAAATTGATCATATACTTTAAGTGGGAATTATTTTTCCTCACTCGTCTTACAGGAGGGAATTATTCAAGCAAACACGGTATATCAAAATCACGCGGTAATTATATTCACTGTTTAAAAAACGATCACTCAAACGGGGGCCAAATCCAGAGCCTGCAAAACGCCCTGTAAAATGTAAAATGTCATGCAAAGTGTCAAAAGTCATGTAAAATGCCATTTCACATGACAGTAGACACTTCACATGACATTCTCCATTCCACAGAACACTTCACAAGCTCTCAAACCAGCCCCCAACCCCCCAAAGATCACTCAATGCTTGCACTCCTTAGCGCACTCCTTGTGCTTGCCGCAGTTGCACTGGTTGCAGCACTTGCACGGGTCGCACTTGCAGCTCTCTTTGCACTCCGGCGTGCAGGTGCAGCTGTCGTCGCATTTGCAGTCCTTGCAGCAGGGGCAGTCTGAGGGGGGTTGTTTGAGGGGGTAGGGAGGGGTGTGAGTGAATTAGAGGGTATTGATTGGGGTGTGGGGTGGCCGACGCCCGACACCCGACAATGAGCACAATTTGAGCGCTTTCAGCGTGTCGGGCGCATTTTTTCGGGCAGTTCTAAAACAAAAAAACACATTGCGTGGTACCGTATATCCTCGAAATACCCCCCCCCCCATCAAACCCCCTCAAAATTTCCAATCTGAAAAAATTAACCCCGGGGGTAATTCTAGGAAATACACAAATATACTGATTCAAAATTTCTGGCAAATTCAACTTCGTCTCAGGCGTAGTGATGGAATGGCGCTATTTGAGACGCCAAAGGGAGCCGCGCCATGGCCCATGGCGCCTTTTTGTATACCTAATGCTTGGCGCTTATCGCCCTTTTTCTGGCGCTTTTCCAACACTACTCACGCGGATTTCGGATCCGCCATCGCGGCAGATGTATCGAACTTTTTGTCCCGATTCAAGTGGCTTCTTAAAAGAAATAAAAATATTTATCAGACTCACCTTTAGGCATGATGAAAAGATTGTTTGAGTATTATTTATAGAGTCGGAATAGATTCACAGCGTCTGGATGCCAGAAATTTGTTGAGTTTCTGTGAGGAAAAGGTCAATCTATTAGTTAAATACACAGAAAATTTAGTTTTGCATAAAAAAATACAAAATGCTCAAATGTACAAAATGCTTGAAGTGCGAAAATGATGCCAAAAAGTTGTAAACAGACTTTACCTAAATATTTACTTGAAAAAATAGAAATCGGCTAGTCACGGATGCAGGCAAAATTCTGATTGTGAAGTGATTTAAAAATATTGGCCCGGTGCAAAACTTCACTTCACATTTTACTTCAAACTTCCAGAGCGATTTTCAAATGTACAAGAAAACTTTCAAAACATGTCGGTACACGAAATAAATATAAGCAGAATTGGAAATTTGCCAAGTCTCACGGTATGAGCCAGTTTCTTTCACCGCGTGATGTATCACAATTTTTTGAGGGGAGAAATTTAATTTGCCCAATACTTTCATTCGGGCAACCCAATTCATTATCTGGGATTCTAGAAAATTAAGGCTTAAATGTTTTTGGAAGCTCCACTCCCGAGTTTGAAGCAATTTTCCGGTTGACGCGCAAAATATTTTGGTTTCAAACGCGCAAATTTTAATAAAATTCAAATCGACATCTCACAATTCACAATCGCCAAGCCTTTAAATAATTGTAAAAATATCCTTTAAACGGTTTTAGCACACTCAAAATCAAATGCAAAGTCTGATTAACGTGTGTGAATTTGGCAATGAGCCAACAAGAATCGGGCAGACCGACCAAAATTTGTCGGGTCAATCGAATTTGATCCCAGGCGTGATTTAAATGCAACGTTGTAAAAAAAATTAAAAAAACCCAGGCCTATGAATATCACCTTCTCATGCTAACAAAAAACACAGTGAAATAGCATGAATAGACAGTCCTTTGAACAAAAAAACATTAGTAAAACCGCGATGACTATATACCAATTGTTTCTTTTCAAACATCAAAGCTTTTCTTTTTTCAATGGGATTCAAATTGAAAACACTGGGCTGCTATGCTTTGACTAGGAAAAATGGCTGATACATTTATCTTAATTTGCGGTTTCGTGGAGTGTAACAAAAAACACAATAACGGTTTTTGAAAAATGATCTAAAAATTCAAAAATTTTGGATATTGGCCATGGAACAGTCAAGCAAAGTATAGTGTAAAATAAAGTGTGAAGTGTCACGCAAAATGTCAATTAAAATAGAAACTGTTTTATTGAACTATTGACATTTTGCATAACAAAATTGACATTTTTGTAAGACATTTTCCGTGACATTTGACACATGACTTGTCTTTACACTTTACAGGGTGCGAGACTGCCTCCATGTCATATCACCAGGTGCCAATCCCAGACCGTGTAAAATGTCATTGAAAGTGTCAAAAGTCGTGTAAAATATCCTGGAAAATGGCAAACGTAAGTTTACATGAACTAAGGCACTTTACATAACGTTTGGCATTTTGCAGGGCATTTTACAGGGTCTGGGACCGTCGCCTGGGGTTGGAAGGCGAGAAAAGTGGATACCGTATTACCTCGAGTTAACCCCCCCTCGAATTATCCCCCCTCAAATTTTGCTGGCGAAATAATAAACCCCCTGGGCGTATTTCGAGGTAATACGGTAAATTTAAAAGCTTGTGGCAATTCCGCAATCGAAATTTCGCAGAAATGCCGGATTTGGTTCACTGACTCCAAAATAAAATTACCAAAAACATAATGAATTACTGAGTATCACCAAAACCCGCCCTTTAAAATTGCGGAAAACTGATTGTGTACAAAATACTCTATGTGCAGGTCGCTTTTTAGCTACCGTTCTTATCTGTTTCACAAGATTTGTTTACGGTTTTTCCCGGCACCGATAAATAACACCGGTGCAATACGGTACCGCATGCTTAGCCGAAAATTTTACCGGAATTTGATGAATAAAATGATATGACTGCAGTGCTGCAATATTCTATTGTCGTTTTACAGATTGGTAATTAAAAACTAAGAATAAGACATTACGGCCGTAATTTCGGAAACTGAGAAACTTTTGATCACATTTCGGTTTACCACACTAGTTTTCAACGATGCTTTTTGCCGATTTTGGAAACTACACTGAAAATTCATAAGAGGCACGAGTTTTGAAGAGCGTTTTCGAAATCGGCAAAAAAATAACCATTGAAAACAAGTGTGTGTGTGTGTGGGGGGGGGGCTTTTGAATGGCGCGGCGCCATGGCGCTTGCGCCATTTGAGGGTGCCAAAGGGCGCCGCGCCATGGCGCCATTGACGCTTGGCGCCCTTTTTCTGTGGCGCCCACTTTCTGAATGGCGCCATGCCTTTTTTCTGGCGCTTTTCCATCACTAGTTATGATGGGCCCAATAAACCATTTTTGATCGCCGTCAACAGTTATTGATGGACTCCTTATTCCCGTCAACTCAAACGTGTTCAAAGTTGATTTATCAGTTTCCAAAATTTTGGTCCTACACTAAATAGTGTGCGTGGGCCATTTCGAAAATCATATACCGTATTCTGATTCAAATATACACGATTTTCGGTGACTTATTCATATAGTATACGGTAAATTCGGTGCAAATTGCGCAGTCAGTAAACTAGACCATAAACTAAACTTCCTTGCGTTAGCATCAAACCTAAAAGTCAGCGAGGGCTTTTTTATAGCATTTTCCCATCACATGATAGCATTTGTTTGCGCTGTGAAGTTATCATAAAGGCAACTTTTTATCAAGTGGCGATGTTAAATTGATGTGATATTGTAAAGATAAGTGCCAAAAATGATGGTGGGTAAGTTTTCTGGTCGAATGAAGTTCGACGTGTCAACATCACCTATTTACTCGCATTCCGATAGATTTTAGGTTTCCACATTCAGTTTTTTTTTCGTTCTTCAAAATCTAGTCCATTGACTGTCTCTACAATTTAGAGTGAAATATCATACCTATACTAAATGAATAAAAACATTCATTTTTTCTAAAATTATCCTGCTCTCACGATCTGTAAAGGTGCTGTGGAGGTAAATTACAGATCTGTCTGAAACTGAAAGTGCATCTAAAAGAATTCTTCAAAAATCGAGAGTTAAAATTCTTGTCAACCTTAAAAATCCGTTTCGGCGCTGTCAGAATTGATATAAAAATAAGCAACTCATTTTCAACCGGTTTTCAACCAGAAGACAAAAAAAATTAGATATTCAGTTTACAACGCGGTCTGCAATAAATACCGTATTTCCTCGAAATACCCCCCCTCGAAATACCCCCCTCGATTGACCCCCCCCCCTCTTGAGACCACTATGAAACAATCACCCCCCTCGAAATACCCCCCCCCCCTCGTATGACCCCCCCCCCTCTCGAGACCACTATGAAACAATCACCCCCCCCCTCGAAATACCCCCCAGATTCAGTGTAAAGAGAACGTAAATGCCAAATACTGCAGTTTGTGTTCTGCGTAGTGCAGAACACACGTTAAAACAATGTTGGAATCACGTTAGAACAGTGTTTATACCATCTACGTACTAATCTTAGTATACAGGAGTTGATACATGTCAGTTATTGATGCATTTTTCTACCCCAGCGCACATCACAAACCACGATTTTGTACTAGGATTTAAAAAAATTTCCTGTGAAATAATAACCCCCCCCTCGAAATACCCTCCCCCCTCGTTTAACCCCCCCCCCTCTTGGGACCACTATGAAACAATCACCCCCCGGGGGGTATTTCGAGGAAATACGGTATGTGCAAACGTTGGGTATCAGTGTTTATGTAATGGAAATAAGGAATATGAAAACGCCATGCCACTGGCGCTGGCGCCAAAATAGTGGCACGAAATGGCATCACGCTAGTTCGCTTGCAGCTAAAATGTCCGAAACTGATAAATATGATTTGAGTTTACAGGAACAAAGAAACATCGACTACAGCTTTCGAAGATCAAAAATCGTTGATTCCAGTAAACTGAAGAATATTTAAAACAGGTTTATCAGTTTTGAAATTTTAAAAACTGGTGTGTGGCTACAGCCTGAAAACTCAAAAGTGATATAAAGTCAAATAAAAATCACCAATGACCAAAGAAAAACTATTTTCACTTGCACCTTAATCGTTTATACTCAATGATGAAATTATTGAAGATTTATATTAGCTTGCTTAACCCAATTTTTGATAATGTGTGTGCATGCCCAAATGCAAATTCTCATCATAAGTATTGACCATTTTTAACAGTCCCCGCTGTGTAAACTCACATTATGCATCGAAACACGCAGCACAAACCAGAATTGTTCAAAAAAGCACAAAAACTGTAATTTTTTGTCCAGACTGAAATCACAAAAACTCCTGCCATCAACCCGACAAGGCGCAAAAATATTTCCCAACGCTATATCGGGCACTTTGCCAGAACACGTGGCAGTAGGCGAAAACATGCAAAAAACACGTCGGACAGTGGAATTATGGCGGAGGAGTTCCTTTGTGGTACCGGGATCCAGATTTGAAGTGCCCGACAATCATTTTTTGTCGGGTAACCCGGTGAACGTTCCGCTAATTGAGAAGTGAGAAGTAAAGAGGCAAATGCAAAGTGAATTGAGAAGAAAATTGACGAAAGCAAAGTGAAATGGCAAGTAAATTGGCAAAAGCGAAGTAAAAAAATAAATAGGTAATTTCCCTTCACTTTTGCATATTTCATTCTCAATTCACTTCTCACTTCTCATTTCACTTCGCATTTGCCACTTTACTTCTCACTTCTCAATTTGCAAAACTATTATCACATTGGAAATGATTTTCATGTGCTTAAAGTGGTTTTTGTCTGATGTAAACGCACTGGGGCACCGGTGCCTCAGTGCTGGGCAGTGGGCACAGGCACCAGTGCTGGTGCACCTTGCAATTTTTGGAGGTTCCCCCTGCTCCGGTGCCAGTGCCTTTTTTGCCGGTGCCTTTAACATCACCCCTGATGACATATTGTCAAGCAAAGGAACATAATTTTAATGGGTTTCATCAGAAAAGCTAATTTTTAAGACGTCAGTTGCAGATCAGATGCTTCTGGAAATTGATTTGCAAATCTGAAATTTTTTCATATTGTCAAGAATAATTTGTAGAACAGATCATTGAAAACCCTTTCAGACAAGAGGTTTAATTTTGGGGGGTTATTCAAGGGGGGATTATTTTTACCTCACGCGTCTAACAGGGGGATTTTTCGAGGGGGATTATTCAAAGGGGGAATTATTCAAGAAAATACGATACATACAACACTGACGCACTGGATGCAGCCATTTTTCGGGCTACCCGATAAAGAAACTTTTCGGGCTAAATGAATTTTGTCCTATCATATTCCCGCCGTATTTATTTATTCGGATAAACAGTAAACAGATAATGTATGGTGATGATAGTTGATAAGAAGCACGAATAAGCATTTATCAAATGCAAACATCATTGTGTAAATAATAAACTGTTCAGTTTGAAATTAATAAGTTGTCGGTCAACTGACAAGAAAAGTTGTTGGATGAAACTCAAGAGACAAGTCGATTCAAAAGTAACGAATACATTTAAAACTTATGTACCATGGTAATATTAGTTACCTAGGTCACATGACACTTGACCCACCAACACTTCAACTTTTAAACTTTCTTACCACTTGACTTATCATGTAAAAACACCAGATACCGTACCGTATTTCCTCGAAATACCCCCCGGGGGGTGATTGTTTCATAGTGGTCCCGAGAGGGGGGGGGTCAAACGAGGGGGGGTATTTCGAGGGGGGGGTATTTCGAGGAAATACGGTATATCCTCGAATAAGACCCAGGGAAGTTATTTTTCATCACACTTTTCTAACTGAGGAATTATTCAAGGGGGGTTGTTCAAGAAAGAATTATTCAAGGGAGGAGTTATTCAAGGGAAGGATATATTGGTTTTTTTTTTGGGGAGGGGTTGTTTTGTGGAAGTGTACCGTATTTCCTCGAAATACCCCCCGGGGGGTGATTGTTTCATAGTGGTCCCGAGAGGGGGGGGGGTTATTATTTCACAAGAAAATTTTTGAAAACCAAGTACGAAATTGTCGTCTGAAACGTAAATACGCAGACGTCGAAAAATGCAACAAAAACTGCCATTTATAAGGTTCTGTAGACTAATATCAGTATGTAGATGGTATGTACACTGTTCTAACGTGACACCGACATTGTTTTAACGTGTGTTCTGCAGTACACAGAACACAAACTACAGTTATTGTCATGTACGTTCCCTTTACACTCAATTTTTTTTGGGGGGGGGTGATTGTTTCATAGTGGTCCCGAGAGGGGGGGGGGTCAAACGAGGGAGGGTGGTATTTCGAGGGGGGGGGGTATTTCGAGGAAATACGGTATATCCTCGAATAAGACCCAGGGAAGTTATTTTTCATCACACTTTTCTAACTGAGGAATTATTCAAGGGGGGTTGTTCAAGAAAGAGTTATTCAAGGGAGGAGTTATTCAAGGGGAGGATATATTTTTTCATCAGTAAAATGCATGATAAATTTTAGCACAAATGTACAAGAGCAGGACTAATTTGAGGATATACAGTAACTCATAAGTTGTCACCTGTTCCCAAAAGCAGACAACACAATTTTTTAGAGAGTTATACCCCCCACTGTGTGTCTCGTCCCAAAATTTGTTTGATGAACATATCATAAAATAAAGCTTTTTATCATCACAATAAAAAAATAGATTTTCATGGTTTTCTTTCTAAGAAAACGTCATGTCATGGGAACGACAGTTGGTCTAGAAAAATCGACAAAAGAATACCGTATTACCTCTAATATAAGGTATACCTTATATTGTTTTCGTCAGATTTTTCGATCCAAAAGTTATGCCTTATATTAGAGGGTACCTTATATAAGAGGGCACCTTCAATTATTTTCACCAGATTATAAAGAAATTTTACCAACAGTGAACAACGATACAATTCATTTTTCAAATTGGAATGTATGAAATAGGTGGAACAGTATCGCTAAAAAATGGCAGAAGTTGACGAAGAGTTATCGCAGTGCCCTTCGGCACCATTTTCATCATTTTCCGCCATGTTTGGCGACGGTTTTTACGATTTTACCCGTTTTGGCGCGCAGCCAGCTGTGCCTTATATTAGAGGTATGCCTTATATTAGAGGGTACCTTATATTTATTTCATCGCGTTCAAAATAGCCAAAAGTTATACCTTATATTAGAGGGTACCTTATATTAGAGGGATGCCTTATATTAGAGGGTACCTTATATTTATTTCATCGCGTTCAAAATAGCCAAAAGTTATACCTTATATTAGAGGGTACCTTATATTAGAGGGATGCCTTATATTAGAGGGATGCCTTATATTGGAGGTAATACGGTATTAACAATTTAACAAAATCAAAATATTCAACAACCAGAATAAATATTCAAAAATGCATAATTTTGAGTGTGAAATTTTATCTGAAAGTAGGATCAAATAAATCGTCTGAAATACACTGAGATTATCTACCTAACTGAACACCATTCAATAAAAAGTTACCGTAATTCAATGAATTAAGTGACGTGGAAAATTCTTCACCATATACTCCCATCAATGTGTTATGCCGGAAAAAATTTTTTCTCGGTTCAGATACGGTAGATTCCATCGTAGTGTTCAATCAGTACCCTGCTTAAATACCTACCTACCGTATTTACTCGAATTACCCCCCGGGGGTTTATTTTTTCAGAGTGACAATTTTGAGAGAAAACCGTGAAAAATGCAACAATAACCACCATTTATAAGTTTTTACAGCCTTTTATAAGGATGTAGATTGTATAAACGATGTTCTAACGTAACACAGTAAGTGTTTTGAACGTCTGTTATGCATTTCCCGGACCACAAAGTCATAGTGCCCATTTTGAGGGGGGTATTTCGAGGGGGGGGGGTATTTCGAGGAAATACGGTACTTAAAAATATATTGGTGCTTCACACACTAGTTTAAATACTTCGAGTAAACTAAAAATGTAGTAAACTCATACATCAAATTTGAATGTCATTTGAGTTTACTGGAATTAGGTTTTCGTCAACTAAAGTTGATGGAATCTAAAAATGATTCATTCCAGTGAACTCAAATGCGTACAAGTCTGATTTTAGTAAGTGATTAAGTAAACTAGTGTGTGCAGCGACAATACATTCAAAAATAATCGTAATGTGCCTACACACACTAGTTTTCACCGTGACTTCGTGTGAAAACTGAAAATTTTGTCAAATGCAAATTAATGAAAATGGTTGAATGATTTTTTAAATTTTTATTGGAATTTAAATTGATGGAAGTTAAAATTCAAAAATTTAACAACTAAAACACATATAGCATACAAAAAGAGTAGGCTGGATGTGGCCATGTGGCCATTTCAGTTTTCACATCGGTCACGGTGAAAACTAGTGTGTGTAGGGCCAATACTGCCCACCGAAAAAAAACCTGGAATATTTACACCACTCGACGTCGGCAGCATAAAGTGGCACGGCACGCATATATAAAATTGCCGATAAAAGTGTGAAATAATTGAAAAAAAATCGTCGAAAATTGTCGGCAAAAAAAATCTCATGCCATGAATCAGTGCCAGGTACGGAACGCCCGAGCGGCACTGAAATATGCATTCCATTTCTCGTTTGGAAATGAATGGAATGCCCGGTTGCATTTAGCGTTGGGAAAAATGGGGGGGGGCTCGGAGTGGTTTCAAAATTTATAAAGAATTTATTTCAAGCCGGGAAATTAAACTTTTTTTACATGGCGTTTGACAGATTTTCTCTGATAATAGACACAGCGGGACTACCCCCTAAGATCATCGCATGGCCCATAACACCATCGTTAATAAACTTAAAATTGTTTGATAAAGAAAAAACATTGCAGGAAAGATTGATTGCTTGCACGTGACTCCGCCTTTTTATTTTTGAATTTTTTTTATTCTAAAAGTCCGTGCTCACGCGTTAAAAGATCTGAGTAATTGCTCCTGCTCGACTAAGACCATAAAGTAATTTTGGACGCATACTTTGCGGTCCGCCGAGTTACACTCATTTTCCAAACTCTATCATCAGAGACCCACTCAGCCGCATGGGCGGGACCACATTTCATCGCACAAAAAACATCATTTCAGAACACCTAACAACACCATAGATGTGCTGACATTAAAAAACGCAGAATGACCGCTTTGCATGCCAAATGTGCTTTGAATACACGCCCATCTGGTAACATTTGTGAGCAAAGGACACTCCACTGACTACTGGCATTTTGTGCTTTTTGGGTGTTCCAGAAGTATTGGGACAGTGTTTGTGTCTGGAACCATGTTCAAGCAAAAATGAGTGATAATCATCAGTCGAACACAATGCTGTCTGTTGCATCAATAAAAGTAAAATTTCAGCCCATCAGGTGCCACTCCCAGACCCTGAACTCGGTTGCCATTTTTCAGGACATTTTCCAGACACTTTGCATGACCTTTTACATTTTACAGGGCTTTTTACAGGGTCTGGGTATGCCCCCAGATTTTTGAGAAAGGCATTTAGTAGCCAAGTTGAGATTGATTAGAGGAAATTCTTTTTCCACTAACTTTTGGAGGTTCTGGCTGTAATTGGTCAGATTCACTTGTCCAATTGTGATTGCCATATGTAGTGAAATTATGCAAGGGGGGATTTAAAAATATTTCTTTGGTGTACTCTGCACACATGCATTTATGTATCATGTTGAAAGTATGCCAATGATATGTAAAGCATGTAATTTTGAAGAAAAATTTATGAACAAATCATTGTTGTGAACAATTGTTGTTTACCATTCTAGTAAACTCAAATGTGTTCAAAACAGACTTAGGAGTTTCCCAAATGTCAGTGGTGTACTAGTGTGTGTGGCCACAATGTATACCTATACATTATTTACCTATATTGAAGATACAGTTCTGTAAGTAAAATATCTTTTGTGATGCTGTCCACAGAGCAACCTTTATCTGGGGGATGTATTCAATTGCACAGAGATAGGGCAATATGTTGCCTATGAGTTACAGTTTGACTGTCTCAATATTTTTCGAACACAAGGAAAACAATTTCATTCCATCCATTTTTCCTGCCATATTGGACTGACATTTCACACTTAACTTTGCACTTTACAGGGTGCTGTATTGTCCCCTGGATGCTGGGGAACTCCGAAAGTATTTAGATGAGTGGCAGAAAAGTGGACAAATGAAAGCCAAGTGGTAAGCTGAACGTTTCAAATGAAATTAACGAACTGCCACTTACTCAAAAGTTTACTTGACACTTGACACTTGCAACTCTTTTGTAATTTTTTCACGTGCGGAATTAACGCCTGGTAGTGTATAAATAGTGGCGTGTAAATGGCTCGTCAGAAATAACAAAGAAACCCGGCAAAAGCGCGTTTTCGAGCGTGGAAAACATTGAAAATTCACTTCGCCACTGTATAAAATTAAAAAGAAAAGAAAAAAAGCCGAAAACGCAATAATAACGCGAATAAAATCATTGAATACTGATGAGAGCCACATAAGGCGGCGCCACTTTTAAACACGCAGGAAGTGCGCTCCGGGTTTCAAAAAGTGGGGCCAAATTGCACACGCGGCGGCACGGCGACAGGTGATTTCGCAAGGTTGCAAGTAGCGATCGAGATTCGTATGGCGCCATTTTGAGCCAATTTTCAAAGTTGTGAAAAGTGGGACAGGCCAGTGTGAAATGGCATGTAAAATGTCATGTAAAATGTCATTGTAAAATTGTCTGTTCTGTTCTGTAATAAAACCTTTTTATCTGTTATTCAGTTTTACTTTACATGTTATTTGACGTTTCACTTTACAGGGTACGGGACTGCCCTATATAGAGTGTAGTAACGAAGTATACGTAACTGTAACATATTTAGGTATTTCAAATTTACTCACAACCCAAGTGCAGAAAACGTAAAGTAAGAACAAAAATTTACATGAACTAAATGTAAAAGAAACGTAAAAGTAACTTTTCATTTATTTTTTATTTTTGCCATTTTTGGATGAGAAAAATTTCGTCATTCCCTGGCGCCATTTTTTCTGGTTCTTTCCCAGCACTACTTTGCGACCTTGGTGACACGCATAGGTACGCAAACAGGCAAAGATTTTAATCCACACTATCCGATAAACGAAAGGAATGTCAATATGTCACGTTCATTTGGGGATGTTCCGAAAATATGGTTGGAACTAGTGTTGGAAATATTTAAATTTAAATGAATTTTAATATCAAAATATTCCCTTCTTGGATAACTCTTTAGAATGTGATTATGGTTATCAAAAGAGACGCCAAGCATGTGATTTTTCAATTAGTTGCATGGTCAATTTGCATTTACCTATGCATGAATACTGTGGAAGACATAAATATAAGGCAGGACTATGACACCCTGTGAAGTATTTTCAAAATGGTTTTTCTGTGTTTTTGATTTTTGAAATCTTTTTTTTCTATCGTTTTATTTATTTTGGTTTTATGTACTTTTTTCATTTAAACAAGCTTGAATGAGTGTTGTTTTTTTCATGTGTTTGCAAAAACAAAAATGCATAAAACAAAAATGTTTGGGTATTTCAAATGAATGCAACATATAAATGAATGATTGCATCAATGGCCCTACACACACTAGTTTTCACCGTGACTTCTGTGAAAACTGTAATTGTATGCTATGTGTTTTAATTTTCAAATTTAAACTTTCATCAATTTAAATTGAATTAACTCATTCAATGGTGTTGAATAACTTACGTTTGAAAAATTTTCAGTTTTCACTGAAGTCACGGTACAAGAAAATAAAAGGCACAATGAATAAAAAATAAGAAAATATATCAGTACATAAATTGCTTTTTTTGTTTCACAATTGGATATAGTTTCGCTAAATATCTTGTCAAATTGTCATCAATTAATTATAAATATTGTTTGTGTTTCTATTGTGAAAAATTAAAATGTGTGTTTCTGTGATATTTATGCATGCAAATGTCTATCAATTTACTGTATCTATTCACATATTAATTCAAAAAACTTTTCTCCACAAACTATTGTTTAGGATCTTTTTTTTAAAAGCAACAAAAAAGGTAGGCATTTGAAAAAACGTTTACCAACCCTAGTAATCTAGATCCTAAAAGGCGTGTTTACTCGTGAGTATGCACTGATGATAAATCATGGGTTCTTGAATCTTGATGTTTGATAAGGAGCACCGGAGACATTTGTCAGCATGTCCTTCAAATATCAAAAGTGCTACTTTCGGCGCCAGTTTCCCAGAATTGCAAACACAATTATTTATTTTCTGGGCCCGCGTGAACGTTATTCAAAGAGCGTTAACGTATTTTGATGAATAAAGTGGAATATTGGACACGATATTCACTCGCGTAATTCCAGCGTAAAATTCCATCGCAAAATTGATTACATGAAAGTGGATGATGATACAGGTCTGCAATTTTTCATGGACAATATGTTTATCAATACCATCATTGTGACCAAGGGTCATCGTCCACGGTCACTTCTATTTGATTGTCAAAATTCAAAAATTTCGATTTTTCGTTGAAATTTTACGCCAGCTGGAGAAAAGTCAATTCTACGCCAGGGGCCAGATTTAATTCTTGCGTAATGCGCCCTACATGCATGTAATGCGCCCGAAATCGGGCAGCCTCCCTACGGATTGTTTACGGTTGCCCTACCCTACACGCCAGGTTCTCGACACTACAAAACGCAATTCAATTGCATGTTGGGAGGTCGCCCTCGGGTGTAGTGCAACCGTAATCAATTTGTCGGGAGGCTGCCCGATTTCAGGCACATTATTCACCAAAATGTTTACAACATAAAAAAGAAAATGTTCAAAATAGAAAAGATCGATGCTAATCGAGTATAAAATGCATGTGCAGTGCATTTTGTCGTCAATCTGAATACTGTACTTTGCTAATAGAAGAGCAGTTCTATTTATTGGCTGCCATTCTATTGGAGGTACGCCCTTCTATTAGAAGAAATGTGATAAGAAACTGAATGTTTGGTTCATCAGTTGAATAACATCTGAATAAAAATGAAATATTGAAATAGAATGAAACATTGGCACTGATAAAAAAGATTGCTCTTCTTACTATACAGTGATACTGAACAAAATCAACTGTGGACGGAACGGATTGGCGCTGCGCACACTGCAAAGTGTAACGAGCGGGTCCGGACGATTTAATTTCTGTCCGGGTAGAATTGTAAAGTCAGTTCGGACAATTTTATTTATGACAAGACTGAAAAACTACTGAAATTCGGGTCGGTTTGGACGATTTTGAATTGCACCCCTCTTTTTTAATTTCGCCTTTGAATTGCGACCATGTCCGAACCGCCGTGCCAATTTGCAGTGTGTGGTGGGCCATTCTGTCCATTCAATTTTCGATTTGAGACATGAGTAATTTAAAACATAGGTACCTACATGGGACAAAATTGTACAGTCAAAAGTCCGTCCGTTTTTACAAATGTTTACCGCTCCCGACAGCATTTTTGTGGAGGGCAGATTTTTATTTCTTTTTTTATTTTGTCAGCCACATGCCTGACAAAACGCGTGAATTGAATTGGAAATTGATGTGTCGGGTGCCTTTCACGCATAACTTGGCTATCAATTGTACATGGGTTTGTCGGGTGTGTAGGGAGACGTGTGTAGGGTGTAGTGCATACCTTACGAAAATTTGTAGGGAGAATTAAATCTGGCCCCAGGTGATTGCATGCAATGACATAGCGTAGAATTGATTTTTCTTCAGCTGGCGTTAAATTCCAACGTAAAATAGAAATTTTTGAATTTTCACAATCAAATGGCAGTGACTGTGGATGATGACCCTTGGACACAATGAAGGTATTGATAAACATATTCTCCATGAAAAATTGCAGACCTGTATCATCATCCACTTTTATGTAATCAATTTTGCAATGGAATTTTACGCTGGAATTTTACGTCCGAGCTGTAATCGTAGCATTAGAGCGATTTTATTGAATGAGAAAAATTCAGTTTTAAATAGTGATGGAAAGGCACCGGTGCCCCGGTGCTGGGCACCGAAGGGCACCAACACCGGTGCTGGTGCGGTGCAGTGCCATTTTTTCCAGAATAGCACCAGTGCCGGTGCGGTGCGGTGCCATTTTTCAGCCGGTGCCAAAGGTGCTAGCACCAGGGCCAAAGTAAAAGGCACAGGGAAAAACACCGGCCAATTCGTAATAGGGTGTAAAAATTCGTCAGCAGCATGTAGGGTGTCAAAAAAATTTTCTACGGAAAACGGAAAACGGAAAGGTAAAATTTTTTCACTTTACGGAAAACGGAAAGGTAAAAACAAATTTTCTGCCGGAAAACGGAAAGGTAAAAAAATTTCACTCAGCGGAAAACGGAAAACGGAAAGGTAAAAAAAAATTGTCGGCCGGAAAATGGAAAACGGAAAAATGAAATGCTGGAAAATGGAAAATGGAAAGCAAAATTTTCACGGAAACGGAAAGAAAAAAAAGTGAAATTAGCACGGTAATAGACAAATTTGCAGAAGGAAAACCTGCATGCAGGTTTGCCTGTTTGGCTTTGATTGTGGTAGCTGTACATTCTGCAACTATGGATCATGCCTGTAACTTCACTTGTAGTTCAAGCTTAACTGAACTAACAAAAAATCATCAAAAAGTAGCCATAGTGGCCATAGGAAAGGAAACACTACGACAATTTCACAGTCTAGAAGCAGTGGGAATCACTGATGACCCCTATGCAATTGATGACAACATTGCAGAGGAGATGATAATAAATAGCATAAAATTCAACGACAAAAACAAACGATACTATATTGACTGGCCATATAAAGAGAGTATCAGTGACCTGCCCACGGGAAAAGCAGAAGCCTTGGTGCGGTTTAAATCACTGATAAGAAGATTCAACAAAGATCCAAACTTATTCAAACAATACCGGAAAGTTT
Organism: Sphaerolaimus hirsutus; assembly: GCA_964036195.1. Taxonomy (NCBI): domain Eukaryota; kingdom Metazoa; phylum Nematoda; class Chromadorea; order Monhysterida; family Sphaerolaimidae; genus Sphaerolaimus; species Sphaerolaimus hirsutus. The sequence goes on along the minus strand of OZ038460.1, from coordinate 19,087,348 downwards.
TGGACAACCAACTAGAAAAGGGAATAATTGAGATCTGTGACTACAAAACAGACAACAAGGGGATTCATAACCTGCCACACCAGCCAGTAATCACGCCGGGTAAATCGACATCATGCAGAATTGTGTACGATGGGTCGGCAGGTAAGCCCAGTTTAAACGAGTGCCTTTTTGAGAGAGGACTGAGAGGACCAATTATAACACCATTAGCACTGGGCCTACTCCTGAAGTTCAGGGCAGGCGATCTAGCATCAATTGCTGATATTGAAAAGGCATTTTTGCAAATAGAATTGCATGACCAAGCTAGAGACTACACACAATTTTTCTGGCTGAAAGATGCCTCAAAACCAGTAACTGAAAATAACTTAATAGTACTTTGTTTTAAACGCGTACTGTTTGGACTTGTCTGCAGCCCAGCAATTTTGGGAGCAGTCATAAAATACCATTTAAATGTGACAATAAACAACATGAATGAATATGAAGAAAATGAAGGGGAACGAAACCAGTTGGCGATGATAATAAACAACATTTAAGTCAATAACTTCATCATGAGTGTCACAAATGAAGTTGAAGCTTTAGAACTATATTACAAAGTCAAACCTTTATTTAACCAATGTTCTATGAACATGAGGGAATGGCTGTCAAACTCCAGATCAGTCATGAATGAAATAGCAGAAAACAACAGGAGTCCAAAGGTGAATAAAATTGTCGCAGTAATGGGCATGAAATAAAATAATTGAATGGACATGCTGGCAATATCAACACCAAAATTGCAAATTGACAGCATCACAACACCAACCAGACAAAACTTGAATAAACTATTGGTGTCAGCATATGACCCAATTGGTTCACAGCACCTGTTTCACTGACCCTGAAATCCCAGTTGTCAATGCTGCTCCAAGAGACAAAAACAACACAATGGGATGAGCCAATTGAAGATAAATACAGATTGGAAAAACAATGGAAAAATGCCAGAAAACTGAAAATCAAGCCAGAAAATGGAAAAATGGCCTGGTAAAACGGAAACGGAAAGGTAAAAATTTTTCAGCCGGAAAACGGAAAAATGGGCCGGAAAAACGGAAACGGAAAGGTAAAAAAATGTCAGCTGCCGGAAAACGGAAAACGGAAAGGTAAAATTTTTTCGGCTGCCGGAAAACGGAAAACGGAAAGGTAAAAAATTTTCGGCTGCCGGAAAACGGAAAACGGAAAGGTAAAAAATTTTCCTGCGGAAAGGCGGAAACGGAAATTTGACACCCTAGCAGCATGTGCTTATAAATACATATTTATAAGGTCAATATTCTAGATCCAACTGGTTTTCGTAATTTTTAGGAAAAAAGTCTTGTCAAATTTACTTTGAAATGTGCCATACCCTTCTGAATAGGGAATACATAATTGTGTTTTCTTTAATCATAAATATTACGTTTGTTTTGCCATTTTGTTCATAATTTATTGTCAGTATATGACAAAATAAAGTAACATTTCCTGTACATTATAACATTAGGTACTTACCATTTTCCTTGTCACTTGTCCTAAAAAAATTAAACTTTCAGAATTTTCCTGCGTTTGGGCACGAACATCTCAATGTGCCTACACACACTAGTTTTCACAGTGACTTCGTGTGAAAACTGAATTTTTTTCAAATGCAAATTAATGAACATGGTTGAATGATTTCATTAAATTTAAATTCGAATTTACTTGGTCCGGCTGAAAAGTCCCTTTGCAGTGCTTGCCATTCGCGCTAGGGGTAAGCTACGGTCATAAAATTTGGACAGGTTAAGATATCAGGTGTTTTGAGTTTTCACCTAAAATTTTACCCCTCTAGCTCCACCCATTGCGGAACTGTGTGGGTTTCAATTTCGGTCATTTTGACCTGATGTACAAATGGTGCTCTAGCTCAATGCTGCTTTAAGTTGTGATCATGAAACTCTGGCTACCTTAAGCTTAAGATTTATTTACCTTAAGATTTATTTTACCTTAAGCAATAATGTGTATGAAAGTGTTGAATACTATCAGCACATTGCCAGCACATGTGGCTTACACTAGCCAAAGTTTCATGATCACAACTTAAAGCAGCGTTGAGCTAGAGCATCATTTGTACATCAGTACAAAATGACCGAAATTGTAACCCCCACAGTTCCGCAGTGGGTGGAGCTAGAGGGGTAAAATCTTAGGTGAAAACTCAAAACACCTGATATATTAACCTGTCCAAATTTTATGACCGTAGCTTACCCCTTGCGCGAATGGCGAGCACTGCCCGGGGACTTTTCAGCCGGACTAAGTACATTAATGAATATTAAAATTTAAAAATTTGAAAATTAAAACACACATAGCGTACAAAAAGAGTACCGTATTTCCTCGAAATACCCCCCCTCGTTTGACCGCCCCTCTCGAGACCACTATGAAACAATCACCCCCCTCGAAATACCCCTCCCCCCAGATTGAGTGTAAAGAGAACGTACCTGACAAATACTGCAGTTTATGTTCTGCGTAGTGCAGAACACACGTTATCACAATGTCGTAATCACGTGAAAACAGTGTTCATACCATCAACGTACTAATATTAGTCTACAGGAGTCTATACATGTCAGTTATTGATGCATTTTTCTACCCCAGTGTACATCAAAAACGACGATTTTGTACTAGGATTTAAAAAAATTTCTAGTAGAAATAATAACACCCCCCCCCCCTCGTTTAACCCCCCCCCCCCCCTCTCGGGACCACTATGAAACAATCACCCCCGGGGGGTATTTCCAGGAAATACGGTAGGCTGGATGTCGCCATGTGGCCATTTCGGTTTTCACATAAGTCACGGTAAAAACTAGTGTGTGTAGGGCCAATATTCGCAACTCACGAAAACAGATTTAAAATGACGGGTGGCCAAAACCGAAAACAAAAACGTTCACAGACAAAAACCTAAATATTTAAATTCGATTTCGTGCAAACCGCCAAGGTCATTTATAATTTTCATGATCTTTCCCATGAAAAACGCGTGCTGCGAAATTTTGGCACACGCAACATTTTGGCACCAATTCGAAAACGATTACGAGCGTCTGGTGATACTTAGGAACGATTTGGCAAACTGCCAGGAAATGAATACGGTACAGGAATTTATATTTGGCACTGTGCCAGTTTTATTATAAACGTGCCTGTGGCAAACTAAAAAAAGAAAAAGTTCGGGGCGTTGTTCCCGGCCGTTCCCGTGGTTTCTCTGAAATTGTTAGCTTCAATTGCTCAAATTTTATCGCCATTAAAACGATTAAAACACGCAGTTAACACTATTGATGCGCTGAAATTGATCAAAATTGTCAACTGATTGGAAATAAAAAAGCGATAAATTAGATGGCTGTGCGCTCGCGGTTTGTTACGTTTCTTTTGGACTCAGAACAAGGTTTTTGTAGAACAAGGTTTTTGTGGTGCTTCGCACTTGTGCGTCGCGGTTTTTTCCCTCTTTGCTGGTGCCTTTTCTGGATTTTTTCTGACATTTGGAAATGTGCCAAGTTGCTAAGTCTGCTATTTACAATATTTTGCGGGCGAAAATTGTGCATAAATCTTGTGCTCGGTAAGAACAGCGTATTGCGAGGAAAATTGGCATAGTTTCTGGGACTCCATTGAGACAACACACAATCGAATTTTATGCAAAAAGTATATCCTCAAAACCCATTTCCCCACCCAGCACGCCCTCCCGCAAGCGGGCGGGTGGCGGTGCGATGCCCGACACGCCCAGCTGCGACCCGGTGGAAGTGTTCTGCCGGCTGAAACCCCTGCCCGACGTCGGGCATGCCCGATGCGCAGAGGCGGACGATGATGAGTATGTGAAATTGTACCCGCCAGCCGAGTGGAAGCCTAGTAGACAGATGGCTGTTGCGAAGACTGTTGGTTTGGGAAGTTTTTGATTTGGAATTGGGATGGTCATATTTTGTGTTGTTGGGTCCTACACACTAGTTGACAACTACGACGAATGTCGACTGGTTCGGCAAACAAATTCTCAGTGTTCGTTTACTAATTGGCTTAGGTCCAAGTGACACTCGTACCTCCTTCCAGAAAATGAGCGCGTCACCAAAACACTCAGACCTAAGCCTAAAATATCGTGAAACTATTACAAATTTGTATGTGAAGCATATCCAAACCAAATAGATGCGAAGTACAAACCGTATCCAAATCAATAGTCTCAATCGAATTTTTGGCACATTATCAAAAAAAATCGCAAAAAGAATGCCGATGAATTGAATCACGACTGGGGCAGATCCCTATTCAAAGCTTACAAATGATTTAATGTCAAATCAAAACTAAAAATTTTAAAAGATGAGTTGTGACTCGTTTTCAAACACGTCAACTCATTTCCACAGCAACGCTGCAAGTTCACGCGAGTTTTCGACGAGTTCTCCGGGCAGGCGGATGTCTTCGATGGCGTCGCCATGGACTACATGCATGACCTCATCAAGGTAAATTTTGCTTTTTACACATTTGTTTCGTTGTTGGTTCAATGGAAGATTTTGGCCGTTCTTAGCGCCTTTATAACATTGGCTGTGGAGTTGGCTGCGTTTTTACAGTGAATTTTTGGTGCAAAATTTTGCATAACGTTGAATGTTTGTTTCCGGTTGTTGTAAAGAACCGTCAAGTCAGTCGCCAAAATCAATCCAAACATAAAAAATTCAAAGATATTAGGAAAATCATTCTTTTTTCAAAATCAACATTTTTAAAAACCAGGTCATGTTAAAATTTGCGAGAGAAAAATCAACCTCCCACCAATCAATCTCCCCCAATTTGCAGGGCAAGAACGGGCTCCTGTTCACGTACGGCATCACTGGCAGCGGCAAGACGCACACCATGGCCGGCGGCGCGGACGACCCTGGCCTCTTGCCAAGATGTCTCGATGTCATTTTCAACTCGGTCGCGCCCTATTTGGTTGGTTTGGATTTGAGGGTGTTTTTTTTATTTGCACATTTGGAAAGTTGCTGTTTTTTTTGTGAGCAGAGTTGTTTGGGAGTGTGATGAAATTGTATGAGTAGATAATGGAATGCATCTGAAGGTTTTTTCGATGGAAGATATTTTTTGCGTGCTGTATAGTTTTGCCTTACAGCTTTGCATTCGTTTGTTGACCGCGAAAGGTTCACATTTATCAGATATTGAAAAATATATCTTTGAGCCCACACTGTCACTCATTTCACCCCTCTCGTCCACTCCGCTCTACCCCACCCTCCCTTCAAACCCCACCCCTTGCCCTACAGGCTGAATCGGGCACGTTCCAGCCCGACGGCGGCAACGGCTTCTCCGTGTGCGACGAGACGCAGGCGGCGATGAACAGACGTCGCATGCAAAACTTGTTGCAGCTGCACGTGCCCAATGTTGGGGGGGGGGGGGCTTTTGGCCTACTTTTGGGAAATTGTGGTAAAAATTTATTTTAATTTGAGAAAATCTGATTTGATCATTCATTTATGTCTTTATCAAGTCCTTGGGGAAATTATTTTTCATCCTTTCAATTGGATGAATTAACAGCCAGTGGTTTATCTGATTAAACAGGGGTATTTTCGCTTTTGTCCCTCCGGGATGTTGGACAAATAGCACAACGCTCTTCCGGGGGTATAGATAGCTGAAAAAAAAACATTTTGGGTGGGGGTTCGCGGAGGTTCAATATAGGCTTTTTCAAGGTGTAGTAGGCATAAAGGTGGAAAAATAGGTATATATAAGCACATATAGTACAAAAAATAACTGAAAATAGGCAACCAGGAACATGAATAAGATTTTATAAGGTCAGCATCTATAAAAATGTCTGAAAGTTAACGATATTGAGCAAAAATTGGGATAAAAAATTTCTAAAAAATCGCTCCAGACGGATAGATACCTGCCCCCCGAATCAGCATTCACACGCATCATCGATATCGACTGTTTTTAATATCAAATCGATATCGAAGGGTAACAAAAAATTTAACCTCTTTTCAGACTCCCAGCTCCGCAAAACCAAATCGCCGCCAGCCGTTTACCGATCAAAATCAAAATGGCGACTTCGTGGGCGAAGATTACATCGACGGTGACTCTGACGAATGTGGACTGGGCAGAAGGAGAAAAGCCGAAACGCTACGCGTGCGCACCGTCGACGAGGACCACGCGTATGCGGTTTTCGTGTCCTATGTGGAGATTTATAATCAGTATATTTATGACCTGCTGGGTTGGTTTGCGCTTGAAATACCGTATTTCCTCGAAACACCCCCCCCCCTCAAGATGACCACTTTGTATTAATAACCCCATCTCGAAATACCCCCCCCCCCCCAAAAAAAAAAAAATTGAGTGTAAGGAGAACTTAAATGACAAAAGCTGGCCAGGTTTATTAACTCGACTATCTGTATCTTGCCAAGGTTTTCAAATCACATGTGCATGTTATATTCACCAACTAGTAACTGAATAAAGCGATCCGAAAAATTTATGTAATTTATTTCCAGATCCATTTATGCAGAGCAGTTTTCTCTCATCCCAATCAATATCAAACAGAAAGTGCAAAAAAAACGAAAAATGGACATCACACTTCTAACTGTGGTGGCAGAATCCACCGTACATTATAGGCAAATAAAAACATTTAAATCTACATACCGTATTAGTGATTTACCGTACCGCTGCTCAATACACCGTAAAGGGCCCACACACACTAATTGACATCGCAAATTCGCGTCAACTCAGTGTCAATTGAATAAAACAAGAAGTTTGTAAAAAGCATCACACTTAACAGGAACAATGAAAATGAAGTGTCATGGTTAGGGTTGAAAAAAAAAAACGTTTTTTTTAACTCGATGTTTTTTTATTAAAAAAAACGTTTTTTTTTAAAAGCTCCCAGATATGACCTAGTGTCAACATATATAGGTATATCACACACTGGCAATACTCTGTGATGTTAAATATGACCATATAATGGCTGTGGAGCCATGGGATAGCATTATAAGTGGTGATTTGTGTCAAAAATATCCATTTTTCGTCGACATATCGTTCGTATATCGCCTTATAGTCGAATGTTCGTGACTTCAGGTAAAGTTTGGCACGGAATGGTGATCAAACAAGGTTATAAAAGGAGGTTGTTACTTTGGGAGTGAAGTTACACACTGTGGAGGTACATGGAAGCACATTACCTCAATATTATATATTACAGCAACATATGTCGGCTTATTCACCCATGGTAGCACATAGAAATGGATGTTTTGGTACTAAAAATGCAACAAAACCAATGAAAACAACCACCAATGTCAATTTGTGTGTGAAATTGCGCGCTTGCGCGCAAAAATTTTGCAAAATACCTAGTGCTTAGTACTAAAAATTTCGGCCGATGTTTTTTTTAAAAACAAACATTTCGGACGTCATGTTTTTAAAAAAAAAAACGTTAAAAAAAAAACGTTTAAAAAAAAACATCAGCCAACCCTAGTCATGGTGTAAAATTAACTATGCTCTATCAGATAGATAAGTTGAAATCACAGTATCACTTCAATTCAGTTGACATTTAGTTGACACGAATTCAGTTGACATCTAGTGTGTGGGGCCCCAAAATTACACATTTTCCCATACCTCGCACCTCCAACCCCTACCTTATCATCTCCTACCCAGACGCCGAGTGCCTAAACAACGCCACTGGCGGGCTGCAATCCAAGCAGTTGCGCGAGTCCCCGTCCGGCGCCATGTACGTGTCGGGCAGCGTCGAGATCGAGTGCCGCAGCGCCGACGAGGCCATCGAGTTGTTCGAGCGCGGCCAGCAGTTGAGAAGGGTCGCCCAGACCAAGTTGAATGTGGATAGTAGTAGGAGTCATTCGGTGTTTACCGTGAGAGTGGTGCAGGCACCGTTGGGGCAGGATGGGAAGCAGGTGGGTTTTCTTTGTTTGAATTTGGTTTTGGGGTGTTTGTTGAAAATTGGTATGTTGCAGTTGAATTGGTAGAAAAACGGTTGATATGGTGGGAAATTCGCTTTAAAAAATTATGTAGGCCATGAAACAACGAAATCAGGCACTACCTGACATTCTATAGATTCTGGCATTTTACACTGTGCGATTGCGGGACCCCCTCAGTCACCCACTTTTACACTGTACGACCTCATCTACCCCCCAGGTTCTCTGCGACCAATCTCGCGTGCACTGCGCCCAGCTGTGCCTGGTCGATTTGGCCGGTAGCGAGCGCTCGAGTAGGACTGGCAACGCGGGCGAAAGGATCAAGGAAACTGGCCATATTAATAAGAGTTTGATGTGCTTGAGAAGGTGCTTTTTATTGTCACAGTTTGAATCTGGGGTGGGGGGGGGGGGTGCTTGGGGGTCGCGGTGTTTTTTTCGGTTGCGGGTTTTCCTGAATTTCCTTTAAGTGACGGCGAATTCTAATTTTGTGGGTATGTTGATTTGTTCATATGAAGCATCTTAAATACCGATATTTTCATTTCTAATTTTTTAATAATATCCGAATATAAACATGGAAAAGTTATGTTTTATTAAACTCCCATTGGATAGTGTAAATCAGGGCCGTATCCAGGGGGCGGGGGGGGGGAAGCTGCAGCCCGGGGTTAGACCAGAAAGTGTCGGAAAATGCGACTTTTTCAACGTCAGTGTAAAAATTGTTGCGCGCAAGCGCGCATTTTTCACCACACATAAGGTGTTATCATCAGATTTGCTCCATGTGGCCTAAAATCGTTATAAATACACTAATGGTGTGCTTTTTGCTGTTTTTGTGTATATTTACATACATATACAGCGTTCCATGGCGCTGGCGCCAACGCCAATGACGCCACGGCGTGGCGCCTACTAATGGCGCCAGCGCCATGGCCCCATTCCGCCATTCTGTGTTAAAATTTTAGGGGGGGGGCTGAGCCCCCCGTTCGCCGGCCTTCAGGGCGCTGGCGCCATTAGTAGACGCCAAACCATGGCGCCATTGGCGTTGGCGCCAGCGCCATAAACGCAGTATATGCAAGGACGTACGCAGGGGGGGCGGGGGGGCGGCCGCCCCCCCCCCCCGTTCCCGGGCCGGACAAAAAAATTTGCCAGAAATGGCACTTTTCTGAGGCGAACTTGTGGGCACTTTGAAAAAATTTTTACGCGCAAGCGCGCAAATCCCTACCCCATTCTTTAATATGTATTTTCAGGTGTCAAATTGCATTAGAAACCAGAGTTGTGCAAATACTGGTATTTTTGGAAAACGTAAACGTAAACGTAAATACCTTTTCCAAATCAAAAGTATAAATACTAAAACGTAAGGTATTTTTAAAATACCAAGGAATACGTAAAAAAAAACGTAAACATAAAATTTTTACACACAGTAGGTATTTGCCATTGTGCTTTGGAAAATACCATTATTTTCACATTTAGATGGGTCAATCGCTCCATCCGCACCACTTTTTATTGTGAGTGCAGCCAAATCCAACTACGTTGGTGATTCTGGGTGAGTCCCAGACCCTGTAAAATGCCTTGTAAAATGTCAAATGGCATGCAAAGTGTCTAAGTCAAAATGCCCTGGAAGGTGGCAAAACTTTGCCATTTTGCTGGGCATTTTACATGAGTTATGACATTTGCATGAAATTTTACATTTTACAGGGCATCCTACAGAGTCTGGGATTGGCACCAGAGCTTGCACTCACCCTGCCAGTTTCAAAACGTGTGCTACTCACAGTTGTTGCAAGTGGCGTCGTTGGAATTCATCACAAAAATTTATAAACACAAGGCTCCACAAACAAAAAGGTTTCTGTGTTCAGCATTGTAACACATTCATGAATATGTACCCAGTATTCCATGTGTAAGTGGAAGCGTGCAGTCACTTTTTTGGGAGGATACTGTTGGGTATCCCCGCAATGGGCATCCTCTTCTATGTACCTATGGGCATCCCACTATGCAGGATACCCAAAACTTTCAATGTACCTATGGGAATCTTCAATGTACAGGTGGGTATCCTACCCCAATATGTAAACAACTGGAAATAGGAGCTAGCACGCAGGTTAGGTAGATCAAATTATAGGGGGTTTAGGTAAGTTCACGCAGCTGTTTAGGTGTAATCGATACTAGCCAATATTCTTTAAATATTCCAGATCTCAGAACTAGGGTTGGCAAAATATTAGAATAAAAAAATAATAATAAAATGGAAAATTTAAGAATAAAATAAAATGGAAAATTTCAAAATAAAAATAAAAATTGTATAAAAATTCGAATTTTTGTAAATTTTTTGTAAATTGTATACAAATTCATATTTTTGTAAAAATTGTATGAAAATTCACATTTGTCATGACAATTGACACTTTGACAATTGACTTGACAAAACTTCATGGCTTTGATCAGTGTATGCTCTAATCCAGCGCCTGTTACGCGCGCATTCCATTTGTGCACTGTTATTTTGCCATTGATGGACATTTTTTTGGTGCAGTACAACAGACTCAGTGACATAGTGAAATAGACATGTAATTGATCTCGCGTGTGTAAGTAAATAGAGATCAATCAATCAATCAATCAATCAAGTTTTGGGTGTGTGTTCCGGGATACCTAACGTGGCAAGCTTTTTAACAGTAATTGATACGTTACCTGTGAGGAATCTCTCATGTACAGATAGGAATCCTAATTGGGTTCCCTACTGTACAGATTCCCTACGCGCAGATTCCCATCAGGAATCTGCCACTTTTTTCATACATCGCTTTTTTGTATGTATACATGTTAAGTTTATGCAAAAACATTAGAATTTTGTTGGCTGCGGATGGTGCGGCCCATTTGACCATGTGCACGCGTGAACGATCATAAGTTTTTTTACGTTTTCCCTAGTACCCGGGTATTTTGGTCAGGAAAACGTAACAAAACGTAATGGTATTTTTGGAAAACGTAAACGTAAACGTAAGTACAAATACCCGAATAACCGGGTATTTCGGGTAAATGTAAATACGTTTTTCCAACTCTGTTAGAAACGTGTCCAACAGTGCCAAAAGCGGACCTAGTACCATATATAGGTATAAATATATACCTATATGGTAGACGTTGGCGTCAACGCCAACGCCAATACTGCCATGGCGCTGGCGCCTACAAATGGCGCCAGCGCCATGGCTCCATTCCTTTACTATAGGCCAAATTTTAGGGCCCCCCCCGTTCGCCGGGTTCCGTATACAATCCGCCCCCCCGCTCAAAAATCCTGCGTACGTCCCTGAGTATATGTACGTAAATATACATACAAATACAGCGATAAACACGCCGTTAAGCGAATTTCAAAGGAAATGCGGCGACAGGTGTCAAAATGGTAATATTCCTTACGCCATTTAGAACAATGCGCGCTTGCGTAGGGTTGGCCGATGTTTTTTTTTAAACGTTTTTTATTAAAAAAAAACGTTTTTTTTTAAAAAAAAACATGACGTCCGAAATGTTTTTTTTTAAAAAAAAACATCGACCGAAATTTTTAGTACTAAGCACTAGGTATTTTGCAAAATTTTTGCGCGCAAGCGCGCAATTTCACACACAAGTTGACATTGGTGGTTGTTTTCATTGGTTTTGTGGCATTTTTAGTATCAAAGTATCCATTTATATATGCTACCATGGGTTAATAAGCCGTCATATGTTGCTGTAGTATATAATATTGAGGTAATGTGCTTCCATGTACCTCCACAGTGTTTAACTTCACTCCCAAAGTAACAACCTCGTTTTAAAACCTTGTTTGATCACTATTCCGTGCCAAACTTTACCTGAAGTCACGAACATTCGACTATAAGGCGATATACGAACGATATGTCGACGAAAAATGGATATTTTTGACACAAATCACCACTTATAATGCTATCCCATGGCTCCACAGACATTATATGGTCATATATAACATCACAGAGTATTGCCACTGTCTGATATACCTATATATGTTGACACAAGGTTATATCTGGGAGCTTTTAAAAAAAAACGTTTTTTATTAAAAAAAAACGTTTTTTTTTAAAAAAAAACGTTTTTTTTTAAAAAAAAACATCGAGTTAAAAAAAAACGTTTTTTTTCCAACCCTACGCTTGCGCGCAAAATTTTTAGCATTGCACCTTGCAAAATGGTACTGAAAGTCGCATTTTACCGTGATTTTTAGGTAGGGTTCAAACGATATATCGTATCGAATATCGGATATCGACCATTTGTTAATATCGAATATCGATATCGAAAATTTTGAAAAAATATCGAATATCGATATCGAAAATTTTGAAAAAATATCGATATCGAATATCGACCATTTTTTCGATATATCGAACCTGTATTGTGTCCCCAAATGTACTTTTCATTTTCATTTTGAGATGTTTTTGGTTGATCTGATGTGCTTATAGTATTGTATTTGATGAGTAAAAGTGCAGTATTTATAATGTCATTGTTGTTTGAGTGCTAAATTTGAAGCCAGAAAACGCTGATATACTTTTTGCAACATGCCCTTAAGCAATTAGGTTATAAGGAGGAACTGTAATATCTACCAATTGTTATTTGTCTGATACACTTTGATTCATCATGTTTTTCTTCTATTTTTTACCATTGAGTGATGTTAAAATCACTTGTACCCTTGTTAAAACCACTTGTACCATTCCCATTTCAGTAAAAAGATGATAAAACATGTGTGCGACCACATGAAAATACAATATGCCACTTGAAATATGCCTTGCTATACCAAAAGCATATCGCAATATCGAATATCGAAAATATCGAAATATCGACTATCGAATATCGACCATTTTTCAATATCGAATATCGATATCGAGGTTCCATATCGTATCGATATCGAATATCGAGTTTAAGAAAAAAATATCGAATATCGATATCGAAAATTTTGAAAAAATATCGAATATCGATATCGAAAAGTCATATCGTTTGAACCCTATTTTTAGGTCTCACCCCGGGAACGGGAGGGGGGCTGCAGCCCCCCCCCCCCCCGCGCCACCCCCCTGGATACGTCCTTGCATTGGTTCAATTTCTCGGGTGGGGTGTTTGTTTTATCACGTCCAAAACTGTGACCAAAATGTCTCGTCACAGGTGTATCGAGGTGCTGCGTGACAACCAACACTTGGCACGGGGCCAACAGGCCAAAATGGTTGCATACCGGGAATCGCGTCTGACGCACTTGTTCAAGAATTACTTCGATGGCCAGGGCAGGGTTCGCATGATTGTCACTATGAATCCCTCCGCCGATGATTATGAAGAGAATTTTGTTGGTTGTTATTTTTGAGTGTGTTGACAAAAATGTTGACTTTGATTTTGACTGTATGTGCCCTATTTTGTTTTGACTTTCGCGACCGGGATATATTTTCGTGTTTGTTGTGGCCGGAACAATGTAAATTAGCGTCTTAGATAAGGTATTGCGCACGCTAGTTTACTAATACCAGTAAACTCAAATTTCAGTGCTTATAAATCAGCTGTGAATGTAATTGAGTCTAATTTGAAGATTGCTTTCCCCGTCAACTGGGATCAAAAGTCCAACTCAAAATTACACTGAAATACATCCAAAGCTGATTTATGAGTACTCAAATGAGCTCATTGGCGTTAGTACACTAGCGTGTGTGATGCTGTTAGGTTCTGACAGGGCTCACGGGACTCGATCCCGTTATTGTGCGTGTCGGGATTTTCCCGTATCGGTGCCGAAAAGTAAAAATGCCGACCCGATCCCTACAGCTCTTTTTAGATACTGTTGTTTTAAAATGTATCGAAATCGATATTGGAATTTCTATATCGAAAAGTTGTCGATATGTATAATATGCATCGATATCTACAGTAACATCATCAACCTTTGGCGCTTTGCCAACACATCTAACCCAACCCTCTATCTGTTCGCAGGCGGTGATGGAGTTCGCCGAGTTGACGCAGGAGGTGGAAGTTCTCCGCGCCAACGAGATGTGCATCAGCGACGACTTGCCCAAGGGCAGGGCCAGGGATGCCAAATTTCTGGTTTGAGATCTTCACTTTTTTTGGTTTATGTTAAAAATGAATCTGGGTTTACGGCTGGGTGGTGTGATTTGCGATGTCAGCTAGCGTGTGTGGGTCCTATGTCAACAGTGTGCACGCAATGGCATTCCTGGCACTTTGCGTTCTAATTAACTTTCTGTTTAGGTGCCAGCATATTCACGTTATCTGTCAGTACGGGCAGAAAATAAGAATAAATAATTTTTATGCACGAATTTTTCCAGATACCCTGTTTTACATGGTGATGATTTTCACATTCTTTTCATTTTTCACTAATTTTACTCAATGCTAAATAATGTTTAGTTTGCTTCAAAGATACTTCAGAATGTTTTATTTTTCCTCAGTCACACCGCGTAGCTGTAAACCAACCGTTTCATCGAAATCTTCAGCGCTCTAAAATATCCCCCGTTTTCCCCCCAGGAAGAAATGGAGGCGGAGCTTACGCGGCTGGCCAATGAAAATGGACACAGCAAGCCCGGCTTGCCCACCAAGGAATCATTGTTGACTGGCGCGAGTTTGGCAGCTTCCATGAAGCTTTTTGACCGCATGCCCGATTGTCAGGTGGTTTTTTGGTGTGGATGGGAAATTTACAGTTTAAAAAAAGAATCGTTTGAATTTTAATAGGAGGAGTCGTGTTTTTAACGGGAAGTATATTTTTCTGTTCAAATTGTTAACATCCAGTTCTTTTTTCTTTTCAATTTTTTAAAATCAATTAATTACGATAATTAATTAAGTTTCCAATGTGCCAGATCCGCGGCCCGTCGGACAGCGACACGTTGCCTTCGCTGGTCACGTTTTTTGAGCAGCGCCGCCGCCGCAAAGCGGAATATGTCGACCGCATATTGGAAATTGGTTGGGACCTTTTTAGTTGTTATTTATTTACGTTATTCTGACTGGGCTGAACCCTATACTAAGCATGTTACCGTATTTTGATGAATAAAATAACGTGAAAAATTGTGCACAATATTCAATGCTAGCGAGGGCCTCCATGTCTGGGGGCAAGGTGTAAAAATATTTACAGGAATTCTCGTATATGTGCTGCATTGTTCACTCAATTGAAAATTCAACGAAAAATTTACCCCCCCCCCCCCCCCTCCCCGCGGATAGCACCCCGGCTACAAAACTATTGACGAGTATAACTATTCCACAATAAAATGATTCCCTAATGTAATATATATATTCCACAATTTACAGTCCCACTCAATATCCATTAAAATACATTCCAAATTTACCCCCCCCCCCCCCCCCGCAGAAAGCGATCTAGAAACTTCCATGCGGCAATGTTCATTCGAGGCTGGCGCCTATCACAAGAGGTACCTGCAAGTGTTTGAAGAGCGGGAACAGTGGCAGAAAGACGCTGAACAGGCTGAGAGCAAGAATAAGACTCTTAATAGGAAGATTTTGGTGTGTTCACCAGGGTGCTTTTGACATTACAAATAGATAGATATGTCCGAAAAACTTGTGTCCCTCTTTTCTGGGCGTACTCCGGACATTTAGAGAGTGGACTAGTGCAACTGAGACTCAATTGGTGATAGATACACTCGTATCAATTGACCAGCATCCAGAATATGTCCACAAATACAGGGCATATGTTTTTGGAACAAATATACCGATTTGTAACGTCAAAGCAGGTTTTGACACTTACTTTCTGCAGACCAACGTGACACTTGACGCTTGAAGTTTTGGCGCTGTATACATCATTCATTAAAAACAGCTGTTTTGTCACTTATATACTCAAAAATGGGGCATTAATTTTTCTGCGGCACGGTGACCACCCTAATTAGCTCCTAAATAGCCCAACCTCTAAACCTCCGAACCTCAAAACCTCTCAACCTCCACCAACCTCCACCAACCTCCACCAACCTCCACCATCCTCCACCATCCTCCACCATCCTCCACCATCCTCCACCATCCTCCACCATCCTCCACCATCCTCCACCATCCTCCACCAACCTCCACCAACCTCCACCATCCTCCACCAACCTCCACCAACCTCCACCAACCTCCATCAACCTCCACCATCCTCCACCATCCTCCACCATCCTCCACCAACCTCCACCAACCTCCACCAACCTCCACCAACCTCCATCAACCTCCATCAACCTCCATCAACCATTCACAGGGTCTTCAGCGGCGCCTGGCGACCTACGAGAGCGACGAGCAGCGCCGCTGGGACGACGAGCAAAGGCACAGGCGCAAGGAGGCGGAGCTTAGACACGTCGCCCAGAAGACCCAGGAGAAGTTGTTCGCTGTGAGTGGAGGGATGGTGTGATTTTGGGTTGGGATTTTTGCTGGGGATCCCCTCCCAAATCCGCCAGCTATCTATCTATCCCGGAGGCAAAATTTTGGGCTACTGTCCCCTAACAAAATTTAACTTTTCACTTGTAAATTTACTTTTCGTTCTAACTTTTTACTCCTCTCTGCAAAATCCCATTCTTTAACTCTCCACGTCGAGTTATCGAGATCAGAACTTTCGAGACCCACAAATGCGATAAAATCGGTAATTCATTTGCCAAAAAAAAGTTTGATCTAAACATGCCTTTGGCATCATTTTCCCCAAATCAATCTCACTTCTCCACCCCCCCCAAATCAATCTCACTCCCCCCAATCAATTTCTCAACCCCATCACAGGTGCGCAACGTGATCACCCCCTCCGTGTCGCGACAGCGACAGCCACAAGTTGCCGCAGTGGCGGCAAATGCCGCGCCGCTGCATAAGGGGCTGGGCGGCAGCACCGACCACTTGGCATCGGGCCACGTTAGAAATTTGGCGGCTAACTTCAAACAGAACCAGGTTTGTTGAAAGGTTTTGTGCATACTCGGCGGACACCACACTTAGTATGGAAACCTATCATAACCCATCTGAATGATGAACCAAAAATTATACAGTTTTTCATCAAAATATTTCATTTTTACGACGGAATAATTAGTTATGAAATTTATAACGAGATTTTATTCATTAAATTATGGTAGGATTCTGTACTTGGAGGATCACAAGACTTTGCGGTCCGCTGAGTATATTTTGTATTTAATAACTGTTGTAGTTATAACTGCGGTGCGTAAATTTACCGGCGATAACCTCGGTTTTCCGCAATCAATCGTTGCAAATCGTGGCCAAAAGATCAATTCTTAAGACACCCAATCAAAAAACCCTCACGGCACCCTCACTCTCACCCTACTTCACCCTACACCCTACTTCACCCTACACCCTACTTCACCCTACATCCTACTTCGCCCTACACCCTACTCAGGGCTCGTGCACCCCCTCGACGGGCACGAACAGCGGCAGCATCTACCCCTCAGCCCCGCGCTCGTCCCACCATCGAACGCAATCTCAGCGCAATATGCACACTGCAGCGGCGGGCAAACGTAGGGCGCCCTCCCCGCCGGGAAAGGGGGGCGGCAAGGCTCCGCCCATGGCTTATAACCCTAAGCACAGACGCAGTCGATCTGTGGGCAGTCAGAGGGTGCTCAGTCATTTGCCCCAGAATATGGTCCCCGCGGGTGGGTGGGGGTTTGGGGGGGGGTTTGGGAGTTGTTTGGTTTGTGCGTGAATGGGCCCATACCACTAGTTGACATCGCAAGTAAATGTCAACTGAATGTCAACTAAATAACAAAAAAAAGAAAAGCATCACACTGAATAGAAACAATGAAAATAAAGTGTCACGGTGTAAATATAACCATGCTCTATCACGTCGGAAAGTTGAAGTCGCAAAGTTAACCAAAATGTAGTCGACACGGACTTGATGTGAACTAGTGTGTGTGGGCCCAATGGGCCCCCACACTCTGGATGTCAACTGAATTCGTGTCAACTAAATGTCAACTGAATTTAAGTGATACTGTGATTTCAACTTATCTATCTGATAGAGCATAGTTAATTTTACACCATGACACTTCATTTTCATTGTTCCTGTTAAGTGTGATGCTTTTTACAAACTTCTTGTTTTATTCAATTGACACTGAGTTGACGCGAATTTGCGATGTCAACTAGTGTGTGTGGGCCCAATGGGGCGAGTTCAAAAAAACTCATGTATACTTAGCTCATACCGTATTTTGGTTTTATTTACAAAAATTTTAGAATTAAAAAAAAATTTGTTTTCAAAACAGGGTCCTCAAACTATTATCCCCACCCCCAGGCCACTACCTAACCCCCCACCTGGGTCGCCACACCAAAACTACAGCCCCGCCCACCGGCAAGCAGTTGCTCAACGGCGGCGAGTACGTGCTCACCCATCAGGATGCAGATTCGCAGTCGGGCGCCCTGCGCACGTCGCTCGTGAAGGGCAGCGTGTACCCGACGTCGGGCGGGGGTGCCGCCGTGCAGTTTGAGGATGTGGAGACGGTTGGTTTGGGGGGGGGGGGTGAGTTGACATTTGAAGTTTTTTGAATTGACTCATTTAAAGGTTAAAAAATTTAATTTGGAGCGGGGGGGGAGGGGGTTGAAGAGGCGACTGATGCGAGGTTTGTTAGGATTGTAGTGGGGTATCTGTGAGAGTCCTAGTTTTCTAGTGGTGGTCACTTTCTACTTTTTGTGATTTACATTTATTTACCATATTTTTCCTACTCTGGTGAGAAATGATAGCGTTTTCTGTCTTCTACACCTTGATATTGGACTACCGCGGAGCCCCCCCCCCCCCAAACGCCACCAACCGCACCAGAATCTTTTTCAGCAATCTACCCCTCCAGAGGAGCCACTTACCATCTCTCTGAACCCCCACAGGGGTCCAAATCTGCAAAACCCCCGAGTCTCATCCCTATCCCTATCACCATTCCGCAAAACAAAATTGCACCCCCCCCTATCGACCGAGACAAAAGTATTGCAACAAAATCAACGCACCCACTTCGCGCAGGTGACCCACTGGTCGCCGGGGCGCAAGCGGCGATCTGATGATGAGGAATCGACCCCCGCCGCTAGCAATTCCCACTCGAAAAGAAACAAACGCAATGTCAAGTGATTGCGTTTTTCTTTTATTTTGAGGGGGGGGGTGTTTGAGTTTTTTTAGTGGTTACTTTACTGGTGTTCACTTATATTTATTGATCGACGGTTGATTGGGTAGATTAGTGTGTTGGTGTAAATTGTGTTTTTATTATCGCGTGGGTTGTGTGGAGTTGGGTGTAAATAGTGATGGTAAAAACTAGTTTTGAAGCTGCCTGCCTAAAAATAAAAATGCTTTAAAAAGTCAATTCGAAAACATTTTAAAAATTGAATTCGTTTTTTTTTTCAAACGGAATAAAAGTTGGGTATAGAGCAGGAATAGGTAAGTGTGACTGAGATTACACGTAATATGTCTTGTCTAGGGATGAAAAAAAGGATTTTCAATGAACCCAATTGTAAAAAAACGTTGAAAAAACCCACTGGGTATCTTTAGTAATGTCTACCGTGGGAATTGAAAGTAAACGGATCTGTGACGCGACCCCACCCAACCCCTGATTCGCATTACAATGTGCTATACTGGTTTATGTCTCTCCAACTAAATTTGATGACTATTAAAACTGCCAAGGAATGCTATAAAAAGATGGAATAGGTGTTAATTTCGTTGCCCATACACAGCCGAGGTTTTTTTGTGACGT
Source organism: Sphaerolaimus hirsutus (assembly GCA_964036195.1). NCBI lineage: Eukaryota > Metazoa > Nematoda > Chromadorea > Monhysterida > Sphaerolaimidae > Sphaerolaimus > Sphaerolaimus hirsutus. Next base: position 19,067,892 of record OZ038460.1, on the reverse strand, counting down.
AAAATAATTGATGTCAACTATAGTTTTTGTCTGATAGTGACTTTTGGCGCCAGCCCAGGCATAAGGCGCCCTGGTGGCAGTTTCGCACCATGTCAAGTTTCAAATGTCATATTTGTAAATGTGTGTCGTGCAAAATGTCAAAGTTAAGTGATAAAATCTTTTCCTTTTTATTGAACATTTTGGATGGCATTTGACATACTTACACTTTATACGGAGTGCGGGACTGCCCCCAAGGTCGACAAATCTTTACAAACCAGTGGTGCTCTTGGCGCGGCGCCAAAAGTCATGGTGCTCTTGGCGCGGCGCCAAAATTCATGGTGCTCTTGGCGTGGCGCCAAAAGTCATGGCGCTTTACCTGTCAATAGTTAGTTTGATTGTTCATTTTTCCGCGCATTCTGGGAAAAAAATTGTCGCGATTTTTTTTGGGGAATCCAGAAATATTTGTATGGAAATTTTGAATGGTTTTTGACCCGTCGGGTTTTCAGTTCGATGATCACCCATTCAATTTTCGTGATAAGCCAGTGATTTTTTTGCAGCATGCGCGGTGTTGGTTGTAAATATTTATAGCAAGTGAGGGTAAATAAATAGGTTAGCGAGTGTGTTTGTAGACTTATTTTAGTTTTTTTTTGGTTATTTTTCGCCGGACACAGTTCCATTCATTGTCATTTTCGGGCACCCCTTGTGGCTAAAACCCGGTGCACATGTATACCCGGTGATCTGGGAGTCGGGACATATGCAACATTTTTGAGCGGGGGGGGGGGGCTGGCGCTGGCGCCATTAGCGTTGGGCCCAAACTTAGCTGATATGTAAATATAGGGTGGCCCACGTCAGGCGCACGGTTTCAATTGGCTCCCAACACGTCAATTTTGAATGAAAACTGCTGAAATTTGGTATGGGGGTAGATAAATGTACCCCATTTGTTGTGTTACGTGCACGGTTCCACATCACAAAAATTCATGTCGGAACGTGAAGCAAAGTTTAATACGTGTTTGAGCATGGCGCATGTCAGGCAATCATCTACCAAAGCACCAATTATTCATAAAAATAGTCCAAATTTGGCATGACAATAGATAAATGTACCCTATTTAGTATGTTAAGCACACACATAAATATCACTAAATTTTCACATTTATCACATCGTATGCAAAACAACGTCACTCCACAGGACCATCTACAATGGGACACATTCAAAAACGTAAATATGGAACTCTTTCACGTTCTGACACGAAATCTTGCGATATGAAACCGTGCACTGAACACAACAAATGGGGTACATTTATTTACCCCCATACCAAATTCGAGCGGTTTTCATTCAAAATTGAAAACAGTTCGCCTGACGTGGGCCACCCGGTACATACATATAGAGCGACGGGCACACCATTCGGTGTATTTTGTACAGAATTGACAGTACGAGGACCGATTTACATACTTAATAAATATCAATGTGATGGGAAATTTGGCCTGCATGTGTGCCGGGTTTACATGCGCACCGGCACAGACCCCCGCTTGTGGGGGTTCAAACGGGATCAACTTTAGGGATCTGGATCGGGATTGTTTTTTAATATTCTGGATCGGGATTGTAGCATCGGGATAAAATTTAAAGTGGCATAAAATGCAAAAAGAGACGTTCCGTTGACATTTCATAGTGTTAAGTTTATTTGCCCAATTTAGCATATTTTACCGGGATTAGGTAAAAAAATTCGTGATCGGTATTGGGATTTGAATATGTTCGGTATCGTGATTGGCCTTTCAAACTTTTCGGATCGAGATCGGGACCTATTCCGGGATCGAGATCCCGTTTGGACCCCAGCCGCTTGTATCGCCCAGTGGTGCTACAAAGGGTAATTCTACAACATTGTTAAGTGGTGATTTATGTGTAAAGTTGAGAATTTACAGTCACTTTGATTGCAAGGTGCGGAATAGGTCCCTGTGTAAAAATTCCCAGGTGCCAGTGCCGCAAATTTAGAAGTGAGGAGTAGGATGGCAAATGCGAAGTGAACTGACAAAAAAGTTGACAAAAGAGAAGTGAAATGGCAAGTAAATTGGCAAAAGCGAAGTAAAAAAAAGTAAATTACCTTCGCTTTTGCCAATTTCCTTAACAATTCACTTCTCATTTAATTTCGCATTTGCCATTTTACTTCTCACTTTGCGGAACTGGCCCAAGATCTCCCATTTACACAGGCACCTACTTAAATCACCTGCTATCACCCACTTAAATATAAGCGAGTTGCGTTTGTCCAAATCAATGATTCGTTTGTTAGTGCCTCCGCACTGGTGTGCAAATCAATTTCCCGTATTGTGTGTATATTTTTGAACAGCTGCACCGTTGACCATTGGCTACTTACTGGACTGACCAATTAGCGTTGGGAAGCATCGTGATTTGTCTGGTAAAGGCACCGATTCCGGTTCAGAGGTGCTGGTGCCCTGTTTTTCAAAATAGCACCGGTGCCGGTGCGGTGCCATTTTTTCCGGTACTTTTAACACCACTAGTCCGTGTCGAGTCAACGATGCAATGTTGTAAATTCATATGAATATTTGCGCTTAAGGGAAAATATATTTGCACATCGATTTGCAGGGGCATTTAAGGGTGCAATCTGAATTGCCGAGTATTTTTGCTTTTTGTACAATGCGCTTGAATTTATTGTCTGTTTTTTTTGTGTGAATACTTGTGACGACCGATTCAATGAAACGATACAGTTGATTTATTGTGTGAAATGCCGGTCAAATTTGACTAGAATGCACTTTAAATGAATATTGTCGGCGCATCAAATACCAAGTAACTCAACTACCGTATTTCCTCGAATAGCCCCAAATTTATTAAAAGGCTGATTAGCAGCTGGGCTGTTTTGGACCCACGCACAAATTTTGATCGCGGTTTGCAAACCAAATCTGTGCATCAAAACGTTCATGTGCGACACCTCGCTAAACATTGAGCATTTTGACTGCCAGAACAGTTGTAAATGTCAACTAAATAACACAAAATATTTTTAAAGCATCATATTTGAAAGAAAATAAAGTGTCATAGTATAGAATTAACTATGCTCTACCACATAGGAAAGTTGAAATCACAAAATTCACACTAATTTTAATTGTTGGCATGATTATGTTGACACTAATTTTGATGTCAACTAGTGTGTGCGCGTGAGGCCAACCATTTCACCAACCTATTTTCATGGGATTGATATACCGTATTTCCTCGAAATACCCCCGGGGGGTTTATTGTTTCAGAGTGAGAATTTTGAGGGGGGGTTAAACGAGGGGGGGGGTATTTCGAGGGGGGGGTTTATTATTTCGCCAGAAATTTTTTGAAATCCCAGTACTAAAATGTAGTCTGAAACGTACGCAGACGTCGAAAAATGCAACAAAAATCGCCATTTATAAGACTCTAAAGACATTTATAAGTGTGTAGACGTACAAACACTGTTCTCACATAACAGAGTCATCGTTTTTAACGTGTATTCTGCATTGTCGGGATGACAAACCACAGCCGTTGTCATTTACGTTCCCTATACACTAAATTTGGGGGGGGGTATTTCGAGGGGGGGGTTTATAAGTTCATAGTGTCCATTTTGAGGGGGGGTATTTCGAGGGGGGGGGTATTTCGAGGGGGGGGGGTATTTCGAGGGGGGGGGGTATTTCGAGGAAATACGGTATGTAAATGTAACCATTCACCAACCTTTTACATAAATCCCGAAGGATTTTTTCAGCACTCAAATTTATTGAGGAAACACTGTATTTATTTATCATTGGTAGTTATTGCTGTGTAAGAGATTCAAGGTAACCTCGAAATGTGTAATTTGTAAAACGCCACAGAAAAATGCAGAATGTTGAAGAGAATACAGATTGAAAGAGCTTATTTTCTAAAGTATTTGCCGTTCTCGCTGCCACACCAAATGTTATTGTTTTGTTGTGGAAATGCAGTTACTGGTGCTGATCAGGGCCGTATCCAGGGGGGGGGGGGGGCTCCCGGGGCGAGACCAGAAAATGTGACTTTTTCAACGTCAGTGTAAAAAATTTTGCGCGCAAGCGCGCATTCTTCACCAGATATAAGGTATTATCATCAGATTTGCTCCATGCGGCCGCAAATCATTAAAAATGTTGTGCTTTTTGCTGTTTTGTATGTATATTTACATACATAATACAGCGTTCCATGGCGCTGACGCCAACGCCAATGGCGCCGTGGCGTGGCGCCTACTAATGGCGCCAGCGCCATGGACCCATTCCGCCGCTATGTAGCTAAAATTTTAGGGGGGGCTGAGCCCCCCCCTCGCCGGGCTCCGTAAACAAGCAGCCCCCCCCCCCGCTCAAAAATCCTGGATCCCTGGTGCTGATGTAACGTTCGGCAAAGAAAAATGCGAAAATATTTTAGAATTTTGAATTTACGGAAAAATTTCACCGTGGTTAAAGATCCTTCATGCTCTAATTTTTTTGCAAAAATGATAATCGTATATTCGAAAATACTTTCGAAATTTTCATGGTATTTTGCGTTGAAAAATAATGCAAGCGTCGGCAATTTGAAGCTACAAAAGAATGATGAACTGCGGTTATTGCAATACTGTTATCATAAATAATTGCAATTACATGCGCCCCGGACCCTGTAAAATATCATGTAAATTAGGCATTTAGGTACCGTTTGCATGTGACAAACATTTTGCATTTGATTCGACAAATTTCCGTGCCATTTTACAGCGCCCCAGCGTTCCATATTTAAATCACGTTCTATATTTAATCTTACTATCCGCCCCCCTCCCATTATTGCCCTTCACTTTCCCAGTAGGTGACCCCAGCACAAAGTTCGTACTATGGTCCCTTTCCCCGTCCAACTGCATGTCCAAACTCCCCGCGCGGTGCCAATTGTCCGTCGAGCTGTTGTTGTTCGTCGGCATTGGCGTGCCGTTGGCGTTGGCGCCAGTGCCGCTGGCGCTGCATTGGCGCGACGTGGTCGTGTTGGACTGGCGGCTGGAGCGCCGCGGCGAACGTCGGGGGGCCTGGGGGTTTTTTTTTGGGGGGGGGAAGGGTTGTTTTGTGGAAGTGTAGATGAATTTTTCCTGGAGCTGAATTTATCGAGAATTTTATATTCTGGACTACTTACTGTGGTTCTAATTTTTCAGAGTGTAAAAAGGCATGTAAAATCCACTGTAAAATGTCAAATTTCATTTCATTCTGTTAAATATTCCGCATTTCCTCGAAATACTCTCCTCAAAAAAAGACTGAATTTATAAACCCCCCTCGAAATATCCCCCCAGCAAATTTAGTGACAAAGAACGTAAATGACAGAAGCTGCGGTTTGTTTCGGGAAGCGCAGAACACACTTTAAAAACAATGACTGTTATGTTAGAACATGGTTTATACCGTCTACCTACTTATAAAAGCCTGTACTGTCTTATACATGGTGGTTTTTGTTGTATTTTTCGACGTATGCGTAACGTTACAAAGAGCAATTTAGTACTGGGATTTGAAAAAATATCTGGCGAAATAATAAACCCCCTTGAAATACCCCCTCCCTCGTTTAACCCACCCCCCCCCCCCGCCTCAAAATTTCCACTCTGAAAAAATAACCCCCCGGGGGGTAATTCGAGGAAATACGGTATTTTACATGACTTTGCGTGGCACTTGAACCCGACACTTTCCAGTGTACAGGACCCCCCCCCCCGGCGCACCTGTCTCTCAGCCTCATTAAGCATGGTGCTCAAAGTGGACTCGTTGCTGGGCATGCAGGCGGCGCTGGGCGCGCGGCTTTTCGACCGCTTGCGCCTTCTTTTCGGCAGCGTGGCGCTCTGCTCGTCGCATTGAATTTGGTTCCTGGCAGGTGGGTTGGTGGGGGAAATTCAGTGTCGCATGTTTGGTTGACTTAAATGGTATAGTGTCAACTTGAATGGTCAACTGGTTTCCATGTCACTTCAGATGTTAGTTGACTGGTCGCGCGACAATTTTCGGTTGTCGAAAAGGAAATAATATGGGTAAATTGTGAATCGTAACATGACGGTTTTACGAGTCGCACCAAACAGCCATTGAACATCGTTCCAACCACCCGTCAACAAAAATCTGAATGGTAACCAGTCGGCTCAGTTGACGCCCGATTAGGGTGTCAACAAATTTTTTTTGCGGAAAACGGAAACGGAAATTTTTTGCACTTGCCGGAAAACGGAAACGGAAATTTTTTTGCATTTGCCGGAAAACGGAACGGAAAACTGAAAAAAATTGCCTGCGGAAAGCGGAAACGGAAAACGGAAATTTGACACCCTACGCTACGCCCGATGTCAAGGAGTGTGTGCAGGGCCTATTTCTGAAGTTTACGAGTGAAAAAGTTGGTAAAATAAGTATAAGTATATTTATTACTTTACCTCGATTTATTCACTCGGATCCAAATTCGATCGACCCGACAAATCGGGCTAATCAAATCACCCAACCAAGTCGTATCCCCAACCAACTTTTTCCCCTTGCCGCCGACAAGCGGCGCATTTGCGTCCAGCGTGGACTCGTCCAACAACATGCTCGTGCTACCCGACCTGCCCGACAGCGGCTGCCTGTCCGCGTCCGAGGCGCGCGCCCGCCGCCGGGGGGATGCCCGATTCTGAAGGGTGAAGGTGTGTGGTTGAAGGGTTTGTAGTGCAGTTTGCGATGTATGGTGCTTCGCACTTTAGTTGACATTTAGCTGAATGTCAACTGGGTGATGTCAATTCTGATATTTTGTTGGCGCGTCGCAGAACTATCTTCAAATGCACATGCCGCGATAATTTTTCAACGTCGTGGTATTTAGGTGCATCGTTCTGCTGCGACTCCTGATTAAAAACCTGAATTGGCATCAACAATGTGACATTCGAACTTCAACTAAAATAGTGTGCGTAGCGCTACATTGGAAATTTATTGTATTTTTTATGAATTATTGACAAAAAATATATTTTCAGATTATTATTTTTTAGAATTGGTCTGGTCTTTCCTACATGATGTGCACTCGAGCATACGCGATTCAAAATGGTGCCATTGTCCGGCACTATTCGAGTGGGTAATTTTTTCTAGAAGTCATAATTCTTTGGGTGGGGGGGGTTCCAATAACAAACGCTATAGCCCTTTTTACAATGTTACAATCACCCAGAAAAACTGCCCCCGGTGGTCTTATTCAAGCATCTACGGTAAATCTGATGTTAACCTTTGCGCGCCTGCGCAGGGGCTTCGAATCGTCGCCACTTTCCTCTGTGATCGTGCCAAATTGCATGCTGCGCGACACTTCCATCGACACACTTCCCGATGACTGTTTGTGGGGGGGGGGGGGGGTTGTATTTGGGGGGTAATTTTTTTGAGCTGAAATAAATGTTGCGAGAATACTTTTCAAGTGGCAAGTGTTTTTTTTAGAAAGGTACTGCCCAATTGTAGGTTCACAGGCGCTTGACTTAGCCCACTTGACTTATTTACCACTTTTCTTGTCACTTCTCCACATGTGGAATTGGTCTCTGATCTCACCTTATTCAAGCATGTGTGTACCGTAAACATTTGCTCGAATAATTCCCCTGCCTTTAAAAATCCCCCCTCCCTATAAAATGAGTGAGGAAAAAATTATCCTTCTCGAATAAATGCCCCGTTTAGGCATGTGTTCAATCTGAACAAAAATGGCATGCTTTAACTATTAATTAATAATATGGATTTTTTTTGGAAATAAATTGATAAACACCTACTCGAAAATTCTAACGAAAAAAATAACTCCCCCTCTTGAAAAGTCCCCTCTCATCTCCCCCTATCCCCGGGGGCATTATTCGAGCAAATACGGTAAAAATGCCACCACCTGTCTATTATGCTTAGTGTTAGCCGCCCCAACCCCGCCCATGAGCGCGGCGCCGGTGCCCGTGCCGCCCAACTCGATGTCGATCTGCTTGAACAACGGCTCGTGCGTCCGTTTCAGTAGGCGTAGAGCGTGGCGACCCTGAGGTTTTTTTGGGTACTTTGATGTTGTTTTTAAGTGGGTTTGGGAATTTTTAGGTTTATGAGATTTTTTTTGTAGAATCGGGTCTTTTTTTGTAGGATCGGGTCTTTTCGTAAACTGAAAATGGTGAAGTTGCTGGCGCCAGTCCCGCATCACGTAAAATGTAATGTAAAATACATGGAAATTTGCCAAATGTCATGTAAAATAACCTGTAAAATAATTTTTTACCGATCACTTTAAATCCTTGAAATTTTCTGACATTTAACGTGACATAAAAACCTGTGCCACGTAAAAATTGACGAGTTAATCTAATTCTGACAATTAATATCAATTTGTTTTGTCAACTTCACCCACCCCCCCCCCCCCCCACCTGCGATATGGAATCCCTGTATCTGTGTATGAGCCGTTTGCAGTCCTCCTCTGGGGTATACTTTGTGTACCGGTCGTGTATCAGAATTGACAGGCGGTACGTCTGCACCCAGGCATTTTTTTTGGGGGGTGGGTAAATATTTACTAACTGGGGGTTGTGGGGGTTTACTAACTGCGGGGTTTCAGTAACCGCACACTTTTAGGGACCTTTTGCAGTAACTTTTTCACTACAAACCTGCAATTTGCTACACCGTTCACTGGGTATAAATTTATGAATATAATATTTTTTGAAGATTTTCAGACATTTTAAAAAACCCAGAGAATCTCACAAATAAAATATAATCAAATATGTCAGGAAAATCCCCAATAAAAAAATATATAGATCAAATTTCTAATCTTTTTTGACATTAAAAAAATATAAATCACCCAAAATTTATGAAAAGCTACCCGCAGTTTTTCAAAAATGGTAAAATATTCCCCCAAACTAACCTGCAACATAATAATTAGCAGGTTTTTGCACGTGAAAAATATCATTGTGTACGTGTTCACCCTGTATCCAAACATGAGTATAAGTCGGGTGACCAAAAATGGAATGTCCTGCAGTACGTTGGCTATTAATATGGCCCAAACGTCCACGTCGTGTAGAATCTGCGAAATAAGGAGAGTGAAAATTCTGAAAGTGTTTGGATAAGGGACGAGAAAAGTGGCAATTGCTTCTGAGCAATGCTACCGCAAATCCCCGAATAAGACCCCGTGGGAGTTATTGAGGGGGGTATTCAAGCGGTGGAGTTATTTTTCCTCAGAAGTTTCATGAAAACTTGATTTTATTCATTGTACAAATGCTACTGCGGTGGGCTAACATTCCTTCGTATTTTTCGTTTCACACGATGCACTGCATTTGCATTCGATGAATACCCCAGACGTAGCTTTCTGTCTGTGTGACTACCGTATTTCCTCGAAAGACCCCCCTTAAATTAACCCCCCTCGAAATACCTCCAGGTGTTTTTGAGCTGAGGAAAAAATCAACCCCCCTCGAAATACCCCACGTCTGGAATGATGTACATCATATATGCAATGTACATGATGTATTTATTGATGCCAGTTTGAATTGGTGATATTTACACATATACGCTCATTTGTGTATAGATGTACGTTTATAGCCCCAATATAACCTATTTTCTCACGTTTATTACCGTTTTTGTGTATGAAAAAGCGTATTCTTTACTATGAATTTCACGGAAATTTCTGACGCAATAATAACCCCTCCCCCTCGAAAAGCCCCCCCCCCCCGAAATACCCCCCTCAAAATTTCCACCCCCTGGAGGTATTTCGAGGAAATACGGTAGGTTTTTCAATTTTTGCAGTATGTTTTTCACCGATCACCGAGGGGGCGTATTCAAAGGGGGAATAATTTTTTCCTCACCTGGCCAACAGAGGGAGTTATTCGAGGATTTAGGGTATGTGAGTAGCTTAATCACATTGTTAAATTTCCATTTCATATTTTTATCTAGATTGACACTTTACATTACACTTGACACTCAACATGACACTTCACAAGCCGCGGGACCGTCCCAGTCCCTCAATAACACCCCCCCCCCCAATGCCCACCTGCATCAAAGTACCCATCTCCGAGTGCTCTGCCCTCCTCTGCAATCGCTTCAATTCGTCGTCCCCCTCGTGGGTCAGGGCGACGCGCATCTTTCTCGCCTTGGACACGGTCAACACGAAGGGGAACTGTAGCAGGGAACAGAACCAGCAACCCAACACTAGGGATTGCAGGTGACCGTGCCGGACCTGGGTTGGGGTCATGGTAGGGTGTGAGGTAGGTGTCAACTTTCTGTCTTCCGGCAAATGCAAAAAATATCTGTTTCTGTTTTTCGTAAAAAAATTTTACTTCTGGATAAGGAGATTTGGGGGCATTCCCGGACCCTGAGATGTCCGGTTGAATGTTAGGTGTCGAAAGTCGTGCGTGTAAAATGTCAAACGTCCAGTAGAAAAATTAGAGGAGATTTCACATTTAACGTGGAATTTTTTTTATGACTTTGACACTTTGCATGACATTTTACATGGTCTTGGAGTGGTCCCCGGGTGCTCACTTTACAATGAGAGCAACCATATCTACCGTATTACCTCGACTTAACCCCCCTCGAATTACCCCCCTCAAATTTTGCTGGCGAAATAATAAACCCTCTGGGGGTATTCAAAGGTAAAACGGTAGTCTGAATTTGGTGCAATATTTGTCGCGTGAGATGATTCTTCAAAATACGGTAAGGTTCGTACAGTAATTTACGGTATATACGGTCATTTGTAAATCTGTTTCTGAAACAGTGTCAAAACTAAATCTCGACACGACAATGTTGTGAAAAATATCGAATATCAACCTCAAAAACAACATAAACCCGATACACTTGCACCCAACCCGCAAAAAAAATTAGGTAAAATACACAATCTCACCACGGCATCCTGTTTAAACGCATCGAACAACTCCACAATATCACTGGCAATGGCCAAATAGGCCAGTAAAATCTGGCTTAACTGCTCTCTACTAATCCCTCCCTTGGGGAGTATCCATCTCGCTACAATTAGGATAACCAATAAAAGCTGCTCGGACACCTGCACGCCGAGGTCCACGTTGATGCGCAGGTGCGACGTGATCTGGGGGAAATAGTGCAAAAAGTTCACAGTTGTTGGTGGGCATCGAACCCGCGCATAATGTTTGGGTACACGGATGGGTGCCATGATCGCTGGCATTATTTATCTTGAGTTACCGCGCCGGGCTCTAGTCACTAAATTAAGTCACTTGATTAATGGCATTTGTTACGCTGGCAAACTGGCAATGCCCTAACTACGGTAACAAAAAATTCTAGATTTGAGGGCCAAATAAACTTTTCACCTACACTACAGTAACCCCCAGAATTTAGTCCCAACCCCAACCTCGTGCGCGCCATTAGCCATCAAATTAGTGGGCATGGGCACGTGTCCAGTGGCGGCCAACACGATCTGGTGCCACTCCCAGAACCTGTAAAGTGCCATGTAAAATGTCTAATGTCATGGAAAGTGTCTAAAGTCATGTAAAATGACTTTCAACACATTGCATGGCATTCTACATAATTTTGACACTTTGCATACCTTGTGACATTTTACATGGCATTTTACATGACTTTTAGCACTTTGTCTGACATTTGGCCCTTTACATGGCATTTTACAGGGTCTGGGATTGGCACCTGCTTGCTCTGGTTGGCCACATTCAACGCCCTCAGTCTGTGTTTGCTCATTTCCATTTCCAGCGCCCAGATCGGCCCACAGGTTGCCAGGATGTATAGAAGGACTGAGGGACAGAACCTGGGCAGCAAAAAAAACAGCATAGGTAGGTAAATGTGTCCATTTCAGTTGTTTTTTATTCAGATAAGATATTGAGGATTTCTTGATATACTCGGCGGACGTCACACTTGGTATGAAAACCTACCATAACCCATATGAATAATGGACCGGATATTATACAGTTTTTCATCATAATATTACACTTTTGCTGTGGAATAATCAATTTAGAAATTTATCACCAGATTTTATTAAATTATGGTAATTTTTCATACTATGTGTGCTGTCCACCAAGTATAATTCAAACTGCAATCCAATGTAACAGAAAACCACTTCTTGAAAAATCGACAAATGAAACCAAAACTCCAACTTGACTCAAAATCCAAAATCTAAAGTTCCAAATCCCTCCTTCAAGTTCCAAATCACACTCACCACTTTCTCTCAGCGCCGGCGCGCACGAGCACCGTGTACATGCCCTCGAATATTATGCCCACGCTGAGTATGCCGAAGCCCCAGAAAATCACGTTGTCGCGGGTTTGGACCGCTTGGTAAACGGCGACAAGACTGGGGGTAATGTTGTTTCTTGGTTTGTTTTGGATACATGTTTGTATGCTGGAGCCAATTTCCATAGTTGTTAAAGCGTATTTACGTTTACTAAAAAATACGTAAAAAAGTGTACCCTTTGCTTTTCATTGTTAATGTTTTTGTTGACGCTTTAGGTCAAATTACAACCGGAATTATAAATTTAAACAAATTTCCGTTGCATTTTGGCCCGTCTGTTTTGTACTCAATGACGCATCGCACACTAAAAATTGGCAAGGGCGGTTCGAACATTTCCATGTCAGAATTCACAGTCCAAATTAAAAAGAGGGGGGGGGGGATTCAAAATCGTCCGAACCGACCCAAATTTCGGTAGTTTCTAAGTCTTGTCGTAAATAAAATCGTCCTTAACCCACTTTAGAATTCCGCCCGGGCGTAAATAAAAAAACGTTCGAACCGCCCTAGGCAAATTTGAGTGGGCATGGAAAAGCGAGGAATGTTTTTCCTGAATCGTCTTTTGGAACAATGTTGTTTTTATTATACTCGGCGGACAGCACACCTAGTCTGAAAACCTACCATAATTTAATGAATAAAATCTTGTGATAAATTTCGTAATTAATTATTCCAAAGTGAAAACGAAATATTATGATGAAAAAACTGTATAATTTTTGGTTCATTATTCAGATGGGTTATGGTAGGTTTTCATACTAAGTGTGCTGTCCGCCGCGTATAACAATGACGTCATGAGGGAGTGTTTCCTTCGGAAAAAAAGCATAGCACGGGGTCCGCAGCGTACACACATTTTCCAAAAATTTGAAACCTGATGAATCAAGCTTGAGAATTTTAAACCACACACTCACATTTTACAAAAAAATCTGAAACTTTATCAATGCAAACTTGACAACTTCAAATCAAACCTCCCCCCCCCCCAACCTGTGCACTATGAACATGAGCCTCGCAATAACAGCCCTGGCCACCTTCAACAGCTGCGTGTGCCTGGACTCCCTCTCCACGATGGCCTCCATGTCCAACGGGGGCACCTGCCTTCGATCGCCGCTAGGGCTCGCTAGCAGCTTGGCTCCGCCCACTACTGTGGGGGGTTGAGTGTGGGTAAGTGTTGTTGTTGTTGGTTTGAGTGCTGGGAATTGAGTGGCGAGTGGATGTTGAAGGACTGTTTTGATGAGGTTTTTGGCTGTAATTGTAATATTATGCGTCACTTTGAAATGACTATTGGGAAACTGACAATTTCTGAATTGTTTTTTTGTTGATAGAATGACGTCATTTTGAGAATTTCTTGTTTGCTGGGGGAAGTGCACATATTTAAATGTGGAATTTGAAAATCTATTAAAATATGCTCATTTCATTCAAAAACACTGACTCACATAACTAGGGTTTCAGAATCGTAAATAAATACGTAATACGCAATTTTTATGCGCCGCATCATTGTCTACTCCGCCACAGCACTATTTACCTCGATTACATGTAAATATTCCAGCAATTTATCTCGAGATAAAAATGATGAAAAATCGAAATTTCTGAAGTAAGTATTATGTGCAATAATTATATAAATATTTCACTGATATCAACTCCCTTCACAGCCATATCCAAACATTCAAAACAGAAAAATCAAAAAAAAAAACCCAATCTCAAGATGCAAACCCACCTGGCACGGCTAAATTACTGTGACGCGTGACATTGAGATTGACGGGGGCGCCGCCGGCGCGCACTTTAGCCACGGTCATGTTTTTGCCCTGTACCAGCTGGGGCCAATTGCACACCTTGTTAAGTGGCGGATCAAGTGAAAAGTGGTAAGTGGAGTTGTGACGGGCGTTCGAGTCAAGTTCGGATGATTGATTCCTTATCACAGCACAAAATGGGTGTGTGATGTGCTGGGAAGCTGGCCGTGATGGGCCTCTGTGACACTTCCACACACTTTACGAGATTCGTGGTGAAGTGTCTTGCACACACTATCACCTATCATCACGATGAAAATGATCTGCACTTCGCATGGTTTGTGGAGCGTATGGAGGCACAGTGAAATGTTTTCATGACACGACCGCATGTATTTGTGTGTGAAGCCACATCACTAGTGATGTAAAAAGCGCCAGACTTTTGGCGCCAAGCGCCAAAAGCGCCATGGCGCTTTTCTGGAACTAGCGCCAAGCGCCAATGGTGCCACAGCAAAATGGCGCCAAGCGCCAAAAGCGCCATGGCGCTTTTCTGGACCTTAGCGCCAAGCGCCAAAGGCGCCAGGGGGACATGACGCCAAGCGCCAATGGCGCCAGCGCCAAAATGATATTGCCTTTAATGATACAGGTGAGACAAAGTACTATTTTCTTCACTTTCAATAACTTGTATTGCCTCCAAAAACACAAAAATGGTCAAATAATTGAAATCCATAAGTTTTCTTGCTCAACATTCAACTGTAACTACCGTACTACCTCGAATTATCCCCCCTTGAAATGATCCCCCCTCGAAGTAACCCCCCCCCCCTCAAAATGGGCTGGGGAAATAATAAATCCCCTCCTCGAAATACCCCCCTCCGGAATGATGTACATCATGTATGCAATGTATAATACATGATGTATTTACGACTACTAATTTGCATTGCAGCTACACTGATACACTCATTTGTGTACAGTTGTACATCTTTAACCCCAATAAAACCTATTTTCTCACATTTATTACGTTTTTGTGTATGAAAAACCGTATTCTTTACTATAATACTATAAATTTCACGAAAATTTCTGACGAAATGATAAACCCCCCTCGAATGACCCCCCCCCCCCTCGAATAAACCCCCTCAAATTTTGCTGGCGAAATAATAAACCCCCATGGGGGTATTTCGAGGTAATACGGTAAGACTGGTCCAAATAGATAGCAAATTGCCTCTCTGAAGTGGTAGAAGCTGAAAGATTTGTCTGGTGTTTGGGGATTGCAGAGTTTCAATCTATTGGATATTTCAAGATTTAAAGTGCAAACTGTGAGATAACAGGGTAAAAATAGCTAAATTACATATCTGAGTAAAATACCTATGTAAAATAATTAAATACATGGCCAAAAATTGCTGAAAATGGGCAATAAGGCACATGAACACCGCGGCACAATTATCACTCTCTGGCGCTTTTTTGGCGCTTTAAAAAATGGTAGCGCCAAGAGCCAATGGCGCCACTGGAAAGTAGCGCCAAAAGCCCCATGGCGCTTTTCGGTAACACGGCGCCAAGCGCCAATGGCGCCACAGCATTTTAGCGTCAAGCGCCAAAAGCGCCATGGCGCTTTTTGCTTTGGCGCTAGCACCAGGCGCCAGCGCCATGGCGCTTTCACATCACTACACATCACGACGCTTCACAACGCATCACAAGCCAATTTTTTGATGTGTATCACCTTCTGAAGCTTATTTGCGGCGACAGTATTGCCCTAGCTTTAAAAATCACTCAATTCACCCACTGGCACTCACACTCAGGCCCATACACTAGTTGACATATGTCAACTAGTGTGTGTCAACTCAGATTTCGGCTTCGCGAGTCGCTGAGCGATCTTCCAATGCACTTGCGGTAATATTTATTGTTCAACATTGCAGAATGCACATTTGGAGATCGGTCTGGGCTGCGACACGTGAAGCCGAAATATGAGTTGACACAGACCAGTTGACACACATGGCCGACATTAACCCCACCTATCCAGGGGTCTCCAAAATTTTGGCCCTCGCGGGGGCTGGATTGATAGCAAATCGCTCCTCCAGAGGGATAGATAGCTGAGAAAATTTTGTGGGGGGGGGCTTGGGGGGGGCTCGCGGAGGCAAAATATATAGGCTTTTTCAGTGCATAGAAGGCCGAAAGGGGAAAAAATAGCTAATAATCGGTTAAAAGTGGCCAAAAGTAGGTTTAAAATGGCTAAAAACAGGCATATAACCATGCATATAGCCGGAGAGTACGATTCTGAAGGTGAAAAACTATAAAAAGGTGCGAAAATTGGTGATTTTTAGCGAAAATTGGGGCAAAATTTCTCAAAAACCACTCCAGATAGATAGATAGCTGAGCGATTGGGTGGGGGGTCTTTGGGGGTAGTAGCCAAAAAATTTGCCTCGGATAGATAGATAGCTGAGCGGCCGTGCGGATAGATAGATGGCTGGCGGATTTGGGGGGGGCAGCCCCCCCCCCCGAGCCCCCCCCCCCTAGAAGACCCCTGCACCTATCACTCAACCTTATCACCCGTCACTTAACAAGGCGCCCAAATGGCACCTGGTCCGTGTTCGTGTTGGTGTCCGTACTCTCCGCCTCCGCTATGGTGCACAGGAGCGAATCTAGCGGCGGAATGGAACCAGTGCCGGTGCCGCGCTGCGTCAAGCCGCTGATATTTTTGTCCCCTGCGAGTGCGCTTGAGGTAGGGGTGGAAAGCTCTGTGGAGGGTAATGTTCAAATTTTTAATGAATTGAAAAATTTATTTCGATTTTTTGGATATTTTTTGAATATCTTTTCCACTTAATACAATAAAAATATACTAATCTATCGGGATAGGCAGGATGCCAAAAAAATGTGGCCTGAAAACCAATACAAAAATATTATAATACATTTTCTTTCAATACGAAAATTTTCAAATTAAAGTCAAAATAATTAACGCCGAAATTCACAACTCGGTTAAAAGCTTTAAAATTGACTACAGATCAATATTTTTCCCAGTAATCCAGTTGCCAGTTCCGCAAAATGAGAAGTGAGCAGTAAAATGGCAAAGGCGAAGTAAAAGCACAAAGGCGAAGTGAAATGGCAAGTGAAACGGCATACGCGAAGAGAAATTACTTTTTATTTTTTTACATCGCTTTTGCCAATTCACTTGCCGTTTCACTTCGCCTTTGCGCTTTTACTTCACCTTTGCCATTTCACTCATTTTGCGGAACTGGTCCCAGTCGTCCTAACAAATCAGTTTCATAACCGAACACCACACAGGCTGTGTGGTAAAGTGCAGTGGCCACACACTACAATGAAATCTACCATATTCCACAGAATGAACTTTTTTAAATTTCCTGATGACATTACAGGCTATTTACACAGGTCCCGGCCGGGAATAATTGGCGATTTGATTCGATTCGATTTTTGTATAGTGATCGAAATCCTGCCGGGGACTGGTCCCCAGCAACGTCAAAATGACCCCGACCGGGGTCAAATGTCCCCGGTGAGAAATTTTTTTTCTTCAGTAAACAAAGAATTTTGGTTCCCAACCGGGGACTTTTGTCCCCGACAGGGAACGAATTTTTAGTTCCCTGCTGGGGACGAACGTCCCCGGTTGGGGACCAAAATTCTTTGTTTACTGAAAAAAAGTTCTCACCGGGGACGTTTGACCCTGGTCGGGGTCATTTCGACGTTGCCGGGGAGCGGTCCCCGGCAGGATTTCGATCACTATACATAAATACAGTGATCTAAAAAAATTGAAGTATGAATAAAATAACAACCGGTAACCGCGCTGAGCTGAAATTTGGCATGCGTACTCATAAAACGAAGGAGTACTCACATGCCAAATTTCAGACAAATCCAAAAAAATTTATGCACTCCCCCAAAGAAAATGCATCAGCGCGTGTAACCATCTCAAAACCATTTTGTGCATGCTAATTTGGTGATGATTCACCTAATTAACATGCAAACAACCCATACACGACAATTATTCACTTTTGAAAAAAATTATTTTTTGCCGGGTCCTGGTCCCCGGCCAGGACCTGTGTAAATAGCCAACATTACATGCCCCCACTATGAGTGCAAAATCATTTACAAGATTTTATTCACACAAACACGGTCACACTCTGGTAAATATAATGTTCAATGGCGATGCGCACACTTGTTTATTGCCATTAAACTAAAAGATTTGTAAACTCATAAATCAACTTTAAATGTCATTTGAATGGACTGGAAACGGGTGTTCGCGAACTGCAGTTAACAGAGTAAAAATAACCCATTTCAGTCAACTAAAATGCCTTCAAAACTGATTTACACAATTTTCAAAATTTCGTCGGTAGCTAGCGTATGCAGCGACAAAAAGTTCTGTCTGTGCACTCTGTGCAGGTGCCACTCTCAAACCCTGCAAAATGGTCGGTAAATAGTCAAAGTCATGTAAAATGTCCTGAAAAAAGCAAATGACATGCAAAGTGTCAAATGTCATGTAAATTGCTCTGCAAAATGGCAACCAAGTTGCATGACATTTGACATTTTACTGGGTCTGGGAGTGCGTCCAGGAAAAAGAGGGGGGGGGGCGCTCGCAGTTTGTCAAAATCGCCTCTTTCGCGGTTCCACTTTGGACTCTGGAGACAAAGGCGGCGCCGGTCGCAATTCCGCAGCCCGAAATGAATGCCGGCCGCTTCGAACGCGGGCGCGCGTGGAAAATATACGTAAACTTATTTGATGCACTTTTGACTCCCTTGCGCGGCGGGAATAGTGATGAAAAAGCGCCATGGCGCTGGCGCCTAACACTAGCTAGCGCCAAAGCAAAAAGCGCCATGGCGCTTTTGGAGCTTGGCGCTATTTTTCACCAGCGCCAGGAACAAAATGCCTGGCGCTTAGCGCTAGCGCCTAACCAAAAAGCGCCATGGTGTTTCTGGCGCTTGGCGCCATTTTGATCTGGCGCCATTGGCGCTTGGCGCTGGGGGTCGGAAAAGTGCCATGGCGCTTTCGGCGCTTGGCGCCAAAGTTATGGCGCTCTTCACATCACTACCGTAGCCGGGAATGTAGACACGGAAGTTAAGAGAAATTCGACCCGACCCGATAAAAACCCGACTCGACCCGATCAACGTTTATCTGACCCACTGTCTATCCCACAAGACATCGAAAATGCGTTTGGAATGATATGTGTACAAAATTAGTTTTGCGACGTAATAATGGTAAATAATTATTATACTTGAACAGGCATTGAACAGGCATTATCATCTTTATCTTTTAAATTGAGTTTGTTTTTCATTAGCATTTCCACATCTATATCTGCTGGCAGTCCTGCACCCTGTTAAGTGTAAAATAAAGTGTCAAAGATCTTGTAATGATCCATACAAATTTATCACTTGCAAAATGTCAAAGTGCAGTGATAAAATGTTTTATTTTTATTGACACAGTGCATAACATTTGACAATTGACACTACACTTTAACTGGTGGGCATAGGCGGCGCAAGGTCCCAATTTGTGCTTGTGACATTCACAAGCGTACAAGCACTTACGCCGCCTATGCTGGTGGGGAACTGCCCCCGGGTGTCGGTCGACTGTCAATTTTGCCAATAGAACAGTGAAAAAGTTTTTACTGAACTTATAAGTAGGAACTAAACGTGCATTGAAATTTACTTGCCAGTTACAAGTTTACTTGTCACCTGACACTTATAACTTAAACTACCACTTCACTTCTCACTTGAGGATTTTACCCCGTACCGTAACAACGTTTTCCCTCAAAATCTGATTTATTCGAGCCGGGTTTTCAATCGTATGCAAGCAAACTTTATGTTGATATGTTGCTGGAAGGTCTAATGGAAAGCCTTTGTTATAGTCCTTGTCTTGTGCAAATCAAAAATTGACTGGAGGAACTATGTATTTACTAAAAAAGTGTTCTTTTGACCAAAGTCGAAAACAGAGTAGTGCTACAGTAATCCTAGGAGAAATGTCCGTAAAATATCATTTTTTCAACGCGGGATGTTTATTATTGGTGAAGAATAAAATTGATGTGATGTCATGAAAGATGGCTGCAAGCAAACCAATTCAAAGGGGGATCCATGCACAGCTTCGAAAAGTTGGTCAAGTTTCCGCGCGCTTAAAAACTGAATTTTCGCGGGATTTAAAAAACCATGTGAAAAACTGATTTTTTTGGGATTTTCAATATTGTGTGTTTTACTCATGATTATCGTTCGAACAATGGGTGTTTTTCAGAAAATACTTGTATTTGTCAACTACATTTTACACTTAGGTATATCACTCAACATGCTAGAAAACAGTGAAATGAATGTGTAATGTTCTAAGCATGAAAACCATCAAAATACCCCATTATTATAAGCTTCAAATTTGATGTTGTTCAAAACATTCAAAAACTATTTTTAAAAATCGAAAATCCAAAAGTAAATTCAAATTCAATGAGTATTTTCGGGGGGAAAATTGAGAACGCAAAAAGTAATTAAAAAAAACACCGGAAGCGGGAGGAGGGGGGGGGGGGGGCGAAAAGCCAGACACCAAAATTTTATATCTTCGTGGGTAGAATCAAAATGTTTGCAACGATTTCCAACAAAAAAAAAATGGACAACATCCGAACCGAATGCGCCAACCAAAAAATGCACAGAGCATCAAATATTGGCACCATGGCACTGCTTACAAAAATCACACAGGGTGCTATTGGCCCCACACGCTAGTTGACATCAACGCCAAATGTCAACTGGTTCCGTTCCTAATTCAAAGATTGCGTTTGAACGTCGTTCGTCCACTCGTCAGCAAGCTTTGAATCGGGATCGGCACCAGTTGACATTTAGTGATGGAAAAACGCCAGAAAAATGACGCGATGGTGTTCTTAAGAAAGGCCACGAAGTAATAAAAAGACTAAGTCAATGGTGCAACGGCACGCCGCCAGATGACGCCTGCGCCGTGACGCCGTTTCGTCACTAGAGTCAAGTGACAAGTATTTTTGCCACTTGTCACTTGACCTACCACTTGAACTTTTCCTATCACTTTTACAGTGTCACATGGGACTAGTGATGGAAAAGCGCCAGAAAAAAAGGCGCCAAGCGCCAAGGGCGCCACAGAAAAAGGGCGCAAGGCGCCATTCGGAAAGTGGGCGCCAGGGGGCAGTCCCAAGCCCTGTAAAGTGTAAAGTAAAGTGTCAAATGTAAAGTAAAGTGTCAAGTCAAATGTCAAATGTAAAGTAAAGTGTCAAGACAAATGTCAAATGTAAAGTAAAGTGTCAAATATAAAGTAAAGTGTCAAGTAAAGTGTCAAATGTAAAGTAAAGTGTCAAATGTAAAGTCAAATGTCAAGTAAAAGTGTCAAATGTAAAGTAAAGTGTAAAGTCAAGTGTCAATTGTGATGACAATTGATAAATATTCACGAAAAAAGAAAAAAAATTGAAAGGTAAAACATGAAATTCGATTGAAAGGGACTCCGACATGTATTGCATCATGGCGGATGTATCGTGAATCCGCACTGTCGATTATTGGCAGAGATTTGAGATTAAGATTCAAGCAGAGATTGAGTATTCAAATCGACTGCTTAAATTAAAAAAATCGGATCGCGTCAAGTTGGCCCACGTTCAAGTTACCGATTATGTGTTGTTCGAACGATAGTGGAAGCTGTTGAAAAAGGGGGTTTTGCTCAAAAGCGCTTTAATGAGCTCCATGTTGACATTCATAATTTTGCCGCCAAAATTGCCTATATTCATAGCTGAAAACCTATTTTTACTGCGATTTCAAATTTTTTGGCCATCTGCCAACTTCACAAAAGGGGTATCTCCAAAAGAAATCGTCGTTTCAAAACGTCAGTATGTTAAAGTCGGCAGACGTATCGCCCTACAAACATTTGCGTCAGTCTCTCCAGTGGAGAGTGCATGACACCATTAGGTATTGTGACGCAATATTTTAACCATTGGAATAGATCGGGTCACGTATGAAAACTTGGCCCTTATCCCAGTTACCAGTTGCGTATTATACAAATGAGAGTGAAAACTGAAAGTTAGCTAAAAATCGTGAAAATTTGCTTAGCTTTGCCGATTTCCTCCTTCATAATCGCTATTGTTGTTTATATTTATACATGGTTATATAGCTATTGTGAGCCTATTTTATTCATATTAATAGCGGATTTCGAAATTTTGGCCGGCTGCCAAGTTCTCTTCTGCTGGAACGGAGCCAACGAATGAAAAATAAAATAAAAACAAAAACGGTAGTTTGAACGATAAAACGGTAGTTTGAACACTAAAACGGTAGTTTGAACGGTCAAATTCTTTACGAGCAACGTTGAAAATGTAGATAACTAGGGCGTGGCACGCACGGACACGGCAAAACATTTTTCTTTTAATATGATTTTCTTTTTCAATTTCTAGCGTCCGCGTGGGACACAAATTTCGTTGTTCGCCCTATTCACGAGTGAATTCTAACTCTCCGATCTTGTAGGGTGAAATGGGGACCCCCGTTCCAAAAGTTCACAAGCGCCAAATCCAGAAAAATCGAGTTAGCTGTGGATTCGACATCCACGTATAATTATGCCCATTTTGGTAAAAAAATCAGTGTTATAGTCCATTTCGTTCCCGAGATACAGTGGTACCGTTTTTCAGAAAAATCACAATTTTCATATTGAAAGTGCACATATCCATCTCAGATCCCCTATGAAAAACAGGACTTTCATTTCGTAAGTGCACATATCCATGTCGGACCACCGGAGTTTCATTTCATAAGTGCACATATCCAAAAAATAGTTTCATTTCCAAAAGTGCACGCATGCTCTGGATCGCTCGCGAAGAGCCGGCCGGATTTCCCATACAAAATAAAGTCTTTACTTTACATTTGACACTTTACTTGACATTTGACTTTACATTTGACACTTTACTTTACATTTGACACTTTACTTGACACTTTACTTTACATTTGACTTGACACTTTACTTTACATTTGACACTTTACTTTACACTTTACAGGGCTTGGGATTGGCACCAGGCGCCAAGGGCGCCATGGAAAGAGGGCGCCAGAATAAATAAGTGTACAACACCCTGTGTGTGCTAAAAATGTTTATCCAAGACTGTAGTGTACACAATAACTTCTTTATCCACGTTTTACAGGATAAAATCAACAAAAACGTGACTAGAAACAAGATTTTTGCACAAAATAATGCTCACACATGACATTCGATTTAAACACGATGAAAATTGTCATTTGACCAAAAACTGCATCAACTTCAAATGGATTTTCCAATGGATATTCTTTTTGAAGTGGACAGAAACGATTTGTAGCCATTGATTTACGAGGTTGTAAGTTCGATGGTTCATCATTCTAAGTTTCTGATTCTTCAGGCGTGTCTGATGAACCGTTGAATGCAAGATTTCCATCCACTGGCACCACTTTCCGGCGAATTTCGATATCCACAGACACGCTTTTTTATTATTTTTTTCATTTACGCAGCGCTCACCTTGTAACCCTGCTGGCGCAATTTTGGCGCCCTTCTAGGGCAGGGCGCCACGGAAAAAGGGCGCCAAGCGCCAATGGTGCCATGGCGCGGCGCCATTTGGCGCCCTCAAATGGCGCCAGCGCCATGGCGCCATTCCATCACTACATGGGACGCAACTTGTCGTGCGAGGTCGTCACTTTACAGTACAGCTTGACTTTCTCTATTTCACAAAACAAAAGTTACTTATGTGACACACTCTATTACAAAGTAAATACCGTATATTCGCGAATAAGTCCCCAGGGGAGTAATTTTTCGTCCGATTTTTGACTGGGGGATTGTTCGAAAAGGGGAGTTATTCGAGGGGAGGAGTTATTTTTTGTCAAATTATCATTGAAATGCATGATAAAAGAGGGAGGAATCAATCAAAATAATTCCCCCACATCGAAGAGGGGGGAGTTATTTTTCCGCATTCAACTACCAAGGGGGGGGGGAGTTATTCTAAAGGAAGGGAGTTTCAGGAGGGGAACTTATTCGAGCATATACGGTACATGTCAACCTAAAGTGTCATTCAACAGTCAACTAAAGCCAGTGGACTCGTCCAAACCGGAAACTCAACGAGAAACAAAATGGCAAGGCAACACACTAGAATTTCTGCCCATTTCCATTGGTTCCGGTGTCTTCGTGATTGGGGCACTTCTAGAGAAGCGCACCCCCATGGGAAGTTTGAAGTTGTACAGACTACAACAGTGTGGGTTTGTGTGACACGCTTTTCTATATAGTTGGCTCTAAATATATAGTGAAGGATTCTAGTGGGGTTTGAGTTTATAGCGCAGTTATCTTTGATGTGGAAGCGTGCTCAATGGGTGAAATGCTGTGGAATTAGGGTTTGAAAAAATGGGTTTTGGATGTGATTATGTTGTTTTTAAAAAAATAAAAATGTTAAAACAGTCAACTTTAAAAACGATTATTGTATAATCAATGAAGGGACAAGGGTAGAGTTGGTTTGTATGCACTCAGACAGTTCCAAATATTTACTTCAGCAAATCCAATATGTATTAAAATACAATTAAAGGAAGACAATTAAAAGTTTTTGACATGTCCGCAATTTTTTTAAATTTTTAAGAAAAACTATTGCAAAAGGTTTTTAAAAGAAGCAAAACCGTACTGCTTACCGTTTGATAAAACGTTTATCACCAGTGTAGTAGCTGATTGAACTTTTTCTAGTAAGTTCAATCAACTACTACACCAGTAAATTACAAGTAAAATACTTGAGCATACCACCCGCCAGTGATACCTAGGTACTCTTCCCCACCCTAAACTCTGGCAAGTGCCGATTTACAGAACAACGACAAATAAAAGGTGAAACGACGAATTCAGTCTTGACAAATTACAAATACACAAGAATGCTTAGAGATATCAACCCCTAAACTGACGTGTTGAAATCACTAATCGATATCTGCATAGTGTCCAATATGTATCCAAAGAGCACCAGTTGTTCTTGAGATATAAAATTTACATCAAAATTTACTGAATTTTGATGAACAATACTGTCGACAAATTGTGAAATCTTGGTCTAAAGTCTTGATCTCAAGAACTACTGAAGTTGTTTCGATAATTTTCAACATGATATAGAAATCGGTTAGTGGTTTTAAAAACACACTGATTTCAAACCGGAAAACTCATAAAGTAATCAGTTCTGAACACATTTGAATGTACTGAAATTAGATGTCCGTCTACTCCAGTTTATGGGGATTAAAAATGACTCGTTCCAGTAAACTAGAATGCGTTCAAAGCTTATTTATGGGATTTCAAGGTTCCAGTTAAAAACTAGTGTGTGTAGGCACACGTCTACGGCAAGAAATCGCTCGAGTTTTACACCGGGCGCCATCCCCAGACACTGCAAAATGTCAGGTGCCATGCAAAAAGTTAAAAAACATGTGAAATGCTCTGGAAAATGTCAAATGCCATGCAAAGTGACAAAAGAAACGTAAAATGCCCTGGAAAACGTCAAGTGCCATGCAAAGCGTCAAAGACATGTAAAATGCTAGGGAAAATTACAAATGCCATGCAAAGTGTCATGCAATATGCCTTGTAAAATGACGAACGTGTTTGACATTTCACATGAGTTTAGCCGCTTTGCATGACATTTTACATTTACAGTGGATTTTACAATGTCCATGAGTGCCCCCCGAGCGGCACCTTTCGGGTGCTGTTGCTGCAGTCGCTGCACGTCCAGTCGCTGCGGAGCGCACCCGGCCCGTACTCGCAAAACTCGCCCCATGCGAATATTAGATTTTTAATCAATTAATTTAGAATATTCTTTGCTGTGTGATAAATTTAAGCCTAAATTTGAATATGTACTTAGTCAGGCTGAAAGGTCCCCGGGCAGTGCTCGCCATTCGCGCTAGGGGTAAGCTACGGTCATAAAACTTTGACAGGTTAAAATATCAGGTGTTTTGAGTTTTCACCTTAAATTTTACCCCTCTAGCTCCACCCACTGCGGAACTGTGGGGGTTACAGTTTTGGTCATTTTGTTACAAATATACACATGGTGCTCTATCTCAATGCTGCTTTAAGTTGTGATCATGAAACCCTGGCTAGTGTAAGCCACCAGTGTTGGCAATGTGCCAGCACTAACTAACATTAGCTATGATATCATAAGCCTAGTCCATATTGTTATTACTGTCACTACTATCGCTACCAAATTCACCACTCTGCCTCTCCTTCTCAAAAAAGCCCCCACGGAGTCTATGCACCTCTGCCACCTGACTACCACTTGCGGCATGATCTTCTAAAAAAATGCTGGTCCAGCAGAATGGCACCAGGTCACTATTTTCTCCCCCAGTTGCAACATGATTTCAGATGATCACCAAAAACATTCATCACAGTTTCCACGTTTCTTGCACATCACCCTGATCTGCATATTCATTTTACTTTAATAGCAATGATGTTGATGAAAGTGTTGAATATTATCAGCACATTGCCAACACTGGTGGCTTACAATAGCCAAAGTTTCATGATCACAACTTAAAGCAACATTTAGATATAGATCACCATGTGTACAAAATGTGCACCAGAGCACCATCAGTACAAAATGACCGAAATTGTAACCCCACAGCAGAGTTGCGAAAGCGTATTTACGCTTACCCGTAATATCCGGGTAAATGGGTATTTATACTTACGCTTACGCTTTCATAAAATACCCGTTTTTTACGCTTTCCCGGCCAAAATACCCGGGTACTAAAAGCGTAAAAAAGCTTTTCACACGGTTCAGTTTTACACTTTTGAAAAAGCATAAAACCACAAAAAAGAGTGAACGAAACTGCGTACAAAAAAATTACTGCGTGCATGCAGTAATGTGCTGGAAATAGTGGCACATTTACAAATTGTGTCGCAGTATGAATGTCTTGTTAATACTGTGTCGTCGAGCAAAATCGTGGCTTCAGATACGAAATTTTGGGCTGAAAATGGATTTCGACGACGATGTTGTCGCCGTCGACAGAACTAACTCCAAGTTGGAAGATAAAAAGATGACTTACCGTGTTTCTTCTAATAGAACGGCAGCCTCCAATAGAACGGCACCTCCCATAGAACGGCAGGCAAATAAAGTTGAGGAAAAAAATTGAACGGTGCTCTTATATTAGAAGAAATACGGTAAGTGCCGCTGCCGATGAATTGCCAAACAACATAAATATGAGGGCAGACTACTAAGCGGACATCCGAAAAATGTTGCTGAGAGCTTGATTTGGAAAGAATTCATTGAGAAAACGTCTCTTAAAAAAATTTTTACGCTTACGCTTTTATTTACGCTTTCCCAGGTATTTTAAAAATACCTTACGCTTTAAGTATCCATACTGAAAATTTGGAAAGTGTATTTACGCTTACGCTTACGCTTTCCAAAAATACCGGTATTTTAAAAACTCTGCCCCGCAGTTCCGCAGTGGGTGGAGCTAGAGGGGTAAAATTTTAGGTGAAAACTCAAAACACCTGATATCTTAACCTGTCAAAATTTTATGACTGCAGCTTACCCCTAGCGCGAATGGCCAGCACTGCCCGGGGACTTTTCGGCCGGACTAAGTATAATAGGTAAAAAATTTTCTGATTTTGGTTGATGCTGAATGGTGTGTGGCCATTGATAAAAATGGCCGTAGTTTTTTGTACCACACTGAGTCAATTTATTATTACCTGTTGGGGGAGGGGTTTAATGGGAGTGAATGCAATGTGTCACCTAGGGCTCAAACGAGATTGGCTTTTTTTGATTGGGGTCGAAATCCCCCAAAAAATGCACATGAAATCGACAGAGTATCTGAAGCCAAACACAACAGGTTGGTGGTAATTTGAAAATTTGTTTGAAATGTCACTTAAAAACATGGCACTTTTCAGGGGGGGTTAAGCGTAGAAACTAAGCTAGCTCTAATTTCACTATGCATATGCAAATGTATAAATATAAGCAAACGCATTTAGAAACATTCGTCAAGAACCAGCAAAGTACGGCACACCGAACCCAAAGAAGAAGTTACAAAAACTAGCCAAAATATACTCCGCGGACCATAAAGTATGCGCTCAGAATAACTTATGTCTTAGTTGATAACACGTCAGCAGGATACTTATGCACACTTGAACAAAAAAATTAAAAAGAGGAGTCACGTACAAGCGACACTAATTTTCCTGAAACGTTTTTTTGTTGGACAACTTTAACTTTATCAACGTTGACGTGACGTTGCCGTGACGGAGTGTTTCCTCCAGAAAAATGCATAGGTCCGCCAAATATACCATCCAAAAGTCGACCAAAATCAAAGTTAGCTTGTAGTGCGGCATGGACACAGTGCGCTATGGCTTTTCACATAGGTTGCCACATGCTTGCCACTTTTGATAGTGAGCCGGCGATAAGACAAGCTCCCCTGGGAGGTGACACTGGCGGCCGCACTGCACACGTACATCACTTTGGGCAACACCGACGCACGCATGCACACGCATGCACGCAGGGACATGCACACATGCGCGGAGGCACACGCACACACCGCATGGGTTCGGCAAGCTTCCCATCTCGCAGTAGTTGGATGGGCATGTGACACCAGGTGCCCATTCTGCAAGTTGAGAAGCAAAAAAATTTTGGAAGTGAGTAGAAAAATGGTGAAAGAAACATGAATTCAGAAGTGAAAAGTCAAAAGAAGAGTTGCAAGTTAAGATCAGTTTACTTAGTTTTTACGTTTTACTTTTCACTTCTCGAATAGTTTTTTACTGCTCCACCTGTGGAATTGACTCTTGGAGGCAGTGCCTGTAAAATGTCATGCAAAGTTTCCAAAGTCATGTAAAATGCCCTGGAAAATAGCAAACTGTCTAAAAGTGGCACCTGGACGACTGAAGAAAATGACCGTATGGGGATGGAGAAAATGGAAGTAATTATGGCACCACACAAGTTAGTTTTCATGGTTCCAATTTGAAAACTCGACTGAAATCTTGTCCACCTCTTTAATCAGTAGTTTTTTGACTGATCATTTGTGTAAACTATTATGGCCAGTTTTCAACCAAAGTTTCATTTTTTGAACGAGTTTTCAAATGGGAACCATGAAAACCAGCACGTGTGGCCACAATGACTAAAAATTTATATAATTTGTGCGTTCTAAATATTTATGTGGAAAACGTTTCTCGCCGATACACATTAAATTGCTGTCTTGAAGTGCGGCAGGTATTTAACCCAGCACATACATATAGGGGTCCAGTCCCGGAGACACTCCCAGACCCCGTCAAGTGTAAAAGACCCTGTAAAATGTCATGTAAAAGAACCTGTAAGGCGTCAAGTTCATGTAAAAGACCCTGTAAAGTGCCATACGTATCCAAATCTTACTCACATAAGATTTCGATACAAAACATAAGATATGGATATGATAAAATAAGATTTGTAAACGCATAACACTTTACAGGGTCTTTTACATGACACATGACATTTTACAGGGTCTTTTACATGACACATGACATTTTACAGGGTCTGGGAGTGACACCTGCACATGTCACACAAGTGTCATGCAAAATGTCGGCAAGGAAAATTTTTGCGGGGATTTTTACAAATTTAAGTGACATTTAACGGTGCGGTACTGTTCTTTGGAAAATTAAAATTGCATCCCGATGGCGGATTCGGCGGAACATCAGATTTTCCGTTTGATTTCGACGCCCCAATAAATTCAATAAAGTAAACAATTCTTTCATCCATTTAAACAAAATGTTATACTACAGTAAAAACAGTTTTGTGAAGAATATTCACGATTCTTTAACCGTTTAAACGATTTTAGCCACAAAATAATTTATCCACAGCGCCACCTATATTTATAAATTACTTGATCTGATAGACATCAGTACCATTATATATGTTTTTAAACATGGCATGGGCGACATGCCCCAAAAATGCTATATTCAAATTCGGGTAACAATGTACAATATGTTAAAAAACAGAGTACAGGGGTTTCCAACGGGGGTTGGGGGAGGGAGTTACCGCAGTCGCCCAGCTATCTATCTATCTATCTATCTATCTATCTATCTATCCCGGAGGCAATTTTTAATTGGCTACCATCCCATTGACCAACACCAGCAAATCGCTCAACTATTTAGCTATCTGGGGATATTTTTGTGAAATTTTGACCAAGTTTTTGATCAAAATCGCTAATTTTAACACCTTTTTGCTGATTTTCACCTATTTTTGGCTATGTATATCTGTTTATTTGTATAAGTTTTTAGCTATTTTTCCCCATTTTCTTCCTTCTACACTTTGTAAAAGTCTTTAGATTAAACTCTTCAAAAAATCCATCTATCCAAGTCCCCGGGGGGGGGGGGGTCAAATCTAGGAGACCCCTGCAAAAGTCGTACATCTGAGTATACTCAGCGGGCATCACATTACATCTGAGTATACTCGGCGGCTATAGTATGGAAACCTACCATAACCCATCTGAATGATGAACCAGAAATTTTTCATCTTAATATTTCGTTTTTACTATTGTAGTAGTTGATTGAACAATCAACTACTACACTATGGAATTATTAATTACGAAACTTATCACAAGATTTTTTCATTAAATTATGGTAGGATTCTACACAAATTTTGCGCTCCGCCGTGTAAATACAATATGTAATAACTGTATGTAATTTTTCAGCAATCTACAGGCACTGTATACCTAAATTTATCGCGTGCCAATTCAACAAATAGTGCTTTTCAACGCTTAAATCTGATGGGCAAAAATTCCAATATGCAAACGCGCCGATGAAAACAACAGATGCCAGCGACAAATTCCACACATTGCCAAGTGAAAAGAAACGTTGTGAACGTTAAATCAAGTGACAAGTATTTCATAATGTCTGATATTTTGAAACTTGATCACATACCGCAAACCCAAGAAGTAATTTATGCTTGCAAAAGCCCACACACACTAGTTAACATCAAAATTCGTGTCAACTAAAGTTTTGTTAATTATGTGATTTCAACTTTCCTATGTGATAGAGCATTGTTAATTTTATATCGTGACACTTCATTTTCTTTGTTTCTGTTAAGTGTGATACTAAAAAAATCGTATAAGTTAGTTGACATTCAGTTGACACGAATTTGCGATGTCAACTAGTGTGTGTGGGCCCTAAGTAACAAGTATGGTTAACACTAGGGTTGGAAAAAAAACGTTTTTTTTTAACTCGATGTTTTTTAAATAAAAAACGTTTTTTTTTAAAAGCTCCCAGATATAACCTTGTGTCAACATATATAGGTATATCAGACAGTGGCAATACTCTGTGATGTTATATATGACCATAAAATGTCTGTGGAGCCATGGGATAGCATTATAAGTGGTGATTTGTGTCAAAAATATCCATTTTTCGTCGACATATTGTTCGTATATCGCCTTATAGTCGAATGTTCGTGACTTCAGGTCAGGTTTGGCACGGAATAGTGATCAAACAAGGTTATAAAACGAGGTTGTTACTTTGGGAGTGAAGTTACACACTGTGGAGGTACATGGAAGCACATTACCTCAATATTATATACTACAGCAACATATGACGGCTTATTCACCCATGGTAGCATATATAAATGGATACTTTGATACTAAAAATGCCACAAAACCAATGAAAACAACCATAAATGTCAATTTGTGTGTGAAATTGCGCGCTTGCGCGCAAAAATTTTGCAAAATACCTAGTGCTTAGTACTAAAAATTTCGGTCGATGTTTTTAAAAAAAACAACATTTCGGACGTCATGTTTTTTTGTTTTAAAACGTTTTTTTTAAATAAAAAACGTTTAAAAAAAACATCGGCCAACCCTAGTTAACACTCGACAAAGTGCAAACTGCAACTGGAATTTGTACAACTCACAAGGTATGGGATTACAGGCTGCCAACGCACCGTGTCAAGTGATAAGTAGAGACATAAAAGTGACAATTCAAGTGACAAGTATTTTCATTTAAAAATTTGACAAAAAACATTTTATAACTGAACATTTGACATTTTCCATGACAAATGACAAACTTGAATGTCACTTGACATTGCACTTTACAGGGCGCGGGACAGCCCCACATTTCGACCAGAATCAACCAATCAATTCAATCCAACTCATCAATATCGCGCATGGCGGCAGAATTTCCGCCGCCGCTGCCGCTGGACTCGTTGCCGCCGGCGGCGGGCCCGTTCTGGCCGGACGTCTCATTGGACGGGGGTATGCTCTTGCGGCAGATGGGGCACGTGTTGTTCTGGGGGGGGGGGGGGTGTTTGAGTGTGAGTGGGGGTGAGGTGACGTCACAAAGTACACGACTTGTCTGATATCCGTGTATCTCGGAACTTTTGAGAAAGACAAGTGTTTTTCAAAACCTCTTTTTTATAAAAAGAAATGGCATTTAAAAAGAGTAGTGACGTAAAAACCGTTGTGCTTTTTCCAGTGTCCTGACATAAAACACCGTAGTTTTCCATCTCTAGTCGAAATATAAATATGAACCCTACAATTATGACCGGGATAATTTTCTTAAAACAACACACCCGCTGCATCCATGGGACTATGCAATCGTCGTGGAAAATGTGTCTGCAGGGCAGCTGGCGCACCGAATCGCCCAGCGTAAAGTCGTCGAAGCACGTCGAACATTGCGAGCTACGTTCTGCGTAAAAATGTTTAGCATGGGTCACCAGACGGGTCGGGTCTACACATGATCAACCGGTCCACTACACACGTATAGACGTAGATGTAGATGTGTAACAGGTATACATGTGTAGTGGGTAGATTTACATGTGCAGCGGGTCTACATGTGCAGTGGGTTTACATGTGTAACTAATATGCCCCAGCCAATACACCATGTAAAAACTTCCCACCCAACCCCAACAAACCCAGCAACTTTTCATCAACCGTCACAGACGGCACAGCGTCAATCTGCTCCTGCGTCATATTCGGCGCGGCCCCGTCGAATTGATTCAACAGCTGCGTGACTATGGCGTCCAACCCTTGGGGACCCCACGCGTAGTCGCCCAGCTGGCCGTGAAGGGGGCCCGCACCCCCGCCTCCCAGACCGAATTGCAAAGTGGCACCCCCCGCACCCCCGGCGCCGTCGCCGCCCAGGCGGATGTGGATTTCTGGGGGGGGGGGGTAAATGGGACTGGGTTTGGAGGGGATTGAGGGACCGTCCCGCAACGCAGTCTTGTGATATGTCACCATGTGTCAGGCTAAATAAATGTGAAAGTGTGAAATCTTATTTGAGATTTGTAAAAAATTACGGTAGGCTAAAACATGAGTCACGTGACATTCTACACGATACTTTGGCGTTGCACACACTAGTTAACTGTCAGTAAACAGAAATTTTGGTCAACTGTTAAAAATTTTTGAATGGCATTTGAGTTGACTGGTATTCGCCTTTAATTTCATAAGATGCAAATTCCGTACTCGTTGATAATTAGTATTAATTATGCTATATCGACCATTTTTAAAGACATCGAGTACTCGTGTAAAGTGATGTTCGAGTGATCGAGTAAAGAGATGTTGTACTTATTAACAAACCATTGTTCACTATGTGACTTCTAAATTATATATTCGATTTATATTCGATCCAAACGAGACAAAATCACGATAAAAAATAGAGACTAACGACCGCCTTCGCCGCCCAAATTCCCCATCAGCTGCTGGAAGAACCTGCGCGGAAAAGATAACTTAAGTAGCCAATGCTCTATTGGCCAAAATACGTCGCAATGGGTAAATAACGGCAATGGAGCAATAGACAAATGTCTTCCACAGGGATCCCGGAAATTGTTGCGCAATCTAAATAAATAGTACAAGACCGTCCATTTAAAAAACGTTATTTTGATTTAAAAAAATTAATTTTCGAGAAACATTTTAAAAGTGTATTTAAAAAAACATTAAAAAAAAGTATTTTAAAAACTTCACTTCTTAAATTCCACATAATCAACACCTCTTCTCTCCAACCCCTCACTCAACCCAGCCCAACACCCCCCAACCGACTGTCCGAGCAGTTGCTGCATGGGGTCCGCATCGGTGTCCCCCTGCGTATTCTGTTGCTGTTGCCGCGCCCCCGCTGGGGCACCCCCTTGGCTTTGCTCGCTGTTGGGGGCCCCCTCACTGCTACTGGGGTCGCTGCCGGCCTGGGAGGTTTGACTTCGGATTTTAATTGGATTGTTTTTGTGTTGGCCTTAGGGTCTTTATTCATGATAAATATCGTCAGACACACCAAAGTGCGGAAATCGTAAAATTAGAATTTCGGGGAGAAATTTGCTAGCACAGAAACTGATTGAGCGACTGAAAAAACGCATTAGGTCCCAAACTCAAACTTTCAGATCAAACCGTTGATTTCGGGAGATTTTATTAGACCCCGTTTACACGGATTTTTTGTGACGACTCGACAAAAATAAAACGTTCAATAAGTTTAGTAAAAATGTTCCATATTTATGAGAAAAAGTGGTCAATTATACATCTTACCTAGGCGAATATCCATGTCAAATTGCACAATTGTGCTTGTAGCTCATGAGTTAAAGACGTTTGAAAACTTTTGCAGTTGTCGGACAGTTGTCGGACTGTCTCCGACAGCCAGCGACAATAGCAAACTTTTTTCAAACGTTATAAATCTCGAGCTACAAGCACGAGTCTGCAATTTGACCTGCATATTCGCTTAGGTAGAAGGTATACTTGACCACTTTTTCTAATGAATATGGAACCTTTTTTCTCAACTTATTGAACATTTTATTGTTGTCGAGTCGTCACAAAAAATCCGTGTAAACGGGGTCTTACAGATTTTCTTTTTGAAATAGTGTTTTTGTTGTTTGTCAAATTGAAATAACTTCCCTGTAACACAACCAAGACGAGTAATGCTAATATGAAAGAGCGTGCAGCCCCAGCTACCCCACGGGTACGTCCTTGTGTAGTAGTTGAAACTGTTGTAAGTTCAATCAACTACTAAAGTTGGATGTAAAGATAGTCAAAAACTGCATTTTGCCACTCCACCCCTCGGGTCGATACACCCCCCCCCCTAAAAAAAACCCATCCACCAAATAACCTCAACCCCCAAACCGCACCTGCCGTTGTTGGCTCTGTTGTTGTCGCTGGTGCGCCTGCTGGTGCTGTCTGAGCATTTGCGCCAAAACCTGCCCGAAATCGATTCCGCCCTCGGCACCCCCCTCGTTGCCGGTGGGCGGAGTCATGCGCAGAAAGCGACTTGGCCGCCTGCCAGCGACGGACTCTATGAAGCCGCCGCCGCATAGGGGGCACTCGTAGCTCTGTGGGTGGGGTGGGTGGATTTGAGTGAGGGTGCGAGTTGTTAAGTGGTGGAAAGTTTCAAGAGATAAGTGACAATATAATTTTAAGTGATTTCAATTTCAATTGAATCAACTGGTCTAATTGTTGAGGCAAATTTATGTTTTATTGACACTTTTGTCTATTTTCCAGTTCATAAAGGGGACACCCATTTATAAATGGATGTCCTGTGATATTTTGTTAAGGCAAACCGCATATATTTGAGACGTATACTTTTTAAAGTCCGAAAGATTACTTATGTTAAGAAAAGATTACAAACTGTGTTAGTCGCTGAAGCGTTCACAAACTACTTACGCATAGTTTTTAAAACTTAATTTTTAAATACTTTTTAAACCGTTTTTTAGAAAACGGGATCGTTGGAAAATGTTACAACTCTAGTCACCGCCAAACGTGACCACAAAACAAATGGCTTAAGCCCCGCCCACAACGCACACTGGACACATCATCGACCTCCTGCTCACATGTATAGCAATAAAACAAGTCATTCGGGTCGGGGCCGCGCCGCTCTGTCGTCGTGCTGCTACTGCTGCCGCCCTGGGCAGAGTGGATATTCGTCACGGTGGATTTCGTCACAATGAGTTGGTCACAAGTGATGTGAGTGTTATGGGGTGACAGTGCTGAAAGGTTCCCGGAAAATGTCTATTCATGTCAGATAGCACTGGAAAGGTTTGGGCGATTAATGTCACTTTTCGTGATTAATATTCATTCGTTTAGATTAGTTTATCAAAGTTCTTATATATTTGATTTCTACTTTCCACTTTGATGTTGATATTTAAAATGGTATACTCATACTCTGTAATCCCGAAAATATTCGATATTGCTTAATTCGGGATATCAATATACTTTTAAAACCGGACATACGGAACACCAATTCCCCCGCAACGTGACCAAACTCGACGCGACAAACCACCTCAAGTCCAAAGTGCCCGTGACGAATTGATAGCAAACGTACCTCCCCCTGAGCTGCGGAACTGCGACTACTCTGCGTGGCTTCGTCAGACGGTTGCGCCCCGGCCCCGCCCCCGGATGTGGCCATGCCTTGACCTATTTTGGAGACTGCGCAAGTGAAATAAGTGTTGAAAAAGAAATTAAGAAGAAAATAAGACAATTGAAGTGTAAAGTCTGGTAAAGTGACTGTAAAGTGGTATTTTTGTACAAGTATTCATATTAGCATATATGAAAGTGGATATGCAACCATTTTCGAGTCATTGCCATATAATATAAATAATATGAGTAAAACGGATTGATCTAATTTAAGGAATTTAATAGTTTTGTCCAACATTTTTTACAGGCAATCCGATACAATGTGGTTATATTTCCAGCCGAATTCAAGGACTGGGGCCGGCCCCACACTGTATAGAATGTCAGACAAATTTGTCGTGTCATGAAAAAATGTAAAATTTCCGACAAAATTTTTCTTTGCAGCTCACATGGAATTTTACATTACTAGCAACACACCTTCAAACGAATTTTACACTTGAATTGGCATCTAAAATGTCCCCAGTCTACAGGAACGCTGTTGTGAAACACATACTGACAAACGGACACACAGATTACAGTCTATCTATAAAACTAATCAGGATGCCATAAAAGCGTGATAATCAAATTGAATGTGTTTGGATTGATTTAACTTATAATTCTGCGAATTGGTTTTTGCACACGAAAATGTTACAGATAAGGTATAAGAAGGCACTCACCTTATAAACAAATGACTGTAATCGGCACCATGGAAATCCTAATATTTTTCTGTTTTTGTTCAAAAGCAAGTTTTGGATACTAGTGGAGAAATAGTTGTGTTTTTTTTCTTTCTTCTTTTCTTTCTTCGTAAGCTTTTTTCAAACCAAATCAGCTTTGTTTGCGGCGCGAAATTTCCGTTAATATTTGGAAAAAATCGTGTTCGAGGTATGAGACATCATAAATCTGAAATTATAGCCCAACAGCTCAATAAAAAATTTATCTATGACGTCATGAAATAAATAATTTTTTCCGGAAATTTTTTTCTGATGAGCCTCGAAAATTACGAAACGATTTAATGATGACAAAAAGTCCGCATCTGAGGTGAAACGTGTCGCCGCCCCGTTAGTGGTGTAAGAGCGCCATGGCACCGGTAACTGGCGCTAGCGCCAAAACACAAAACGCCATGGCTACTGCGACATATTGACATGAATTGATATTTAGTATTGATTGCATGAAGTATCTTTGGCGAGACGCCAATCGCGCTGCAGCAAAATGGCGCCAAGCACTCTTTTTTGCACCACTATGCCTCGTTTGTTTTTGTTCACAATTTTATTTCTTATTGCTCTGCATCTTTTTTAGTTATTTTGTTGCACGTTAGGTATTATGAATTTTTTTTTGCTGTGAACGCTGATAAGAGATGCCTAACGCGATTTCAAATGGAGTGGATTTTATTTTTACACTGTGAACGTGAACCGGGGAGGCATCTAAGAAAAACTGGTACGTTTCCATCCGAATAATTGTGTGTTTTTGTGTTTAAATACACACCGCGCTTTAACCAGCTCATTCATAAGTGCTTAATTGTGCTGCGATGATTTTGCACAGTTAGATTTGCGTAGTTAGAATACATCACTGTGATTTTTGTGACCACTGGGGGTAGTCCCAGACCCTGTAAAATGCCGTGTAAAATGTCAAATGTTGTGCAAAGTGACAAAAGTCATGTAAAACATGTCATTTTACATGACTTTTGACACTTTGCGTGACATTTGAAATTTTACAGGGTCTGGGACTGGAACCTGGTGTAACAAAATATTCAGTACTCCACATTTATCAACAAATCATCAATATCAAAATATCCATAGCTATTGCTGCCAATCATTGAAAATCCATTCTCTGACAATGTATCAGATTCTTTTAGTTCCACATCGCTCACAATATTTCCATCAAAGGCTGCTATCACTTGTGTTCCCGGTTTGTTTCTTGTTGGCATAACAGAAAGTTCCATTTGATACCAGACATCATGTTGAACTTTTGTGGGCAGTGTGCCCATGTCCAGGATTTGTAATTGATCTGCATTTCATTGAAAATAAGTGTGTAAAATATTTAATACACAAATATACAACAACCATGAGTCAGCCATATACAGTGTAAAATATTATGTGAATTTGTCAACTGTCATGTAAACTTTTGTCCAACATTTAACATAGGTTTACAGCAAACTCACTCATGTCAGCAGTTACAGCAAAACTGTAACTATCAGCCCATAGCCAAAAATACAGCCCCACCAAATTGTAAGTTTTGCACCCAGTGTGGTTTACTCTTGCAGCCAAGAAAATGCTGTCACTTCCATTGATTTTTGGAATTCTAAATGTCACTGACATGTTGACATTTTGCCTGTATTTCAAAGTAAAATGTGAACGTGTAATCATAAAAAATAGACAATATTTTTAATTAAATTAGTCACCATGATTTGTCACCAATGATTGTATTTGGTCTGAAATCCCACCAGGTTGTGTAGCACCAAGATATTGGTGCCTTTTGCACCATTTGTCTTGCAAATCTGTTCTGCCGTGTACCATTTTCAGTTGGAATTTTTTCACTTTTTATTTCCCATGCTCCACGCATTGGAGAAAGTAGGTCGGGATCAGAGTAAATTGGCGATTCTGACAGAACAATTTTTCTTAAAAATTTAAATATATTTATGCTCAAAAGAAGAATTTACCTTCAAAATTGTCAATATAATGTCTTGGAAACATCTGACTGTCCGGTATATCATTCAAATTTCCTTCAGTATTCATGCAGAAAGTACTCACGGTTATAATCATGTCTGGATAGAGTTCCAATGTGATAATTAATTTGGAGTGAATCTGTAATTTGAATATTGTTTGTGTTGACTCTATTTATTCTAATTTTCTTACGATGATTTGACAATAGAAATAACCCAACATCCCAACAATGGTCTCCAGATCTGTAGGTGTTTTTTGAATACTCATTATATTATTACCCATATTCATTTAATGATGATAATTTCTGATTTTCAATTATCTAGCAGTAAGTCATTAATATTACTCAGTCGATATTTAGCATTGCACATTATTTTTACAAATGTTGTCAATTACCCTACCTCAATAGTATTGTAGTCCGTTTTAATATGATTGAAACTCCCATTTCCATGCCAAAACAGCCTACTGGTCTTGATACACAGGGATTTGACATTTTCAAATGGTTGTCCAATTCCTTCAAAGACTGCCCTTTGCATGGATATGTTGTATGGTTTTAATGGTGTACCGCAGTAGGAATTTTTATGTGTCTGTGTTGTGAATTGTATACATTTATTTCACTTTTCCAAGCAAGTATGCAGCATTTGCCAAGACATTTTCTGCCAACCATTGTTTCAACAACCAAAGTGAAGTGTTTCTTTTCATCATCTATCAATGTTACATAAGTGCCACCACCTTCAAGTTTGCCCACGCCATGGCCATGTTCCAAATATGACCAGCCCACTTGTGTGTAGTTTGTGAGATGAGCTGAAAAACAATGTGGTAAAATGAATTCACAAGTGAATTACTGCTGATTATACATGGTCAGAGCTATCAGGGTCTTGTAAATTTGGATCCTTGCAGGGTTTCTTGTAGATATTAGTAAACTTCACCTCTAAGGAGATAGATAACCAAACCCCTTCCCTTACTAAACACCTATAACTACCTCTAATCATTGTCAAGATGAAATGTCTGGCTGCCATGCTTCTGCAATTCTTTAAAGTGGGGGGGGGGGCAGAAGTGGCGCATGGCAGAGTAGGCATAATTTTCATCATAACATGGATGGATAGCTGAGCAGGGTCCTGGGTAAATAGCTAGAGCATTTTGGGGGGTAACCCCCCACCCCCAAACACCGCGTTGGAGGTGGCCATGTGGTGGATTTTGCAATTGCAACTGACATGTCATCATTATTGGGTGATTAACTTCATAATGACCACTCCATGGTTCCATTGCTGTCATTAGAGAACACTTGGTAAAGTGCAGGCCAGGGTAGTAGCTCCCAATAAGATTCCATGCTATACCAGCTGTGAGGTACCCATTCACATAGTTTTGCACTATTGTCTGCAAAATAGTTAAAAATTCAAAATCTGGAAGTTCATTGTATCATTGAAATTTTTTGCTCACCCTGGCCCAGCATGCTGCACCATGTTCATCATTCAATTGGCTGAAATCTTCTGATGACCAGAGAATTTTCCCATTATCTATTGCATTTTGTGGTGGATTTGTTCCAGGATAATGGAAACTGTTATGTTTGGTTGGGTGAAGTGTTAAAAGCAAGAACACAATGCTTTTGATGCTAAAAAAATTAACCAACCCAAGTCCATATAGTGAATTCATAACTTCTGTGTTGTCCAAATATCCTTGCACAAACTTTGCATCCATATATGCATCTGCTCCAAGTATTTTTACATGGCTGAGGTCATTTTCATCCAAACTTTTTCTTAGAATCTACAACATATAATTATAACATAAATATAAATACAGTGTTTATATAAAAATCGCAGTTAATGTATAAGGAACATACTTTTATTGTAGAACTGTAGAGATTTATTTAATATTATACCTTTCATCCAGTACTAAATACTTTATGTAACAAAGCTTATGGTCAAAATACCAAAATTATGCATGTTTTATATGACATTTATTTGTAATAATTTATTTTCCATTTTATCACAAAGTCACTGATAGAAATCAAATTCCAGTATTGAATGTGACCCACCAATATCCACTCCAAGCCATAGTATCTCTCATTCCACAGTCCAATAAAATCAATAGTGATATTATGATCATTCCTTGCACATTGGAGCCACTTAATAATGTAATCTGTGGCTCTGTGATATTCTGGCTTTTCAGCTGCTCCATTTTTGATCCAATATGGGAAGCTCCAGGCCAAAGCATACAATTTTATCAGTGGATTCCTCTGAAATTTGCAAAGTGTGAAAAATAATTTGCAAATGTGATGTCGTGACAGTTTTCATCAGACATTTAAGGTGAACTTTTTTAATCACTTAAATTTAAAAAAATGGTGAATATATGTGGACCTTTTTTGCTTCCTTTATCAGCCACCATTCATAGCCCCTTTGGCAATTCAAATCCCAAGGTTCATGCATGTGAGATGCCTCCACACCATCTAGAATTTGAAATGCACATAAAAATGATGTAAATGTGTGGAAAATGACCGTCACTGCAAAATAAAGAAATGCAACATAAATTGTTTATTTACCTGTGGTCTGATCATCTCCACCAATTTCAACCTTGAGAATTTGCAGTGATGCTCCTACTCCTGGCTGCAGGGTGACATAGTTAATACATAGAATGTCACAGGTTTTTTGTCGGTGTTCTGAGCTTTTACTTCAGCTGTGTTTTCCTTAGAAAACCAAGAAGTAAACCCTCATCAAACTAATGCTTTTTCATCTGTGTAAGTACACTTGACAGTTGACACACCTACACACATTCACTCATAATAATATAGGTAGTTCACCCTATAAATATTTTGTGTCTTCATGTGTGCAAAAACACAAACTGACATAAAATTACATAAACTGACATGTTTAACATAAACTGACATGTTTCAAATGTGCCATTGTTATATTAAAAAACAACAACTTAAAAAAAAATCCTACCTTGAAAAGAACATCCAAAATGTCTGACCTATATGGTTCCTTATATGAAATTAGCAACTTTGATGTAGCCTGAAAAAATATGATCATTATTCATAATTTTCAACTTTAACAGAAAATTAAGTGTAAATAAAAAAGTGTAAGAGAGACCCCTCCTCCACTGAGACCCCCTATTCCATCAAACTGTCTGCCAGTTTCATTTCTTGCATCCAGTGTATACAGTCCTTTAATTATAGTGTTAATTTTATTGACATTTGTAGCATTTGAAAATAAAAATAGTTGTATGGAAATGTAAAAGAGCAGGTGTGTAATTGTGAGCATTTTTATAAATTATAAAAGATTTGCCTCTCTTGGTGTTGGAAGTAAGTGGAAAATTGTTTGTTTTCGTAAATATATTTCGCAGTACATCACACTAATTGTACACTCTATTTACTGTTTAATTGATAAGAAGGTTTCCATTGTTATATACTCTGCCGCCCAAATACTCTGCTATACATGTGCATTTTTGTCTGCACGTTGGCAGCGAGTCAAATTTTTTTAGCATGTGAAAAAAACAATCGCAACTATCAGAGGAAAGGGTACTGCAGTCACTTTATACCTTGTACGCATCGTTCACGCTGGAAGCATGCGATTCACATAAAAAGATAAAAAATACATAGCTGTTATAAAGTTTTACATTACCTAATATATTCACAACAATTTTTTATTTTATTTTCGCATGCTTTCAATATCATTTGCGAGCTTCCAACGTGATGCCTCAATAACTGCGTGTCTAGAGTGTCATCTCATGTCACTGGAGTATAAAGCAAAGATATTTTCATTGTTTAAATACAGCACACAAAAAAAAACAGACGCTTAGTGAAAAACCCATCAAAACATTTCAAAACCCTCACTTCCGACTGATACAATAAATATACATTTATTTAGATTATAAATAAAAATAAAAATAATCAATATTAAAATATAAATATATGTAAACAGGGTGCACGCCAGGTCCGCCACCCAAATTCTGAGTCGGTGCCGGACGCCATATCTCCAGTTGTAG
This sequence comes from Sphaerolaimus hirsutus, assembly GCA_964036195.1. Taxonomy (NCBI): domain Eukaryota; kingdom Metazoa; phylum Nematoda; class Chromadorea; order Monhysterida; family Sphaerolaimidae; genus Sphaerolaimus; species Sphaerolaimus hirsutus. Next base: position 19,025,219 of record OZ038460.1, on the reverse strand, counting down.
TGGGGGGATTTATTCGAAATTTTGAGGGCATTTACTCGAAACCCACCCACTACTATACACGGGCTGGGGAAGGTCGGCGACCCACCTGAGTGTGGGTCGCCGTATAAATGAATAGTTTTTTTGAAAAAATCGCTGTCCACGCGAGGTCCGCCACCCGTTGTTTTTTTGATATAACGGGCTGCCAAACTAAAACTGTTGGGGGGAATTGATCGAAATTTTGAGGGGGTGTACAGGACACCCCCCACTACTTTTCACGGAAGGTTGAGCCCCCCGGCGACCCCCCTGAGAGTGGACCGCTGGAAAATAATATGATATTTTTGAGAATTCGCTGTCCAGGTTTGGCACTGGACAGCAAAAATAAAAATTACATTAGAATGTCCCTTGGAGGACAATGTATACCACTGTAAAAAGTGTGTATTCAAAAAGCAAATTTAAAAATGAAGATTTGATCTGGTTCGAAAGTGTATTTGACACCCATACACAAGTTCCAGATTAAATTTCGATTTAAGTCAAATCTTTATTACACACTTTTAAAGCTGGTTTACGATGCCTTCTAGGAGATGATTTAAGATAAAAATTCACATAAACAACATTACCCCAAAAATCAACCATAGAGGAGATTTGATGGGGGTCAACACAAAAGCTGTCCCACAAGGCAAATTTTGTTCCTGGAATGATGTCATTGATGACATCATTACAGTGACCCCATCAAATCTCCTCCATGGTTGATTTTTGGGGCAATGTTGTTTACGCGAATTTTTACCTTAAATCATCTCCTAGAAGGCATCGTAAACCAGCTTTAAAAGTGTGTATTAAGGATTTGACTTAAATCGAAATTTAATCTGGAACTTGTGTATGGGTGTCAAATACACTTTCATACCAGATCAAATTTTCATTTTAAAATTTGCTTTTTGAATACACACTTTTTACAGTGGTATACATTGTCCTCCAAGGGACATTCAAATGTAATTTTTATTTTTGCTGTCCAGTGCTAAACCTGGACCTGCGAATTCTCAAAAATATCATTTTATTTTCCAGCGGTCCACTCTCAGGGGGGTCGCCAGGGGGCTCAACCTTCCGTGAAAAGTAGTGGGGGGTGTCGTGTACACCCCCTCAAAATTTCGATCAATTCCCCCCAACAGTTTTAGTTTGGCAGCCCGTTATATCAAAAAAACAACGGGTGGCGGACCTCGCGTGGACAGCGATTTTTTCAAAAAAACTATTCATTTATACGGCGACCCACACTCAGGTGGGTCGCCGACCTTCCCCAGCCCGTATATAGTAGTGGGTGGGTTTCGAGTATATGCCCTCAAAATTTCGAATAAATCCCCCCACTACAACTGGAGATATGGCGTCCGGCACAGACTCAGAATTTGGGTGGCGGACCTGGCGTGCACCCTGTTTATTATATTTCACAGCGGAATTGACCGCAGACAGTTGGAATTCCCAACAAAACACAAAAAAAATCATTTGCAACCAAACCCATCCCACTTTCTCAATCAAAATCACAATCACAACTCCCCCCCCCTCAACGCCTTTTCTTCCTGCGGTTCTTGGTCTTGTTCTCGAACAGGAGCTGCTTGGAGCGGCCGTAGTCCTTCTTGCCGCTGGTCACCCACGACATGTACTCGTCTTTCTCCTTCTCAGAATCTGTCTCGTCTGAGGATGGTCGCCGGGGGGCCCTGCATGGGGTTGGGGGGGGGGTTGTGAAGGGGTCTCCAAGGTTTGAAATGGGGGGGGCGTGGTGTGATGGTTGAAGGGTAAACGTCAAACGGTGCAGTTGGTCCTAGTTTATGCTGCTTAGCTCCAGCGCCAAAATTAGCACCTCCTAGCACAGTGCTGGCAATAATGATTGTAATTTTTTGAGCGCTTTGGGGATCATTAGCGGATAGCATCCGTTTGTGACTCTTTTGCCACTTGGTTGGACAGCGCTTCTGGTGCTTCTTGTGCCAGTTCCGCAAATTGAGAAGTGAGAAAGAAGTAAAATGGCAAATGCGAAGTAAATTGAGGAGTGTGAAGTGAATTGAGAACGAAATTTGCAAAAGCAAAGAGAATTTTTTTATTTTTTTACTTCGCTTTTGCCAATTTTCTTCTCAATTCACTCCGTATTTGCCATTTTACTTATCACTTCTCAATTTGCTGAACTGGCACCTGGTGCTTGGATGGCACTAAAGCATGGCACGTTTTTTACATAAATTGGTGGGTTGAGTATCGGTGGATTGTACGATTCTCAATGGTTCCCTATAAAGTCTGGCATTTTGGCACGTTGCCAGATTGTTATAGAGCACTTTCTCGCACTTATTCAGCATACAAAAACTGACGGCGGTTCGTACGGCGGGGTTTTCTTTCTGGGCGGTGGCGGAGTCGGTTCCCTGGGCGGAGTGGGCGTCCTCTGTTTGGGCGGAGTGGGCGTCCTCTGTTTGGGCGGAGTTTGCGGTTTGGGATCTGGGGCGAAATTTAATTAACCCGACATTTTTGTCGGGCAGCCCGATTATCAAAGTCGAAATGTTACTTTTATAGGTATGTACGTATATGGATTGAATCCGTCTACCCAACATAATGGGGTGAATTAGGTGAATTGCATATCTGGTGCCAGTTCCGCAAATTGAGAAGTGAGAAGTGAAATGGCAAGTGAATTGGCAAAAGCAAAGCAAAAAATAAAAATAAAATGGGATTTCTTAAGCCGGATTTACAGCATAACGATAGAGGTGATACGACAAACAAAACGTCACCGATAAATCCATTATTTTCATGTTTTAAAGTTTTTTAGTGAAAAAAAATGTTCAATACTTGAAAAAGAATGAAATTTTGAATGAAAATTAAGAATGAACACTCATATGGCAGATGTTCAATTCGAATTTGAATGAAAAACGTTCGATGAAAATGGTCTGCCGACAAATCAATCAATTGCATGAAATGGCCATCAACAAATTGATTTTTGGGCATCACTGTGAAATTGATTTGTCATTTTTGGGCATCTCCGTGAAATTGATTTGTCGGCGGACCATTTTTCATCGAACGTTTTTTATCCAAATTTGAATTTAACATCTCCCATATGAAATTTTTTCATTCTAATGGAGTATTGAACATTTATTTTCACTAAAAAACATGAAACATGAAAATAATGGATTTATCGGTGACATTTTATTTGTCGTATCCATTCTATTTATCGTTATGCTGCAACTCCGGCTTTATCGCTTTCACCATTGTACTTCTCAATTCACTTTGCTTTTGCCATGTTACTTCTCGATTCACTTCGCTTTTGCTATTTTACTTCTCACTTCTCAATTTGTCGAACTGGCCCCTGATCACACGAATCGGGCAGCCCGAATAAAATATCGGGCTATTTAAATTACGTCCCTGGCGGGGGTTCGGGCTGCTTTTCAGCATCCAATTCCACTTCCTTGAGATAGTCCCCGTGGAAATGAAATTTGCCGGAACTTTTTTTCTTGGGTTGGGGTGTCTTTCGTTCCGACTTCACTTCCACATCTTGTCCCAGCGAATATGGATCTATGTCGGTGATCGCTGAGGCTGGCGCCGATTTTCCTGAAATTTTGGGGTGTTGTTTCGTTGTGTTTGTTTCGTGGGCTTCTAAAGTTTAGAATCTGAACAAATGATTTTTAAACATGGTCATTAAGAAAACTTCTTCAAACCCTAGTGCCATTATCGATCCCGCCATGGCACAGCGTCTGCAAGTATAGCCAACTCCATAACTGAATTCTGTTGTTGCAGGGGGGGGGGAATTTTGGGGGAGGGGTACCCCCGCCCCGCTCCCCCCTCAAAGAGCAACGCTCAGTTATGCTGCGATTTCAGCTCGGACGTAAAATTCCAGCGTAAAATTCCATCACAAAATTGATTACATGAAAGTGGATGATGATACAGATCTGCAATTTTTCATGGACAATATGTTAATCAATATTTTCATTGTGACCAAGGGTCATCCTCCATGGTCAATTCTATTTGATTCTGAAAATTCAAAAATTTCAATTTTATGCTGCAATTTTATGCCAGCTGACGAAAAATCAATCGATAAATCAGCTACGCCAGGTGATTGCATGCAATGACATAGCGTAGAATTGATTTTTCTTCAGCTGGCGTAAAATTGCAGCGTAAAATTGAAATTTTTGAATTTTTAGAATCAAATAGAAGTGACCGTGGACGATGACCCTTGGTCACAATGAAAATATTGATAAACATATTGTCCATGAAAAATTGCAGACCTGTATCATCATCTACTTTCATGTAATCAATTTTGCGATGGAATTTTATGCTGGAATTTTACTTCCGAGCTGTAATCGCTCCATAATGCTGCGATTACAGCTCGGGCGTGAAATTGACCGCAGATGTTGCTTGTGTCCAAAGCTCATCAGTTTATTTTAATTGTACTAGAAGTTATGAATTTTGGCACAATTTTTTTAAATTTTATTCCCTAATTTTACGCAACTTAAAGCACATAATTGACAAAATTGTGCTAAAATTCATAACTCCCAGTACGATTGAAATAAACTCATGAGTTTTGGACACAAGAAACGTCTGCATCTAAGGTTTCTTTGACTGAAATAACAATGTCGTATCTTTATCCATTCATCTGTAATTAATTTTACGCCCGGTCAATTTTATGCCCGAGCTGTAATCGCAGCATATACTAAAACTTTCTGACGCAAAACTTTCTGAGTAGGATCACTAGTTATGACAAGTTATGACTTTCATTTTCACTCGTTATGACTTCTTTTTACTAAAATTGTAGTAAACTTGTATTTTATTTTTATTTTATTCATGTTTTTTTTATTCTTCAATTTTCCATTTAATTTACTAGTATTTACATTTGTTCTGAGATTTTGCCAACCCTGGTTATGACCAGTTATGACTTTCATCGTCACTTGTTATGACAAGTTGTGACTTTCATTGTCACAACTTGTAAACTTTCTAAATTGGCACCCACAGCGCCAGCTCACCTCCAGGCTCCATCCATTCTTCGTACAAGTCCATAGCATTCGATCGAGTGCCGCTTTTGGAACGCGAACGGCGCCTGCGTTTGAAATATTTTTTTGACAAAATTAGTGATGTGAAAAGCGCCAATAGCGCCACAGCAAAAGGCGCCATGGTGCTTTTCCTGGGTTTGGCGCCAAGCGCCAATAGCGCCACAGCAAAAGGCGCCATAACGCTTTGGTTTGCGCTAGCACCAGTCGCTAGATGACACTTTTGCATCACTATACAATTATTTAAGTTGACATTTTTTGACGATTAAGTGACAAGTGAACATTTTAGACAAAAAACGTTTGCCTCAAATAATAATCGATTCTATAAAAAAACGCTAAACTTGTTCACTCGATTTCGAAACTCGTCCGTGGATAATCGCATATAATAAACACTGTCGTCATCTGATTTCTTCGCCTTGGCTGCAGACAAATACTTTAGTCTAGATGTCATTATAATTTTAAGGGTAAAAATTCAGGAAAATATCTACACGTACTTTTATCCTTGTAAATTTAGTGAAGAAATATAGGGTTTAGAAAATGAATGTGGAGGCGCGGCCCAATAAATTTTGTGTTGTTGTGAGTAGCGTACGTGTCTCAATTTGCATCTAGCAACGGCAATTTTTTTCTCTTTAATATACCTAATTGAATCTGATTTATTACAGTCTACTAGTGCTTTTTTCTATGCCCAGCCCAGAAAAATGGTCATAAAAGCTTGATCCCTATTGTACTCTTGAAAGGGTGCTTTAGGGTCCATGTCTATATTTCTTGTGATATTTCTATTTTGTATGGGCGTGGTACCGGATCCGGGGCCGGGTACAGCGATCCTAACAAGTAACAAATAAAAAATAAGTAGTCGAAGTTTGACAAAAAGTACCTAAATAACTTTCCGGTACCAAATCCCGCGGTCGCAACACCGATCCAGGTGCAAATTTCGCAAATGGAAAAAAGTAAAACGTGAAGTGTGAAGTGGTACGTATTGGTCTGTCGGGAAAGTTCGTGCCGTTTCAGGATCGTCTCCCATTGGATCGTCCTGGACGATCAGTGGGCATTCAGCCGGCGTATATAAGCTGGAATTTATCCAAGCATAAAGTTTTACCACAAAATTGATTACGTGAAAGTCGATGCAGTGCTGATTTATCTCTCAATAATGTTCAAAACTCAACGTGCACGATCCAGCGTTTCCGTGGTTTTCGATTTTTCGATGAAATTTCAATGTAAAATCGGCTGGAAACATAAAGTAGGAGATATGTATTATCATACATTTTTATGTAATCAATTTCGCGGTAAACTTTTATTTTTGAAGTTTACGTTGAGCGGTAATTCCAACTTATATACACCGACTCAAAACTCACAATGCCCGACCATCCAAGGGAAGACGGAACGAACTTTCCCGACAGCCCAATATTTACATTCACAGGTGGTATTTAGGACAAATCTGGTAAGTAAATTCGGTGGTATTTAGAACAAATCTGATAAGTAAATTCAAGTTTGTGAAATTATGCATTACTTATTATCACTTGTTACTTAAAACTTGAATATGAATGCACTTTTCACTTCTCGTTTCACTCGTCCACTTGCGGAATCAACACCTTCCTAACCAAATTCCCGTCTCAACTGTTAACAATAAAATAACTCAATCCTAATCCCGATCCCCAAAAACAGTCCCATTTCCTCCACCCCCAATTCGTCACGTACGATTTCGTCACCGATGAAGAATGTCCCACGGGTTTGCTAGCGTTCTCTTTTGCGTCACTGAGACTCTCTCCTGGGGGCAGTCCCAGACCCTGTAAATGCCCTGTAAAATCTCAAATGTCATGCAGTGTGAAAAGTCATGAAAAAGGCCCTGGAAAATGACAAACATCATGCAAACTGTCTAATGTCATGTAAAATGCTTTTGAAAGTATCAAATGCGATGCAAAGTGCCTGAAGTCATGGAACAGTGTCTGACATCATGGAAGCCCTTTAAAATGTCATACAAAGTGTCAAAAGTCATGTAAAATTCCCTGAAAAATGGCAAACGTACATTTGCCATTTTACATGACTCCAGACACTTTGCACGAAATTCTACAGGACATTTTTGATATTTTTTAGCGTTTGCTGGAGGGCGAGCTTTACTTGACTTTAAACCCCTTACATGCCACTTGACATTTTCCAAGGAATTTTACAGGGTCTGGGATTGGCACCGGGCCTGCGGGCGTAGACACCTGTGCCCCGTGTGTCCCCGTAGGACTTGTCGAAACGGGTACCCGAGTCTGTCGGCATCGTGGCTGGGGGGGGGGGTAAATATTGCACAAATTTTTAACCTAAGGACTTTGGAAGAGGCAAAATGAATAATAGTATACGGTAAAATACTTTGACCCAGAAAAAACTGTAAAAACTAAAGTTGAAGGTGTAGCGTTTTTATACTCAGAGACATCCTGAGAATGTATTTTTCTACAGACTATCGAAATATGCTGTGAGATACGATTAACGATGGCAAACCGTCTGGGGAAAAAAACTGTGTGAACTGTTTTTTCCCAAATTCCAACTCCGACTCTCGAATGTATTTCCAAAAATAATTTTTCTAATTTTTCTGCTGATATTTGAATAAATCTTGTTTTGCGGCGCTGTTACTACAAACACTTCTTAACATTTCTGTTCTGTTCTGCCATTATGAATAGGCATATATCCCTGTGAAATTGATGTTGTAAATTGCGTTTCTGCATTTTGTACTCATTCTCAACTCGAAATACCGAAAAAAATTCGACAATTCAGAAACGTTTTTGAATTTTGTGTTTGCCATCGTTAGATACGGTGAGTCCATAATTTATCCAAAATAGTGTACCAACAAAAAGTACACTTTCTATACTCGGATACTTTCCTGTGCATACAGATTATCACGTAAAAGTAAATACACTTTAACAACTGTGCAGTGCACTTACTTTTTTTGCGGAAATGGGCACCTCTTTTAAAGTTTTTTTGTTGTTGTTGATAGTTGATAAATATCCGTTTTGTTGTGGGTTTGTGGTTTCGCGTTGGGAGTGGCTGGGCGAAAAGTGGACATAGTCAATGTGCGGATGTGTTTTCTGTGTCATTGGTGGGGAAGTGCATTCTGCGTGGTTTTTGTCTATTTTGCCATTTTGCAGTATTTTGTGAGAAGAGTGAAGCTGGACAATGTCTCCTGACTCTGGATGGTAAAAACTTTTCTAATTACCAGATTTTTTAAAACAAAATGCAAAAAGTGCAAAATAACCTAATGCCTAATTACGAATTTTTTTGGCTTTTGGTTGTTTTTAAAATGGTTTCAATACTTATATTTTTTTCAAAACGTTGTTTTAAAAAAACCTTTGAAAATAACTCCAGTTATCCCTACTCCCGACTGTGTTGTTTTTCTGAGATTTTGTGGCTAAGGGAAGTCATTTAAGAGGAAATTTTTTTTGACAATTATTTTCCAATGGTACGTCGTCAATATAAGTATACAGTCTAGGTATGTTTGTATTTTGTAAATTCAATTTATTTATTTTATCATCTTCACTCAATTCTTATGCCCGCCGATTTTAGGCGGGGGGGGGGGGTATTCAAATCCACCCTTACTTCCCCGCCAGAGTTCGCAAACGACATCCATGACTGCGCGCTATGGCAACTGCGGGGCTGCTTGAATTTGATGCATTGCTCTCATGTGATATCTATTCCATATCGAATTGATAATGCTGTATTCGCATTGACTCTTGTACAAATGTGTTTATGTATGTAATAAAGTATTAGGCATGGAATTGTCTCCATGGCGCTGGCGCCATATAAGGGCGCCAGCGCCATGGTGCCATCCCAGACCCAAACCCAGACCAACTCGGTTGCCATTTTGCAGGGCATTTTACATGACTTTCACACTTTCCATGACATGTGACATTTTACAGGGTCTGGGACTGCCCCAAAGGCGACATTGGCGCTTGGGGCCCTTTTTATGGCGCTTTTTCATCACATGCGTAGTTACAAATGTATTAGATAGTGATGGAATGGCGCCATAGCGTATGTGGCTGGCGCCAAACCTCGCCAGGGCCACGGCGCTCTTGGTGCTTGGCGCTATTCTCCCTGGTCCATTCTTTTTAATAGGTCATGTCCAGGGTTGGTTTTAGTAAAATTCGTTTTACTAAAATTGTATTTTATTTTTATTAAAATTGTATTTTATTTTTATTAAAATTGTATTTTATTTTTATTTTATTCTTCAATTTTCCATTTTATTTTTATTTTATTCTTCAATTTTTCATTTTATTTTTATTTTATTTTTATTTTTTATTTTAGTTCGTGACCAGTAACGATGGCAAAAAAAGATTCGAAAATTCGAAAACATTTTCGAATTTTCGAATTTTTTCGGAATTTTCGAATTTTTATTTCACCCGTGGAAAAAACACTTAAAGATCGATTTATTTTTCAAAAAGTTCGAAAATTCGAAAATTCAAAAATTCGAAAATTATTTTCGAATTTTTTAAGGAATTCAAGGCCAGAAAAGTGTATAGAAAACGTGAACAACAAAAGCTGAGCTTTGTGATCCGGGAAATGCATAACACATGTCAAAAACAATTACTGTGTTATGTTAGAACAGGGTTTACCATTTACGTACTTAAATAAGTCTATAGAGTCTTATACATGGTGCTTTTTGTTGGCAAAATAATAAACCCCCCACAAAATAACCCCCCTCAAAAATTCCACCCTGAGAAAATAAACCCCCTGGGGGTAATTCGAGGAAATAAGGTAGCAGATTGACGATATGGTTAGGGTTGGCCGATGTTTTTTTTCAAACGTTTTTTTTAAAAAAAAACGTTTTTTTTTTTTTAAAAAGACATGACGTCCGAAATGTTTTTTTTTTTAAAAAAAACATCGGCCGAAATTTTTAGTACTAAGCACTAGGTATTTTGCAAAATTTTTGCGCGCAAGCGCGCAATTTTACACACAAATTGACATTGGTGGTTGTTTTCATTGGTTTTGTTGCATTTTTAGTATCAAAACATCCATTTCTATGTGCTACCATGGGTGAATAAGCCGACATATGTTGCTGTAATATATAATATTGAGGTAATGTGCTTCCATGTACCTCCACAGTGTGTAACTTCACTCCCAAAGTAACAACCTCCTTTTATAACCTTGTTTGATCACCATTACGTGCCAAACTTTACCTGAAGTCACGAACATTCGACTATAAGGCGATATACAAACGATATGTCGACGAAAAATGGATATTTTTGACACAAATCACCACTTATAATGCTATCCCATGGCTCCACAGCCATTATATGGTCATATTTAACATCACAGAGTATTGCCAGTGTCTGATATACCTATATATGTTGACACTAGGTCATATCTGGGAGCTTTTAAAAAAAAACGTTTTTTTTTTTAAAAAAACATCGAGTTAAAAAAAACGTTTTTTTTCCAACCCTAGATATGGTAGCATTTTTTGTGGAGGGGCGGGCTGTAGCCACGGAGCACGTGGTTATAACTGGGGAACCGCTCAGCGAAAATTGCTCAAATTTGAATATGATATGGTTTGAGATCAGGGCTAAAAAGTAAATCAGAGGTGACTCTATACGACCACCCTGACTAGGGATAGCGTGTTTGAAAAATGTATTTTTTCTTGATATTTTGGGTGTCACCTGATTTGACCACAGAAATGAACTGAAATGAACTCTCCACAACTGTGTGATTATTTTTGAAAATCAGTTGAGAAATTAATGGCTGAGTTGTTGAGGTGCAGATTTTGCATGTTTCTGGCAATGCGCAAAACGTTTGAAAAATTTACTTCTTTCAGATCAATCTCAGGTCTGGGTATGGAGTAAAGAGTATAGAGCATATAGTCGCTTCCAATTTACCTGTTATTCCTGACCTGAAACCATATCATATTCAAATCAGAGCAATTTTCGCTAAGCAGTCCCAAGTAATAACCACATGCTCCATGGCTAACCCCCCCCCCTAAAATGTTACCTCCAGTGAAGTAATTGTTGAAGATTTGTGCATGTTGCATTTTTTTATAGTTGTTTTCCTTTTCCCTGTGTTAAATCGATGTGTACATGAAATGAAGAGGTGGCAAACTGGTCCACATAAGTTCCACCATTTGTGATGCTAAATTACTGTGAAAAAAGGTTAAAAACGTGAAAACTGTCTTAATTCTGTGTTAAAAGGTTCAAATTCAATGCTTTTTTCAAAAAAATTCGAAAACTAACCAAAAAAATTCGAAAACTGCCCAAAAAAATTCGAAAATTGCTCAAAAAGATTCGAAAATTCGAAAATTTGAAAATTAAATTTGAAATTTGAAAATTAAATTGGGGAAAAATTCGAAAATTCGAAAATTCAATTTGGAAAAAACACTTTTTTTCCGGAGGGTTTGCCATCGTTAGTGACCAGGATTGATTTAAGTAAAATTCTTTTTACTAAAATTGTATTTTATTTTTATTAAAATTGTATTTTATTTTTATTTTATTCTTCAATTTTACATTTTATTTTTATTTTATTCTTTAATTTTCTATTTTATTTTATTTTTATTTTTTTCTGAGATTTTGCCAACCCTGGTCATGTCTCCATCGTTTCTGGCGCCGGGCGCCATTTTTTTCCTGTGGCGCAATGGCGCGCCATATTTTTGTCGTATTTTCGTCACTGGTATGTAGAAAAATATGAATGATTTTTGTTGCTGTTTGGGCTTGGTTTTCGATTCTGTAATTGGAAGGACTTTCAATCGTTTGGGTGGGTTAAAATTGATTTATTTTTCAGTGGGCTAATTTGAAAAAAATATTGTTGAAAGCGGTTTGTTTGTTTATCAATGTCATTCAAAGGGAGTGATAGTTTTGTTTTTAGAAAACTGTTGAACATGTCAAACGCATTGAAACGAGATTTGCGGTGGTGTTCATTTCGAATTTTATTTCGAAATAAATTCAATTTTGGCTAGTACATATACGTCGAAAAATCAAGCTACCTATTCACCGACGCAACAAAAGGGCCCCAACTATCACCGATAATGTGATTTACACGTGAAATTGTGTTTGTTCACTATCGCGAAGTTTTTGCAATCTACATAATAAATGACACCATAATCGTAATTTTCTTTTTTTTGTATTTATTCAGTCATACCTTTTTTTAACATCACCATTCTTAAAACGCTTTGTTGAAAAACAGGTGGCAATCCCAAGCCCTGTAAAGTGTAAAGTAAAGTGTCAAATGTAAAGTCAAATGCAAAGTAAACTGTCAATTGTCATGCAAAATTCAGTAATAAAATCTTTTCTTTTTTGTTTTGATTGACACTTCACTTTGCATTTGACTTTACATTTGACACTTTACTTTACACTTTACAGGGCTTGGGACTGCCCCCAGGTTGGAGGTGAATTTGGTCTTTTTGAAATGTTTTTTTTGTGAAAGTAAATACGTGTTAGTATCCTGCTCTCGCATTATCGACCAAGACATGAATAATTTTGGGCGCATACTTCGCGGTCCGCCGAGTATACCTTATTCATTATTCGGTTGAAACCATCACACTTATCATTTATTTTTCTTCTTTTTCTTCTTGTTTTCAAACAGGAACTGCTTGGAACGGCCGAAATCAGTCTTGCCATTCAAAAGCCAATCTATGTATTCGATCCGTTCCATTTCGGTGTCCGTTTCTTCACCTGGGACAGAAATTAAATAGCTCGACATTTTTTTTCGCAAGCCCGATTTACTACTGACCAATAAGCATATATAGCACATTAATAACATTTTGATATCAGGGGCCAGTTCCGCAAGTAGACAAGTTAAGAGTTAAAAGTTAAGAGTTGAGTAAAATGACAAATGGCGAGTTAAGAGTAAAGTTAAAGTTTAAGAGAAAAGTTAAAGTTTAAGAGAAAAGTTAAAATTTAAGAGTTGAGTTAAATGTTAAGAGTTGAGTTAAAGGTTGAGTTAAATGTTAAGAGTTGAGTTAAAGGTAAAAAGTTGAATTAAGAGTTGAGTTAAGAGTTGAGTTAAAGGTTAAAAGGTGAGTTAAAAGTTGATTTAAAAGACAAATGGGGGAAAAATGTAATAAAAAATGATAAAATTAAAAAAATGAATTTGGATCTTGAGAGCGTTAGATTTGAAACAACGTTCTGCGATTTTTTTTTTTTAGCGATAATTTTTTTGGATACATTATTTTCAAATGACGTGCATACAACATTGGCAACATGCCAGCGAACAGCTGTATCGATACCAATTTCACATTTTTATTTTTTTTTTACCATCATTTTCCACTTGTCTCTTAACTCTCAACTCTTAACTCAACTCTTAACTTAACTCTTGACTCTTAACTCAACTTTTAACCTTTAACTCAACTCTTAACATTTAACTCAACCTTTAACTCAACTCTTAAAATTTAACTTTTCTCTTAAACTTTAACTTTTCTCTTAAACTTTAACTTTACTCTTAACTCGCCATTTGTCATTTTACTCAACTCTTAACTTTTAACTCTTAACTTGTCCACTTGCGGAACCGGCACCAGAGCATCAATTGAAACAGAACCAAATGTGAAAACGTCCTTGAATCATAGTTCTAAACACCTTGGATGTTCTTGGAAACCACCAATTTCTCTAATATTTTTGTGTTTTGGCACTTTTCCAAGGTAATTTATGCCTGCCGTTATATTGTTTTCATGAGTGCCAAAAAAACGCTGCCTGCCAAAGTATTCTATTGGAGGTGGTGCCTTTCTATTGGGTGTATGCCGTTCCGTTATAAAAAATACGGTATACCGTATTTGCTTGAATAATTCCCCCCCTTGAATAATCCCCCCCTCGAATAATCCCCCCCTGTAAGATGAGTGTGGAAAAAATAATTCCCCCCTCAAATAATCCCCCCCTCAAGGCATACGATCAATTATTTATTTCTAATTTGGCCAAGAATGGCATGTTATTGTGTAAATAAAGCATGTTTTGTCGAATGAGTTGATGGAAACATGCTTGAGAATTCTGACGAAATAATAATTCCTCCCCTTGAATAATCCCCCCTCAAAAAAGTCTGACGAAATAATAATCCCCCAGGGGGATTATTCAAGCAAATACGGTATTTACAAACAAGCTGCTAATAGGAACCCATATTGAATCTAGGCAATTGGGTAGGAGGTAAGTTCAAATGCAGTAAATCGGGCGGCCGGAAAATGTGTCGGGCAAGATAAATTTCGCACCTGAAGAAACTGGCTTCGCGCTGCTCGTGTTCGCTTCTTCTTGTGTTTTCTTCTGCGATGGAAATTAGGGATTATCTTGAAAAAAAATTTGACAGAACTTTTTACGATGGGGTTTTTTTCAAGTGGGGCACCGATCTATCGGAACCTATCGGGAAATTGCTCATAAGACCGGGACGCATTTTTTACTGAATTTTAACATCATATTTGGGGATTTTTTTTTATGAATAAAGCCACAGTCAATGAAGGTGATAAATAATGCATTACTACAGAATTGACGCTGGTAAAAACAGTGTAATTTAATGGGATAATTGTTATTTTTTGGCTCTTCATTCAGATGGGATACGGTAAAGTATTTCACCGCAAAGTTTCTGGTCGACAAATTTTTACCTCTTTGTCTGCTGCCGTATCCAAATCAACTTCCTTCAAATAATCATCATGATATCGAAAGCGACCCAAAATTTTCTTTAGCGGCCGCGGCGTTTTTCGCTCATGTTTGACGATCGGTGGTTCTTCTTCTTTTACAATATTGGTTTCCTGTGCCTGGAGCCAATTCCAAAAGTGGACAAGTGACAATTAAAGTGGTGGGTGATTGTCAAGTGACAAGTAAATTTTATGTATGAATATGGTGACACATTTTTTCATTTTCTGCGGCCTCTCTCTCCCAGGCGCTTAAAAACTCCAAAAGTCATGCAAAATGCCCTGTAAAAAGTCAAATTATTTATATATATCTCTTCACCGGACATTTGACATATTTCACGACTTTTGACACTTTACATGACATTTGAACTTTGCATTTTACAGGGCATTTGACAGGATCTGGGTCCTTATTATCTGAGTTACCAGTTATTCTTCATATATCACTTGTCATTTTTATTGTCACTTGTCTATTTGCGGAACTGAAACCGGTGCCGTTTTCTCTGCGCCAGTATTTGATTGAGATTGGTATGAAATGGTCAGAATCAAAAATCTGTTCAATCTATGTTCAATCTAATTGGGAACGAAGAGTGCAACGTCGAAAAGGCAAAAGATTAAAAAACAAAATTTTAAATTTATTGTCACTGAGAAATTTACGTGATAACATTGATGATGACAATTGATGGGGATCAAAATTGATGAAAATGTTCAATTCAAAAAGAAAAATACCGTATTTCCTCGAAATACCACCCCCCCCCCTCGAAAAACCCCCCTCAAAATGGGCACTATGTATTTGTGGTCCGGGAAATGCATAACAGACGTGTTCACAACACTTACTGTGTTACGTTAGAACATCGTTTATAACATCTACATCCTTATATAAGGCTGTAAAAACTTATAAATGGTGGTTATTGTTGCATTTTTCACGTTTTTCTCTCAAAATTTCCACTCTTGAAAAAATAAACCCCCTGGGGGTATTTCGAGGAAATACGGTAACTGACAAACCATGTGGCTCCATCCAGTCTTCATACAACTCGATGGCTTTATCTTTACTACGCTCATCTGCTGCACTTTTCTTTTTAAGCCTTTCACTGAAAATATATTTAGGTCAGTTAAAGATTACGCAATGGGCAAGGCTGGGACAATTTCAAAAGTGAAAAAATCGAGAAAAAAATTCAATGAGGCAAGTGGCAATAACAATGAATAATTTTCTAAATTAAAATAAATTTTACTGTAGCATAGACTTTTACTTGTCACTTGACTAACCACTTAACTTGACACTTAGTACATCTCTTGTCACTTTGAATAATGATTATTGAAAATCCTTTTCAGAATTCAGTCTTGCTCCGTTAACAGAAGTGGACATGTAAAATTATAAGTCCGTATACCCTGGAATAAGTCCCCCTGAATACCCCCCCCCCCCCACTGTTAGCCATGTGAGCAAAACATAACTCGTCCTCGAAGAAATCATTTCTCAAAAACATCTAACGAAAAAATAACCCCCCTGGGGGCTTATTCGATATACGGTAAGTGGTAAGTCACGTGATAACTGAACCAGTCAACTGGTTGAAGTAGCCCTTGGCGAATTGGTAAAGAGTCTTTCACAATGTTTTCACCACAACTTAAACTAAATAAGTGTGCAATGGATTCAGTCCATATTTTTGGCATTGATTTTTTCGCAGCAAATTTGCCATGGCTGTTAACTATTTTATATCAAACAACAATTAATGTATACTCCAGTGACTTTACACATTGCACGCGTGGTTCACCCTGGAAGGGTGCCAACAATATTTAATGCAAGCAATTTTCAAAACAAGTTGTTTAAAAATCACTAATGCCATAATGCTTTACATTACCGTATTCACAACAATGAATTTTTGATCTTTTTACCAAAATCGCATACTTTTATTATCGCTGGCACACTTCCAACATGAGACACAAATCAGTGCAGGTGCATAGTATGAAGTCGGCTGAGTATACCGACTCTACGCGTCGCTGTAGCTCCCCAGTAGTCAAACTGTGCTGGTATCCCTTCTCGTCCGGTCTACATTCCTCTTTTTTCACTTTTTTCGATCTAGAAGGTGTCCATTTTTTGTCAGACATGTTGCTATTATAACATTGTGATCGTGAAGGGGTGCGAGCAGATCTATACATATGAATATGTACGAAGTGGATACATGCATTTTCTAAATAGTGATGTTGAAGCTTAAGGAGCTGGTGTGTGGCGCTAGCGCCATAGCGCTTGGCGCTATCATGCTGTGGAGCCATTGGCGCTTGGCACCATGCCATGAAAAGAGCTGTGGTGCCATGGCGCTGTTCGTGCATTTTTACCGCATTGGCGTTGGCACATTTTTACCCAGCACCAGGGACAAAATGCTTGGAACCAAGCAAAGCGCTTCCGGCGCCTGGCGCCATTTTGATCTGTCGCCATTGGCGCTTGGCGCCAAAGTTCCGGCACTTTTTACATCACTAATTCTCACTCTAAGATAACACCAGCTTAATGGGGTTGTTCCACATTTATAATCAGAAAATTTTAGCTGTGCGTGTAGACAATTACCTCTGCATGAATTTCAGGTATATATTTCATGTGCAATTTTGCGCTTAGGTTTTTTTACGAATATGATGTTGGAAATTTGCAACACATCATCTTTTGCAGTGTGTTTTTATGCACATTGTAATTACAAAAGATTGTTTCCTAGAGACTCATATTCATTGTGTTGATGAATATTTGCAGAAAATTTTCTAGGTGTTTAGATAAGTGTTCTCACGTCATAGATGACTTACCGTATTTCCTCAAAATACCCCCTCCCCCTCAATATGGGCACTATGTATTTGTGGTCTGGGAAATGCATAACAGACGTTCAAAACACTTACTGTGTTACGTTAGAAAGAACATCGTTTATACCATCTACATCCTTATATAAGGCTGTAAAAACTTATGAGTGGTGGTTATTGTTGCATTTTTCACGTTTTTCTCTCAAAATTTCCACTCTGAAAAAATAAACCCCCCGGGGGTATTTCGAGGAAATATGGTATAAACAGTTCTGGATATTTTGTTTTATGCAGAACCAACTAAATCAACCAATGTGATCTTTGTTTGCTCCCAATTGAATTTAAAATTGAATGAGTGTTATCTCCAGAAATTACTTTTTATGATAATATGTAGGTATACATATTTATTTGACCAGAAATCCTCAGGTTTGCCTGAGATGTACTGTGTAACTAAATAAGTATATATATATATATATATATTTATTTATTTACATGTGGCATTAAAATGATAAATTGTACTTCAGGTGCATTGTACTCCGTTCAGTGGGCCACAGCAGCATAAATATTCATTCATAAAAGCATCTTTTATTTTTCCATTTTAATATATATTACATACAACAATTTTCACAATTCAATCAATGTAAACAGGCAAAAAAATGTGAAAATGCAAGGCAGCACCTGCTAAAGTATAAATATATAATATTAATCACAATGGACAGACATAACTTTTAATTATTTCATTAACCCATCCTATCATGGTTTTTGTTATTGACACATGAAATTCATGGAAGAAATCATTTGAAGCCAAAATTCAATGTCTGAGGGAAAACATTTATGAGCAGAAGACGAAATGACATAATATATTTATATTTAGAATATTTCTCGTGTATTTACTAAAATACGTCCTATTTACAGTACACCCATATCCATAGACAATTACACTTTATACAAAAATATTTTTTCACCGGTGCAACAAACACGTGTATTGATGTATGCCTGATTTACTCATAACTTTTTCCCATTGAAACACCCCCAATGCCAATTCTACAAGTGAACAAGCAACAAGACAAGTGGTAATGATAGGTAAGTTTTTAGTGAAAAATCAAGTGATAAGTAAACTTGAAAGAACTTTCATTCAGAAAATCACTTGTCACTTATCCACTTGTTGACAAAAAAATTGCCTTGGGTGCTACTGGTGTTACAACTCACAAATTAAAGCAAGGTATTATTTTAGGAATGTCAATACATTTTTCACCATCTGCAAAAATAAATTATATTTATAAAAACAAGAGTAGTAAAAAAAAAGAAAAATTCACTTTTATATGGCCAGTTTCATTAAAAAATAATCGCTGATTGGTACATATTTGCATTTGCACTCAGTTTGAAAATGGGACCTGAATTTTTTTAGAAATGTTGTTAGCTTGAGACTGTTAGACAACAGGCAAACATCAGAAATTTTTACATTTTTCTAATGGATTCTGTTTCCTGTTGGCAATGGGACAATTGTTTTCCTCAAAATTATACACAAAAATCTAACATTATTGACTATTGTCCTATTTCACAAGCTTTCACATGTCATGACAAAATCAAAAAAATGATAATTATATCAAAAAGTAAAGTGGAATTAAAATTGTGAAATATTTTAAATAGTTTTCTGCATTGTAAATAATTTATCACAGTTTTCAATTGAAAAGTCTGCCACAGTAATTTATCCGATTTTGGAGTTTGAATTTTGTAAAAAGCATGTGAAACAGGAATATTGCAGCACCGTGCAAGTGTTCTTACTGTTTTTTTTACATACAAATAAATATATCACAAAATTGATGGATAAAATAAGAATGTTCGATAAATATCAAGAAATGTAAGACTAGAAGAATAATGTAAAAAGTAGGACTAGTTAAAATGCAAAATAATCAAAAGCAATTTTTTCAGTACCCGCTTTTGTTAGTGCAAACAAACTAGGAATGTTGGACTGAACAATTCATACATTTTAACATGAAAACATTTGAGCTAAATGAATACAAATTTTTCAAAAATCCTGAATGTTACAAAAAATAGATAAATCAATCAATATGGTATCTATACAATTATAAAAAACATCTGCATGAAGCTTCACTAACAGGAAGGCAGGAATGCTAACAGAAAATGCTTGCAAAATCAAAAAAAATCATTCTAAGTATTGTGATATAGCTTTTCCACATTTCACCAAAATCCCCCCCACAAAACGTTCAACATCAACACACCCAGCCCAGGGGCTAGATTCAATCACAACACAACGCACACTTTCACACAGAGCGCTCGTTCGGTGTCAAGTTTGTCACAAAGGGCCCACTAGTTGACATCAACATTCGTGTCAACTAAATTCAACTAGGTAAATTTTGGTTAATTATGTAATTTCAACTTTTCTAAATATGTGAGATAGAGTATAATTTATTTTATATCATGACAATTACTTTTTATTCTTTCTGTTAAATGTGATGCTTAAAAAACTGTGTTGTGTTATTTAGTTGACAATCAGTTGACACAATTTTACGATGTCAACTAGTGTGTGTCAACCCAAACTCACACTGAATCCAGCCCCAGGCACTCACTACAACCGCCACACTAGCCAACTGCCATCACAACTTCAAGTAGACCGTATCATTATCCACACAAACAGTCGGCGCTGCATTAATCCTCGCCTGTCTTCTACTAGTTGCCTTGATGTGCGGCAGACTCCACTCTGCGTGTTCGTGCCGCGCCACCATGTGCACGTGCTGTTGCCGCAGCCGTCTGGGGGGGGGGGGTACCGTACCGTGTGGTTTACCGGAAAGTGGATTTACCGTACCGGTACCGGTTACGACGTGAGCACACGTTTTTTTGTGATGAGCTTTGGACAATTTTTTTGGCGTGAAGATTTAACGACAAGTGGTAACTTGTCGAGTCGTGCCGTCGGGGGTAAGTTAACGGTGACAACCCAGTGGAAAAGGGTTTTTAAATTTTAAGTTTTTTTTCTAAAATGTATTTTCGAATACTACAACAAAAAAAACATCTTCAAATTTGTCTGTAAGTTTTGGATCAATCCACATATTCGAAGCTACCGCCGCTGTTTCCACCATTGTAAAATTTGTAAAAAAGTTTTTCATGGTGTTCCTACATTTTCAACACCAAGTACATGAAAAAAATTAAAACACTTTTCGAATTTACGAACATATGTTTAAAAAAATCGATTTTAAGTGTTTTTATCAACGTGAAAATTCAGAAAAGTAGAAATTTTGTCTGTCATCGTTGTCGCTTTTATCTTCAGCGACCATTTCCATTTTCACTTTCATTGTTTTACCACCCACACACAACTCACCTTCTATCGAGTGCGAACGTAGCCTCACTACTCAACGGCGAACAGTAGGAACTGGCACTGGATCGCAGTGCCGACACGTGGGGGTTCGCTTGGGCACGGTGCCAAAAGTCCCCATTGGTACCCCCTGCCATGTTTGGGGGCCGGCCATTGGCTGCCGAGGGGGACCGTCCCACGCGAGATAGACCCGTCTGGTCGTCCAGAGCGCTGTGTGGGGGGGGGGGGGGTTTGAGTGGATAGCGTGATAAAGATTGGGGTGGTTTTAAGTAAATATAATTAGATAGGAATGAGATACCATTTTATTTTTTATATAAAAAATATAAAAAAATCTCTCTGAAAAGATCTGGGAAAATTATAAATCGATAAAAATTATATATTTGCTTAGGTATATTGATTAGTATTAATCTCCCGAGATTTTTGGAACGCTTATTGCAATTTTGCAGGTGTGAAAGAGGGTGTGCAAAATTGCAAATGTATGATTTTGCAATTTTCTGATATCGTAATGTTAAGTGATGATTTCAAGAGAAAGTGGACAAATTCGTATGCAGCTATTGAACGGCTTTCTTATGTGGTTTTGCAGAAACGCTAAGGGACTTTTCTGCACGCACGTTGGCTATCAAAACTTTAGAAAATCGAAAATTCTATTTAAGAGCATTGATATATCAAGTAAATCGAAAAGGGCTGTCGTTAAAATCCCATTTAGATTGGCATTTCACAATTCGGCATCCATTTTTTCTTTTTTCACTTTTTTATTGTGATTTTTCATGACATTTTACATGAATTCGACACTTTCCATGACATTTTACACCTTGCAGGATCTGGAAGTAGCCCCCCCAAACCAACTATATCAAAATATCATCGCTCTCAGTCTCGTCGGGCACAGATCTGGGCCTGACAAACTTGGCTCCATCCACAACTCTCGTAGAAGTGGGCGCGAAGGCACCCAGCGCCATTCTCGGCTGCCGCTGCGGCAACTGTTGGTGCTGGTGCTGGTGCTGTCTTTGGTGCCCTTGGTGCCGCACCGGTGCCATCTGGTGCCGTTGGAGGTCGCGCGCGTCAGAGTGCCGACGGGGTGACAGGTTTTGGGACTGGGGGGGTGGGGATTTTTGGGTGGGGATCGGTACTCATCTAAACCCGCTACTCATCTATACTTGACACCGATCTAGTGCTACCCGCTACTCATCTGTACCTGCCTCTAAATCTCTAACTCTAAGTACTTTTCACGTGCGAGAACAAAAAAAAGAAGAATAAATTTTCGCTTTTCCCAGGGAAATGTAAAACTGAGTACTTTTTTTAGTTTTCTACACACAAATATTTAGTCATTTTTATGCTTCAAATGAAGCATTAAATTTTGTGAACTCAGACACTGTCACACTGCAACGCTAGCTAAACATTTAAAAACTCAAACAAAATCGCTCAAAAACGGGGACGAAAAACGCACGAAAAACTCATTGTCGAAAACGGTGCAATCATCCTCGTCGAGATCGACTTCCGGTTCCGGACTCGGCGCTCTGTCGGGTTTATTCCGGTTCCGGGTATTTTGGTTCCGGTTCCGCAGAATGCTATTGCACCGGTCGTGCTGGAGGCCTCTCGGTTGAGAACGTCTGAATGGGATGGTTGACTTTTCCCTTGTTTCCGTTGATGGCAATCGGACCCGTTTTTTCGGGCGGCACGATTCATTGCGTCTGGATGGAAATTGCGGATAAAGTTACCTTGTCAGGTGTAACGTGGTTGAGTACGTTAGTTGACTGGCCGTCAATTGAAAATATAGCAGTCAACTGAAAAAGTGGTTTTAACACGTTTTTAACAGTTCACCGGGATGAAGGTAAATATTTACAAAGTTTGTGCCCATTATCTAGTGAGGACAGAAGTTGATGTTACAGTAAGCTGTAACGCATTTAAAACAGATTTTTCAGTTAACTAACCGACAGTTATCTAATGAACGATTTCACAGAAATTTAATTCGTACTTCATCCCACATTATTTCGAGGAGCGTTTTACCTAAGACGCAACGAAATCTGCTGCCGCCCGAAAAGCACAGCGGGTAAATTAAATTTGATTCATTTGAAAATGTTCAATTTTATGATATTTTTTTTTGTTGCGTAAACACATGGATGAATTTTTGACGTGGTTTTCCCGAGGAAAATGTCTGATCTAAAATATTATCGAGGTCCGTTGGACGTAGGCCCCCTAGACATCTAAACCCGCTCGACATGTGGAGTGGACCCGTTGCAGGGGTCTCCAATGTGGGTTGGGGGGATGGCTGGCTGCCCTCCCCCCAAACATCCAGCTATCCATCCATCGTGGAGGCTGCTCAGCTATTTAAACACCTTCCCGATCAAGTCCGGCCCCCCATTTTTTATTTTACTTCTGACGTCCTATCTCCAGTTCTAGGACATGCCAGAAGCTGAAACTTGGGGTAGATATTGGCGCAACCTCCCTCTGCTTCGCTTGAATTGGAGGGGTCGCAGCGACCCCCTACAGGGTGGGTCACCTAATGGCAAAAATTTTTCGTGGCTTTTTTAGTGTCCCACACAGGTCCGGCCCCACTGATTTCTTGCACTGCGGGTGCCGTACCTCCAGCTGTGGGACGGATATAAATCTAAAATTTTGGGGATGTGTCGCCAACACCCCTCCCCTACTTTACACTGGCCAGGCGGTTTTTGGCAACTCACCACAGTGTGGGGTGCAGCATTCAAAATTTATCAAAACATTACTGTCCCACACAGGTCCAGCACCCAATTGAATTTTAAAAAATAAGCACTTTTGTGTTGTTTCAACACTAAAGTGATTGATAATGTCAAATAAGCATTAAATATCCTCTATAAATATTGTATCCCACCAAAAACTGCCTACCACATGAACCCATCCCTCCAGTGGCTGACGAAAAATCACTTTTTACAACTTTCTTATTAGACACTTGAACTGCTGGTTTACAATAATTTTTAGGGGAGAGTTCAAGGTTTCAAGTTGTGTAAAAAACCTTACCTCCAAAATGTATTCATAAGAAAATTTGCTTGGGGTGAATTTCGAATTGAAAAAATGACATCATTGCAGGAACAAAAATAATTAAAATTTACAATTTTAAATTTACCCCAGGCAAATTTTCTTATGAAGGCTTTTTGGAGCTAAGGTTTTTTTACACAACTTAAAACCCTCCTCTATAAAATATTGCAAACCAACAGTTCAAGTGTCTAATAAAAAAGTTGTAAAAAGTGATTTTTTGTCAGCCACTTTAGGGGATTGGTTCATGTGGTGGGCAGTTTTCGGTGGGAAAAGATATTTATAGAGGATATTTAATGCTTATTTGACATTATCAATCACTTTAGTGTTAAAACAACACAAAAGTGTTTATTTTTTTAAATTTGATTGGCTGCTGGACCTGTGTGGGACAGTAATGTTTTGATAAATTTTGAATGCTGCACCCCACACTGTGGTGAGTTGCCAAAAACCGCCTGGCCAGTGTATAGTAGGGGAGGGGTGTTGGCGACACATCCCCAAAATTGTAGATTTTTACCCCTGCCACAGCTGGAGGTACGGCACCCGCAGTGCAAGAAATCAGTGGGGGCCGGACCTGTGTGGGACACTAAAAAGCCACGAAATTTTTTTCACTTAGGGTGACCCACCCTTTAGGGGGTCACCGCGACCCCTCCAATTCATGCGAAGTAGAGAGGGGTTGCGCCAATATCTACCCCAAGTTTCAGCTTCTGGCGCGTCCTAGAACTGGAGATAGGACGTCAGAAGTTAAATAAAAAATGGGGGGCCGGACTTGATCGGGAAGGTGTTTATATATCGCGAGGAAAAATTTCATCCTACGAGTTCGAGCCGCAGGAACCAGTCACCAACATAACCCCCCACACATCACATTCCTTCTCACATAACCACACACAACATGCACCCCCCAACCCCCCCCCCCCCCCTCCACCCACCTAGTAACACTACCCCCTCCCTCTACATCACTGCCGCTTCTGTGCGTGTTGCCCTGGTTGGGTTC
>OZ038460.1:18947235-19000378 GCA_964036195.1 Sphaerolaimus hirsutus | reverse complement strand
TCCGCTTCAACTATCTGAGACAAAAGGAAAAAAATTCACTCAAGTTTATCATAGCAGCGTGAGCTTTTTGGTTTTTAAACACACACATAGCACAGCTCACGCAGCTGTGATAAACTTGAGTGAATTTTTTTCCTTTTTGTCTCAGATAGTTGAAGGGTGTGGAAACTTTTTTTACATGGATGTGTACGTCTAACACTGTAATCTGCCTTGAAAACTGTTGAATAAATAAAAGTCTGGGTTCCATGTGAGACATTTCTCACAATGCAGATGTAATGATATATTGCTTTTGTGCATTTAACAGTCAATACATGTAACTCTTGTGATGTAATACAAAAGTTTTTTTAATCAGGTGGGATATGTAACCACAGTAAAGTGTGTTATCAGTGAAGTGTATGCCATTTTCTAAGCAATGATACATTGCTTTTGTGCATCCAATATATATTAATGTCCATTTGAGGGATGCACGTCATGTCCATTTGAGAGACACACTTCATGTCTATTTGCTGTGGAGGCAGCGTCCACTTTTTGTTTGGCTTCAGCCATTTTTTTACTGATGTAGTCTTGAAAGGGTGCTTTAGGTTCAATTTACCATGTGTTTATTTCTTGTGATTTTTTTTATGGGGTGTGGTACCGGAACCGAGTTCGGGGACAGCGATCATAAGAAGTAACAAATAAAAAATAAGTAGTCGAAGTTTGACAAAAACTACCTAAATAACTTTCCGGTACCAAATCCCGCGGTCGCAACACCGATCCAGGTGCAAATTCCGCAAATGGAAAAAAGTAAAACGTCAAGTGCGAAGTGGTACGTATTTACATTCACAGGTGGTATTTATGACAAATCTGATAATAAATTCACGTTTGTGAAATTATGCATTACCTATTATCACTTGTTACTTACCACTTGAATATGAATGCACTTTTCACTTCTCGTTTCACTCGTCCACTTGCGGAATCAACACCTGTCCCAACCAAATTCCCGTCTCAACTGTTACAATAAAATAACTTAATCCTAATGCCGATCCCCAAAAACAGTCCCATTTCCTCCACCCCCAATTCGTCACGTACGATTTCGTCACCGATGAAGAATGTCCCACGGGTTTGCTCGCGTTCTCTTTTGCGTCACTGAGACTTTCTCCTGGGGGCAGTCCCAGACCCTGTAAATGCCCTGTAAAATCTCAAATGTCATGCAGTGTGAAAAGTCATGTAAAATGCCCTGGAAAATGACAAACGTCATGCAAACTGTCTAATGTCATGTAAAATGCCTTGGAAAGTATCAATTGGGATGCGAAGTGCATGAAGTCATGGAACAGTGTCTGACATCGTGGAAGCCATTTAAAATGCCATACAAAATGTCAAAAGTCATGTAAACTTCACTGAAAAATGGCAAACGTACATTTGCCATTTTACATGACTCCAGACACTTTGCATGAAATTCCACAGGACATTTTACATGACTGTAAACACCTTACATGACACTTAACATTTTCCAGGACATTTTACAGGGTCCGGGATTGGCACCGGGTCTGCGGGCGTAGACACCGGTGCCCCGTGTGTCCCCGTAGGACTTGTCGAAACGGGTACCCGAGTCTGTCGGCATCGTGGCTGGGGGGGGGGGGGGTAAATATTGCACAAATTTTTAACCTAAGGACTTTGGAAGAGGCAAAATGAATAATAGTATACGGTAAAATACTTTGATCCAGGAAAATACTGTAAAAAGTAAGTTTAAAATGTTTTAACAATGAAGGTGTAGCTCTTTTTAGACTCAGAGCCAATTATGCTCTGAGATACGGTTAACGATGGCAAACCGCCTGGGAAAAACTGTGAACTGTTTTTTTCCCAAATTCCAACTTCGAATCTCGAATGTATTTCCAAAAATTATTTTTCGAATTTTTCTGCTGATACTTGAATAAATCTTGTTTTGCGGCGCTGTTACTACAAACACTGCTTAACATTTCTGTTCTGTTCTGCCATTATGAATAGGCATATATCCCTGTGAAATTAATGTTTTAAATTGCGTTTCTGCATTTTGTACTCATTCTCGACTCGAAATACCGACCCAATTCAGAAACGTTTTTGAATTTTGTGTTTGCCATCGTTAGATACGGTGAGTCCATAATTTGTCCAAAATAGTGTACCAACAAAAAGTACACTTTCTATACTCGGATACTTTCCTGTGCAAACAGATTATCACGTAAAAGTAAATACACTTTAACAACTGTGCAGTGCACTTACTTGTTTTGCGGAAATGGGCACCTCTTTTAAAGTTTTTTTGTTGTTGTTGATATTTGATAAATATCCGTTTTGTTGTGGGTTTGTGGTTTCGCGTTGGGGAGGCTGGGCGAAAAGTGGACATAGCCAATGTGCGGATGTGTTTTCTGTCATTCTGTGTCATTGGTGGGGAAGTGCATTCTGCGTGGTTTTTGTCTATTTTCCATTTTGCGATTTTTTTAGGAGAAAGAGCAAAGCTGGAGGGTTACATTGTGGTATTGACAATGTCTCCTGACTCTGGATGGTAAAAACTTTTCTAATTACCAGATTTTTAAAAATAAAAATGCAAAAAAATGCAAAATAACCTAATGCCTAATTACGAAATTTTTTTGGCTTTTGGTTGTTTTTTAAAATGGTTTCAATACTTGCATTTCTTTCAAAACGTTGTTTTTAAAAAAACCTTTGAAAAAAACTCCAGTTATCCCTACTCCCGACTGTGTTGTTTTTCTGAGATTTTGTGGCTAGGGGAAATCATTTGAGAGGAAATTTTTTGACAATTATTTTCCAATGGTACGTCGTCAATATAAGTATACAGTCTAGGTATGTTTGTATTTTGTAACTTCAATTTATTTATTTTATCATCTTCACTCAATTCTTATGCCCGCCGATTTTAGGCGGGGGGGGGTTTATTCAAATCCACCCTTACTTCCCCGCCAGAGTTCGCAAACGACATCCATGACTGCGCGCTATGGCAACTGCGGGGCTGCTTGAATTTGATGCATTGCTCTCATGTGATATCTATTCCATATCGAATTGATAATGCTGTATTCACATTGACTCTTGTACAAATGTGTTTATGTATGTACGGTAATAAAGTATTAGGCATGGAATTGTTTTCATGGCGCTGGCGCCATTTAAGGGCGCCAGCGCCATGGTGCCATCCCAGACCCAAACCCAGACCAACTCGGTTGCCATTTTGCAGGGCATTTTACATGACTTTCACACTTTCCATGACATGTGACATTTTACAGGGCATTTTACAGGGTCTGGGACTGCCCCAAAGGCGCCATTGGCGCTTGGGGTCCTTTTTATGGCGCTTTTTTTATCACATGCGTAGTTACAAATGTGTATTAGATAGTGATGGAATGGCGCCAGAGCGTATGTGGCTGGCGCCAAACCTCGCCAGGGCCACGGCGCTCTTGGTGCTTGGCGCTATTCTCCCTGGTCCATTCTTTTTAATAGGTCATGTCTCCATCGTTTCTGGCGCCGGGCGCCATTTTTTTTCCTGTGGCGCAATGGCGCGCCATATTTTTGTCGTATTTCCGTCACTGGTATTTTATGTAGAAAAAATGAAGGATTTTTGTTGCTGTTTGGGCTTGGTTTTCGATTCTGAAATTGGAAGGACTTTTAATCGTCTGGGTGGGTCAAAATTGATCTATTTTTCAGTGGGCTGATTTGAAAAAAATATTGTTGAAAGCAGTTTGTTTGTTTTTCAATGTCATTCAAAGGAGTGATAATTTTTCTTTTAGAAAAGTTTGAACATGTCAAACGCATTGAAACGAGATTTGCGGTGGTGTTTCAAGTTTATTTCGAAATAAATTTAATTTTGGCTAGTACATACGACGAAAAATCAGGCTATTTACCGATGCAACAAAAGAACCCTACTATAACCGCTCATGTGATTTTACACGTGAAATTGTGTTTGTTCACGATCACGAAGTTTTTGCAATCTACACTATAAATCACACCATAATCGTAATTCTCTTTTTGTACCTATATTAAGTCTGTCATACCTTTTTATAAACATCACCATTCTTAAAACGCTTTGTTGAAAAACAACTGTGCATTAGTTTTCAATCCAAAATAAATGCAACCGTGACGTGAGAAATTTCAGTATAAAGCCGGATTTACAGCATAACGATCAATAGGAGGTGATGCGACAAATTCAACGTCACCGAAAAATGATATATTTTCATTTTTTCAAGTATTTTATTAACAATTCATGGTGATAAAAAATATTTTGCAAAAAAATTACTATGTGCGAGATGTGAAACTCGAATTAAAATGAAAAACGTTCGATGAAAAATGGTCCGCCGTCAAGTCAATTTCACGGTGAGGCCTTAAAATCAATTTGTCGATGGCCATTGCATGCAATGACTGCCGACAAATTAATTTAGGGCATCACCGTGAAATTGATTTGACTGCGGACAATTTTTCATCGAACGTTTTCATTCAAATTCGAGTTTCACATCTCGCACATAATAAATCTTTTCAAAATACTGATTATTAAACATGAATTTTTGATAAAAAACTTAAAAAATGAAAATAAGTCATTTTTCGGTGACGTTGAATTTGTCGCATCACCTCCTATTGATCGTTATGCTGTAAATCCGGCTTTATACCTAATTAATTATTCGGTTGAAACCATCACACAAATCATTTATTTTTCTTCTTTTTCTTCTTGTTTTCAAACAGGAACTGCTTGGAACGGCCGAAATCAGTTTTGCCATTCAAAAGCCAATCTATGTATTCGATCCGTTCCATTTCGGTGTCCGTTTCTTCACCTGGGACAGAAATTTAATAGCCCGACATTTTTTTTGCGACAAACTGTATTTGCTTGAATAGTTCCCCCTTGAATAATTCCCCCCTCGAATAATCTCCCCTGCAAGACGACTGAGGAAATAATTATTCCCCCTCGAATAATTCCCCCCTTATAAGATTTGATCAATTGTTTGTGGCCAATATTAACAAAAATTGTACGTTCCTGTGTTAATAAGGCATATTTCATAAAATGTGTTGATAGAAACATGCTTGAAAATTTTGACGAAATAATAATTCCCCCTCCAATAGTCCCCCCCCTTGAATAGTCCCCCCATCAAAAAAGTCTGACGAAATAATCCCCAGGGGGATTATTCAAGCAAATACGGTATGATCAGAGCATCAATTGAAACAAGACCAATTGTGAATACGACCTTGAATCATAGTTCTAAACACCCTGGATGTTCTCACCACTTCTCTTATATTTTTGTGTTTTGGCACCTTTCCAATGTAACTTCTACCTGCCGTTCTATTGGAGGCTGCCGTTCTATTGTTTGTAGAGCGGAAAAAAGTGCCAAAACCTGCCATTCTATTGGATATTTGCTGTAAAATTGGAAGAAATACTCGGCGGACATGATACTCTGCCATCGCACTCATTTATCTATTAGAGTTTTAACACTGAGACTGTGCATGTAAAAAACCTCAGTTTTATCAGTACTGTAGTTGGTAAAAAATTATGCTTGTTTCAGGTTTCGGGGTCTTTCATCTGACCTGAAACAAGCTGGGGGTGACCCGACCCCATCATCAGAGATGAAGCCACCCCCCCTGACCAAAACCCCCCCCCCCCGCCTTTTTATTGATTAATAATAAACTGGGTGATCCGGGTAACGTAAATACATGTACAAAAGTGTACAAAAAATACAACCCCCGCCGCTCACCCTGTTCAAATCGGCACCGTCATGTGTTTCTTCAGCGCCCGACGACATTTCGATGCGTACAGCTGCAGCCAAGCGATCAGTAGGGGTCGGTCGTCTGCGCGGGATTTTATAATTTGCCAGTAGCGAGACGCGCGATTGATAATTCATGCTGGTAATTAGGGATTGATATTTAACCGCTGATCAATTACGTGATAAAACGTGTTTTTGACTTTCAAAATTACCGCGCAATTTTCCAGAACAATTTAGCATGTCTGTCAAGGCAAATTACGTAATAGACAAAAAAAGCGATAATTAGATGTAAATTGTATCGTTAATTAGCAGCATGAGCACTGTTTCATTAATGTATAATTATCTAAAGTTATTAATTAAATAGTAGTTACTAGTGTTATAATTTCAGTGAATAATTGTCTATCGCATTTTCTACCTAAGCGAAAGAGTTCACTTTCATATTTCCGCAGACATTTCAAAATGACATTGACAATTATCTCGTTTTCAAAGCCATTATCTTTGTGTCCTTTGAGAATTGGTCTCATACTAATTACCATGTTATCCCAGCTGCTACTTAAACGCATGCATCTCAGTACATGACCAAATAAAGAACTAATTTTAACTTGAAGGTTATGATTACTAGAAAAATGTGTTACAGTAACACACTTAAACCCAAACTCAAGTCTTTTGTCAAAGAGCTTAGTTTCCATTGGATTTAAACCTATTGTCATATCTAAGTAGTCAGTGTCAGTGCCAGATCTGTGCGTTTTATTAAGGGGTAGATTGGCAGGGTAAATTTCTGTGACAATGTCATCTATTTCATTTTCTGCACCGCCTTTGTAAAATACCGCCACATCATCGATATATCTGAAGCTTTTATATAGCGCGGACATTTTAATTGGTGTATTTTTAACCCACATGAATTCACGAAACATCAAGCTGGCACATGCCAATGATGGAGCACTGCTACATCCCATTGGAATTCCAGAAATTTGTACAAGTAAATTACCCGCCACACTAATGTATGAATTTTTTAGTACATTACGAGTCAAAGTTTTTACCGATTCAATATCCAAATTTATTTTACCCGCATTCAAATTGTCTGTAAACCAACAGTTTTGGAAACCAATCGCTAGACGCTGTTTTTTACTATGTCTAAAACAGAAATTTACCAAGCCATCTATGTCACTTAATAAAGTGCCATGATCCAAGTTCGGATATAAAGTTGAAAAGTCCCCAGTATAACAGTAGACCATTTTCCCACCTCTGTGCAAATTCTGTAAAAAATCAGCCAGTTCCAAAGACGAATCCAGAGGCCAATATCCACTGCAAGAGGTCGAATCCGATTCATAACATCCCACATAATTTTTAATATGTTTTTTAAAG
This sequence comes from Sphaerolaimus hirsutus, assembly GCA_964036195.1. NCBI lineage: Eukaryota > Metazoa > Nematoda > Chromadorea > Monhysterida > Sphaerolaimidae > Sphaerolaimus > Sphaerolaimus hirsutus. Next base: position 18,993,320 of record OZ038460.1, on the reverse strand, counting down.
TGGCGCAATATTTTATGTAGTGTAATAGCTGCTGGTTTGATGGGTGCTCGACTCCCGCCACAGATGTATCTGAATTTTGGAGGATTTTTATGCATTTTAGGGATGGCAAAAAGTTGAGGTAATTTTTGAAATCTATAATTTATCTTCAAGCCCAAATTCTCAACTATTTTGTTATGTGCAGAAATAACTTCTTCAGGCGTTTTTTGGCAAGGTGAATAGGTCTTATTCCCGATAATACTGATATTGTCAGCTTGTACTGTAATTCCTAACTCCTCTGCCATTTTCATGCATACATATTTTTTACACACTATCACGAAATTGCTGGTTGCTTTGTCAGCGGGAGCCAGAACAAATTTTCGGTGGAATTTACGGATTTTATCCTTCAAGATAGTAAGGTTTTCATAATTAGAGCGATTATTATTACCAAAGTTGTGTTTCAATTTTTCGGTATATTTTTCTAATGTACTAAAAATTATTTCAGACTTATCTTCTTTGTGTATCTTTTTGAGAAGCTCTTTACAGCTGGCCACTAGGGCCGCATGAGCTTCAGCATAATTTAGGGGCTGCAGAAGTCTGAATTTTGAACCTTTGCTAAGTAAATCGCTGAAATATTTGTCATTTAAGACTGACGTATCTCCAGTAATGATGTGTTTTAAAGATGGATGCATGAAAGGCGACTTGTCACATTCACAATTGCTTAACAACAGTGCCCTCCAGGTATCTACATCTTTATCTCGAAGAAAAGTATTATGGTTGCATATTAGGTCTCCAAGTGAATCTTTATACTTATAAGTAACTACTATTTTATTCGCATCACTCCACTTGTCAGCAAAGTTTTGCGTAAACCAACTTTTGTTAAACAGTTTCTGCGGTTTTAGGATGTCGATGCCTGGATTTTCATACACGCACTTTATAAATATCTTTTTTCTTCCATCTTCCTTAAATGAGGGCTTATTAGTACTTCTATGGACCACGAAAGCGATAATCTGTAGAGCCATGATATCATCAATTGAGCCTATTGAGCTATAAATTTCATCAAAACAAAAGGAGAGCGTCGAAATTTCTTTTTTGGTGCATGAATACAACAATTTCATAAATATATTTTTGTTTGTGGAGGATTCAACAAATTTCCTGAGCAATTCATACTTATCCCGCCCTTTAGAATTATTATACGTACGCACCCTATAGTCATGATTTCGCTTCACGGGTTTACAAAAATAGGGGCACTTATTTAAAGAGCGTAAGCTGTCTCTACTGACAATTCCATGGCCCTGGATTTTAGTGTTGAACCCAAAAGGAAAGGCTGTGTTAAGTTGGTTGATCCAAGCATTTTCAAATTCTAAAAGATCTTTTTTATCATATTTACCCAGTATGCAAAATGTAGGGGTGTGTCCAGTACCGAAGAAATGCTTACAAAGCTCTGTATTAAGACTCCCTTTGAAAAAACTACGCACATGTTCACGGATGCGAGTGCATAGGGGTCTACTTGTTTGGCCCACGTATTGTAAACTACATTCTTCGCAGGTAAGTAGGTAGACAACATTCCTAGTGGTACAGTCAAACTTACTACAAGTGCCCAAATGTTCTGACATGAAGGTATACCCGGTACTAAATGCTTTAAATTTTGCACCTGGTTGGAGATAAATGCAACTTTTACAATTTCTACCGCAAGTGGTTGTTTCTAGGTGACAGTCCATTTTGTTGCAGAAATCAACAGAAAAGTTGGCATGTGATGCCTGGCTGACACAGTAAGTGCGTTCCAGAAAAGAGTGAGTGGAAGAGTTTGAGGTTTTAGCTGGTCAAGGTGACCCCAGTGGGTGACCAAACCCAAAGGGCAAGAGAAGGGGCGGCCGGTCCAATTGGCCCGCTAAGGCTTCAACGGCGAGCGGCTACCCTAAATAGGGTTCTCACCGATATGAACCACAAGATGGCGTGCCCGACCCCCCCACCGGCCAGCGGTTGGGTCGTTAGAAGCCGATCCATCTTGTTTTCACGGCTAAGATTGATATGTAAAACGTTGCATTTATCTCCACCGCGTGAAAAGTAAGAAAAACGGCAAGTAAAGAAAGAGTAATGAAAAATTGGCTTTGTTCCAATGGCTAAGATATCCCGACCCCCACAGGGCCGATATGCTGAGAGAGGACTGTATTGCATTTTAAATAAGCATCAAAACCACCACTCAAATATTTTCATGTAGGCAGAAATAAATTGCGAAAAAACGATCAACTCCCAAACACAATAATTTCAACACAACCGGAAGAAATTTTTCAAATAGGATAAAACAATTGACAAAATTTTAACAGAAATCACGACTTTTATAAAAAACAATATTCACTCCTTGCGGACCTTGCGTGCGGCTGACGCAAAACTGGTAGACGCTCCCTGTCCGGCATTCGGTCTGAAATTGTGCAAGTTAAGGCAAATTTGAAGTAAACATGGTGTAATACTTAGAGCGTATTAGAGGTAAAGTTTCATACCGAGACATACATTATTTTCGACATACCCAACTTTAAAAATAATTTGAAGTTAAGAAAATTTACGAAAAAAGGAATTTTCCCGCATGACGTAAGGGTATTTATGCAAAGTGAACTAAAGAAAAACGGCGTAAATACCAGAATTTACCCAAAATCAGGCTGCACCCAACCGGCACCCATTTTAGTGGGATCGGGAACTAATTTTTCGATTTGAATCCACTCTTGCCATGGTTTAACCGAATTTTCAAAAGAAATTCTGTTGCCGCGTAGCTTTATTTCCGGGCCCTTCCACGAAAGTTTCTTTTTGTCTGCCAGCGCACGCGCCACGGTCTGTAAAAGTTGCGAAAGTTTAAAGTGACAGGTGAAAAGGTGGGCAAGGACAATTTAAGAATGCAATGACAACTAGCTTTAGCCCTTAACTGGTCCAAGTGGTCTTTGGGAGCAAAATCCTTATTGATCGAAACCGGGCGTGTGCACCCCTCCACACAGTAATTTCCCATAGACTTCTTTTTATCGAGCACGAATTTTGTGTCACTGTCGGAGGAAAAGCGCACCATCAACGTGTGTTTCGGTGCGTCCGAACTAGCGCCCCCGCCCGTTTCCTTCCGCCTACTGTTTTGCCAGCTGCAAGAAAACGCTACTAACTATCTGGCGAAGGCACAAAAGAGTAAATGCAAGTAGTAACCGCGCAAAAATCAGACGCCCGGGTGCGGTCATGTCCATTACGGTGTTCATGTCTACTTTCATGCCATGCTGTATTATCTCCCTCAACACGTGCACGGGATGCCTTTCACCGGTTTCAGGGTGGTCTAAGGAAAGGGTAAATTTTGGCTACCATGAACTTGCAACGATTACCCCCCTGCCTGGCTAACCCTTGACAACGTTGGTGACCCGCAAATCATTGTGCTTCAAGTCGCGGTGCATGAAGCGAACCTCATTGCGCACGTCTGCCAAGCCCGAAGCCAAGTCCGCCTGTGCGTCGCCCAGGGCTTGCAGTTCGGATACGTCAAGCTCGCCCTCGGGTTGTTTACGTTTCTGTGATGAAAAACAGAGGAAGATTGTGTGAAGGTAATAAAGGAATTTAATCGGCCATTAATCAAAAAGTTTATTTTGAAATTGGTAATTTATGGGTATGTGAATTCTAAATTATTTTAAAATTTTGGTAACTAATTGAAATTAAAAGTGTACACTGAAAGAATGAATATTATTGATTGATTAGCAAACTAGAGATAATTAAACTATTGTAACTGCTTAAAGTTAGATAAATACATTAACTCCAGGTGGGATAGCGGACTACCCCCCTGGGTATATAGCAACTGAACCACTGGCGAACCAGTGGCTGTAGAGCTGGGTGTTGTTGAACAACACCCGGAAGAAGGAGGAGATAGGAAAGGAAAAAACCCAAAATAACCATAAAACCCGGCTAGGCATATTTGAAAACGTAAGGGTGAAAATTTTGGAGAGAAAAGAAATACCAGCTGGAGGGTAAAACGGCTAAAAAATAAGCAACCCCCTACCCCACCCGTGGGGCTCTCCAACGGTCGGTGGGATAGAGGGAGAAATAATTAGAGTTTTAACACTGAGACTGTGCATGTAAAAAACCTCAGTTTTATCAGTACTGTAGTTGGTAAAAAATTATGCTTGTTTCAGGTTTCGGGGTCTTTCATCTGACCTGAAACAAGCTGGGGGTGACCCGACCCCATCATCAGAGATGAAGCCACCCCCCCTGACCAAAAACCCCCCCCCCCCGCCTTTTTATTGATTAATAATAAACTGGGTGATCCGGGTAACGTAAATACATGTACAAAAGTGTACAAAAAATACAACCCCCGCCGCTCACCCTGTTCAAATCGGCAAGTCATGTGTTTCTTCAGCGCCCGACGACATTTCGATGCGTACAGCTGCAGCCAAGCGATCAGTAGGGGTCGGTCGTCTGCGCGGGATTTTATAATTTGCCAGTAGCGAGACGCGCGATTGATAATTCATGCTGGTAATTAGGGATTGATATTTAACCGCTGATCAATTACGTGATAAAACGTGTTTTTGACTTTCAAAATTACCGCGCAATTTTCCAGAACAATTTAGCATGTCTGTCAAGGCAAATTACGTAATAGACAAAAAAAGCGATAATTAGATGTAAATTGTATCGTTAATTAGCAGCATGAGCACTGTTTCATTAATGTATAATTATCTAAAGTTATTAATTAAATAGTAGTTACTAGTGTTATAATTTCAGTGAATAATTGTCTATCGCATTTTCTACCTAAGCGAAAGAGTTCACTTTCATATTTCCGCAGACATTTCAAAATGACATTGACAATTATCTCGTTTTCAAAGCCATTATCTTTGTGTCCTTTGAGAATTGGTCTCATACTAATTACCATGTTATCCCAGCTGCTACTTAAACGCATGCATCTCATGTGTCTCACGTTGGAAGCGTGCCAATGATGCTGAAGCATGCGATTTTGTCAACCTACCTTTTTTGGACACATTGTATGCGTGGGGTGGGGAGGCAGGTCCAAAATCTAGAAGTTTTCCTTTTTAGCACACTCTACGCTGGTTAAAAATTTGGATGATAAACAACACCCCCCCCCCCCGCCATCCCTTCACTACATCATGTATTCAATTTTGGTCGATATTCATTCGTTTTGCGGTTGGCGTTTTTTTTGTAAATATAAAAATTGTAAAGATGAAAAAAATCATCGTTGTGAATAAGTTAACGTATAGCGTTATAACGGAGATGACTTTTTTCAACGTTTCAGTAGTTGGCACGCTTCCAGCGAAACCACGCGTGCAGGGTGTAAAGTGGCTTACGTACCCTATCCCCCCATGGACTTCTTACCCCCTGGGTTGATATAGCCCTCGAGGACTACTTCACCCGGAGGACTACTTCGACCCGACTTTTATAACATGGGATGATGTAGTCCTCCATAGAAAATATATAATTACACTATTGGGGCATCTGTTGGGCCGGTTGACTATAGTTTCCGTTCCGTCTGTTGCTCGGCTTGGGTTGCACTCGGGAAGGGTCAAATATTGGTTTCCATTATGCTGACTAAATTGTGTGCGTGTGGTCAGATTCTGCTCGATTACACGACCCCCACATTGCACATAGATTAATTGCGCTGAATGAATTCACGTTGTTCACAGCACCAATTTGGCATCGGAATGGATCAAAGGTTGAATGCGATGGGGATTAACCACCCATTCGACGGAGATTTTATGGCCACGTTTCTTAGTAATGGCTCCAATTAAACGCGTTCAAGTTGTAAAAAATAATTCTGGTAAAAACAAATTGAAAGTTTAAAAGAAATAGTTTCAAGAACACAAGGGCAAGATAAACTAAATTAATTTCAAAGAATTTTTGAACCCCTATTGAATCGAGGCAATTAGATGAGAAGTAATTTCACATTCAGTGAATCGACCAGTCCGAAAAATGTGTCGGGCAAGATAAATTTCGCACCTGAAGAAACTGGCTTCGCGCCGCTTGTGTTTGCTTCTTCTTGTGTTTTCTTCTGCAGTGGAAATTCGGGATAAATCTTGATTTGTTTTGTCTGAACTTTTTACGATGGGGGTGTAATTCAAGGGGACATCATTCTATCGGAAATTGCTCACAAAACCGGGACGCATTTTTTACAGAATGTTACCATATTTTGAATGTATAAACCCACGGTCAATTAATGTGATAAATTATGCACCGAATTGACGCTGGTAAAAAAGTGTAATTTAATGGGATAATTATTATTTTTCTTGGTTCTCCATTCAGATGGGATACGGTAATTTTCACCGCAAAGTTTCTGGTCGACAAATTTTTACCTCTTTGTCTGCTGCCGTATCCAAATCAACCTCCTTCAAATAATCATCATGATATCGAAAGCGACCCAAAATTTTCTTTAGCGGCCGCGGCGTTTTTCGCTCATGTTTGACGATCGGTGGTTCTTCTTCTTTTACAATATTGGTTTCCAGTGCCTGGAGCCAATTCCAAAAGTGGACAAGTGACAAGAAAATTGTTGAGTGGGTGTCAAGTGACAAGTAAATTTTACCTACGTATGAATATGGTGACACATTTTTTCATTTTCACGTTTCACCTGCGGCCTCTCTCTCCCAGGCGCTTAAAAACTCCAAAAGTCATGCAAAATGCCCTGTAAAAAGTCAAATTATTTATATATATCTTTTTACCGGACATTTTTCATTTTTCACAGCTTTTTACACTTTACATGACATTTGAACTTTGCATTTTACAGGGCATTTGACAGGATCTGGGTCCTTATTATCTGAGTTACCAGTTATTCTTCATATATCACTTGTCATTTTTATTGTCACTTGTCTATTTGCGGAACTGAAACCGGTGCCGTTTTCTCTGCGCCAGTATTTGATTGAGATTGGTATGAAATGGTCAGAATCAAAAAATGTTCAATCTAATTGGGAACGAAGAGTGCAACGTCGAAAAGGCAAAAGATTACAAACAAAATTTTCAATTTATTGTCACTGAGAAATTTACGTGATAACATTGATGATGACAATTGATGGGGATCAAAATTGATGAAAATGTTCAATTCAAAAAGAAAAATACCGTATTTCCTCGAAATACCCCCCCCTCGAAATACCCCCCTCAAAATTGGCACTATGTATTTGTGGTCCGGGAAATGCATAACAGACGTTTTCACAACACTTACTGTGTTACGTTAGAACATCGTTTATAACATCTACATCCTTATATAAGGCTGTAAAAACTTATAAATGGTGGTTATTGTTGCATTTTTCACGTTTTTCTCTCAAAATTTCCACTCTGAAAAAATAAACCCCCTGGGGGTATTTCGAGGAAATACGGTAACTGACAAACCATGTGGCTCCATCCAGTCTTCATACAACTCGATGGCTTTATCTTTACTACGCTCATCTGCTACACTTTTCTTTTTAAGCCTTTCACTGTAAATATATTTAGGTCAGTTAAAGATTACGCAATTGGCAAGCCTGGGACAATTTCAAAAGTGGAAAAATCGAGGGAAAAAAATTCAATGAGGCAAGTGGCAATAACAATGAATAACTTTCTAAATTAAAATAAATTTTACTGTAGCATAGAGTTTTACTTGTCACTTGACTAACCACTTAACTTGACACTTAGTACATCTCTTGTCACTTTGAATAATGATTATTGAAAATCCTTTTCAGAATTCAGTCTTGCTCCATTAACAGAAGTGGACATGTAAAATTATAAGTCCGTATACCCTGGAATAAGTCCCCCTGAATAACCCCCCCCCCACTGTTAGCCATGTGAGCAAAACATAACTCGTCCTCGAAGAAATCATTTCTCAAAAACATCTAACGAAAAAATAACCCCCCTGGGGGCTTATTCGATATACGGTAAGTGTTAAGTCACGTGATAACTGAACCAGTCAACTGGTTGAAGTGGCCTTTGGCGAATTGGTAAAGAGTCTTCCACAATTTTTTCACCACAACTTAAACTAAATAAGTGTGCAAGCAATGGATTCAGTCCATATTTTTGGCATTGATTTTTTCGCAGCAAATTTGCCATGGTTGTTAACTATTTTATATCAAACAACAATTAATGTACCGTATTACCTCGAAATACCCCCATGGGGGTTTATTTTTTCGCCAGCAAAATCTGAGGGGGGGTTAATTCGAGGGGAGGTTTATTCGAGGGCTTTTTTATTATTTCGCCAGAAATTTTCGTAAGTTTCGTAGTAAATAGTAGACATTTGCATACCCAAAACAGGTAATAAGTGTGTCCAAACAGGAGTAATTTGTACAATAAAACGTTGATAGCTACACAAACTAGTCTATGTGTAGTTGCAATGCAAATTTACAGTAATATACATCATGTAAACTCGGCAGAGATGAAACGAATCAGCTTTCCTTCTTTTATGTACGAGTAAGATATGTCTCAAATTCTAATTCGAACGGACGGATTCCGTTCAATTCGCAGTTTATTTAAACCGATTGAACTTTCAAATGTCAAAAATAAATGGATTAAGTACGGATATAAAAATACTCAGTCGGAAAGCTAGATATCTCGCTCAAACAGTGCTAACGAATTCCTAAAAAGGACGAATGTGATAGATATCCAGTATGTTTATTTGGCACACGTCGGGTTACGTATTATACAAATGAGATGAAAGACGCAGGATTTACGTTTGCGTTACTCCTTACGTCTGTGGAATACAATTAAGCGACTGGAAATGATGGCAAATGTGTCAACTAGTGTACGGGCCGCCATTTGTGATCATTTCCGATCGATTTACAGCGATAATCAGTGACGCGAACCTGCGTTTTTTGCTCTCATTTGTCTGAAACGCAGAGCGAATTGGAAGTGGGCCAAATTCACATGTGACCCTATCGTTAGTTTATACCGCACTCGTACAAAAATTCCTGAGACCATTGACTTCCATAATGTCCGCCGAGTTTACATTGCATACATGACGTATTTATTATGTACATGACGTACATCATTCCGAGGGGGGGTTATTATTTCCCCAGCCCATTTTGAGGGGGGGTTTTTTCGAGGGGGGTTAATTCAAGGGGGGGATAATTCGAGGTAATACGGTTTACTCCAGTGACTTTACACCTTGCACGCGTGGTTCACCCTGGAAGGGTGCCAACAATATTTAATGCAAGCAATTTTCAAAACAAGTTGTTTAAAAATAACTACTGCTATAATCCTTTACATTACCGTATTCACAACAATGATTTTTTTAATCTTTTTACCAAAATCGCATACTTTTATTATCGCTGGCACACTTCCAACAAGAGACACAAATCAGTGCAGGTGCATAGTATGAAGTCGGCTGAGTATACCGACTCGACGCGTCGCTGCAGCTCCCCAGTAGTCAAACTGTGCTGGTATCCCTTCTCGTCCGGTCTACATTCCTCTTTTTTCACCTTTTTCGATCTAGAAGGTGTCCATTTTTTGTCAGACATGTTGCTATAATAACATTGTGATCGTGAAGGGGTGCGAGCAGATCTATACATATGAATATGTACGAAATGGGTACATGCATTTTCTAAATAGTGATGTTAAAGCTTAAGGAGCTGGTGTGTGGCGCTAGCGCCATAGCGCTTGGCGCTATCATGCTGTGGAGCCATTGGCGCTTGGCACCATGCCAATGAAAAGAGCTGTGGCGCCATGGCGCTGTTCGTGCATTTTTACCGTATTGGCGTTGGCACATTTTTACCCAGCACCAGGGACAAAATGCTTTGAACAAAGCAAAAAACGTCATGGCGCTTCCGGCGCCTGGCGCCATTGGCGCTTGGCGCCAAAGTTCCGGCACTTTTTACATCACTAATTCTCACTCTAAGATAACACCAGCTTAATGGGGTTGTTCCACATTTATAATCAGAAAATTTTAGCTGTGCGTGTAGACAATTACCTCTGCATGAATTTCAGGTATTAAAAGTGTGTGTGCAGTTTTGCGCATGGGTTTTTTTTACTAATATGTATGCTGTTGGAAATTTGCAACACATCATCTTTTGCGGTGTGTTTTTATGCACATTGTAATTACAAAAGATTGTTTCCTAGAGACTCATATTCATTGTGTTGATGAATATTTGCAGAAAATTTTCTAGGTGTTTGGATAAGTGTTCTCACGTCATAGATGACTTACCGTATTTCCTCAAAATACCCCCTCCCCCTCAATATGGGCACTATGTATTTGTGGTCTGGGAAATGCATAACAGACGTTCAAAACACTTACTGTGTTACGTTAGAAAGAACATCGTTTATACCATCTACATCCTTATATAAGGCTGTAAAAACTTATGAGTGGTGGTTATTGTTGCATTTTTCACGTTTTTCTCTCAAAATTTCCACTCTGAAAAAATAAACCCCCTGGGGGTATTTCGAGGAAATATGGTATAAACAGTTCTGGATATTTTGTTTTATGCAGAACCAACTAAATCAACCAATGTGATCTTTGTTTGCTCCCAATTGAATTTAAAATTGAATGAGTGTTATCTCCAGAAATTACTTTTTATGATAATATGTAGGTATACATATTTATTTGACCAGAAATCCTCAGGTTTGCCTGAGATGTACAGGGGTGGGCATTTTCAGTTACCGCTGGAAAAACGCGATAGCTTGAGCTACGGTTAAGCTATCACAATGAAATTTTAACACAATAGAGTAGACTCCATAGGACACCTATTCTGAAGTTTGCAACCAAAACGGTCACATTTTGGGTGGGTTGTGGAACACACAGTTTTTTTGTGTAATTTTGTGTCTTAACCCCCTTTATCTCGGGACTGGGGGACTGTTCGAGAAAAAAAAAGAATTTGGTAGTAGCCCCGACCCCAAACCCCAACATATTTACTCAAAGGGCATCAAAATCGGCCAATGTACGACAGAATGGGACGACGCCAAAGCCAGTGACCCCCCCCCCCCCTCAAATGCCACCCTTGATTTATCCTATCGGTGACGCCAAGTCACAAAATTACACTAAAAACTGTGTGTTCCACAACTCACCCAAAATGTAGCCGTTTGGGTTGCAAACTTCAGAATAGGTGTCCTATGGAGTCTACTCTATTGTGTTAAAATTTCACTGTGATAGCTTAACCGTAGCTTAAGCTATTGCGTTTTTCCAGCGGTAACTGAAAATGCCCACCCCTGTACTGTGTAACTAAATAAGTATATATATATTTATTTATTTACATGTGGCATTAAAATGATAAATTGTACTTCAGGTGCATTGTACTCAGTTCAGTGGGCCACAGCAGCATAAATATTCATTCATAAAAGCATCTTTTATTTTTCCATTTTAATATATATTACATACAACCATTTCCACAATTCAATCAATGTAAACAGGCAAAAAATGTGAAAATGCAAGGCAGCACCTGCTAAAGTATAAATATATAATATTAATCACAATGGACAGACATAACTTTTAATTATTTCATTAACCCATCCTATCATGGTTTTTGTTATTGACACATGAAATTCATGGAAGAAATCATTTGAAGCCAAAATTCAATGTCTGAGGGAAAACATTTATGAGCAGAAGACGAAATGACATAATATATTTATATATTTAGAATATTTCTCGTGTATTTACTTAAATACGTCCTATTTACAGTACACCCATATCCATAGACAATTACACTACAAAAATATGTTTTTCACCAGTGCTACAAACACGTGTATTTATGTATGCCTGATTTACTCATTACTTTTTCCCATTGAAACACCCCCAATGCCAATTCTACAAGTGAACAAGCAACAAGACAAGTGGTAATGATAGGTAAGTTTTTAGTGAAATTTCAAGTGATAAGTAAACTTGAAAGAACTTTCATTCAGAAAATCACTTGTCACTTATCCACTTGTTGACAAAAAATTGCCTTGGGTGCTACTGGTGTTACAAATCACAAATTAAAGCAAGATATTATTTTAGGAATGTCAATACATTTTTCACCATTTGCAAAAATAAACTATATTTATAAGCACAAGAGTAGTAACAGAAAAGAAAAATTAACTTTTATATGGCCAATTTCATTAAAAAATAATCGCTGATTGGTACCTATTTGCATTTGCACTCAGTTTGAAAATGGGACCTGAATTTTTTTAGAAATGTTGTTAGCTTGAGGCTGTTAGACAACAGGCAAACATCAGAAATTTTTACATTTTTCTAATGGATTCTGTTTCCTGTTGGCAATGGGACAATTGTTTTCCTCAAAATTATACACAAAAATCTAACATTATTGACTATTGTCCTATTTCACAAGCTTTCACATGTCATGACAAAATCAAAAAAATGATAATTATATCAAAAAGTAAAGTGGAATTAAAATTGTGAAATATTTTAAATAGTTTTCTGCATTGTAAATAATTGATCACAGTTTTCAATTGAAAAGACTGCCACAGTAATTTATCCAATTTTGGAGTTTGAATTTTGTAAAAAGCATGTGAAACAGGAATATTGCAGCACCGTGCAAGTGTTCTTATTGCTTTTTACATATAAATAAATATATCACAAAATTGATGGATAAAATAAGAATGTTCGATAAATATCAAGAAATGTAAGACTAGAAGAATAATGTAAAAAGTAGGACTAGTTAAAATGCAAAATAATCAAAAGCAATTTTTTCAGTACCCGCTTTTGTTAGTGCAAACAAACTAGGAATGTTGGACTGAACAATTCATACATTTTAACATGAAAACATTTGAGCTAAATGAATACAAATTTTTCAAAAATCCTGAATGTTACAAAAAATAGATAAATCAATCAATATGGTATCTATACAATAATAAAAAACATCTGCATGAAGCTTCACTAACAGGAAGGCAGGAATGCTAACAGAAAATGCTTGCAAAATCAAAAAAATCATTCTAAGTATCGTGATATAGCTTTTCCACATTTCACCAAACCCCCCCCCCCCCCACAAAACGTTCAACATCAACACACCCAGCCCAGGGGCTAGATTCAATTACAACACAACGCACACTTTCACACACAGCGCTCGTCCGGTGTCAAGTTTATCACAAAGGGCGCACTAGTTGACATCAACATTCGTGTCAACTAAATTCAACTAGGTAAATTTTGGTTAATTATGTAATTTCAACTTTTCTAAATATATGAGATAGAGTAAAATTTATTTTATACCATGACAATTACTTTTTATTCTTTCTGTTAAATGTGATGCTTAAAAACCTGTCTTGTGTTATTTAGTTGACAATCAGTTGACACAATTTTACGATGTCAACATGTGTGCGTCAACCAAAACTCACACTGAATCCAGCCCCAGATCCAAACACCGCACTAGCCAACTGCCATCACAACTTCAAGTAGACCGTATCATTATCCACACAAACAGTGGGCGCTGCATTAATCCTCGCCTGTCTTCTACTAGTGGCTTTTATATGCGGCAGACTCCACTCTGCGTGCTCGTGCCGCGCCACCATGTGCACGTGCTGTTGCCGCAGCCGTCTGGGGGGGGGGGGTACCGTACCGGATGGTTTACCGGAAAGTGGATTTACCGTACCGATACTGGTTACAACGTGGGTAAATGTTTTTTTGTGATGAGAGCTTTGGACAATTTTTTGGCGTGAAAATTTAACGACAAGTGGAAACTTGTCAAGTCGTGCCGTCGGGGGTAAGTTAACGGTGGCAATCCAGTGGGAAAGTGTTGAAAAATTTAAGTTTTTTTTCTCTTAAATATATTTTCGAATTTCGATTTTACATGAAAAAAATGAAAACACTTTTTGAATTTCAGAACATTTCTTGACAAAAATTTCGATTTTGACATGTTTTCACAACGTGAAAATTCAGAAATCTACCGTATTTCCTCGAATTACCCCCCGGGGGTTTATTTTTTCAGAGTGAAGATTTTGAGAGGAAAATGTGAAAAATGCAACAATAACCACCATTTATAAGTTTTTACAGCCTTATATAAGGATGAAGATGGTATAAACGATGTTCTAACGTAACACAGTAAGTGTTTTGAACGTCTATTATGCATTTCCCGGACCACAAAGTCATAGTGCCCATTTTGAGGGGGGGGGGGGGTATTTCGAGGAAATACGGTAGAAATTTTGTTTGCAATCGTTCTCACATTTATTGTCATCAACAAACCCCCACTTCACTTTCATTACCACCCCCAACCCACCTTCTATCCAGCGCAAACGTAGCCTCACTACTCAACGGCGAACAGTAGGAACTGGCACTGGATCGCAGCGCCGACACGTGGGGGTTCGCTTGGGCACGGTGCCAAAAGTCCCCATTGGTACCCCCGGCCATGTTTGGAGGCCGGCCATTGGCTGCCGAGGGGGACCGTCCCACGCGAGATAGACCCGTCTGGTCGTCCAGAGCGCTGTGTGGGGGGGGGGTGAGTGGATAGCGTGATAAAGATTGGGGTGGTTTGAAGTAAATATAATTAGATAGGAAATAGATACAATTTTTTTTTATAAAAAAATAAAAAAAATCTCCCTGAAAAGATCTGGGAAAATTATAAAACGATAAAAATTATATATTTGCTTAGGTATATTGATTAGTATTAATCTCCCGAGATTTTTGGAACGCTTATTGCAATTTTGCAGGTGTGAAAGAGGGTGTGCAAAATTGCAAATGTATGATTTTGCAATTTTCTGACATCGTAATGTTAAGTGATGATTTCAAGAGAAAGTGGACAAATTCGTATGCAGCTATTGAACGGCTTTCTTATGTGGTTTTGCATAAACGCTAAGGGACTTTTCTGCACGCACGTTGGCTATCAAAACTTTAGAAAATCGAAAATTCTATTTAAGAGCATTGATATATCAAGTAAATCGAAAAGGGCTGTCGTTAAAATCCCATTTAGATTGGCATTTCACAATTCGGCATCCATTTTTTCTTTTTTCACTTTTTTATTGTGATTTTTCATGACATTTTACATGAATTCGACACTTTCCATGACATTTGACACCTTGCAGGATCTGGAAGTAGCCGCCCCCAAACCAACTATATCAAAATATCATCGCTCTCAGTCTCGTCGGGCACAGATCTGGGCCTGACAAACTTGGCTCCATCCACAACTCTCGTAGAAGTGGGCGCGAAGGCACCCAGCGCCATTCTCGGCTGCCGCTGCGGCAACTGTTGGTGCTGGTGCTGGTGCTGTCTTTGGTGCCCTTGGTGCCGCACCGGTGCCATCTGGTGCCGTTGGAGGTCGCGCGCGTCCGAGTGCCGGCGGGGTGACAGGTTTTGGGACTGGGGGGTGGGGATTTTTGGGTGGGGATCGCTAAACCCGCTACTCATCTAGACATGCCATTTATCTAGTGCTACCCAGTACTCATCTGTACCTGCTTCTAAATCTCGAACTCTAAGTACTTTTCAGGTGCGAGAACAAAAAAAAGAATAATTTTTCGCTTTTCCCAGGGAAATGTAAAACTGAGTATTTTTTAAAGTTTTCTACACACAAATATTTAGTCATTTTTATGCTTCAAATGAAGCATTAAATTTTGTGAACTCAGACACTGACACAAGTACATAACGCTAGCTACCCATTTAAAAAAACTCAAACAAAATCGCTCAAAAACGGGGACGAAAAACGCACGAAAAACTCATTGTCGAAAACGGTGCAATCATCCTCGTCGAGATCGACTTCCGGTTCCGGACTCGGCGCTCTGTCGGGTTTATTCCGGTTCCGGGTATTTTGGTTCCGGTTCCGCAGAATGCTATTGCACCGGTCGTGCTGGAGGCCTCTCGGTTGAGAACGTCTGAATGGGATGGTTGACTTTTCCCTTGTTTCCGTTGATGGCAATCGGACCCGTTTTTTCGGGCGGCACGATTCATTGCGTCTGGATGGAAATTGCGGATAAAGTTACCTTGTCAGGTGTAACGTGGTTGAGTACGCTTGTTGACAGGCCGTCAATTGAAACTATAGCAGTCAACTGAAAAAATGGTTTTAACACGTTTTTAACAGTTCACCGGGATGAAGGTAAATATTTACAAAGTTTGTGCCCATTATCTAGTGAGGACAGTAGTTGATGTTTCAGTAGCATTAAAAACGCATAAAAACAGATTTCTTCAGTTAACTAACCGACAGTCAACTAATGAACGGTTTCACAGTAATTTAATTCATACTTCGAACCACATAATTACGAGGAGCGTTTTACTTCAGACGCAAAGAAATCTGCTGCCGCCCGAAAAGCACGGCGGTTAATTTAATTGAGGCGTCTAATTCTAAAAGTCGACAAGTCCACAAAATGCGATTTTGAGTTAATCGCATTTTAAGTGTCAAACCCAATTCCAGGCCCGCGGTACGTGTCCAATTTGGCTCTCTCATGCTTTCCATTAACTTCCATATGTTGACAATAAAGTGTCAAATTTTCAGCCTCCGCTCTCTACGTATGTGTGAAAAATTGGGTGTCCATAAAATGTCATTCAGATAGAGCAAAACTGTTTTGGGGAGGGAATTGGACTTGTCGACTTCTTGCACGCGAGAACATTTTTGTTCCCGTCCGCGTTGCGCCTGCCTTATGAGAAATTTATGCACGTGTCGACTTTTAGAAATCGGTGCCCACAGTGGACTTATCACATTTCTTGCGTTTTTTCCCCATTAAAAAGGATGCGGAGGATGGACTTGTCGACTTTTAGCCCAAAACTACGTGGACTTGTCGACTTCTTGCCAATTTTTTTTTTGCATTTTCCCCAAAAATTGTCAAATTTGGCAGTATGCCATATGGGCATGTGAGGTCAAAATTTTTTAATTATGAAAATGATGAAAAATATGCGAAAGTAGCCCCAGATGACGTTTCCGGGCCTAACTCGAAATTTGCGTATTTTGGACTTGTCGACTTTTAGAATTGGACGCCTAATTTGATTTATTTCAAAATGCTTAATTCTATGCATTTTTGTTGCGTAGACATATGGATGCATTATTGACGTGGTTTTCCCGAGGAAAATGTCTAATCTAAAATATTATCGAGGTCCGTTTGACGTAGGACCCCTAGACATTTAAACCCGCTCAACATGTGGACCCGTTGCAGCGGTCTCCAATGGGGGTTAGGGGATAGCGCGCCCCCCCCAAACGGCCAGCTATCTATACCTCTTGGTGGCTGTTCAGCTACCGTATTTCCTCGAAATACCCCCCCACTCGAAATACCCCTCTCAAAATGGGCACTATGAATTTGTGGTCCGGGAAATGCATAACAGACGTTCAAAACACTTACTGTGTTACGTTAGAACATCGTTTATACAATCTACATCCTTATAAATATAATTTTTATAATTGTAAAATATATTTTAATTATAAAATATAATTGTTGCATTTTTCACGTTTTTCTCTCAAAATTTTCACTCTGAAAAAATAAACTCCCCGGGGGGTAATTCGAGGAAATACGGTATGTATAAATCGCGAGGAAAAATTTCATCTTACGAGTCGAGTCAAGTTCGAGCCGCAGGAACCAGTCACCAACATAACCCCCACACATCACATTCCTTCTCACTTTTCCACACACACAACATGCACCTACCCCCCAACCCCCTAACTCCCTGAACCCACCTAGTAACACTACCCCCTCCCTCTACATCACTACCGCTTCTGTGCGTGTTTCCCTGGTTGGGTTCGTCTTCATCGCTGTCGTCCTGCAGCCAGTCGTGGCACACGTGCGACAGGATCGCCGCGCCCACGCTGTTGCCGAACACGTTCACCATGGTGCGGAACCGGTCCAGGAACCAGTCCTGGGGGGGTTGGGGGTTGGGGATTGGGGGTTGCGGGTTTGTGGGGGTGAAATGTGAAATGATCTTTTTCAGTTGTCGTTTTTTATAAAATACCTATGTTAGATTCTGAGCATGTTACATTCTATTTAGATGTCTAGGATTTTTGAGCGGGGGCTGTTTGTTTATGGAGCCCCGCGAACGCCCCCTACCCCCTTAAAATTTTACCTACAGAGTGACGGAATGGCGCCATGATGCTGGCGCCATTGGCGTTGGCGCCAGTGCCATGAAACGCTGTATATGTATGTAAATGTACGACCAAATACAACGACAAGCAGAAAAATGGGGTGTATTATTAAGGATTTGCATCTATAGGGAGCGATCTATATTTATGATATAATAATACTCTGCATGTGGTACAGAAATGCGCAGCTGCGCGCAATTTTTTTACATAAACGTTGATAAATTAATCGTGAAAGTTGCATTTTCGTGAATTTTTCTGGCCTAGTTTTAGGTCTGGGGAAAAGAATTAAAAAAAGAAGAAAAAAAAGTGATAGGTCACGCAAATAACACCCAAAACAACCCAAAACCACACCGACCACAGGTAGCAATATAGAAATCTTATCGTGCGGCAGTCCCACCGTGGACAGCACCATGACGATGGTGATGAGTCCAGCCGAGGGCATCGAAGTGGACGCCATCGACGCCATCATGGAGGTCAGCCCCACCATGATCAACTCGGACAGTTCTAGGGGCTCGCCCACCTGGGGGGTGTACACACTGATGGAACACTTTGCAATGTAAGTTATTCTACCATATTTGCTTGAATAATTCATCCATGTTAGACGGAATAATACCATCCCTCGAATAATTCCCCCCCCCTTAGTCATGTGGTCAATTTGTTGCACCTTATTCGAACAAAAATGGCATGTTATTTTGGGACACCAAAGGGCGCCGCGCCACGTAGCATATTTCTGTGGTCCTGGCGCATGGCGTTATGTTACAGAATGGCGCCATGGCGCGATTACCGCTTGGCGCCCTTTTTCTGGCGCTTTTCCATTACGAACATTCCAAAAGTACGAACAGCACCCCTCTAACCACAAAAGTCAACAAAAAATGCCCAACTGACCATTTGCGATATGTAAACGGTGGCAATTGCCTGGAAAGTTGCCGTCCCGTCCATGTTGATGGTGGTGCCCAGGGGCAGCATGAAGCGGGTTACCCGCGGGTCGATTCCATTGCCCGATTCCAGACATCTGATCGGGTTTTTGTGCGGCGTGCGATAATTTCATCATGAATTTTGGTGGAAGTTCTGACAAAAATAAGGCAACCCCTTTACCCTTTGAAAGCTTCCAAACAACTTTTACAATAGAGAATACCACTGCCTTCTAAACCCCCCACCCAAAAAAAACAATGGCCCCCTTCTAAAACACCCCCCCCCCAACAAAATCACTCCCTCCTCAAACACCTCCGAAACATCACCCCTCCTAAAACAACCACCAAACATCACCCCTCCTAAAACAACCCCACCCCCATAAAAACCTCCTCTAAAACAACCCCCCAAACATCACCCCCCCCCCAACCCACCTAATAGTACAGGGCAAAGTAGCAGTACTGCTGGCGGTGCCCAGGGCGCACATGAGCGCCTGCAGCATGTTCGTGGCGAAGCGCAGGGGGTTGCGTCTGGTGAACGCGAACAGGAGGAGGGGTAGGACCACGCACCCGTGCAGGAAGAGGGCTAGGATTACGGTTAGGGCGTACCTGGGGGGTTGGGGTTGGGGGGTTGCGGGGGTTGGGGGGTTGAGGGGTTGAGATTGAAAAACGATTTATTGAAATTACCTAGGTATTTACATTGGATAACGTTTTTAAACAGGCTGTGAATATTGTGAATATTTGAACAAATAAATACCTGTTTCTTTCAGTGCGCACAGTCAAAACAAGTAAAATTTCTTGTTGGTGGTTATGAAAGCCATATTCTTGCGCCATTTTTGCGTACTGGGTACCACGTTCAAGCACCAATACAAATTCGTCTATTCCACAAACAATTTGCAAAAATATCTTCGACAAGAAACCTACCAGCTCAAACTAAAAATACTTTCTGCCAACTTCTCCGTATTAGCCAATTCTCCAGCGATCAAACACAATATGCCCACAGGACTGAACCATATAACAAAAGAGACCAGGGGGCACTCCCGGACCCTGTAAAATGACTTGTAAAATGTCAAATGACATGCAAAGTGTCCAAAATCATTTAAAATGCCCTGGAAACTAGCAAACGTCCGTTTGCCATTTTCCAGGGCATTTTACATGTCTCTAGACACTTAACATGACACTTGACATATTACAGGACACTTCACATGCTCCGGCAGTGGCACCAGGTAGACGATAACTCTTCTGGTAGCGTGGAACATGTCTGCCAAAACTGCCGCGTCGGCGCCGAGCGAGTGCACGGCGAAGCCGAACATGATGCTGAAGGTGATCAGGCCGAGAATGTTGGTCCCGTCCACTTGGACCTCTTTCATGAATTCCTGCGGGGGGGGGGGGGTATTTCAGGGGTGGTATGTTTGATGGATTTGAGCATTTGGCAGGTGGAGAAGCGGCTAGAGAATAGTAAGTGGTAGCAAGTAAGGTATTTAAAGACACTTGTCACTTAAAACTTGACTTATCACTTACCATTGGTGATGTAAATACCGCAAATCCTCGAATAAGATCCCAGGGGAGTTATCTTTTCAAAAGAGTTTTGGGGGAATAATCGAAGGGGGAGTTTTTTTTTCCTCTGAAAAAGCGAGAAAAGCATGTACCGTATTTCCTCGATTTACCCCCCCCCCCTTGAATTAACCCCCCTCGAAATACCGCCCCCTTGAATTAACCCCCCTCGACATACCCCAGGTGTTTTTGAGCTGGGGAAATAATAACCCCCCCCCCTCGAAATACCCCCCGACTGGAATTATGTACATGGTGTATATGTTGGTCGCAGTTTGCATCGTAGCTACAGTGTGCGCAGATCTTTTGGTTTGCATTTTCCTTTTCGTTCGCTTGTGTCGCCAGTGTAGTCATTCGCACACTAGCGACACAAGCGCGAAAATTCCGTTTTGACTCGCGCCCAAGTTTGTTTACGAAAATCAAAAATTTGTATGGGAAAAACGTTGATGATAGGGCGTGCAAATTCTCTGCGGTTTAGAAATCTTTAGACGGGCGCGAGTGGGCGGAGTCACGATGTCTCGTTGTTTACGCGGCCGAAAAATTAAATAAAAACAGAAATTTCTGCGTGCACTGTACACATGTAAACTCGGCAGACATGAAAGGAATCAGTGATTCGGCCCTTACGTACCAATTTTTAATTTCGTTAAAATTGTTAAGTTAATTTTGAATTTTAATGAATGCATTCCGATCGATTCATGGTAAATCTTATTCAATCCGACGTTTGATGCGAGAACAGGATAAACTGGACACGCATATTGTCATATGAAAGCAGATAACAAGGTATTTTTTTGTAACAGTCCGGACAAATTCCAACAAAAAAGTACGTATGTGTGCGTGCGATAGAACAAGGGAAGAACGACCCTGTACACTGTACACCACTAGCGAAATCTGGATCGTTTTGAAAATCTAAAAATTGCTCTGAATAACATAAAATGCTCACTATGTTCGTAATAATAAGAAATTATCGTATATATATCAAGTGCAGATCTTAAATTCAAATTTCGACGATGACGTTCACTTATCGAATTGAAAAATTTGTTGATGGTCATCCCTACGCATGAAATACGAGTGTCAATAACAATGAAATTGGGTTAGAATGGCACTTGTACAAAAATTCGTTAAACCATTGACTCGTATAATGTCTGCCGAGTTTACTAGTTTGTGTAGCGATGGACGTGGATATGTCCAGAGATACCCAACTTGGACACGTTGATTGCCTGTTTTGGGTATATAAAAGCGTACTCATTACTACGAATTTCGTGAACATTTCCGACGAAATAATACCCCCCCCCCCGTCGAAATACCCCCCCCCCCTAAAAATTTTCACTCTGGAAAAATAAACCCCTGGGGGTATTTCGAGGAAATACGGTAGGTATGCTTACACATTATGTATCTGCTGCCAAGGGGGTCTTTTTGAAGGATGTAGGGCAAAAAATTCTACGATTTCACAAACTCCCTTTACACCCTCAAACACCCAAACAAACCTTCATCTCGACCGTATGATTAGTAGCATTATACATCACGCTTCCATTGGCACTCAGCGTAGCATTCTCGGGTATAATCCTAGTAGTCTGAGTAAGCGTTTTTTCGAACATGGCCTTGACCAGGTTTATGGGCACCATGTTGCGGCACATGTCCAGCAGGGAGTCGGCGATGTTGATTTTCTGGTCGCGACGGAAAAGCGATTTGTGACCGGTGTCCACGTGGTCCGTTAGTCTGGGGGGGGGGTTGTGAATTTTGAGGGTGTGTTTAGAGGAAAAATTGGTGGTGATAATTTTTTTTAAGTTTCATATTTCAAGGAAAAAGTTTCGTAGTGAAGTATACCAACTCCCAGCCAAATCAACAAATTACCGTATTTGCTTGTATAGTTCCTCCTTGAATAATCCCCCCCCCTCGAATACCCCCCACTGTAAGACGAGTGAGGAAATAATAATTCCCCCTTGAATAATCCCCCTTTAAAGATTTGATTAATTTGTTGTACCTAATTTTCACAAAAATGACACGTTATTGTTAATAAAGCATATTTTATGAAACGAATTGATAGAAACATGCTTGAAAATTTTGACGGAATAATAATTCCCCCTTGAAAAATTCCCCCCCCCCTCGAATAGTTCCCCCCTCAAAAATGTCTGATGCAATAATAATCCCCCAGGGGGATTATTCAAGCAAATACGGTATCTATCTATCTCGGGCGATTTGTGAGAAATTATGCCCCCATTTTCGCTCAATATCGCTAGTTTTCCTACCTTTTTGCACATTTTCATCTTCAAAATCACTATTTCATGTGACTTATTGCCTTTTATCAAGCTATTTTTACTATATTTCTGCTTATATACGATTTTTCAGTGATTCTACCCTATTTCAGCGATTTTTCTCTCTAACCCGCCTCCTAAACCTAGAAAAAGCCAAAAAAACTTCACCCACCTATGCAAGCCTGGCTCAATCATCCAAGCCAAAGTCAATCCTAGCGCAATGGCCATAATCGTAGTAGCAAAATAGTACAACACGCTCAAAAGTGTCAAAGTTCTGGGGGGGGGGGCAGTCCAAGACCCTGTGAAATGCCCTGTAAAATGTCAAATGTCACACAAAGTGTCAAAAATCATGTAAAATGTCCTGCAAAATGGCAAACGTCCGTTTGCCATTTTCCAGGGCATTTTACATGACTTTTGCCACTTTGCTTGACATTTGACATTTTCCAGAACATTTTACAGGGTCTGGGACTGGCACCTGGCCGCCTTGGCGTTCAAACTGGCGATGGCGGACACGTTGCTCGCCACCACCAGCGGCAAGATCAACATTTTCAACATGCGCAAGAACATCTCCCCGGGGAAACGAAGGTAGAGTAATTGGCGGCGGGTTAGCATCCGGCCGTTGCGCATTATGGGGTTGAATGCGAGCCCTGAAAAGTTGGGGGGGTGTAAAAGGAGTGGTTTGTCAGTTACCGGTAAATCATGCGGTTTATCGGTAAATCATACGGTGTATCGGTAAATTGTTAGGCTCATCGGTAAACCGCATGGATTTTTATGTAAGCCGTGTGGTTTGGTGAATCTTCGGTTGTGCGGTGAACGGTGCGGTAAATCTTGAAAATTGCGTTACACTGTGTCTAAATTACATTTTTCGTAATTTTACGGTATGGTACGGCAAGGCAACGGAATGGTAATATCTGCCACTCTAAATTTACTGTAAAGGTGATTGCCGACAAATGTAACAATTTGCCTGAAGTTTACTGTTCAGTTTACCGTTTACCATTGGATATTTCTTTTTTTCAATTTGCATGGCTGCTTTGACATTTTCAGGAAATGTTTGATACACATTTAACGTTGAAGTATCAGCAGGATACAATAGATACCTAGAGTATTATAGAAAACTTTTATTTCGCATAATCTAGTCCCTTTCAAATCTCCCGACAAATTACTATGACAATCAAATAACCCCCCCCCCCCCCAAATACAACCCTAAATACTCTCACCCATTCTACCATAACCCAAAACAGCACCCCTACCATAACCCTCAACCCCCCACCCCAAACCCACCAATACAAGTGCCACCAATAACTGCGAGCAGGGTCAACAGTAAAAGTACATTCTCAGTTCTGATCGCACCGAGAAGGGGCACCTTGCATTTTCTAGCTGTCATCCCCGCCGCTGATCTGTGCCATTTGGGGGGGGGGGATTGTTCAAGGTTGAGTTGTTGTGGTTTTGAGTTGACCGTTTTTGAATTGAGTTTTTGAGTTTTGAACTTTTTGGCCGGGAATTGGTTTGGCGTTTGGATTGAGTTATCGTTTTTTTGGAATGGTGCAAAACTGTAGTTGCGATAAAATTCATAAAATTTCAAAAAACTAAAATTCAAAAACACCTGTGAAATTCAGACACTTTTTGTCAAATTTTCGCACTTTATACGCGGAATGGCGCTACGCACACCAGTTGACATTTGGTATAGACTGGTTTCGATATCGATACAGGTTTTAGTTGACGAGTAGCTCAAGGTATTGGACGCACATGCCGTGCATGCCATGCATGCCACGCGCGCACATGCCACAGCATGAAAAAATGAATATCGTAGCGTGTGCATTCAAACATCACTTCACCGAACGCCTTGAACACCGGTCAACTAAAATCTGAATTGACACAGAAACCAGTTGACACCAGAGAGGTGTCAGTGACCTAGTCTGCGAAAAACCGCTGAATTACCTTTTGGCGACCAGCCAACGCTTTGTCACCAGCGAGTTGCGAGACAAACGCTCGTAGGCGGGTATCATCGATAAAAGGCGCGACGCTCGCGCCAATCTATTGGCGCCAAGTTTGGCGCCAGGGGTCAATTTAGTGCCCCCCGGAGAAAATAGGGCACCAGAGGACATTTTGGGGAGGTCAGAAAGCGTGCATCGGAGTGAAGAATTGTGAATAGCTGCTGCGGTGGTTGCGCCGATAAACACACTGTGATTTTGGTGACATATTTGATTGAGGTGTCTAGTGTTTACTTCAAAAAGTTGATAAATCCTAAATGGACAAAATTAAGTTATGGTCGGAAATGTGACATAGGGTTGGCCCTGCTCTTTTTTATTTTTTTAATAATTTTCCAAGGTCACTTGTATGACCCTTTTTCAAAGAGTAACATTTTCGACATATTTGGAAGAATTCACCAAAAAAATGGAAAGAAGTCAATAGTCAATACACTATGATTCCATCCAAAGTGATTAACTTGCAGGAAAAACCACCATCAGTTTCAACAAAATCTAACGCAATTTTTCCCGTATTTTGATGTGAAATGAGATGAGAGGTAATCATGCACATGCTGAGATACAATAATTTCAGTGCATTCCCTTAACTGAATTTACATTTTACCAGCGATATAAGTAAACATATTACAAGTATTATCAGCAAAATTATGTTGTTGTTGAAAATAAGAAAATGATTTTTAACTTTCCATTTTATATTTACAGTATTTTTAACAATATTTACCGTATTTCTTCTAATAAAAGTGCGCCGTTCTATTTTTTCGTCAACTCTTTAACCTGTCGTTCTATTGGAGGCTGACGTTCTATTTATTTCGCGGCTGAAAAAGTTCCAAAAACAGTCGTTCTATTGGAGGTGCCCTTCTATAGGAGGTATGGCCGTTCTATTAGAATAAATACGGTACCTAACTATGCAACCAAATTTTTTCTTTCGCATTCATTTACAAACAAATGTAAATACCGTATTACCTCGAATTAACCCCCCCCCCTTGAATTAACCCCCCCCTCGAAATACCCCCCCTAAATTTCGGCTGAGGAAATAATAAACCCCCCCCTCGAAATACCCCCCCCCTAAGATTGAGTGTAACGTGAACGTACATGACAAATACCGCAGTTTGTGATCTGTACAATGCAGAACACACGTTAAAACTGATGATTAAGTGACGTTAGGGAAGGGTTTTTGTGTATATAGTTATATATGCGTGTAAACACATATACATCAATGTAATTGTCCGATTTTTCTACGTCCGCGTACGGGGAATTTCCGAAAATTTCTGGCGAAATAATAGACCCCCCCTCGAATAAACCCCCCCCTCGAATTATCCCCCCCTCAAATTTTGCTGGCGAAATAATAAACCCCCTGGGGGTATTTCGAGGTAATACGGTAGGTAAATATAATAAGTAGAATTCAATGATAATTTGCGCATTTCTTATTTTCCAATGTATTTACATTTTGTACACGAATTAATTACATATTGTGTTAATAAAATGTAAGTGGTATAAATAGGTAACATGATAATTATAATGAAAAAGTAACAAAATAAATACGGCGCTACTCCAAACACCAATTACAGCAAAATTATGGTTGTGTGATGCGTCGTGAAGTTCCATGGAGTGTCTTAACGCGGACGCCCAGTATAACATTTACGCTTCCCCCGGATACTTCACGATACTTCACGAACCATGCAAGTATGCAGAGTTGTTAAAATACCGGTATTTTTGGAAAGTGTAAGTGTAAGTGTAAATACACTTTCCAAATTTTGAGTATGGATACCAAAAGTGTATTTTAAAAATACCTAGGAAAGTGTAAAAAAGTGTAAGTGTAAAATTTTTTTTTAGAAAAAGCTCTCACTGTTGAGCATTAGAAAACACCGCTGTTATCACCTTTAAATCAATTTATTTTTCATTTTCATGCATTATTTCACTTTTTACAGCCTTTTATGAAACATTTCAGACTGTAACAAAAACTGTAGTGGTATGAAGTTCCGTAATAATCGCAGTTTTTCAGTGTTGATATTTTACTGATTAAGCAATGCGATACACACTGTTTAAATGCAAGAATGGAGATGCAGCAAATGTCAATGCAAAAGTTGACTTTGTGTCCAGCTGGTGAATTTCCACTGATCTTGTCCTTTTTACAAAAGTATGATGAAACTGTAGAATACCATGAGTACTGATCAAAGGTTGTAGATCAAAGGCTAGTTTGTACATTTGCCATATTTTCTACATTCAATGCATTTTTTTGTACATGACCCTATTTTATGCTTTCTCAAAACCGTTTAAAACAGGGCCATCTGCAAGAAAAAAATACACTTTCTGTACCCAGGTATTTTGCCCAGGAAAGTGTAAAAAAAGTGTATGGTATTTTATGAAAGTGTAAGTGTAAGTGTAAATATAAATACCCATTTACCCGGGTATTTCGGGTAAGTGTAAATACACTTTCGCAACTCTGCAAGTATGCTGCGATACTTCGTGAAGTGGGCTCCATGAGTTTTGAACGTCGTCGTGATAGGTGAAGCGTGTGGAAGTGTCTTCACAGAAGCCACTTCACTTCACAAGCATCCAGCCACATTTTTCTCACGATCACATTTTTTGCAGTGAATAGCGCCACAGAAAAATGCTGCTGCTGCTGTAAGTCGTATGTTACACACGGAGGATCAAATATCCAACGTTTCACAGCTGTTTATGCTGAACAATTACACTAGTAGCCACGCTAATGTTTATCCTTTCTCAGCTAATGGATTCATTCAGTATCAATGTGAGCCACGTGAATTTTTGTTTTGTATGCTATTCCTTCACGCAAATTCGTGCGAGGATGTGCCTACATGCACCAGTTTTCAACCAAAATTTTGATAACTAATAAATCAGTTTTGGATGCATTTGAGTTTATCGGAATGAAGTGGCCGTCAACTACATTTTCTGTGGATTTAAAATGACTGATTTCGGTCAACTCAATTGCATTACAGACTGATTCATGACATGAGTTTTCAAAATTTCGGTTGAAAACTAGTCTGTGTACAGCCAAATCTCTCTGTGTTCTCGTAAATGAATACGTAAAAATATATTTAACGAAACTTGAAATGTGAAGCCAGAAACAGATGTGGAAAAAACATGGGGATTATACTCAAATATCACATGCGATTAGCAAGAATGTCCAGCTCACTAATCACTGTGATTTCTCAAATATCACAGATAAACACATTCTCACGGAAGTGCGGCTGCGCCGTGCAAAAGTTGGAGCACCTTGAGCAGAGAAGTGCACTTATGTGCGCGCACTTGACACACGGATTTTGTTGATTAAAGTGACGTCACTTTTATTTTTATTTACATGGTTGGTGATTATGTTGATCATTTTGCAGCGTGAAATTATGAAATAAAATTGAAAGGTGAAGTTTACTTTATGTTAGTGAGAAATGAATCATTTTATGTGAAGATGGAATTGTGTTGGAGTTGGTAACAAATTGTGAAAGGTTATGCAGAAACACATGCATGTCACCAAAACCACTCTTAAATAAATTCAATGAAATATGTGCATATGCATGAGTGGTGAATAAAGTTAAG
Organism: Sphaerolaimus hirsutus; assembly: GCA_964036195.1. NCBI lineage: Eukaryota > Metazoa > Nematoda > Chromadorea > Monhysterida > Sphaerolaimidae > Sphaerolaimus > Sphaerolaimus hirsutus. The sequence continues at coordinate 18,965,208 of OZ038460.1, read as the reverse complement.
TGATTGATGAAGTAATGTACACAAATGTTCAGAAATAGGCACAAACAGCTATTAAGATACATATCAAGGTATGGCAGTGTCCCACAGAGTAAAGACATGTACAATGTCAATTGACATGCAAAAAATGGAATGCATTTAGTTTGACATCAGCAACAAGCTTTGTTCCTAGTAAAATGATAAGTATTTATGAACAGAGATAAGAAAATGTGTGTTTAAGTCAAAATATTATACAAGTGACAAGTTTACACTAAGTGACAGTACACTTGTAAATTACATGTACACTATGTGTATGCTTGTAAATCACAAGTACATTTGCGAGTGCAATGTAAACTCTGTATGTGACAAACATTTCCAACACATGCTGTTCTAACATAACACGGTCATTGTTTTTGATGTGTGTTCTGCATTGTCCAGATCACAAACCACAGCTTTTGTCATAAACATTTTCATGTTCTTGTTCATTTTGAGGGGGGGTATTTCAAGGGGTGGGTGGTATTTCGAGAAAATACGGTACATTCCGCATCACTAATGAGAATGGGTGCATGCCCCCCCCCCCCCAAACAGACAAATCCAGCCACCCAACAGAGCTCGCGCAAATCTCGACAGCTCTTTACAACTGAGCGAACGTGACAAGTGTATCGGCGCCCAGTGAATGATATCCATGCCAATAATCAATTTAGTGCGGCGACAGCGTGGCCGCCGGGAACAGACACAACCCCCCCCCCCCCGCCCGTATTGGGGGGGGGGGGGGTAGAGACGTATTATTTATATTTAGATCCTTTTTCGTGTGTAGGTTTACAGTGTGATTTTGAGGGGTGAAGAAAATTGAGCTTTCAAAAGCACCACCCCATGTGGTGGATGCAAAATGTTTTTACCATCACGGTAAAATTTGGAAAAGGACAATTTCGCCTCTTTTGCGCCGGTTCCATCTAAGTTTGTCCAAATTTTTCTAAGGAAACTGAAGTGAAAACTTCTTTGTGAAGATTACCGTAACCCGCGAGAAGAGTCCTATTTATAAAAAAAAGATCTTCAATGTACTGCCGAAAAAATTGTGCATCAAGACTCCAATCCAATTCCAGAGGCTAGATATTTAGAATAGGTACATAAAAATGAGTATGTATGTAAATACCCAATGTATTCATTTGTAAATTGTGGATGGCTAAACTTTGATAAACATAAACTTTGATAGACATAAAGTGCTCTGAAGGAAAAGTAGTAAATAAATTTGATGACATGAATTGAATATAAGTACCGTATTACCTCGAAATAACCCATGGGGGTTTATTATTTCCCCAGCAAAATTTGAGGGGGTTAATTCGAGGGGGGGGGGGTATTATGTCGTCAGAAATTTTCGTAAGGATTGTAGTAAAAAGTGGGCATTTGCGCACCCAAAACAGGTGATAAATGTCTCCATACAGGATATATTTGGACATAAACATGTACCTAGATAAATAGCTACACAAACTAGTCTGTGTAGCTGCAATGCAAATTAGCAGTAATAAATACATAATGTACATTGCATACATGATGTACATCATTCAGGAGGGGGGTATTTCGAGGGGGGATAATTCGAGGTAATACGGTTTTTATATTCATAATCACCTAGTATTTGTGGGTGTGGCCAGGTGATATGCGGAATGCGACATTGGATGTGGCAGACACGGAAGCATATCCAGTGACATGACACTCTGCATGCGCATTCATTTATGTCTCACGTTGGAAGCGTGCCAATGATAGTTAGGTAAAGCATGGGATCTTGAAAATAATTATTGTTGGAAACCAATTTTTCTGGTGAAAATCCATAGTGCTTCGTTCACTATGGTAAAATTCCACACCAAACTTAATAAAAATCCATGTCATACAATTTGGTCAATATGTCAAATGTTCGGTAATAAAATTTTTCCTTTCAATTTATTGACACTTTGCATGACATTTGCCACTTTACATTGTACTTTACAAAGCCCAGAACTGCCACCAGAACTTGCTTGCTACTAACGATGGCAAACCCCCCAGAATTAAGTATTTAAATTTTTAAGTGTTTTTTCTAAAATGAATTTTCGAATTTTCGAATTTTTTCCCAAATTAATTTTCGAATTTCGAATTTAATTTTCGAATTTTCGAATCTTTTTTGTCAATTTTCGAATTTTTTAAGAAAAATATTGAATTTTAAGCCTAAAACACAGTATTTGGACTGTTTTCATGTTTAGAGCCCCTTTTAAGTGTAATTTCACTGTAAGTGAAGCATGATATGACAATTTCACGTCACTTTAACATGACAGATGGTAGAAATACTTACTGTATTTCCTCGAAATACCCCCGGGGAGTGATTGTTTCATACTGGTCTCGAGAGGGGGGTTAAACGAGGGGGTATTTCGAGGGGGGTTTATTTCGCCAGAATTTTTTTTTGAAATCCCAGTACAAATTCGTTGTTTGTAATGTACGCTGAGGTAGTAAAATGCAACAATAACTGACATATACCGTATTTCCTCGAAATACCCACCCCCTCGAAATACCCCCCCTCAAAATGGGCACTATGGATTTGTGGTCCGGGAAATGCATAACAGACGTTCAAAACACTTACTGTGTTACGTTCGAACATCGTTTATACCATCTACATCCTTGTATAAGGCTGTAAAAACTTAAAAATGGTGGTTATTGTTGCATTTTTCACGTTTTTCTCTCAAACTTCTCACTATGAAACAATAAACCCCCGGGGGGTATTTCGAGGAAATACGGTATAAGGTTCTGTAGACTAATATTAGTATGTATATGGTAAATATAAACACTCTTCTAACGTGACACCGACATGGTTATCACGTGTGTTCTGCATTACACAGAACACAAACTACAGTTTTTGTCGTGTACGTTCCCTTTACACTCAATTTGGGGGGTATTTCGAGGGGGGGTGATTGTCTCATAGTGGTCTCGAGAGGGGGGGGGGGGTCAAACGAGGGGGATATATCGAGGAAATACGGTATGTGGACTTATATGTCGGACAATTTTTTTGATGGTCCGGCGTCTGTTTCCGCGGAAGTAAAGCGCCGCGGTTCTAATTGTTCGGGCAGCTCTGTGCATTCAGTTCCTCAACTGATGTGTCGGACTCGGGCTTCGCGGCAGCCGCAGACGGACGCGATTTCAATGGATTTTTTTCATTACATCAGGCGTTTTCAGACCCACCGCATATTAAATGTCGATTTATTTAGCACACTGAACTTAAGAGTGCGGTTTGTCGCCTTGAATCACCTGAAAAATTCGAAAACTATTTTCGAATTTTTGAATTTTCGAATTTTCGAATTTTTTGAAAAATAAATCGATTTTTAAGTGTTTTTTCCAGGGGTGAAATAAAAATTCGAAAATTATGAAAAAATTCGAAAATTCGAAAATATTTTCAAATTTTCGAATCTTTTTTTGCCATCGTTACTTGCTACTGCACATTGAACAAAGTGGAGATACTTGACAAACTTTCACCGTCTACAGCACAGCCAAAAATTTTGTCAATTGTCAAACGTCAAAATATGAAAAGTGCAAAAATGAATCAAACTTACATGGAATGAAAGGCTGAGACGGCGGCATACTTTTGCCTGTATCGGTTGGCAGTCTGTTCATCAAGGCGACTTTTCAGGGGGAAAAATGGTGGCACAGCGAAATGCCGCAAACCCAAATCAGCTGCTAACGGCGATGCGAATGTCCCCTCTTTTTGTTCCATAGTGTTTTTGGCAGGGTGCCAATCCGGGGGCAGAATAAATAAGGGGCCAATAAAACGTAGGTGCCAAGTGCTCAATCTAATGTTATTTGTGTGATAAAAACATTGTGACGGTATGTTACAATTTTCGGAAAAATTCACGCCATCTTTGAGGTTAGGTATATTGGAAGGGGATTCAGCATTAATCAACTCACTGCCTAATTCTGCAAGTGGACGAGAAATGTGATAAGAATTGAATAAAAAACTCAGGGGAATTTGGATCAGAAAATTAAAAAAACGAAAAAATATTTTTTTTGTGGTGTTTTGCCAAGAAGAATAAATTATTTTTTAATAGATATTTTCTGAAATTTTAAAAATATCACAATCACAATTCGCTGGCGTTCTGGTGCCATTGGCGCTTGGCGCTGGAGTTCGGAAAAGCGTTTGGAAAAGCATTGGTACTTTTGGCGTTTGGCGCCAAACAGCTGGCGTTTTTTCCATCACTACACTACAAGTTCATTGGTCACTTAAAATTCCACTATTCTTAAACCTGAGCCGCATGTGTGGCAAATATGAGCTTGCACAGAAAAACACAAAAACCAAAAATAGCCCTTCAATCATTCATCCCTCTCACTTTAAAGTTTGAGGCCACTTATTCATACAGACATTACTTCAGTCTGGAACAAACAGGGCATAAAGAATGCATGAATAAGCTTGATGTAACGGATGCAAAGTGTCTAGCGTTTTCAATTTTTTTAGTGTTTTTAGAAAAGTTCTCGAATTTCAAGTTTTTTTCTCTATTTATTGTTTTGGTTCTGAATTTTCCGGGGGGGGGTGGGATTAATTCTATTTTCAAGTGTTTTTATGGAACGGGGAGAGATAAGAAATTTCATTTTCTCCATAGGTTTTTTTCTGGCAAATATTTATTACTAATGCTACGATTACAGCTCGGGTGTAAAATTCCAGCGTAATATTCCATCGCAAAATTGATTACATGAAAGTGGGTGATGATACAGGTCTGCAATTTTTCATGGAGAATATGTTTATCAATACCTTCATTGTGACCAAGGGTCATCGTCCACGGTCACTTCTATTTGATTGTGAAAATGCAAAAATTTCGATTTTACGCTGGAATTTTACGCCCGCTGAAGAAAAGTCAATTCTACGCCAGGTGATTGCATGCAATGACATAGCGTAGAATGGATTTTTCTTCAGCTGGCGTAAAATTCCAACGTAAAATAGAAATTTTTGAATTTCCACAATCAAATGGCAGTGACTGTGGATGATGACTCTCGGACACAATGAAGGTATTGATAAACATATTCTCCATGAAAAATTGCAGACCTGTATCATCATCCACTATTATGTAATCAATTTTGCGATGGAATTTTACGCTGGAATTTTACGCCCGAGCTGTAATCGTAGCATTATGGAGCGATTACAGCTCGGGCGTAAAATTCCAGCGTAAAATTCCATCGCAAAATTGATTACATGAAAGTGGATGATGATACAGGTCTGCAATTTTTCATGGACAATATGTTTATCAATACCTTCATTGTGACCAAGGGTCATCGTCCACGGTCACTTCTATTTGATTCTGAAAATTCAAAAATTTCGATTTTACGCTGCAATTTTACGCCAGCTGAAGAAAAGTCAATTCTACGCCAGGTGATTGCATGCAATGGCATAGCGTAGAATTGACTTTTCTTCAGCTGGCGTAAAATTGCAGCGTAAAATAGAAATTTTTGAATTTCCACAATCAAATGGCAGTGACTGTGGATGATGACTCTCGGACACAATGAAGGTATAGATGAACATATTCTCCATGAAAAATTGCAGACCTGTATCATCATCCACTTTCATGTAATCAATTTTGCGATGAAATTTTACGCTGGAATTTTACGCCCGAGCTGTAATCGTAGCATAAAGGAAGGATACGTTTCGACCGTTGATATTTAACACTTTACCTTCAAAAAGTGATGTCGCTGGTTGCCGCAAACTGATGCATTTCAAACTTCCTTAAATATTTACAATGTTTTTGACAGTTGACCCTCGGTCTATCACTGGTTGACCCACGGGCTACACTCTAGTTGACTGTGGGTTAGCTGTCAACTAAAAATCCATTGTGAAAACAGTTTAGTAAACAATAATATTTACATCATATTGATCACCGTCAACCAATTTCAATTTATGGCGTTAAAAAGTAACGCAGTTCTGCTAACTGTAATCATTTAGGACAAATTTTTCAGTTGACAGCAGTTAACCAAGTACGAGCCCGAAATGTGGTGATAATTAGCAACCGCGCCGCATTACGATCCATCGAAAATCGTGTCAAGTCTACTAAATTTCAATCCTGCGCGGAGTGACCATTGGAGCGAAGGGAGAAAAAATCGTGGCGCGCGTCCAGATTTCAGTCCGGGCAGCGTTCAATCATCCATCGCACGAGCGCATAAGGGCCGTCGCGAATGAGTGTGGTCATTCTAACATATTGTGGAATCACACATATTGTGGAATCTCACATGCCGCATGGTGACCTTAACATAATGTGTAATCTCACATGCCCAAAGGTGAATTTCACATGGCTGAAGGTGAATTTCACATGTCCAAAGGTGAATCTCATCTCACATGCCCAGCGTGAAATACACATACCCATGGCCAAACATGAATTTTTCATGCCAGCCCAGCCCTGCAGCGTTTTTTGCAGCTTTGTATAATAAAACCATGACATAAACACATAAATAAAAAGGTGTGAATAAGTTTTAGTACAACAAACCAGAGTTGGAAAAACGTATTTACGTTTACCCGAAATACCCGGTTATTTGGTTATTTATATTTACGTTTACGTTTACGTTTTGCCAAAAATACCATTACGTTTTGTTATGTTTTCCCGGCACAATTACCCGGGTACCAGAGAAAACGTAAAAATCGTATGGAAAATGCACGAAAACGGTGCATTTTTGAACTTTTTCTGATACAATAAATACAATTTATATTTTTGGCCAATTAGCTGCTTAATTGTTTGATAAATAACATAGGTAAGCAAAAATGTGATCGTATTAGCAGAGAAATGCTTGAAATAGGAAAAACAAAGGTGTTTTTCAATGCGCCTGATCACGGGTTGTGCACTTCAAAGAAATTTTTACATTTACGTTTTTTTTACGTTTACCCGTGTATTTTAAAAGTATTTTACGTTTTCAGTATTAATACTCACAATTTAGAGAAGGTATTTACGTTTACGTTTACGTTTTCCGAAAATACCAGTATTTGTACAACTCTGCAACAAACATTAAATGTAAAAATTCAATGCAAGAAATGCAAAAATGCCAATAACAAGTAAATTATTAACAAAAATATTTTTTTAACAAAAATAAGTAAACAACTGCAGATTATAAAATCTGCTGAGTTGAATTGATTGGAAAGGTAACTACTGTATTTCCTTGAAATACCCCCAGGGGTTTATATTTTCATTGTGGGAACTTTGATGGGGGTTAAACAAGTGGGGTATTTCAGGGCAGATTGACAGGCAGATTGACAGACAGATTGATGAGGATCGATCACTGATAATTATTTCAAGCTTTTTTCATGCTGGGCATGTGATATTCATGCTGGGCATGTGAGATTCACTGTCGGACATGTGAAATTCACCTTTGAGCATGTGAGATTGCACATTATGTTTAGATCACCATGCGGCATGTGAGATTCCACAATATGTGTGATTCCACAATATGTGTGATTCCACAATATGTTAAAGTTGAATCACCCGTCGCGAATCGTACGCCGTTTCGGGTGGCAAGCCCCAGCCCCAGTCCCAACACGCCCATTTACAGTAGCGCAGGTCGCGTTTGGACATTCCAGTGATTTTTTTTCACTCAAAGGCGTGACTTGCAGTGAAGTTTAGAGTTTGACTGGAATTTGAAGATTCATTGGATCTTGATAAGTATAGGTTTTCTGAGGTTTTTCACATTGCAGCGGGCGGTGCACCGTATTTTAAAGGGTGTGAGATTGGTGGCTTGGTCATAAATATCACATGTGCTAGCCAGTAAAATACTTTCAGAAATTGATATGTATCTCAACTGTGAATTGAAATTTGCAAAATATGGGACCTGTTGTAAAACATTTACATATATTAATAGTGAAATAAGTGGAAAATGAAACTTGAGCAGTAACAAAAGAGTGGGGATAGAATAAATAATGTGGCCACACAAGCTAGTCTTCAACCAAAATTTAGTAAACTCACAGATCAGCATTGAATGTATTTGAGTTTTCTAGAATGAGGTGCCCAACACCCGTCATCTACAGTTGACAGAGTAAAAATGACTCATTCTAGAAAACTCGAATGTATTCAATGCTGATTATCGACTTTTCAAAATTTCAGTTGAAAACTAATTTGCGTTGTGTGGCCACAATAAGATCATAATAACATCAAAAGTTGGATGTGAATGGTGAACAGACTGAACCACATAATATTTGCAAGAATTAGGCAAATGAGCCACTTTAGCCAGACATGCTAATTTTCAAATTTTCCCAATCCATCATGCCCAGAAAAGATACCACCAGAAAATGTTGCCCAGAAAAAATACCACCAGTTTTTTCCACACCCCCAAGTCTTCTGCCAGACAAATATAAATTTCAAATTTGGCGCAATAATGTACACACGCGTCCTGGGGCGCAAGTTTGCACGGCACCCAGCGCGCATGATCGATACAAGGCGCACTTTCTGCATGCATAAATGGATGGCAGTTAGTGGAATTGGCGCCAAATAACAACCATACAATGGCGCCAATTATTTTAGTGGGACACTTTTTCAATGGAACTGAATGTTTTTGGAAATTTGCCAATTTACGGTTTGAACGGTTTCTATGGCTGTGGAAGCAGCGATTTTTCACAAACAATTTTTTCCATTTCCTTAATTCGCTGTCTTTTCCCTACTGTTAAAGTAGTTTAAGCGGTTTTACATAAACAGATAAATTGCTATCGCTATTGTATTTTATATGGGGAATTTATACGCATTGTGTGTGTGTGCATAAATTGTGAATGGTGAATGCTGATGCACTTGAGTTCAAGTATACAAATGTTTGAAAGGGATATGAACTAATATGTTTGAACTGAAAGTATACGTGAATGTATTCAAAAGTGAATAAAGCCGTTAAAATTTTTACGCATAAAAATGTCGTTGAGTAAATTCCGCTCGCACCACCCTTTACAGCAAAATATCCCATATTCCATCAGAATAAAGAACCAATTTGCACCCTTTTTCATCACACTACCGACATTGCTTTTAATGTGTTGATAAATTTAATGCATAAATTTACGACATGCAAAAATTATAACAAGTGAAAGTGACCGACTTTATTCACCAAGATATGGTAGGATTCACTGTAGAGCATTGGCCCTACACACACTAGTTTTCACCGTGACACGTGTGAAAACTGAAATGGCCACATGGCGACATTCAGCCTACTCTTATCGTATGCTATATGTGTTTTAGTTTTCAAATTTTGAAACTTTAACTTTCATTAATTAAAATTCAAATTTAATTAAAATTAAATCATTCAACCGTGTTCATTAATTTGCATTTGAAAAAATTTCAGTTTTCACACGAAGTCACGATGAAAACTAGTGTGTGTAGGCACATTACGTCAGTTCGGTTTGTAGAATACATGAAAAAATACGTGCGACATTGGGAATTGGCATTGCGGAATAAATATTTAGTGACGCAACTGCAAGCCAGAGAAACAGCCAATACAAATCAAATGGTTGATGGAAATTGAATGGAATGCTTTTCCCGCTAGCAAAAAAAGCACAAGATCTGAATGGAAAGTGTCAATTAAGTTCACAGCCTGCTACAGAGGATGTGATGAACACAGCTAAATATTTACCCATACGCCAGGGTGTCAAATTTCCGTTTTCCGTTTTCCGCAGGCAAATTTTTTCCGTTTTCCATTCCGTTTTCTGGCCGCTGACATTTTTTTCCGTTTTCCATTCCGTTTTCCGGCCACTTTTTTTCCATTTCCATTTTTCCGGCTCATTTTCCGTTTTCCAGTTAAATTTTCAGTTTTTCTGGCTCAATTTCCAGTTTTTCCACCTTTTTTCCATTTTCCGCCTCAATTTCCTGCTTTCCGCCTCATTTTACCCTTTTCTGGCTCAACTTTCTGTTTTCTGTTCCAGCCAAACTGGTAAACAGTCATGCAGATTGTCAATTAAGTAAAAAAAATTCTGTTTCCAGCAAAATTTCAGCGAATTTTATCATTTTTTTGGCAAAATTTCAGCAAATTTTTCCATTTCCATGCAAATTCCATTTTTCCGTTTCCGTTTTTCTGGCCCCTTTTTCCGTTTTCCGGCCACTGAAATTTTTTTCCGTTTCTGTTTTCCGCCAAGTGCAAATTTTTTTTCCGTTTTCTGTTCCGTTTTCCGGCCGCTGAAATTTTTTTCCGTTTCCGTTTTCCGTAAAATTTTTTTTTGACACCCTACCATACGCTTTGTTGTGATTACATGCCTGCGCAAGCTAAATGTCTGTAAACTGGCCATTTCTGGAAACTGAAAATTTGGAAACTGATTTTGTAATAATTAGCCCGCGCACACTAGTTTTCAACAGAAATTTCACAAACTCATAAATCAGCATTCAGCACATTTTAGTTTTCTAGAATGAGGTGTCTGTCAACTACAATTGACGGAGAAGTAAAATAACTCTGTTTAGAAAACTGTGATTTATGAGTTCTCGAAATTTCGGTTGCAAACTAGCGTGCACAGGCACAATGATGTCATTTTGTGACATCTTCAGAATTCATCAGTAAATTTGACAAACAAGGAATTATGAAAATTTAATAAAGTGGCATCACTTTATTCAAAAACACTTACACTTAAACAAAAACATTTTCAGTTTCCAGAGGGAATCAGTTTTCACTCAAAAGAAAATCCCAATCCTAATTGTGTCTATTCGAGTGTTAAAGAAGGTGCACAAAAAAAAACAAGAAAAAAACAACGAATGTGATTATTATAGTGAAAACTTTTTGAATCGAGCGAATTCCGCAAGTTGATGGGTGTAAAAAGTGATGAGTGATCGAAAAAGTTATTTTAAAATACCTAGTGATGAGTAGGGTGTCAAATTTCCGTTTTCCACTTTCCGCAGGCAATTTTTTTCCGTTTTCCGTTCCGTTTTCCAGCAAGCGCAAAATATTTCCGTTTCTGTTTCCGTTTTCCGGCAAGTGCAAAATGTTTCCGTTTCCGCTTTTCCGCAGGCAAAATTCTTTCCGTTTTCCGTTTTCCGCAGGCAAATTTTTTTCCGTTTTCCGTTCAGTTTTCCGGCAAGTGCAAAATTTTTCCGTTTCCGCTTTTCCGGCAAGTGCAAAAAATTTTCTGTATCCGTATCTGTTTTCCGTAAAAAAAAATTTGTTGACACCCTAATGATGAGTAAGTGGCACAGAAAATAAATAACAAAAAATTTCTAAATGGAAATAAATACTTGTCAACTGTAAGTTTACTAGTGACTAGATTTCCCACATTTAACTTCACTTGTCACTTCTCAACTTTTGGAACTTACCTAAAATTGGCACCAGTTCAAGTTAACAATAACGGTATTTTACTGCACAGCCGTTGTTGCACATTCAAATAGTGTCAACTATGATTGCTTATTGTTCCAGAAAGAATTTCGCCACCGGAATTCCGGGTAAAAGTTTTTTTCCGGATATGCAGTGGATTGAAAACAGCGGATACCGTATTCCCTCGTAATACCCTCGTAATACCCCCGGGGTGTTTATTTTTTCATAGTGCGAATTTTGAGGGGGTAATTCGAGAGAGGGGGTATTTGGAGGGCGTTTATTTCGCCAGAATTTTTTCGAACTGTCAGTACTCATTCAGTGTTTGTAACATATTTTACACAGACTTGCAAAAATGCAACAATAACAGACATGTCTAAAGAGTTTTGTAAGTATTTACCGTATTTGCTCGAAATACCCTCCCCATGAATAAACCCCCTCGAAATACCTCCAGGTGTTTTCGAGATTAGGAAAAAATACCCCACCCCCCCCCCGAAATACCCCCCTCTTGAATGATATACATCATGTATACAATGTACATGATGGGGTCAAATCTCATCGCAGCGCAGCTATATAGCTATCTATGTTTGTGTGTTCTAATACATCCTGTTTGGTGACGTTTATTACCAGTTTTGGGTATGTAAAAGCCCATTCTTCACTACGATATTTACAAAAATTTCTGGCGAAATAAGAACCCCCCCCCTTCGAATACACCCCTCGAAATACCCCCCTCAAAATTTTAAAACTGAAACTTTGAAAAAATAAACCCCCTGGGTGTATTTCGATGAAATACGGTAAATATATAGATGGTATATGCCCTGTTCTAGCTTAACTCAGTCATTGTGTTTAACGTGTGTTCTGCATTACACACATAACTAGCTGAGACCTGAGGGTGCTTCTAGGAAATACAGAATTTCATTTCATTTTAACAAACATATTTACCACAATTGGCTACAGAAGAGGAATTTTCGCTCAAAATCACTAATTTTCGAACTTTTTCACCATAAAATTCACTATTTTCAAAAAGTACGCGAGTAAGTGAGTACCGGTATTGTTTCACGGGAGGAAACGAGAACGTATTTACGCGGTACTCGAGTTTCCGTATTTATCGAGTAAACGTAAATACGTTTTAAAAACTATGGTTGGCAGTACATACTGAGAAAAACCGACTCCGCTATGTGGTGCGTTGTATCGGCTAATTAATGCATCAATTTTGGTTGTGGATTTAATCACCTGATCGATTCGACAGAGCAGCGATTGATTCACGCAGCGGAAGATTCATTCAATTGATTTCAGTCAATTTGGGGTATCAATTCGTCCCAAGGCAAAGCATAGGCATGGGTACTCTATTCAATAGATGGTATTGATCGACTCACACAGCAAAAAATGGGTTCGCGGAGTGTGTGGAAGTGCGCTTTGTGATGACACTTCCACTCACTTCCACACACTTCACGAAGTTTTTGGTGAAGTGTCTTCCACTCACTTCACCTGGCTTCACGAAGACCGAAATTCGTGAAGTGCACTTCACGAATCTTTGCAGCATACTTTGCATGGTTCGTGAAGCGTTGTGAAGCATTTGGGATGCAGGGAAGTGTCTTCACGCTGACACTGCGCGTCTGCGTGAAGACATTTCATGACACTTCACCGCGCATCACACACCCATTTTTTGCTGTGTCATGAGTCATGACCATCGATTCAGTGGGGGGGGGGGTTAGCCACGGTTAGTGATGTAAAAAGCGCCAGGACTTTGGCGCTAAGCTCCAAAAGCGCCATGGTGCTTTTCCGACCCACAGCGACAAGCGCCAGTAGCGCCAGAGCAAAAAAGCCAAGTGTCAGAAGCGCCATAGCGCTTTTCGCTTTGGCGCAGGCGCGAAGCGCCAGCGCCAGGCATTTTGTTCCTGGTGCCAGGTAAAAGAAGCGCCAAGCGCCAGAAGCGCCATGGCGCTTTTCATGAGCATTGCGCCATGCGCCAATGGTGCCACCACAGCAATATAGCACCAAGAGCCAAAAGCGCCATGGCGCTTTTTATTTTGGCGCCAGCGCCATGGAATCATGGTTTACATCACTAGCCCCGGTGCTCGTGGTTATCACTCAGGAACAACTCGGCGAAATTTTGGGTGGTCCCGTTTGAACTCCTAGACGCAGTGCCAGCTTGGCCATGTGCACTTTAACACTTCAAATAGAAAGTGACACGCATAAGATAATAATGATATTAATCCGGATATTTACGCACTATTGTCTGCACCTTGTCTAATATTTGCACGCCTGGTAAAAATATATACCGTATTTCCTCGAAATACCCCCCGGGGGGTGATTGTTTCATAGTGCTCCCGAGAGGGGGGGGGGGTTAAACGAGGGGGGTATTTCGAGGGTGGGGGGTTATTCTTTCACAAGAACTTTTTTGAAATCCTAGTACAAAATCGATGTTTGTGATGTGCGCTGGGGTAGAAAAATGCATCAATAACTGACATGTAAAGACTCCTGTAGACTAATATTAGTAGGTAGATGGTATAAACACTGTTCTAACGTGATTCCGACATTGTTTTCACTTGTGTTCTGCACTACGCAGAACACAAACTGCAGTATTTCCCATGTACGTTCTCTTTACACTCAATTTGGGGGGGGGGGGGTATTTCGAGGGGTTGATTGTTTCATAGTGGTCTCGAGAGGGGCGGTCAAACGAGGGGGGGGGATATTTCGAGGGGGGGGGGGTATTTCGAGGAAATACGGTAATAACGATATAGTTAATTTACTGATGACGCCAGGAAAAATGGCGCCATCCAAAACAAAATTCACCGGGCACCAAAGGGCGCCAGAGAAAATGGCGACAGGCGCAACAATAATTCCAACAATTGAATGTTGCTATTTCATCAGGTAATTTGATACAGAATAATTTAAGGATTTTGATATGCCATTTATGATACGCCATCATTGATGCGCCATCAGAAACAATGGTACCGGGCGCCAGCAAAAAATGGCGCCAAGCGCCAATGGAGCCATGGAGTCATCCACCATTAGCGCTGGCGCCATTTGGCGCCATTAAAAGGGAGCAAGCGCCACGGCACCATTTACATCACTACCTAGATGTAGTAAATACGGCAGCACATGCACACCTTTTGTAATATCAGCAGACAGCATAAAAAGTCTATCATTCACTAATCCGCTTCACTCGATTAATGCACTTGACGGTCAATACTACATTGATTAAATACATGACTAGACCAATCCATAAATAGTTTTTTTTTCTTATTTTTTTCCTCACTCGTCTAGCAGGGGGAATTATCCAAGGAGGAATTATTCAAGATGTGGGAATTATTCGAGTAAATACTGTAGGTTTTTAGATTTATATTATTCGAACGCTAATGCAGGCATTCGTTCCCTAAACTCCCATTTACGCGTGCAACTCGCAATAAACACACGTCTACACTCTATAATATCCCAAATTGCAAAAATTACACTCACGTGGTCTTGATCGATCCCGCAAATTTTACGAAACTTTGAATTTTCTCCAAATTAAACCTTCTCTGCTGGTCGAACACCCAGTCTCTGGTGGCCACCTGCCTGTCGTTGCTGTTGCCCGACCTGTGCGAGTCCAGCGTGCTGTGCGAGCTGTCCGCCGCTTGGTTCAGGTAGTGCAGCCGGTGGTGGTATTTGTGCTCGGTCATTTTTTGGGTGAGGATTTTGGCGACTATTTTTTAATGGGTGGTTAATTGTAGTCCATGATTTTGTGAAAAATGTCTATCACATTTTTAAAAATTTAGGATAGGTAGATAATTTTGTATCGGCTTTTGGCCAAAAATTACGGTAGATATCGCCATGTCGCCATAAAATTAGTCGTATAAGCAATGTGTCTCTGTACGCGATAATAAAAAATATGGAAAGTGGGTATTATAGATATATGGAAACAGGGAAGGCAAATTAAAGTATTATAGGTATTTACGCAGATATTTATGTGTTTTTGTGATCTGGGTGAAGCATCTTTTGTGTTTGGACCGGTTTAGTGAAGTTACCTCAGCAGACAGAGATGTTAAGAGTACCCAACTTCATTCTAAGTAACATACATTTACTCAGCCCCAGCGCCAGCACAAAAAAACACAAATCAAAAAAAAAATTGCTTAGGACTATAGGTAAAAGTACTTTCCATTCGAGAAAACGCAAAAGGAAGAATTTTTCACAATTTGTTTACAAAAAAATTTAAAAGTACCTTTGTAAAATCAGAATAAAAAATATTAAAAAAGTATAAAAAAATGTTCAGCGATTTTATGCTTGAATATAAAAAAGGTACGTTTTGCAATAAACACTTTTCATTATGTTCACTAAATATTTGAGCAATAAATACTCAAAAATATATAAATCGTCATTAAAATACATTTTCTGCATACAAAAAATATTTACTGTTACATTTTCTAGGGAAAAAGTATTTTACTCGTTTTTACTCATGAGTAAAGTAAAAAAAATTATTTGTTTTCTGTATTCAGGGCTGAGTAAAAAAGAAAAAATTGCATTTATGTATACTTTCAAAAAAATCGGTATTTTTAACAACTCTTCGGTGCCCCAGTATGGGGCACAGAAGTAGGGGCCAGTCCCGCGCCCTGTAAAATGTCAGGTAAATGTAAAATGCCCGGTAAACTGCAAAGAACAATTTACACATGACAATTAACATTTAAGATGACACTCTACAAACTTGTCTGACATCTTGTCCGGGCGCGCGACCGTCCCCCGATTCTGATCCCCATCGGAAATTCGATGCCTGACAGTAAATTAATACAAACACTCAAATACAATGTCTTATCAACATTCGATAGTGCCACACCGCATCATTCACAAACTTTGGTCTCGGTGTCGGTATGTCACCGTTCGTCGGCATTTGAGGGGGGGGGGGTTGAAATTCCACCGCGAGCGTATACATGACACGGCCATATGGCTGCGAGCGCGGCGGCGGGAAATTGAGTGGGGTGGATTTAGGGTCCTGGGGTCGGATTTATTTGGACTTAATTGACAGAAAGATAGACAGGGCCCAGAGAAATGTTTCCCCGAAAAATGCTACTTTTGTATGAAATGTCTTGAAATTTGTCAAATGACCAGTAAAAAAATAAAATAAAATTTTGCATTTTACGTGAGATTCTACCTTTTTAACTTTACATGACATTTGCAGGATCTGGTACGCCCGTTCTTGGTGCGATAGAAGTTAAAACCCTTTGCATTAGTGTCATTTGTCGGCATCACCAAACATCCAAAAAAATTAACCAAAATATTTTCTTCAAATTTCTAACAACAGCCTTCCCGAAAACCACAAAAATTCATCCAGACTGTTTAACATCCAGTCACATATCCCATCCGGTAGCATATAACATACGCAATTCCCCGCCGCTGGGGATTCAATTGCTCGCGGCGCGGGTATTTTATATGAACCGCAGCGAGCGTGTTGACAAAGGGCTCTACCAAACTGAAGGTAAGACATCTCACGCGGCTTTGCTATGGGTCCACTGTCTTCACTGGGGGGGGGGGGGGTCGAGGGAAAGTCACATTACATACGCATATGATAAGTATGTCATATGTACTGTTAGTGTGTGTAAAGGTGCATATGATGCTAATAAAGGTGTGTAAATCGGTTTGCATGTGAAAATGGAGGATCTGTGAAATAAACCTGAATTCAAGTTTTTATGTGGGGGAAAACAGTTTTATGCGTGGTGATTTGCCCTAGGTAACCAGTCTACACCCCCAGACCGTGTACGTGCCAATATGTACGTGTACATGTATATTTAATGACCTGTAAATTGTCAAATGCAAAGTGTCAAAAAGTCATGTCAAACGACAAAATGTCAAAAAATCTATTTTAGATAAAATTAGTAGTGATGGAATGGCGCCATGGCGCTGGCGCCATTTGAGGGCGCCAAAGGGCGCCGCGCCATGGCGCCATTGGCGCTTGGCGCCCTTTTTCTGTGGCGCCCACATTCTGAAAGGCGCCATGGCGCCCTTGGCGCTTGGCGCCCTTTTTCCGTGGCGCCCTTGGCGCCTGGCGCCCTGCTTTTAAAGGGCGCCAAAAAGGCGCCAGCAGGGTTTCAAGGTGAGTGCTGTATAAATGGAAAAAAGATGATAAACGCATTCATGGATGATCAGGATTCGCCAGAAAATGGACGAAATGGTGTGAGTGGGGTATAAATCTTTTGTGCAACGGTTCATCAGATGTGTCTGACAGATCAGAAGACGAGAATGATGGAACGTTGAACTTGCAAAATCATAAATCAACGGATTCAAATCGTTGCAATTCCGTTTTTTTTGTCCATTTCGAGGAAACATGATTGGAAAAGTCAATTTGAAGTGAATGGATTGTTGTCAAATCACAATATCCATTGTGTTTGAATTGTCATGTGAATTTTACTCGAATTTTTTTGTTGCTAGTGTTGTTTTTGTTCATTACACCCTGGAGAACGCAAATTAAGTAGTGAATGCATGTACTAGGGTGCTGTAGAAACACTTTTAGCACACGCAGGGTGTTGTATGCACTTATTTATCCTGGCGCCCTTGGCGCCTGGCGCCCTATTTTTCAAATGGCGCCATGGCGCCCTTGGCGCTTGGCGCTCTCTTTCCGTGGCGCCCTTGGCGCCTGGCGCCCGCTTTCCGAATGGCGCCATGGCGCCCTTGGCGCCTGGCGCCCTTTTTCTGTGGCGCCCTTGGCGCTTGGCGCCCACTTTCTGAATGGCGCCATGGCGCCATTGGCGCCTGGCGCTCTTTTTTCTGGCGCTTTTCCATCAC
>OZ038460.1:18932899-18947035 GCA_964036195.1 Sphaerolaimus hirsutus | reverse complement strand
ACTTATTCAAGAGGGGGGAGTTATTCAAGGGGGGGCGTTATATTTCCCTCACCTGGCCAACAGGGGGGTGTTATTCAAGGGGGGGTATTTTTCAAGGGGGGGGTGGTCTTATTCAAGGATATACGGTACATATATTTATAGTGAAATAAGTGGAAAATGAAACTTGAGCAGTAACAAAAGAGTGGGGATAGAATAAATAATGTGGCCACACAAGCTAGTCTTCAACCAAAATTTAGTAAACTCACAGATCAGCATTGAATGTATTTGAGTTTTCTAGAATGAGGTGCCCAACACCCGTCATCTACAGTTGACAGAGTAAAAATGACTCATTCTAGAAAACTTGAATGTATTCAATGCTGATTATCGACTTTTCAAAATTTCAGTTGAAAACTAATTTGCGTTGTGTGGCCACAATAAGATCATAATAACATAAAAAGTTGGATGTGAATGGTGAACAGACTGAACCACATAATATTTGCAAGAATTAGGCAAATGAGCCACTTTAGCCAGACATGCTAATTTTCAAATTTTCCCAATCCATCATGCCCAGAAAAGATACCACCAGAAAATGTTGCCCAGAAAAAATACCACCAGTTTTTTCCACCCCCCCAAGTCTTCTGCCAGACAAATATAAATTTCAAATTTGGCGCAATAATGTACACACGCGTCCTGGGGCGCAAGTTTGCACGGCACCCAGCGCGCATGATCGATACAAGGCGCACTTTCTGCATGCATAAATGGATGGCAGTTAGTGGAATTGGCGCCAAATAACAACCATACAATGGCGCCAATTATTTTAGTGGGACACTTTTTCAATGGAACTGAATGTTTTTGGAAATTTGCCAATTTACGGTTTGAACGGTTTCTATGGCTGTGGAACCTGGAAGCAGCGATTTTTCACAAACAATTTTTTCCATTTCCTTAATTCGCTGTCTTTTCCCTACTGTTAAAGTAGTTTAAGCGGTTTTACATAAACAGATAAATTGCTATCGCTATTGTATTTTATATGGGGAATTTATACGCATTGTGTGTGCATAAATTGTGAATGGTGAATGCTGATGCACTTGAGTTCAAGTATACAAATGTTTGAAAGGGATATGAACTAATATGTTTGAACTGAAAGTATACGTGAATGTACCGTATTTCCTCGAAATACCCCCCCCCCTCGAAATACCCCCCCCCCTCGAAATACCCCCCCTCAAAATGGACACTATGAACTTATAAACCCCCCCCCCCCTCGAAATACCCCCCCCCCCAATTTAGTGTATAGAGAACGTAAATGACAAAGGCTGCGGTTTGTCATCTGGGTAATGCAAAACACACGTTAAAAACGATGACTCTGTTATGTGAGAACAGTGATTATACGTCTACACACTTATACAAGTCTTTAGAGTCTTATAAATGGCGATTTTTGTTGCATTTTCGACGTCTGCGTACGTTTCAGACGACAATTTAGTACTTGGTTTTCAAAAAATTTCTGGCGAAAAAATACCCCCCCCCTCGAAATACCCCCCCCCCCTCGTTTAACCCCCCTCAAAAATCTCACTATGAAGCAATAAACCCCCCGGGGGTATTTCGAGGAAATACGGTATTTAAAAACGAATAAAACAGTGAAAACTTCCACGCATAAGAATGTCGTTGACTAAAATCTGCTTGCACCACTCTTTACAGCAAAATCTACCATATCCCATATGAATAAAGAACCAAATTGTACCCTTTTTCATCACGTTACATTGCTTTTACTGTCGGTGAATTTAGTGCATAAATTGACAGAAATGCATAAATTATAACAAGTGACCGACTTTATTCTCCAAGATATGGTAGGATAAACTGCAGAGCATTACGTAAGTTCGGTATATACCCTCAATCCTCGAATAAGTCCCCAGGGGAGCTGCTTTTTCGCCACAAGTTTTTGAGGGGGGAGTTATTCAAGGGGGGAATTATTCGAGGGGGGAGTTATTGTTTCCTCAGAAAACTTGGACTTACCTAATTTATTGTATGTATGCAGTCTGTCAACTCATATTATTTAGGTATTTAACTGTCTAACAACAACAAAAAGATGTGTATACACTGCATACACGTCATGAACCTGCTGTCGCAGCCGTACGCTAATATTCCTTCGTGTTTTGTATTGCATCCTTTTCATCCGGAGGGGGAGTTATTCAAGAGGGGGGAATTATTCTAGGGGGAGTCATTTTCTCCTCACCTCGCCAACAGGGGGAGTTATTCAAGGGGGGGGGGGTATTCGAGGGGGACTTATTCTAGGATTTGCGGTAGCATACGTGAAAAAATACGTGCGACAGTGGGAATTGGGATTGCGGAATAAATATTTAGTGACGCAACTGCAAGCCAGAGAAACAGCCAATACAAATCAAATGGTTGATGGAAATTGAATGGAATGCTTTTCCCGCTAGCAAAAAAAGTACAAAATCTTAATGGAAAGTGTCAATTCAGTTCACAGCCTGCTACATAGGAAGTGATGAACACAGCTAAATATATACCCATACGCTTTGTTGTGATTACACGCCTGCGCAAGCTAAATGTCTGTAAACTGGCCATTTCTGGAAACTGAAATTTTGGGAACTCATTTTGTAATAATTAGCCCGCGCACGCTAGTTTTCAACAAAAATTTCACAAACTCATAAATCAGCATTAAGCGCATTTGAGTTTTCTATAATGAGGTGTCCGTCAACTACAGTTGACGGAGAAGAAAAATAACTCTGTTTAGAAAACTCATGTGATTTATGAGTTCTCAAAAGTTCGGTTGAAAACTAGCGTGCACAGGAACAATGATGTCATTTTGTGACATCTTCAGAATTCAGCAGTAAATTTGACAAACAAGGAATTATGAAAATTTAATAAAGTGGCATCACTTTATTCAAAAACACTTACACTTAAACAAAAACATTTTCAGTTTCCAGAGGGAATCAGTTTTCACTCAAAAGAAAATCCCAATCCTAATTGTGTCTATTCGAGTGTTAAAGAAGGTGCACAAAAAAAACAAGAAAAAAACAACGAATGTGATTATTATAGTGAAAACTTTTTGAATCGAGCGAATTCCGCAAGTTGACGGGTGAAAAAAGTGATGAGTGATCGAAAAAGTTATTTTAAAATACCTAGTGATGAGTAGGGTGTCAAATTTCCGTTTTCCACTTTCCGCAGGCAATTTTTTTCCGTTTTCCGTTCCGTTTTCCAGCAAGCGCAAAATATTTCCGTTTCTGTTTCCGTTTTCCGGCAAGTGCAAAATGTTTCCGTTTCCGCTTTTCCGCAGGCAAAATTCGTTCCGTTTTCCGTTTTCCGCAGGCAAATTTTTTTCCGTTTTCCGTTCAGTTTTCCGGCAAGTGCAAAATTTTTCCGTTTCCGCTTTTCCGGCAAGTGCAAAAAATTTTCTGTATCCGTATCTGTTTTCCGTAAAAAAAAATTTGTTGACACCCTAATGATGAGTAAGTGGCACAGAAAATAAATAACAAAACATTTCTAAATGGAAATAAATACTTGTCACCTGTAAGTTTACTAGTGACTAGATTTCCCACATTTCACTTCACTTGTCACTTATCAACTTTTGGAACTTACCTAAAATTGGCACCAGTTAAAGTTAACAATAACGGTATTTTACTGCACAGCGGTTGTTGCACATTCAAATAGTGTCAACTATGATTGCTTATTGTTCCAGAAAGAATTTCGCCACCGGAATTCCGGGTAAAAGTTTTTTTCCGGATATGCAGTGGATTGAAAACAGCGGATACCGTATTCCCTCGTAATACCCTCGTTATACCCCCGGGGTGTTTATTTTTTCAGAGTGCAAATTTTGAGGGGGTAATTCGAGAGGGGGTATTTCGAGGGGGTTTATTTCGCCAAATTTTTTTCGAACTTTCAGTACTCATTCAGTGTTTGTAACATATTTTACACAGACTTGCAAAAATGCAACAATAACAGACATGTGTAAAGATTTTTGTAAGTATTTACCGTATTTCCTCGAAATACCCTCCCCTTGAATAAACCCCCTCGAAATACCTCCAGGTGTTTTCGAGATTAGGAAAAAATACCCCCCCTCGAAATACCCCCCTCTTGAATGATATACATCATGTATACAATGTACATTATGTATTTATTGGGGTCATATCTCATCGCAGCGCAGCTATATAGCTATCTATGTTTGTATGTTCTAATACATCCTGTTTGGTGACGTTTATTACCAGTTTTGGGTATGTAAAAGCCCATTCTTTACTACGATATTTACAAAAATTTCTGGCGAAATAAGGATCCCCCCTTCGAATACCCCCCTCGAAATACCCCTCTCAAAATTTGAAAACTGAAACTTTGAAAAAATAAACCCCCTGGGGGTATTTCGATGAAATACGGTAAATATATAGATGGTATATGCCCTGTTCTAGCTTAACTCAGTCATTGTGTTTAACGTGTGTTCTGCATTAAACACATAACAAACTGAGACCTGAGGGTGCTTCGAGGAAATACAGAATTTCATTTCATTTTAACAAACATACCACAATTGGCTACAGAAGAGGAATGTTCGCTCAAAATCACCAATTTTCGAACTTTTTCACCATAATTTCACTACTTTCAAAAAGTACGCGAGTTAGTGAGTACCGGTATTCTTTTACGGGAGGAAACGAGAACGTATTTACGCGGTACTCGAATACCGTATTTCCTCGAAATACCCCCCGGGGGGTGATTGTTTCATAGTGGTCCCGAGAAGGGGGGGGGGGTTAAACGAGGGGGGGGGGGGTATTTCGAGGGGGGGGGGTTATTATTTCACAAGAAAATTTTTGAAAACCAAGTACGAAATTGTCGTCTGAAACGTACGCAGACGTCGAAAAATGCAACAAAAACTGCCATTTATAAGGTTCTGTAGACTAATATTAGTACGTAGATGGTATAAACACTGTTCTAACGTGATTCCGACATTGTTTTAACGTGTGTTCTGCACTACGCAGAACATAAACTGCCGTATTTGTCATGTACGTTCTCTTTACACTCAATTTGGGGGGGGGTATTTCGAGGGGGGGGGGTGATTGTTTCATAGTGGTCTCGAGAGGGGGGGGGGGTCAAACGAGGGGGGGGGGGGGTATTTCAAGGGGGGGTATTTCGAGGAAATACGGTATCCGTATTTATCGAGTAAACGTAAATACGTTTTAACAACTATGGTTGGCAGTACATACTGAGAAAAACCGACTCCGCTATGTGGTGCGTTGTATCGGCTAATTAATGCATCAATTTTGGTTGTGGATTTAATCACCTGATCAATTCGACAGAGCAGCGATTGATTCACGCAGCGGAAGATTCATTCAATTGATTTCAGTCAATTTGGGGTATCAATTCGTCCCAAGGCAAAGCATAGGCATGGGTACTCTATTCAATAGATGGTATTGATCGACTCATGAGTCATGACCATCGATTCAGTGGGGGTAGCATTTTAGGGGGGTTAGCCACGGTTAGTGATGTAAAAATCGCCAGGACTTTGGCGCTAAGCTCCAAAAGCGCCATGGTGCTTTTCCGACACACAGCGACAAGCGCCAGAGCAAAAAAGCCTTTTTGCTTTGGCGCTAGCGCGAAGCGCCACAGCAATATAGCACCAAGCGCCAAAAGCGCCATGGCGCTTTTTATTTTGGCGCCAGCGCCATGGAATCATGGTTTACATCACTAGCCACGGTGCTCGTGCTTATCATTCGGGAAACAACTCGGTGAAACCGTTTGGGTGGTCCCGTCTGAACTCCTAGACGCAGTGCCAGCTTGGCCATGTGCACTTTAACACTTCAAATAGAAAGTGACACGCATAAGATAATAATGATATTAATCCGGATATTTACGCACTATTGTCTGCACCTTGTCTAATATTTGCACGCCTGGAAAAAATATAAATATAATAACGATATACCGCAAATCCTCGAATAAGACCCCCCCCCCTCGAAAAACTCCCCCCCTTGAATAAGTCCCCCCTCTTAGATAACTCCTCCCTCTGATGAAAAGGATACAATACAAAACTATGAAATAATAGTATGGCAGCGACAGCAGATACATAATGTGTATGCAGTGCAGTGTATACACATTGTTTTGTTGTTGTTGGACAGTGAAATACCTGAATTACACCAGTTTACATACTGCATCCATACAATGAATTAAGTCCAAGTTTCCTGAGGAAATAATAACTCCCCCCCTCGAATAACTCCCCCCCTTGAATAACCCCCCCTCCAAAACCTCTGACGAAAAAATAACTCCCCTGGGGTCTTATTCGAGGATTTAGGGTAGTTAATTTACTGATGACGCCAGGAAAAATGGCGCCATCCAAAACAAAATTCACCGGGCACCAGCACCAAAGGGCGCCAGAGAAAATGGTGGCAGGCGCTAAAATAATTCCAACAATTGAATGTTGCTATTTCATCAGGCAATTTGATACAGAATAATTTAAAGATTTTGATATGCCATTTATGATATTTACGCCATCATTGATGCGCCATCAGAAACAATGGTACCGGGCGCCAGCAAAAAATGGCGCCAAGCGCCAATGGAGCCATGGAGTCATCCACCATTAGCGCTGGCGCCATTTGGCGCCATTAAAAGGGAGCAAGCGCCACGGCACCATTTACATCACTACCTAGATGTAGTAAATACGGCAGCACATGCACACCTTTTGTAATATCAGCAGACAGCATAAAAAGTCTATCATTCACTAATTCGCTTCACTCGATTAATGCACTTGACAGTCAATACAACATTGATTAAATACATGACTAGACCAATCCATCAATAGGTTTTTTCTTGAAATTTTTTCCTCACTCGTCTAACAGGGGGAATTATCCATGGAGGAATTATTCAAGCTGTGGGAATTATTCGAGTAAATACTGTAGGTATTTAGATTTATATTATTCGAACGCTAATGCAGGCATTCGTTCCCTAAACTCCCACTTACGCGTGCAACTCACAATAAACACACGTCTACACTCTATAATATCCCAAATTGCAAAAATTACACTCACGTGGTCTTGATCGATCCCGCAAATTTTACGAAACTTTGAATTTTCTCCAAATTAAACCTTCTCTGCTGGTCGAACACCCAGTCTCTGGTGGCCACCTGCCTGTCGTTGCTGTTGCCCGACCTGTGCGAGTCCAGCGTGCTGTGCGAGCTGTCCGCCGCTTGGTTCAGGTAGTGCAGCCGGTGGTGGTATTTGTGCTCGGTCATTTTTTGGGTGGATATTTTGGCGATAATTTTTTTAATGGGTGGTTAATTGTAGTCCATGATTTTGTGAAAAATGTCTATCACATTTTTAAAAATTTAGGATAGAAAATTTTGTATCGGCTTTTGGCCAAAAATTACGGTAGATATCGCCATGTCGCCATAAAATTAGTCGTATAAGCAATGTGTCTCTGTACCCGATAATAAAAAATAAGGAAAGTAGGTATTATAGATTTATGGAAACAGAGAAGGCAAATTAAAGTATTATAGGTATTTACGCAGATATTTATATGTTTTTGTGATCTGGGTGAAGCATCTTTTGTGTTTGGGCCGGTTTAGTGAAGTTACCTCAGCAGACAGAGATGTTAAAAGTACCCAACTTCATTCTAAGTAACATAAATTTACTCAGCCCCAGCGCCAGCACAAAAAACACAAAAAAAAATTCCTTAGGACTTTAAGTAAAAGTACTTTCCATACAAGAAAACGCAAAAGGACGTATTTTTCACAATTTGTTTACAAAAAAAATCAGAATAAAAAATATTAAAAAAGAAAGAAAAAAATATTCAGCGATTTTATGCTTGAATATAAAAAGGTACGTTTTGCAACAAAAAAAACTTTTCATTATGTTCACTAAATATTTGAGTGATAAGTACTAAAAAATATAAAAATCGTTATTCAAATACATTTTCTGCGTTCAGATACCTTCAGAAAGTATATGTAAAACCGATGTTACTTATTTTCCAGGAAAAGTAAACATTTTTGTAACTGTGCCCCATAGTTGTTAAAGCGTATTTATGTTTACTCGAAAAATACATACCTACCTATAAATACTTGAGAACTGAGTAAATACATTTACATTCCCTCTAAAAAAGTACCCGTATTCACTTTGATGTACACTTTTTGAAAGTACTAGAGTGCAGAAAACTTATTTAAAATAGGCTTTTTCAAGGCATATAAGGAAAAAGGGAGCAATAAAGGTAAAATGATAGAAAAATAGACAAAAATAGGTATATAAGCACATATATAGCCAAAACTACCTGAAAATAGGCAAAGGAGCCAATGAACTAGTGAATTTGAAGGTGCAAACAGGCAAAAAAGCATGCAAATAAGTGATTTTAAGTGATTAGGTAAGCGAGATTAATTTTGAAAAATTATGGCCAAATTTCAAAAATACTTACTTTTACATTTTCCAGCGGAAAAAAGTATTTTACTCGTTTTTACTCATGAGTAAAATTTAAAAATTTCTTTATGGTTTCTGTACTCAGGGGGTGAGTAAAAAAGAAAAAAAAGCATTTACCTATGTATACTATGAAATTTTTTCGGTAATTTTAACAACTCTTCTGTGCCCCAGTATACCAGTCAACTCCACAGTATGGGCCAGTCCCGCGCCCTGCAAAATGTCAGGTAAATGTAAAATGCCCAGTAAACTGCAACGTACACTTACATGACAATTAACATTATAGATGACACTCTACAAACTTGTCTGACATTTTGTCCGGGCGCGTCCCCCAAATATAGAGACCGTCCCCGATCCCGATCCCCATTGGAAATTCGATGCCTGACAGTAAATAAGTACAAACACTCAAATACAATGTCTTATCATCGGTACAACATTCGATAGTGCCACACCGCATCATTCACAAACTTTGGTCTCGGTGTCGGTATGTCACCGTTCGTCGGCATTTGAGGGGGGGGGGGGGGGTTGAAATTCCACCGCGAGCGTATACATGACACGGCCATATGGATGCGAGCGCGGCGGCGGGAAATTGAAGGGGGTGGATTTAGGGTCCTGGGGTCGGACTTAATTGACAGAAAGATAGACAGGGCCCAGAGAAATTTTCCCCGTAAAATGCTACTTTTGTATGAAATATCTTGAAATTTGTTAAATGACCAGTAAAAAAATAAAATAAAATTTTGCATTTTACGTGAGATTCTACCTTTTTAAACTTTACATGACATTTGCAGGATCTGGGACGCCCGTTCTTGGTGCGATAGAAGTTAAAACTCTTTGCCTTAGTGTCATTTTTCGGCATCACCAAACATCCAAAAAATAAACCAAAATATTTTCTTCAAATTCTAACAACAGCCTTCCCAGAAAACCACAAAAATTCATCCAGACTGTTTAACATCCAGTCACATTTCCCACCCGGTAGCATATAACATACGCAATTCCCCGCCGCTGGGATTCAATTGCTCGCGGCGCGGGTATTTTATATGAACCGCAGCGAGCGTGTTGACAAAGGGCTCTACCAAACTGAAGGTAAGACATCTCACGCGGCTTTGCTATGGGTCCACTGTCTTCACTGGGGGGGGGGGGGGGGGGTCGAGGGAAAGTCACATTACATACGCATATGATAAGTATGTCATATGTACTGTTAGTGTGTGTAAATCGGTTTGCATGTGAAAATGGAGGATCTGTGAAATAAACCTGAATTCAAGTTTTTATGTGGGGGGCAGACAATTTTATGCGTTGTAATTTGCCCTAGGTAACCAGTCTACACTCCCAGACCGTGTACAATGACTTGTAAATTGTCAAATGCAAAGTGTCAAAAAGTCATGTCAAACAACAAAATGTCAAAAAATCTCTTTAAGATAAAATAAGTTATTTACAGAAAAAATTTGCCATTATCGTAAACTCAAATCTGCTTCAAACAGACTTATCAACTTTGGAAGTTTTTTGTCAACTGGTGAGCGAAAGCACAAAAAAGCGCTATAACCAGAAGTCAGGTACGTCCACAAGAAAATGGGGGCAAAAGTTCAGTTTGTATTTGAAGGCACTTTGTATTCCAGTCGAATACCTGTGTCAGATTAAGATACACAATACCGAATACCTAGCGAAGTTATAAAAAAAGCGCAAAAAAACCCCAATTTTTCTGTGGCGCCATTTGAGATTGGTACGTTGAACAACGTTTAAATTTAACGTTTGACGCTCGGCCGCTGGCGCCAAACCAAGACTGATAGTCTGTTATTCAGGGGTCTCCAATGGGGGGGCGGTTGGGGGGGGGGTCGCCCAGATATCTATTCCGGACGCTGCTCAGCTATCTAAATTCCTATCCAGAGGCCAAGATTTTGGGTATTTTCCCCTGAACACCCCCCCCCACTCTGGGGAATTGTAAAACAATACCGCTGCGCGCCCAGTTGTTTAAATGGATTTACTTGAAAGTACATCTACTCGAGTACCCGTATAGTAGATACCTACATATATTTACACATACTTTTGAAAAGTAACCGTACTCACCTGTACGCGTACTTTTGAAAAGTACACGTGTACAGAAAATGTATATGTGAAATTGCAATTTTATGTTGCTAAAATAAAGAAATCTTGAAGAAATCATATCATTTTCCTATAAAAATACTAACTACTCATTAAAACGACATCTGTTATTTACGACTTGTGTTATGTTATGTTTTCCATGAAAAAGTACCCACTTTACATGTTCTATGTAGTAAACTGTTCGCTTTTACGTTTCCGAGGACGAAAGTACTTAATTTTACATTTTCATTGGAAAAACGTAATTTACTCACAAGTACTCATGAGTACGGGTAAATAAAGTATTTTACATTTTCTGTACTCGAGGGTGAGTAAAAAATGTATTTTGCACATATATTGTACCTATATATGCTTTGCAAAAAGTACAATATTTATAACAACTCTGCTGCGCACATAGAAAATGGTGGCTCCGCGTCCGAACGTTTTTGGTTCCGCATGTGCGGAAATTTGATGGTACTTACAAAAAATCGTAGTTTTTGGAGAAAAAACACGCCCAACTAGGGTGTCAAATTTCCGTTTCCGTTTTCCGTTTCCGCCTTTCCGCAGGAAAATTTTTTACCTTTCCGTTTTCCACTTTCCGGCAGCTGAAAAATTTTTACCTTTCCGTTTTCCGTTTTCCGGCAGCCAAAAAATTTTTACCTTTCCGTTTTCCGTTTTCCGGCAGCTGAAATTTTTTTACCTTTCCGTTTCCGTTTTTCCGGCCCATTTTTCCGTTTTCCGGCTGAAAACTTTTTACCTTTCCGTTTCCATTTTACCAGGCCATTTTTCCATTTTCTGGCTCGATTTTCAGTTTTCTGGCATTTTTCCATTGTTTTTACAATCTGTATTTATCTTCAATTGGCTCATCCCATTGTGTTGTTTTTGTCTCTTGGAGCAGCATTGACAACTAGGATTTCAGGGTCAGTGAAACAGGTGCTGTGAACCCAGTTGGGTCATATGCTGACACCAATAATTTATTCAAGTTTTGTCTGGTTGGTGTTGTGATGCTGTCAATTTGCAATTTTGGTGTTGATATTGCCAGCATGTCCGTTTGGTGATTTTATTTCATGCCCATTACTGCGACAATTATTCCCTTTTCTAGTTGGTCGTCCAATACTTTCCGGTATTGTTCGAATAAGTTTGGATCTTTGTTGAATCATCTTATCAGTGATTTAAACCGCACCAAGGCTTCTGCTTTTCCTGTGGGCAGGTCACTGATACTCTCTTTATACGGCCAGTCAATATAGTATTGTTTGTTGTTGTCATTGAATTTTATGCTATTTATTATCATCTCCTCTGCAATGTTGTCATCAATTGCATAGGGGTCATCAGTGATTCCCACTGCTTCTAGACTGTGAAATTGTCATAGTGTTTATTTCCTATGGCCACTATGGCTACTTTTTGATGATTTTTTGTTGGTTCAGTTAAGCTTGAACTACAAGTGAAGTTACAGGCATGATCCATAGTTGCAGAATGTACAGCTACCACAATCAAAGCCAAACAGGCAAACCTGCATGCAGGTTTTCCTTCTGCAAATTTGTCTATTACCGTGCTAATTTCACTTTATTTTTTTCCGTTTCCGTGAAAATTTTGCTTTCCGTTTTCCGTTTTCTGGCATTTCATTTTTCCGTTTTCCGTTTTCCGGCCGACAATTTTTTTTTACCTTTCCGTTTTCCGTGGAGTGAAATTTTTTTACCTTTCCGTTTTCCGTTTTCCGGCAGAAATTTTTTTTTTACCTTTCCGTTTTCCGTTTTCCGTAAAGTGAAAAAAATTTACCTTTCCGTTTTCCGTTTTCCGTAAAAAAATTTTTTTGACACCCTACGCCCAACACAGAAACTGAAACGTTGAATGGATTTGAAACATTGTAATACAGCTCTAATATTTGATTCCAAACGAAACATGCTTACACTTGGAAGACGTTCGCACGCGAAACCGAAATCGCTTACGGTCTACTGCGCGCCAATGGCCCCTGCGCATACTAGATTTCACAGGAAATTTCGAAATGAGCTTTGAACGTGTTTGAGTTTTCCAGAATGAGTCATTTTTAATCTCCGTAAACTCTAGTTGACGGGCACCTCATTGTAGAAAACTCAAATGCGTTCTAAGCTGATTTGTGAGTTTTCGAAATTTCGTGTGAAAACTTGTGTGCGCAGGCACATTAAGTCGCTCTAGCTTAGTCTGCAATGTATTTATAAATACCATAACTACCTGTGTGAGTCTAGTCTAGGTATCTTTTCATCGGCTATTTACAATGGTCATATTCCGGCCAGGTTATAGCCACACTCGTTGCACAGTAGACAAATGTTAGAAGGCACAGCACAGTATATCTCTAAATAAATATGCAGGTATTATAAATAAATATTTACTTATTTTAGAGGTGAGAGAGAAGGTATCATATTTTAGCAGCTATTTACTAATAGTGTGTGCATAATACTGCCTGGGCTGGGTATGCGACACCAAGCCTAATGACTTTGAAAATGCTCATAAATAACACAGTAGATGTTTGCTGCTGTGGGTGTTGTGATGGCAAAAATTTTGGAATTTTTTTATTTTCAGGTGCAATTTATGTGATTTATTCTAACCATCAGATAAAAGTAATATTGCTTGACAAAAGTTTCCAGAAAAAGATCAGCTAATAATGAGGCTATTTCCATTTTTCTAGCTCACCTACTGTATATTTAAAGTACAAAAATGGATGTGCATCATTTATTTCTCATCATGATTCAAATTACAAATGAGTTCCAGTATTTATTATGAAAAACATATTTAAAATTCTAATGTACTGTGTGTTTCTCAAAGTATTAGATCATGAAATCTCATTTTGTAAAATAAAAAAAACATTTCAATTTTTTTCCCAACATCAGGTAGGTGTCATGGAGCACTGTGAAAATATTGGCATGCACCCACATGTTTGTGTGAAAGTATTATATTTTGTTAATACAGTAATTTCACCTGGGACATTTTGGTAAAGATGCAATATATTTCAACAGCTTGGTGATGTTGATTTAAACTGAAAAAATAAAAAATATAAAAAATAAAATATAAAAAAATGAAATATTAAATTCAAGTAGAAATTAGGAAAATATGAAAATATCTAGGTAAAATAAGATGTTGTGTTTTGAGTAATCCGGCAGTTCCTTAGATGCTGCTTTCACTGTAATTGAGACACTTGTGCTTGAGAATTCCGGAATAAAAAATAAGCAAATAATAGCGCAGAAACTTACCATAAACTAATGAATAAACTTTAGCGATAAAATCTGCGCTAAATTATTCCATGGTGAAAACAACATGACGAAAAAATAGATACGATTTTTTGTTCATCATAATTCAAAATACCGTATTTCCTCGAAATACCCCCCGGGGGGTGATTGTTTCATAGTGGTCCCGAGAGGGGGGGGTTAAACGAGGGGGTGGGTATTTCGAGGGGGGGGGTTATTATTTCACAAGAAAATTTTTGAAAACCAAGTACGAAATCGTCGTCTGAAACGTACGCAGACGTCGAAAAAATGCAACAAAAACCGCCATTTATAAGGTTCTGTAGACTAATATTAGTATGTAGATGGTATGTACACTGTTCTTACGTGACACCACATTGTTTTAACGTGTGTTCTGTAGTACACAGAACACAAACTGCAGTATTTGTCATGTACGTTCCCTTTACACTCAATTTGGGGGGGGTGGGGTATTTCGAGGG
>OZ038460.1:18872401-18932699 GCA_964036195.1 Sphaerolaimus hirsutus | reverse complement strand
AGGATGCCCTCTAGGTAAGGGTTTAAGGTATAAAATTTGCGTAAAAAACTTTACCCCAAAAATGCCCCACTAAGGAATTTTAATGGGGGTGAATATTCTGACATCACCTATGACATCATCACAGTACAAATTTGTATGGTGATGATGTCATAAGTGACTTCATCACATTCACCGCCATTAAAATTCCTTAGTGGGGCATTTTTAGGGTAAAGTTTTTTATGCAATTTTATACCTTAAACCCTTACCTAGAGGGCATCCTAAACCAACTTTTCAAGTGTCTAATAAAAAATATATTTAAAGTGAATTTGGCTCGGTGAAACGCAAGTTGGTCCTGGACCTGATGCGTACACTGTATCTGTAAAAAACAGCGCCGTATACGCAGTGAGCGACACTTTTGGTTGAGTCGATGGTTCACAGGATGTTGACGATAACCCCCCAAAATTTCAGCTATTTCGTGTCCGCGTTTCTGGAGTGATGGCACCCGAAGTGATGAAAAACCACTGGGTGCCGGACTTGACGCGGACAGCGAAATTCTGTAAATTTTTTTGCGCGTATACGGCGACCCACACTTAAGGGGGTCGCCGTCGCCCCTGCGTTGGAGTATAGTATGGGGGGAATGTCGGCTACGTCCCACCCAAATTTCATCTCTTAATTCCCCCCACAGCGGGAGTTATGGCGACAGCAGTCAGGTCAGAAACTGACTGCCGGACCTGATCCGAACGCTGTTTACTTAATTTTACATTTTCATTGGAAAAACGTAATTTACTCACACGTACTCATGAGTACGGGTAAAAAAAGTATTTTACATTTTCTGTACTCGAGGGTGAGTAAAAAATGTATTTTTCACATATATTGTACCTACCTATATATACTTTGCAGAAAGTACAATATTTATAACAACTCTGCTGCGCACACTGAAAATGGTGGCTCCGCGTCCGAACGTTTTTGATTCCGCATGTGCGGAAATTTGATGTACTTACAAAAAATCGTAGTTTTTGGTAAAAGAACACGCCCAACACAGAAACTGAAACATTTTAATACAGCTCTAATATTTGATGCCGAACGAAACATGCTTACACTTGGAAGACGTTCGCACGCGAAACCGAAATCGCTTACGGTCTACCGCGCGCCAATGGCCCCTGCGCATACTAGATTTCACTGGAAATTTCGAAATGAGCTTTGAACGTGTTTGAGTTCTCCAGAATGAGTCATTTTTAATCTCCGTCAACTTTAGTTGACGGGCACCTCATTGTAGAAAACTCAAATGCTTTCTAAGCTGATTTGTGAGTTTTCGAAATTTCGTGCGAAAACTTGTGTGCGCAGGCACATTAAGTCGCTCGAGCTTCGTCTGCAATGTATTTATAAATACCATAACTACCTGTGTGAGTCTAGTCTAGGTATCTTTTCATCGGCTATTTACAACGGTCATATTCCGGCCAGGTTATAGCCACACTCGTTGCACAGTAGACAAATGTTAGAAGGCACAGCACAGTATATCTCTAAATAAATATGCAGGTATTATAAATAAATATTTACATATTTTAGAGGTGAGAGAGTAGGTATCATATTTTAGCAGCTATTTACTAATAGTGTGTGCATAATACTGCCTGGGCTGGGTATGCGACACCAAGCCTAATGACTTTGAAAATGCTCATAAATAACACAGTAGATGTTTGCTGCTGTGGGTGTGGTGATGGCAAAATTTTTGAAATTTTTTTATTTTCAGGTGCAATTTATGTGATTTATTCTAACCATCAGATAAAAGTAATATTGCTTGACAGAAGTTTCAAGAATAAGATCAGCTAATAATGAGGCTATTTCCATTTTTCTAGCTTACCTACTGTATATTTAAAGTACAAAAATGGATGTGCATCATTTATTTCTCAGCATGATTCAAATTACAAATGAGTTCCAGTATTTATTATGAAAAACATATTGAAAATTCTTATGTACTGTGTGTTTCTCAAAGTATTATATCATGAAATCTCATTTTGTTAAATAAAAAAACACATTTCAATTTTTTTCCCAACATCAGGTAAGTGTCATGGAGCACTGTGAAAATATTGGCATGCACCCACATGTTTGTGCGAAAGTATTATATTTTGTTAATACAGTAATTTCACCTGGGACATTTTGGTAAAGATGCAATATATTTTCACAGCTTGGTGATGTTGATTTAAACTTATAAAAAAATGAAATATTTAATTCAAGTAGAAATTAGGAAAATATGAAAATATCTAGGTAAAATAAGATGTTGTGTTTTGAGTAATCCCGCAATTCCTTAGATGCTGCTTTCACTGTAATTGAGACACTTGTGCTTGAGAATTCCGGAATAAAAAATAAGCAAAGAATAGCGCAGAAACTTACCATAAACTCATGAATAAACTTAAGCGATAAAATCTGCGCTAAATTATTCCATGGTGAAAACAACATGACGAAAAAATAGATACCGTATTTCCTCGAAATACCCCCCCCCCTTGAAATACCCCCCTCGTTTGACCCCCCCCCCTCTCGAGACCACTATGAAACAATCACCCCCCCCCTCGAAATACCCCCCCCCAAATTGAGTGTAAAGAGAACGTACATGACAAATACGGCAGTTTATGTTCTGCGTAGTGCAGAACACACGTTAAAACAATGTCGGAATCACGTTAGAACAGTGTTTATACCATCTACGTACTAATATTAGTCTACAGAACTTTATAAATGGCAGTTTTTGTTGCATTTTTCGACGTCTGCGTACGTTTCAGACGACAATTTCGTACTTGGTTTTCAAAAATTTTCTTGTGAAATAATAACCCCCCCCTCGAAATACCCCCCCCCCTCGTTTAACCCCCCCCCCCCTCTCGGGACCACTATGAAACAATCACCCCCCGGGGGGTATTTCGAGGAAATACGGTACGATTTTTTGTTCATCATAATTCAAAATAAAAACTGATAAACGGTAGATTTTGGCGCAATGTGTGCTAGACATTATATTTATTTTTGCAAAAAAGTATTTTAAAAGTGGAAAATGTGGGAACATTCTCGCTCGCAGACCGGTAGACCTAAACAATAATGCGGGCTGTGGGCAAATCGCGACTTTCATGGAGAAAATCCGGGAAACAGTTTCAGGAGCCAATCCAACAAGTTCCGTAAATTTGACATTTTAGACATAACTTTCAAAACGAGTTGTAGGTCAGATAAAAAGAAACTTATGTAAGGGAAAAAGTTGGGGTCTCGAGTGAAAATCAAGTTTTGACAAATAAGTCAGATCCATTTTTGGCTTCAGATTATGGGTTTTCAAATTTTGGCATTCCAAAATTAAAAATATTATTATGACTAGGTATATGGGTTGAATCGGGTCAATTTTTTGCATACTTTTTTAGCTTTGAGTCACGAGCTGAGTGAATTTGACAAATCTTTATGTTGAGTCAAATCTTTTGAGTCACGAGTTTCGAGTCGAGTCGAGTCGAGTCGAGTCGAGTTAAAGCGCCGGCACTCCCGCCAGTCCCACGTCGCCTTATGCAAGCATAGACATTTCCAGGGGCACCGCGCCAACTTATTCTATTTCACAGGCGATTAAAAATTCATGAATGGACTAGAAACGTGTTGCAGTAATTCATGGTGAATTACCGAATGCAAGATAGACGCGCGCGTGGGGAACTCTTCAATTTGAGCACGCAAAATTGAGTTGCAAAATTGTAACCGGACGTCCTGGGGGGTGCGGGGTAACCCCCCCCCCCCATTGGAGACCCCTGAACTTTGTTGGACTGTTTCATTTAGGTCAATTGTAAATATAGCATTAAATCACGCGAATCTACCTAGAAAACACATTGCGGATAAATGTATACTTATCAATGTGCAGCACATTAATGAAAAACCGCCCTGGCACCACACGCTACGCCATGGTAACGCCAAAGCAAAATTTGGCGCTTTTCGCCAGAGAATTTAATAAAACAAAAATTTACCTTCGATTCAACTCTAAAGTGTTTTCAGTTTTACCGAACACTTAACATGGCACTTTAAAGTGCGCTACACTGACTCCTGAGCAGAACCACGGCACTTAACCATCACTATAAAGTGTAAGTGTAGCAAGCGACCGTTCAATCAAATGCAAGCTTGCAGGGCAGTCTTCGGAAAACTACGCGCGCGCATTGTCGTCCGGCACCATTTAACATTAGTGCGCTCTAAAAACTGGGATGGAATTCAATTTGCCCGACAGGTAGTTTTGTCGGGCAACCCGATTTTTAGTGTATTGAGTAAGTGCGTTTCAGAGGCGTCGGAGGCGTCGGTGGCGGCAATTCCGCGAGAAAACAAGCGGCAAGACACAAGTCAGATAATAAAAAGGTGATATGTCAAGTAAAATGACAAGTAAATGACTACCTTAATGAAAATACCTGTCACTTAAATATAAGTGTTGCATCGCTCGACTTACCACGCGGGTCAGTATCAGAACTTTTCTTAGTGTCTTTCTTTTCATATTGGGTCCCCCCCCCAACAGACTAGTTGACGTTAAAATTCGTGTCAACTAAATTCAACTAAAGGTTAAGTATGTGATTTAAACTTTCCTTTTTGATAGAGCATAGTTAATTTAACGTCGTGACACTAAATTTTCATTGTTTCTGTTAAGTGGGACGCTTTAAAAAAATTTTTTGTGTTATTCAGTTGACATACAGTTGACACGAATTTGCAACGTCAACTAGTGCGTGTGGCCCATTTGGCTTATATTTACAGTAAAAACGCTTCAAATCGACTACCGTATTTGCTTGAATAATCCCCCTGGGGGATTATTATTTCGTCAGACATTTTTGAGGAGGGAACTATTCGAGGGGGGAATTATTCAAGGGGGGGGGGAATTATTATTTCGTCAAAATTTTAAAGCATGTTTCCATCAACTCATTTCCCGAAACATGCCTTATAAACACAATAACGTGCCATTTTTGTTAAAATTAGGTAGAACAAATTTATCAAATCTTTGAAGGGGGGGGGTTATTCGAGGGGGGAATTATTAGTTCCTCACTCGTGTTACAGGGGGGATTTTTCGAGGGGGGAATTATTCAAGGGGGGAACTATTCAAGCAAATACGGTATTGACATCAAGTCGGGCAACTCTAGGTAAAAAGTTAAAAACCCGTTGGGCATATTAAATAGGGCCCCTGAAAAATAGGAACAAAGTACACGAAACATCGCAGGTAAACAGAAGACGCAAATAATTTAGCTTGAACCATGTGGCAGGGATCAAAGAAAATTGCCGCCAAAGCGCAAAAAGCCTTTTTATCTTTTATTTATCCTGAAGGATGACAGAAATATGACATGACATGATAGTTTGATGTTAAAAGTTGATGTTTGTATTGAAGGTTAATAGCTGAATGAAGTGACGCTAACTGTGTGTGATATGGGAAAATATGTCATGTACGTATACTGCAAACCATGCACCCAAAATTACTTATGTCTTAGTCGATAAAACGCGAGCAGGATACTTAAATATATATGCACATTCACAACAAGAAAAAAAAGTATTTTAAAGAAGAAAAAGGCGGAGTCGCGTACAAGTGGCGAATGTTTTTCCCGAAACGTTTTTTTGAACATTTTTTTTATTTTATAAATGACGACGTCATGATGGAGTGTTTCCTCAGAAAAATGCATGGCATGCAGTCAGCCGGGTAAATATTTATAAATATATATGTAAATATTTACATTGACTGTATTTTTCGTAATTAGTGCCCCAGGAAGTTATGCTTCTTTTGACAATTTTAACGGGGGATTAAGGATTGACATATTCAAACAGAATATAGCGCTGCATAGTATAAAAATAAAATATATATAGCTGACACGACAGAGAAAAGGTAAATAAATACCTAGATCAATATTGAACAACGGAAAAACAGACAACATGATCAAGGACGCCAAAGGAAACAAGAGCGGGAAATGGCACTAACTAGGATGTCAACAAAAAATTTTACGGAAACAGAACATTTTTAGAACTTGTCGGAAAACGGAAAACGGAAAAATTAAATGCCGGAAAACGGAAAATGGAAAAATGAAATTTGCATACAAAAGGAAAAAATGCTAAAATTTTGCTGGAAGCCGAAAAAATTCACTGAAATATGCTGGAAATGGTAAAAAATTGCAGAAATTTTGCGGGAAATGGGGGAAAAATTGCAGAAAATTTGCTGGAAACAGAAACAGAAAGTTGAGCCATAAAAGGAAAAATGAGGTGGAAAAACAGAAAGTTTAGCCAGAAAAGGAAAAATGAGGTGGAAAACTGAAAATTTAGCCGGAAAATGGAGAAAGGTGGAAAAACATAAAATTGAGCTGAAAAACGGAAAATGAGATGGAACAACGCCAACAAAAAAAATTTAGCAGCCAGAAAAGAAACATTTTTCCTGCGGAAACCGGAAACGGAAAACGGAAAGTTGACATCCTAGCACTAACTAATTGGTAAATTTACCATTTATTTTGCACCATTTTATCGAACCGTAAATTTTCTCACCCCACAGGCAAAAGGAAGGAAACATGCCATTTTTTTCACATGCAGGCACCCGTACAATGACACAAGCAGTTGCCAATGGACACAATTTCAAGCGTTCGAAAATTCGGAAATTCGTGACCGGTGATGTGTAAAACGCGCCAAGATTTTGTGGGTACACGTGCAAATTGTGCAAATTGATTTGCTTGCGATCCGGAAATGCATGTAATCACGGTTATCGGTTATCGTATTGAGGTTATCGAGGTTAATAAGGTTATCGAGTGGGTCGCCTTCACTTGGTGGTATACCGTATTTGCTTAAATAATTCCCCGTGCTGGACGAGGAAAGAAAAATGATCCCCCTTGAATAATCCCCCTTTAAGCAAATAAACTCCCTCCAATTCAAGTTCGGCACAACAATGCTTTTGTGAGCGACATAACTCCAGTTACGGGGGTGTAGGAAGACATAATTTTGGGGGATGTAGCTCACAGACTACCCTACTATACACCAGCAGGGGGTTTGCGGTGACTCACTACAGTGTGGGTCACTGAACATGGAATTTTATGTACCATTTTTGCTGCCGGCATCAAATGTGGTACCCTCCACTGCGAACACCGCCCTATGTCCACATGTGGGGGAACTATTTGAGCCAATACGGTATATTATTTATGGCATTTTAGCCCAATCAGCATGCAGAAAATGATTGAATAGCCAATGGCTATAAAAAAGCATTTCAGTCTGCAATGCAGGAATTTACAATGTTTTTAACTCCCATTTGCAAATCGATTTGCACAAGGCACTTTGCGTATCCACCAATAATTCACATCACTATTCACGACGGCGTGCACAGTGGCATATTTATATTCTGAGAACAATAATGCAAACTTACTCCATCATGGAGAATGCTATCGATGAGTCTGACCTGAATCGTGAATGAAAAGAGGGGCATGTGATTGTGCCAGGGGCTAATTTCAGAAGTGGACAAGTGACAAAAAGTCAAGTGATTTGTCAAGTGGAAGTGGTAAATGGTAACGTATAAGATACAAGCATTTTCAGTTTGTTAACTACTTGTCATTTATACATTTATCTATCAGCTGACTTCTAAGTAGTGATGTGAAAAGCGCCAGGACTTTGGCGTCAAGCGCCAATGGCGCCAGAGCAAAATGGCGCCACGCGCCAGAAGCGCCACGGCGCTTTTTGCTATGGCGCTAGCGCCAAGCCCAAAAGGCGCCACAGCAATATAGCGCCAAGCGCCAAAAGCACCAGGGCGCTTTTTGCTTTGGCGCTAGTGCCAGGCGCCAGCGGCCATGGCGATTTTACATCAGTACTTCAAGTGTGACTTTCACTTACCACATACATTTCTTATCACTTGTTCACTTGTGGAATTCGCCCCAATAAAGCGAACACACAATTCCGAGTTGACAATTTGCCGGCTTCGTCAACTGAGAATGCACCACCTTGAGACAACACAAGACGCTGTAGCACAAACGGGAACCCAAAATCGCTCCAAATAGGAGTTGAACTCGTTATGAAAATGGTAAACTCAGGTGTAGTGACGGAATGGCGCCAAATAAAAAAGGCGCCAAACGCCAATTGAGATTTGCAATTATAAACCACAGAAAAAACGGCGCCATGCCGCCATTACTGAGGGGAAATTGTGTGAGCTACAGGTTTTTGGTGTCGCAAATCAGTGCATAACTTCACTATTTAGCGGTGTAGTGCGGCCAAAAAACGACATCGACTACATTCATTCAAAATTCGAACTTGTAAATAAATATTCAGTTCACTCCGGATCATGCCAGCCGTGCACCGGACAAGTAATTGTTGTTGTTTGTTGTTGTTGTTTTTTGGGGGGGGGTTCAAAAACCAGAGTTGTTAAAATGCCGATAAATGTCTTCGAAAAACATAAACAAAGGCAAATAGGAATGCCTGTCCAAACAAATATTTACCAGCAGCAACTCGCAGTTGTTTACCTCAAACAGCCCCCCCCCCAAAAAAAAAACCCCCCAACCCCAATTGACCCCCCACCAACTTGCTGAGCGTCGTGTGCCTTCTATTGAGCGGCGGCTGGGTCCTGATCACCGTGCCGCTCGCGGTGGCTATGAGCGGCTGCCTGCCGCTCGGCGTGGACGTGGTGTCGTCCAAAGTGCCGCAGCGGCGCCGCCGCGCCGCCGACACTGACCACCGGGGCATGATGGGGGTGGCTGGGGGGGGGGGGGGGTTGGGGTCGTATGTAGGTGCCAATTCCAGGGCTAGTAAAATGTCAAATGTCATGTCAAAGGTCATGCAAAGTGTAAAAATTCATTGTGAACGGTCTCAGGAACGGTGGGAGTGCCCCCTGGTTGAATGTGTTTTCATCGACCCCCATTCTCACTGAATTAGCAGGGTGTCAACTTTCCGTTTTGCGGTTTTCGCGAAAAAAATTTGACACCCTACCCACACGCACACTACATTTGTTTACAACTGGAATAAGATAAAAAGATGAAAATAAGCCAGGTAAGTATTTATAATATCAATAATGATTTCAATCAACTCTATTACCTGATCGCTAAGCCAGCTGACAGGCCAAAACTGTGGTCAGCGTGTTGATATGTCACCCTGGTGCCAATTCCAGACCCTGTAAAATGCCCTGTAAAATGTCAAATGTCATGCAAAGTGTCAAGCGT
The DNA here is from genome assembly GCA_964036195.1 of Sphaerolaimus hirsutus. Taxonomy (NCBI): domain Eukaryota; kingdom Metazoa; phylum Nematoda; class Chromadorea; order Monhysterida; family Sphaerolaimidae; genus Sphaerolaimus; species Sphaerolaimus hirsutus. Next base: position 18,923,583 of record OZ038460.1, on the reverse strand, counting down.
CATGTAACATGCCCGTTGTCATTTTCCAGGGCATTTTACATGACCTTTGACATTTTACATGACCTTTGACACTTTACAGGACATTTTACAGGGCTGGGTGTGGCACCTGGTGATGCACAGATGCAATTGTTTTGACAGAAAGTCCCCCTACACCAAATGAATAGCATTTGGACGGGAACCACTGATGGATATAAATATTAATATTGGTATTTTTAATTTAAATTCAATTAGCATTCAGGTAGACGTTCTTGTGTCAGCATAGCGGGTGGATTGTGTGAAGAAAATCTGCATGGCAAATGCGGTTTTGATCAAAAAAATCTTAAAATTTGGTTTTGAGTTCATTAAAATTATAGTTTTTTAGAAGTTGGCAATGTGACAATTCTGCAAGAAAATGGTAGACCGAAACTTTAGGTTTCGATATTACATATAAAAGCAAACTGGTATACACACCCATGCATTGGCACGCAATTTTGATATATTTATGTATCCATGTATCCACCATTTGCAATTTCTTTTGTTTTTTTTGTCATTGTTTTTCTGAATAACGACAATATACGCCTCCTAAATGCTCATGAATGCTTAAACAGTCGTATACCGAACGTGATACAACGAAACAATGCTATCATATTATTTTGATGAATAAAGTCAACCGAAAAATCATGCACAAAATTGACTCTAAAGTGATACCACTGGAATGTGTTGTTGAAAACAACTAATAATTGTGCTTTTATTGAGGTGTGATATGGTAGATTTCATTGTAGGGTGTGGACATAGGATAATATTTAGAATCACTGCAACTGCATTTTTACATGCCCAATAAATGAACAAAAACACCGGTAAACATGTAGTCTTGTTCAACAGGAGTTGTTGAAAATACCGAACTTTTTTCAAAGTATAAATATGTAAACATAAAGTATTTATGTTTTTACTCCCTGCCTGAGTACAGAAAATATTGTAGAAATACAAAAATTTTAGCTTTTTTCTCTTCCCTTTTCGCTTCTATGCCTTGAAAAAGCCTATCTGAAATACGTTTTCTGTACCGGAGACCTTCAAAAAGTATGTAAGTACAAGCACTCTTTTCAGAGGAAATGTAAACATATTTACTCCGTACTCAAGTCTCGAGTATACGTATTCTTAGAGTAAACGTAAATACGTTTTAACAACTCATTCGATGTACAAAACACAAAGGAGGTAAACTAAACATAAAAATACATACATATTTAAATACACAAATATTTACACGCACCCCAAAAGTCCCATATAGCAGTTTTTGCCAACGCACTCGCTGACGCAAGCAAACCGGGGGTTGGGGTGTCTTCTCCGCGGTAAGATGGCACAATTCAAGTTAATGTGCCCCCGCGCCGACTGCACGAGCAGGTAGACCTTCAGTTCGCGCCAGGGATACAGGGTGGTGCAGTTAAGTTCGGACACGTTTTGGGCGGTTTGGCACTTTTGTGGTTTGAGTGGGATATGGGTAGGGTGTCAAATTTCCGTTTTCCGTTTTCCGTTTCCGTTTTCCGCAGGCAAATTTTTTCCGTTTTCCGTTCCGTTTTCCGGCTGCTGAAATTTTTTTTCCGTTTTCCGTTCCGTTTTCCGGCAACTTTTTTTTCCGTTTCCGTTTTTCCGGCTCATTTTCCGTTTTCCGGCTCAATTTTAAGTTTTTCCGGCTTTTTCCATTTTCCGCCTCAATTTCCAGTTTTTCCGCCTTTTTTCCATTTTCCGCCTCAATTTTCCATTTTTCCGCCTCATTTTAACCTTTTCTGGCTCAACTTTCTGTTTTCTGATCAGCCAAACTGGTAAAAATTCATGCAGATTGTCAATGATGTGAAAAATTTTCTGTTTCCAGCAAAATTACTGTAAGTTTTTTCCACTTCCAGCAAAATCTCAGAAAATTTTATCGGTTTTCCGGCAAAATTTCAGCAAGTTTTTCCATTTCCGTGCAAATTTGATTTTTCCGTTTCCGTTTTTCCGGCCTCTTTTTCCGTTTTCCGGCCGCTGAAATTTTTTTTCCGTTTCCGTTTCCGTTTTCCGCCAAGTGCAAATTTTTTTCCGTTTTCCGTTCCGTTTTCCGGCCGCTGAAATAATTTTTCCGTTTCCGTTTCCGTTTTCCGTTAAAAAAATTTTTTGACACCCTAGATATGGGGTAATTTGTCGTGAATTGCCGCCTTGTGTTTGAGGGCGTGAAATTTCGACTGCCGTCCGTTTTCTAAAGACGTTTTGTTCGGTTACGTTAATGAAAAGCCTTTTGACGCTAATAACCTCTTTGATAATCAGAAAATGTCGTTACAAACGGCTACGCTTATGAATCAAAATTTTTGAAAGGGCTACCCGAAAATTCCCCCCTTGAATAACTTTGCAGTAGTAATCCAAACCTAACAAAAATTATGGGAGGGGGATATTCGAGGTTGCCCCCACCTGTAAAATGTCCCAGGCCCTATAAAACGTCCCAGACCTTGCAAAATGCACTGTAAAATGTCAAATGTCATACAAAGTGTAAAATGCCGTGTAAAATGCCCTGTAAAATGTCAAATGTCATGCAAAGTGTGAAAAGTAAGCAAATTGGTCTGGAAAATGGCAAGCGCACTTAAGGAAGAGGCACAAAAGGCGCCCGACACGCGAATAAGCGCCTAAAATTTCGCCTTAACTGCGCCTTACGCCCTAAATTGAACCTCTACAACAGAATGCACCACCCGGCAAAGAGATGATTGAGCGCGCGCGCAGGTAAGCCCCTTCAGTCGTTTCAAACGCGCGGCACCAAGAAATGCACCTATGGCAACTGGAGGGAACACGCCTGTACTTCACGTATGCTAATACTACACTCGCGCGCAAATATAAGTGAAAAGTGTGCTAGGGGGCACTTCGGCACTTTGTCAAGTGGCGTGACAAATTTTTTGGTTTTTGGTTTTTCAACTTAAAGGGGAATATGGCGCCGACCGTGAAATGCGTCATGGCCACTTTAAAAAAATGGCGCTAGATGTCAAGAGTGCATAAGCAACATGGCGCCAAGAATCAATGGCGCTATTTCATAAAACTACCGTATTTCCTCGAAATACCCCCCTCGAAATACCCCCCTCTCGAAATACCCCCCCCCCTCAAAATGGCCACTATGAAATAATTACCCCCCCCCTCAAAATTCTCACTCTGAAACAATCACCCCGGGGGGTATTTCGAGGAAATACGGTAGCTAAATTGGTTACCCAAAATACCCAATAACTTACATTCCAAGCAATAAAAAGACAATTACCCTAATGAAAATCATTAGCTCTCTTAATCCACCTAACTTGACAACATCTGGAACTGCACCCAGGCCCAGATGAGCAGGTAAAGATGCCACTCGAATGTAAATGCGCCCTGAATCTGAATGGCCGCTTAACGCTCGACTGCATGCTTACGCAAATTTCTTGGCACCAACCCAACTCAAACGCGCGTCCAATTCCGCGAGTGGCATGGAAAGTGGGGAAAATGGGAAAAAGTGACGAAAAGTGTCAAGTGATTAGTGGTATGTCAGATGATAAGTAGATTTGTAAATCACAATATAAATAGCCAGCCATCGACATTCCCAGCCCTCGAAATACCCCCCTCAAAATTGACAATATAAATTTATGACCCCCAGTGGCGTAGCCAGGATTTTTGAGCGGGGGGGCGGATTGTTTACCCCCTGGCTACGCCACTGATGACCCCCCTCGCAATACCCCCCCCCCCCAAATTAACTGTATAGAGAACGTAAATGACAAAAGCTGCGGTTCATGCTCCGACAAACACAGAACACACGTTAAAAACCATAACTGGGTTATGTTAGAACAGGATTATACCGTCTACAAAATTACACTTATAATTTAAGTCTTTACTTAAAATTATAAGTCAATGGTTCTTCTACATGGCAGTTTTTGTTGCATTTTTCGAAGTCTGTGTCAACTCAAGTACAAATCAACAATTGAGTACTGGAATTTCAAACATTTCTGGCGAAATAATAACCCCTCCCCCTCGAAATACCCCTTGTTTAAGCCCCCCCTAAACATTTCCACTCTGAAAAAATAAACCCTCGGCGGTAATTCGAGGAAATACGGTATACCTGTCTGGCTCTTAAATATTTACAAGTGTACTTGTCATGGAATTTGGCGCCCGTACCGCGCCCAATGACGGAACGATGGCAAACCCTCTGGAAAAAGGTGTTATGATCTACAATAAAGAAATTTCTAAAATGATTTTTCGCAGTCCAATTTTTTTCAAAAAATGGTTTTTGAATTTTCTTCACTATATCCTCGCATTTTGTGCACTTGCAAACATAATACCTACCTATTTGCATATCTTTAAATACTTGTGTATCACGTCTAGCGTTATAAAAATCTCTGGGAGATTTATGTTTAAAAAATCTCAGAGAATATAATTAAATAGCTCATTTAATTATGTTTAAAAATTTTCGCAAGATTTTTCAGAGAGATTTAATTATATATTTTATTTCCGTGGGAGAAAATAGAGAAAATCTCTGTGAAGTCACTCTTTTGAGAAATTTTGCCCCCATTTTCATACTTTTTGCCAATTTTACCCTTCAAATCTTACAATACATTTTTCCCTTATCTTTGGCTATATATGTGCTTATTTGTATACCATTTTTGTGCATTTTTTCCCTCTGATGTCTAGAAAAAGCATCCTTCACAACCAGCAGTTTTGATCTTTTTACGAGAGTTGGCTGAAATGAATGCCCAACATTTTGCACTGAATATACTCTGTATACCTTGAAGTGCTACTAGTGCAGAGCAACTTTTCAGTCACGCTTCAGTTCTGACAAAAAGGTGTTTGAATTTGAGTGAAGTAACATTTGCAACATTTGATAGTTTCACATAAATAACTCTATTCGAAAATTATATTGTTTTTTGTGTTGTTTGTAATTTCAAAAAAATGTTAAACACTGAAGCTAGTTGAATACATATTTACTGTGTTGTCCAAACACCTTTAAATATGAAGAAAACTAAAATTCCAGCAGGGATATTTTTTTAGATTTTTTCAAGCATGGGAGATTTTTTCAGAGATTTTATTATATTTTCCAAATGACATGATAGATTTAATACTATTTTATTTAAAGAGAGATTTTATGAGATAATATATAAAAATTTTCCTCAAAATTGGCCATTTTTGGAACGCTAATCACGTCAAAGTGCACAGTTGGAAAAAACTGTTTTACAAAATTCCAGACGTGGCTCCATTTTTTCAAAAAAAGAGGTTTTTAACCACGGTTGAAAATCAACGTGTTAACGCCGAGGGCAAAACCTCCCCATTAAAAGTTCAGCGAATATTCTAGCGAACAAATTATTCACACTGTGAAGCCGCTAGGGTTGAAGCAGTACCAGTTTTTCGGATCGGGACCAGAAACTTTTTTTAGCACACCGGTAGGGTTCAAACGATATATCGTATCGAATATCGAATATCGGATATCGACCATTTTTCAATATCGAATATCGATATCGAGGTTCCATATTGTATCGATATCGAATATCGAGTTTCAGAAAAAAATATATCGAATATAGAATATCGATATCGAAAAGTCATATCGTTCGAACCCTACACACCGGTACCGTGACCGGGACCGGGGTCGCCCCAGACCGGGAAATTTGCCGAACCGTGGTCCCGTTTGAACCCTAGTAGCCGCTTTGTTCATTTTCGCCCGTACACACTTCATCGCCTTAGCCTCAAAGCATTATTTGAAAACAAATATTTCAACTACGTATGGAAAGTATTTAAAGTATTTACGTATGCAACTAGACTCCCGCTGTGATAATTTAGCGACTGAAAACCAATAAGCTGCATTCCACATTTTGCCTTCGAAAATTGGGCGAAAATTACTTGACACAATATTAGGGGTATGAAAATAAACTAAGAGTACACTACGTGTGGCCACTCAGTTGACACTCACATGCCACTCAATCGGAGAACACTCTGTTCAATGTTACATTTTTATTTCAAAATATTTTGTAATCGGTATGCATTGTTGTGAATAAAACACACCATCATGACGTCATCATTAATACAAAATGTGTTCCAAAAAATTATTTCAGGCATGAAACACATGTTGGATATACTAAACTCCACCTTTTTCATTTAATAGTTTTTTTTGAAAATAGGTATGTGCATAAGTATCATGTTGGTGTGTTGGCGCACATAAGTATGTACAGATGCATACTATACTGTCCATACTCTGCACAGTAAGGATAAATATAAATAGAAAACAACCTATCACCAAGACCTTATTTTTTTGCATGCAGATTGCATGCAGGGCAATGCTGTAAATACTGTACATAACAAGGAAAAGCACAAACTTTGGAGTGGAAATCTCCTCAATGTACTTATGATTTTGCTAAACATATTATGCACATATAATCTTGCAACTTTTTGTAAAATTAATGCATGCGTAAGCTCACTCTGTAAACTGTTTCTTTCTAGAAGGTGAACATTTGAGTAAGTGTTCCTAAATAAAATGTTGCAATTTGATAAAATTCTGCAGTTTCCTTGCTTGTCAAGGACAAACATAAACAGACAAAACCATCTGAAGATGTTCCCATTCCATTCAGACAATTCCATTCTTTCAAAGCCTTTCAAAATTACAAAATTTCTTGAAAAAATCAGTTGACAGAGTTCACTTGTCACAAACACCTAAGTTTTATCTAAAACTTAAATGCCAAGTGAAATGAGGGGAATTGAGTGTCAAGTGAGTGTAGTAAGCCACTCTAATCAAAACTTAAACCCAAATTGGTGTTTGGTAAACAGACGACTTCAAACATGCATAAGTGTCTGAAATGTCCAAGTACCTATATTTAGATGGCAGTTCCCTGTTTGTATAGTCTATGGATGCCACACCAAACCTATAATAATTCCCTGAGTAAATGAAATAGTTTTAAAAACATTTTACAGTGGTGGAATAAAATCTCGAATGGAAATTACTAGAAAACGTCCCGAAAGTATTCCACACACACTGGTTTATAGCTCGAAAATGCCACTAAAATATTTACAACGGTAAAATATTTTCATTTATTCTTTCTAATTTAATTTTTAACACAACCCCCAGACTTTTACACAAGAAAATTCCGGATAAAAATTTAAAAAAGTGAACCAGGTTTTCGATTCATAAATACGAAAACGTCAGGCAAAGTATCAAAACTTCAGGGTTCGGTTGGGGTCTACAAATGAAAAATATGCAACCAGAAGACCAATTAACATTGGTCGAGGACACAAAAGCCCATAAAGTTGACCCATAAAGTTCCATAATAATGCCATGGCCATTTTCTCAGGCGCCAGACCAGAGAGAAGATTTCAGTGGGTATACTCGGCGGACTGCAAAGTATGCGCCCAAAATTACTTATGTCTTAGTCGATAACGCATGAGCAGGATACTTATGTATGCATCTACACAAAAATTTAAAAAATTCAAAAAGGTGGAATCGAGCACAAGCAACAAAAAATTTTTTCGTTTTGCCAGAACAATTTTTGTTTTATTTACAATGAAGTTGTGCTAGAGTGTTTCATTCAGAAAAATTTGAAAAATGTGCTGTTCGCAGCACAGACGATACACAATGTGTCTGTAAAAATCGATTTGCACATGCAAATAGGAATTACATATGTTTGATTTACAGGGCATTTTACATGACTTTTTACACTTTAAATGACATTTTGCTTCTTGCAGGGCATTTTAAGTGACTTCTGACACTTTGCGTGACAATTTTTGAAACAATCTTCATTTTATTTATGATGACGTCATGGTGGAGTGTCTCATTCACAAAAATGCATAGCTTGCGGTACGCCGAATTGTGCATAGCTTTAACTATGCTTTATGGACTATGGTACTAATAAAATATCATATAATATTTTATAGTCATGCAACAACTAGGCATGGACAAAAAATGTCTTTTTTAATGACCTGTCTTTTTAAAAGACATTTTTTTTAAAGATGGTCTTTTTTCAAAAGCTCCCAATAATGGTTATGAGACAACATATACAGGTATATCAGACAAGTACCAGTACTTTGTGATGCTAAATATAGCCATAGAATGGCTGTGGAGCAATAGGATAGCATCATATGTGGTGATTTCTGTCAAAAATAGCCATTTTTATGTAGACTCATTATGCATATCGCCTTTTGTCGAATGTTTGCGACTAAAGTGAAGTTTGGCATGGAATAGTGCTTAAATAAAGTTGTATGAGAAGGCTAATACAATGTGATTGATATTTCACCCTGTAGAAGTATGTGGGAGCACATTGCCTGGATATTATATACTACACTAACATATCACAGCTTATTATCACGCAATAGCATGAACAAATGGAAAAATTTTCACTAAAAATGCTTCAAAGACCAATGAAAACAACCACCAATCGTAATGTGCATGTGAAATTGCGTGCTTCTGTGCAAAAATTGCAAAATACATAGTGCATATATACTAAAAATTTTGGTTGATTTTTTTTTAAAAAAGATGGTTTTGATGCCTGTCTTTTTTAAAAAGACTTTTTTTAAAGACGGTTAAAGAAGACATCCGACATCCCTAGCGACAACTGGGATAAAATGGTATGCAAGGCGCCTGTGCAAATCAATTTGCATGTGCAAATGGGTGATCTGGGAAATGACAAGATTAGCATTAAGTAAAGTGAATAGAGATGTAACGTTATATATTTACAACAGCAACGAAAGTTTTCTTCTTTTTATTGAAATCGCATGCGTGAATTATCACTGGCTGGCCCTATATACAGTTGACTGGCATACCAAATGTCAACTGGTTCCCATTCCAATTCAAAGCTTGCTCACGAGTAGTGATGTAAAGGCACCGGGGCACCGGTGCCCCGGTGCTGGGCACCGAAGGGCACCAGCACCGGTGCTGGTGCGGTGCCATTGCAATCTTCAGGGGTGCCATGCCGGTGCCGGTGCCATTTTTTTCAGAATAGCACCGGTGCCGGTGCGGTGCGGTGCCATTTTTTTGCTGGTGCCAAAGGTGCTAGCACCAGGGCCAAAGTAAAAGGCACCGGGAAAGGCACCGGCCAAGGCTTCATGTGCTGTGCAATTTTGTCGACAGTATGTGCTTACCGTATTACCTCGAAATACCCCCAGGGGGTTTATTATTTCGCCAGCAAAATTTGAGGGGGGATAATTCGAGGGGGGTTTATTCGAGGGGGGGTCTATTTTTTTGCCAGAAATTTTCGGAAATTCCCCATACTTGGACGTAGAAAAATCGAACAATTACAGAGATGTATATGTCTTTAACTGTATACCGTATTACCTCGAAATACCCCCATCGGGGTTTATTTTTTCGCCAGCAAAATTTGAGGGGGGGTTAATTCGAGGGGGGGGGGGTTTATTCGAGGGGGGGTTTTATTATTTCGTCAGAAATTTTCTTAAGGATCGTAGTAAATAGTAGGCATTTGCATACCCAAAATAGGTAATAAATGTATCCAAACAGGATATATTTGGACATAAAAACGTAAATAGCTACACAAACTACTCTATGTGTAGCTGCAATGCAAATTAACAGTAATATACATCATGTACATTGCGTACATGGCGTATTTATTATGTACATGACGTACATCATTCCGAAGGGGGGGGTATTTCGAGGGGGGGTTATTATTTCCCCAGCCCATTTTGAGGGGGGGGTAATTCGAGGGGGGGGTTAATTCAAGGGGGGGATAATTCGAGGTAATACGGTATAAACACATAAACCCTTCCCTAACGTCACTCAACCTTCAGTTTTAACGTGTGTTCTCCAGTGTACAGATCACAAACTGCGGTATTTGTCATGTACGTTCTCTTTACACTCAATGTTAGGGGGGGGGGGGGTATTTCGAGGGGGGGGGTATTATTTCCTCAGCCGAATTTTAGGGGGGTATTTCGAGGGGGAGGTTAATTCAAGGGAGGGGATAATTCGAGGTAATACGGTATTCATATTTCAAAAAACAGCTATATATTTACCCAACCGTTTTTGCCTATTTTATAACCCTCCCATCAAATAAATATATCTACTGTGAAATCCTTTACACCCGATACGTGATCTGATGAGCGAATCTTAAATTTTGTTGTATTTTAAATCATTTTTATATTTTATATTTATCTTATTTTTTTAGTTCAAAATTTGTTGTCAGTTTATGCCAGAGATAGTTCCATTCTCTGTACAGCAACGACTCCGATCAGTAGACAATAGTGGCCAATGGACATTGTAGTGAATTAAATATTTTATTTTTCATTTGTAATCATTGTAATTGCTTCATAAAAGTGATTGCCACATCATTCTGATCATTTTAAGTGCTCAACCATCAAAATCGGTTGAAAATTCATGGAAATATGCACTTCCAAATGTGAGACCGCTGAGAAACTGCCCGATATTTACTTCAGAAATTCCAGCCCGGTGCGGTGCCTTTCGGTGCTAGCACCGGCAACCCGCCGGTGCCCTTCGGTGCCGGTGCCATTTTTTCCAAAAGGCACCGGTGCCGGTGCGGTGCGGTGCCATTTTCTGGCCGGTGCCCCAGGGTGCCAGGTGCCCTTTGCATGCGTTGGCAAAGGTGCCGGTGCGGTGCGGTGTCGTTTTTCCCGGTGCCTTTAACATCACTACCACGAGCCGATGAACGAGGTTCAAATGTAAAAGCGTTGAATCAAGCTGCAGTGTTAAAAAATATGCGCAGTGTTACTAGTCAGCAAGTTTTCAATTGGAATTAGAACCAGTTGACATTTGGTGTCGTTGTCAACTAGTGTGTGTAGTGCCATTGGCACGCTTCCAAGATGAGCTCAGCACGCAGTGTCAGGTAATTGCAGCAGTCGCTCGAATGCACAAATGTGTTTACTGGAAAAGTACACACGAAACTCGCAGTTGATAGAATGCGGGCATTCCGGAAAGCGTAAATCAACATAAATATTCCCAACTCGACCAGTAAATATTCTGAACTTTAAATGTTGAATCATAGATAAACGTGCTTAGATAGAGTTCAATTTTGAAAAGCATGCAATGTACTGGTAGATAAATAGGAGGTAGATCTGTTATCTAGTAAGTTACCTATCTAAGCTTGCGGACATTTCCCATATCAGAGAATGTGATACTCGGCGGACCACATGCTATGCAATTTTCTGAAGGAAACACTCCATCATACGTCATCATTAATAAAACAAAAATAATTCCAGCAAAAAAAAGAAAAAACGTTTCGGGAAAAAACATTCCTCATTTCCAATCGACAAAACAAACAAAACATTCGACTCCGCCTTTTTCTTTTTTAAATATGTTTCTTTTTGTGTAAGTGCATACATAAATTTATCGACCAAGACGTAAATAATTTTGGGCGCATACTTTGCGGTCCGCCGAGTATATTTGCAATCTATTTTGAATATTTATTTCTGCGCAATGGAATTTGTTGCCAATTATATGAGAAGCGATCATTTTTAAACAATAAATGTAAAATTTTAAATATCAATAAAAAAATATATATATATACCGTATATCCTTGAATAAGACCCCAGGGGCGTTATTATTTCGTCAGAGGTTTTGGAGGGGGGAGTTATTCAAGGGGGGGTACTATTCAAGGGGGGAGTTATTTTTTTGTCAGAACTTCCACGAAAACTTTCACTTTTTTCATCGTTTGTATGCATTCCGTCAACACATCTAATGCAGAGAATGACCAGTTCAACAAGAACAAAAACAACGTATCCATCCTAAAATTCGTGTTCATCGGCGTCTGAATCATTTAAATACACATTGTCGTTTTACCCAGAGGGGGGACTTATTCAAGAGGGGGGAGTTATTCAAGGGGGGGCGTTATTTTTTCCTCACCTGGCCAACAGGGGGGTGTTATTCAAGGGGGGGTATTATTCAAGGGGGGGGGGGGTCTTATTCAAGGATATACGGTATATAGACCTATTTGTCATGTACGTTCTCTTTACACTCAATCTGGGGGGGGGGTATTTCGAGGGGGGGGGTGATTGTTTCATAGTGGTCTCGAGAGGGGAGGGGGGTCAAACGGGGGGGGGGGGGGTTAAAACGAGGGGGGGGGTATTTCGAGGAAATACGGTATATACCGCAAATCCTCGAATAAGACCCCCCTCGAAAAACTCCCTTGAACAACTCCCCCCTGTTGGCGAGGCGAGGAAAAAATAACTCCCCCCTTGAATAACTCCCCCCTCTTGAATAACTGCCCCCGTTGGATGACATCGATAGAAGTCAAAATTCAAAAGAGTATTAGACTACAGCAGCGACAGCAGATAAATGATGTGTATGCAGTGTATACGCACCATTTTACAAATTACATGAGTTTACAGATTACATCCATGCAATGAATTAAGTCCAAGTTTTCTGACGAAAAAATAACCCCCCCCCCCTCTAATAACTTCCCCCCCCTTGAATAACTCCCCCTCCAAAACGTCTGAGAAAAAATCACTCCCCTGGGGTCTTATTCGAGGATTTAGGGTATATATATACATATATTCATAGTATTCAATTACTAAATAGGTGATTGGTTTAATTCTACAAGTAAAATGTATATTCATTCACAGCCATAATCGCTTTAAACATAAAAAAACGAAGAAGAAAATCAACCCTTGGGCTCGAATAATCCCCCACCTCAAAAAAAACGTCTGGCAAAATAAACCACATGGGGTTATTCAACAATCTACGGTAGTAAACAAGCCATGCCAATTTCAAAATCAAACAGTGCCAAGTCAAAGAATGGGAAGGAAAATACCTAGCTGTCAGTAGTTTGGTAAAAATTGATAGGTGATTTGATTGCAGGAAACCTGCATCCGACAAAATGTCATCGCTGCAGCAAACAAAGTGACTAGACTCTTGTTAGGTAAAGGGGGGTCTCCAAGCATTCGACATTTTTGGTGGGGTTGAAAAGGGTGTGAACCACCCCCCCCCCCACAAACAAATTTCATTTTTATCCGTAATTTAGTCACGGTAAAAAAATTGGCGGTAAATAGCATCGGTAAATATCTAAATTGCACTGTTAATCGTCGATTTCTGATATGATGTAGCGATAATTTGGTGGGAATGTTTGATATTGTTTCAAAATTTCCCACATCCACATTCTATTTTCTTTAAAAAAAATACGAAATATAGTTGCAACAGTTACCGTGTCCGCAACTGGCAGTGTGCCAATTTCGCAAATGAACAATTGAGAAAAAAAGTAATGAGTGATAAATCAAGTGAAACTGGTAATTTTGGAATTGGGCCCTGGGGCAGTCCCAGACCCTGTAGAATGTCAAATGTCATTTTGGGCATTTTACATGACTTTTGACACTTTGCATGACATTTGACATTTTACAGGGCCTGGGAATTGGGCCCCGATATAAGGAAAAATCCAACCATCCTCATCCACCCAACTTTCAGCTAGCTCAATCCATTTGGCAGACATTAAAAACGTGTCCACTGCACATGTAATATTTACGCGCCGCAAAAATGCGCCCTTAATCTCAAGCACATTAAGACAAAACGCCTGCAATATGCAATATCGTCGGGGGGGGGAGACAATATTGAATGTGGGGAAGAAATTAACAATCATGCTTGATTGGGCAGCGGGCCGCGCGACGCAAAGAACGCAAATGTCGCGCACATTGAGTATAGTACGAGACATGAGATGTGGCGGGTTGTGTTTTTTCGATATTGTATGTGGGGGGTTAAATTGTGGATAAATGGGTGTTGTGATTTTTGTGGGAAGGGGTGATTCGTAGAGTGTTTAGGTATACTCGGCAGACACGATACTCTACCAACAGGTAGGAGTTATGTCTTCAGCTGGCAGACAGCCAGCCGAGAAGTTATGGAAGACGTGATGATGGCAAAGTGATGATGTCATGAAGACAATGTGATGGCGAGAGATGATGATGGTGATGAAAGTGATGACGTCATGGTAGAGTGTTTCATCTGGAAAAATGTATGGCGTAATGTCATCCAAGTATACAAGTTGGAAATGCCCAGGCCCAACTTTAGGTTGGGACAAACAATGTTTCCCAAAGTTCATCTATCACAGTTCTGCAAAAAACAAAAATACATTACAAGTGCATAATGCTAGCATACATAACTTTTAACAAATTTTTTAATAATTGTAACTTTTTCTTAACTTGCATTTGTATATGTCCGAAGCTCAAACATGAGTGAAAAATATAAAACTATAATGTAAAAAACTGTAAAACAATCCCTGGGTCTCTCTAAGCGGTGGGTAGTGGACTAGTGGGATAGTATCGTGGATGTGGACAGAATTTCATGATTACTAACATTTTTACCATATTCTGATAAATTAAGAAACATGGTTAATTCCATCCTAAATCAACTGATAGTGAAAGCTACATACTGTGAGGAACATTAGTCATTGAAAAAACGTTGCAGATTTCATAGCTAAGTATGCAGTCATTAGATTATACCGTATTTGCTTGATTAATTCCCCCCTTGAATAATTCCCCCGCTCGAATAATCCCCCCCCCCCTGTTGGACGCATGAGGAAAAAAAATTCCCCCCTTGAATAATCCTCCCCCACGGATGAACTAAAAATACTGCTCATCTTAAAAAAGACAATCGATGACGCCAGACCAAGCAAAAAAGACATGTCTGGTTTGATTCATCGAATGGAAATGCAGTACATCCGGTGTGCATCAATGCAATGGAATGTGCAACATTGTACACAATTAATGTACACTGATGCTGACTAATTTTTGGTGTTGCTAAATTGAATTTCAATTAAGTGTTAAATTTGAACAAAAATGTAATATTACCTATCTTGGAAAAAGCGTATTTTGCTAAATGAATTGATATAAACTTTGATGAAAACCCAGGGGGATTATTCAAGCAAATACGGTAAGTAAACTATGGAATTAATAACAAGAATGTAAATAAAAAAAGGAATACTGATCATACCCACTAGAATGACCATATTCTATGCAAAGTAATCTTTCCGCCACAAGTCATGTAACACCCAATATATCCATGCATATGACCTATGACTGACAGAAATGGAGACAAGACACACTGACAAAAAGGACTAAATTTAGCCAACAGAATTTACCTGACCCTTCATTGAAATCAGTCACCACTTGTGCATCAAAATGCATTTCAAATCTAAATTTCCGTCATGTAGGAAACTGTCAGTACCAAGGTAATTAGTCTATCTTGTCAGATAAAAAAAGCGTATTTTGATTTCAGTGAAGCCAGTCAATTCAGTGAAGCCAGATGAAAGCCAGTTTTACAGGAATATATTTACAAATAACAAACACCCCATGAATATTCTTACACCATCGCTGGTTCATAAAAAAAATCCAAAGAAATACAAATACAAGTGAAATTGAACTTAGGTAGCTAAAAATGATCATTTTTTCTACCAGCAAACATACAATTACTTCCCGCAAGAAAGCTAAATGTAAGTTGGATTAAAATTCTAGGCAACTAAAATCCTACCATATTTATATACCGTATTTCCTCGAAATACCCCCCCCCCCTTGAAATACCCCCCCCCTCGTTTGACCCCCCCCCTCTCGAGACCACTATGAAACAATCACCCCCCCCTCGAAATACCCCCCCCCTAAATTGAGTGTAAAGGGAACGTACATGACAATAACTGTAGTTTGTGTTCTGTGTACTGCAGAACACACGTTAAAACAATGTCGGTGTCACGTTAGAACAGTGTACATACCATCTACATACTAATATTAGTCAACAGAACCTTATAAATGGCGGTTTTTGTTGCATTTTTCGACGTCTGCGTACGTTTCAGACGACAATTTCGTACTTGGTTTTCAAAAATTTTCTTGTGAAACAATCACCCCCCCCCTCGAAATACCCCCCCCCTCGTTTAACCCCCCCCCTCTCGGGACCACTATGAAACAATCACCCCCCGGGGGGTATTTCGAGGAAATACGGTAGGTACTTAGATAAACACCTCAGTGAATAAGCACTCTGCTCAAATAATAGCCCCTGGGGACAGTCCCGCGCTGTGTAAAATGTAATGCAAAAATCCAAGGCACTTTTACTGGGAGTTTTACAATTTTTTACTTGACGACACACCATTATTTACAGGGTGCGGTATAGGCCCCTGATTGAATCCAGCCCTGCAGCCTGCACACTAGTTTTAGACATGCACATTTGAGTTCACCAAAATGAGGAGTCTGTCAACTGCTTATAACGCATAGATGAAATGAATCATTCTGGTAAACTCAAACTGTGTTGAAAACGGATTTATATTTTCATAAATGTGTAGGCGTGTAGTGCGTGTAGAAGAGTCACAATACATAACTCAGCGTAGCTAATAAATGCGACAAAATCAGGCAATTTTCCCAAAATAAACAGCCGTTCACGAAAACCAACGGACACACAAAACAAAACCACACCTAATTCAATAAAATCCAAAAAATAACCCCAGGGGGCTCTAATTAAGCGGATTACGGTATTCTTAACCAGGCAAACGCCGCCACACGCATTGGGAACGCGGTCGCAAATCGCGTGAGTCCAATATCACGCGACGGTTTATAATTTTGCGGCCAGCTAATTTGCCACCGGACAGCAACAAGTGGGGGTTAATAACCACGATCTGGGTGGACTGAATGTTCGTATTTTAGGGGTGGTAAGGCGCGTCGGCGAAACTTTTCACTTTACTTTTCACTTTACAGAATACTTTTCACTTGTAAATTTACTTGTCACTTGCAACTTTTCGCTGCCACGGCCCTTTGGTTCTTGGCGGCAGTTTGTACCCAGTAAAAATGGGAATATTTTAACCCGATCTAACAGGAAATGTAGATTGCAGTCTGAAAGGCTAGTAATTGAATTGAAATATTTAATTTAGAATTTGTTCAAATTATCAGATCTACTGAGGCCTACTGAAGAAGTCTACCTACTGAGGCCATCAAAACATGATTTCTGACCCCTGCGACCGTTTTATTTGCCAATTTTAGCTAAAAAATGATTATTTAGACGCGTGGGCGGCGCTAAGTGTCGATGCAAGCTCACTCTGAAATAGGTAGATTTTTGGAAACTTAAAATTGTTTTTTAGGTGTTTGAAGTGTTTTGGGTCAAATTACTTCCTTATGTGACGTGTCCAGAATTCCTTGTTTCTGTATTCTTCCTAGACGAACAAGTAGTTGTGTAATTTTATAAATGACATAATTTTGTTCCTGGGTTCACTAAAATTTCTCGTATTTACATTTGAAATGCATTTTTCAATTATTCATTATTATTATGAAACTGTTTAAGGGTTCCGTACACAAGAGGTAAAGTCTACGGACGGTTCACCTTACAATAAAATCTACCATATTCGATCTGAATAAACGAACATAAATAAAGAAATCTTCTCATCAGATTCCATTGCTCCGACTTTGGATGAATTTGATGCACGATTTTTTTACGTAAACGTATTCATCGAAATATGGTAGCATTCATTGTATAGCGTTCTGTGCGTCCTGTAAACATGAGTCATGAACTGTGTACAAAACAGTGTTGCAAAAACGTATTTACGTTTACACGAAATACACGGGTATTTCGTATTTATCCTTACGTTTACGTTTACGTTTTCCAAAAATACCAGTATTTCAACAACACTGGTACCAAATCTGCACTTGAAATTGTGACGAGCACAGAAAAGCTTTCAGAAACGTTTTCAGCTTTGAGAAAGTTTTGAATAAAACCACAATATTAATATTTTCATCGTAAATATTGAAACTGGAATTCAATATAAATATAAGTCCAGGAAATGTTCTAACAATGTATGTTTTTTGCATGTTTCAGAAATACTAGGACGGTCAGTTTTTTGTAGAAATGTTATATTTGTTCATTTTTTCAGTTTCATGCCTGTCATTCTCAGTGCAATTATTTAGGTATAACCAAATACAGATATTTAGAATGCATCATAGATTAACACAGCTGAGGGCAAATTTCAAAAGTCTATAATTTATAGTGAAATTTATAGTAAGGTTGCAAGTGGTAAGCAAAGTTGAAAGCAAACTGTAAATTTTTCCAATAAAATACTGATCACTGACATTCACATTTACTGTATTTTTTCTAATAGAAGGGTGGCATCCTATTTTGTCATCAACTTTTTTACCTGCCGTTCTATTCGAGGTATGCCGTTCTATTAGAAGAAGTACGGTAGTTGACACTTGACTTACTACTTCACAACATTTCTTATCACCCGTTCAACTGTAGATTGGTGAGCTGATATCACTCACAGAACAAAAAATTTCCATGCATCAGTAAAATTGACTATGTCCCAATACTTCCGGAACACGATACTTTTATTCTCATAAATTTAGCACACGTCTTATCAGAGCCATGGCAGCTATTTAGAAGCTCTAGAAGATTAGGATACATAAATGCAAAATACGAAGTATTATGTTGATATTTTACTAAGCTTCTTGTTATAGAAAAGAAGTTTTAAGTGAAGATGTTTTTATAAGAAGTGAATAATCGTGAAGTTCCTTGTGGGTGAAAGGATGTTTTTAGTAATAATTGGTGTCTAAAATGTTTGTCGCTCCTCCAACGAATATTCTACTAAAAAGCATTCAATTTTGAAATAGAATCGATCACGAAAAATTCAAATAGGTTGAAATAAATGAAATTCATCAAAATTAAAGCTTTTTGTCAAAAGTTTATCGACAAACCTGATCATTTCACCACAAATACTTAGTATTGTTAAAATATAGCATATATTCTATTACTATGTAAAACCCAGAGCCCAGACCCTACAACTTGAAGCCAAAAATAGCTACAAATCTCAATTATACCGTATTTCCTTGAAATACCCCCAGATGGGTTTATTATTTCGTGAGCCAGGGGGCGGATTTGAGGGGACGGTTTTTTATTTTGTCAGAAGTTTTATGAATTCCATTGTCTGTAACACACTCAGACGCAGAAAATCCGACAACAACATTTTTATAAGCATCTATAGAGATGTATAGAAGGCGCTGTCCTATTGCACCCCAGTCACTGTTTCTAACGTGTGTTCTGCATTACACAAACCGCAGTTTTAGTCATTTATTTTACACTCAATTCGGGTGGGGGGTATTTTAAGGGGTCTCTTATTTCCCCAGCTCGATCAGACCTGGGGTGGGGCCGTGGGGGGTATTTCGATGGGGGGAGGGGTAATTCGAGGAAATACGGTAGATAGATTATAACTACAATAAAAGTTGTATAATGATATCTGAATATCGGTAATTCGTGAGGTCTACCATAGAAATGTACTTACAGAGGGACATCACATGCTCATAAACATTGCAACATTTAGCCATTAGTGTTGGAAAAAGCACCAAAAATGGTTTGAAATAATTTACTGGAAACAAATTTCGGATGACCAGCCAGGTGGCAGTCCCGCACCATGTAAACTGCAATGTAGAGTGTAAAATGTCAATTAAAATGAATAATAAATAACAGATTTTATTACTGAACTTTACATTTTGCATGACAATTGGCAGATTAGGCAAAAGACAAAAAAATTCGACGTAAGAAGAAAAAAAGGAAAAAATTTTACTCAACACTGAAAATTTAAACTCAAAGTTGGAAACTCAGTTTTAACAGACACTTATTGGATATACACAAAATGCTTCTGCAAGTCCACATTTTCACACGCAAATGCTAGAACCCGCGTATTATAAGCACCAAAATATTCCAAGCCGGGAATCACTGCGTATAAACATTTATTTCCACCGCTATACATGGAAACCACTTAAAACAGACATTTATCGCAGTCGAAACGGCGACACACTATTTAGTCATGAGACAACTTCCTACGGCCATAGTAAAATTTATGCCAGGCAAAAGGCAAAAATCATTTTGACACTCGTGGGGCAGGAATCATTGCCGACTGCAACCCGTGAGGCGACAGATTTAATTTGCCCGACAATTGTGTCGGGCAGCCCGATTTTATGTAAATGTGCATGAGAAGTGAAATTATAAGTATAAGATTTTAGTGAATTCCGATGCTATTCAGGTTACCACTGTCAACTAATTTACACCAAAAAATTTGAAAAACTTTAAGTACAGAATCCTTATCTTTCTGGAAAACGGGAAGTGTACCCCTCAATCTGTCCGAAAACAGAAAGGTTGTCAAAGGTCATGAAAAATGTCCTGGAAAATGTCCAGTGTAATGCAAAGTGTCAAAGATCATGTCAAATGTCATGTACAATATTCTCTTGTTTTTTTTTAACTTTTCATCTGACATTTTACAGGGCATTTTACCTGACCTTTGGCACTTTGCATTACGTTTGACATTTTACAGGTATTGGGGTGGTTCCAGAGTATAATTTCACATACAAAAATTGGGTGGCATAAAATCTGCGATTTTAAATTTTACAGGAAAAATAATGAAAAGGGTTGCCCGCAGACACCTGGTGGCAATTCCAAGCCCTGTAAAGTCAAATGCAAAGTCAAATGTCAAATGTAAAGTAAAGTGTCAAATGTAAAGTAAAGTGTCAAATATAAAGTCAAAGTAAAGTCAAATGTCAATTGTCATGCGAAGTGTCAAATGTAAAGTCATATGTAAAGTAAAGTGTCAATTGTATATCCAAACCTAATTTTTGGTATCCAAATGTTATGTTTTTGTATTAAAATCTTACGTTGACAAATAAGATTTGGATACAAAAATAAGATATGGAATTAACACTTTACTTTACATTTGACTTCACATTTGACACTTTACTTTATATTTGACATTTGATTTTGCATTCGACTTAACATTTTACACTTTACTTAACACTTTACAGGGCTTGGGACGCCCCCTGTCGGGCAAATCAAACTAAACCCCCGGTGTTGCAAATGATTGGAAGGGCATGGTTTCATAGGTGTGAAAACGAGCTTCAAGTGCACGCAATTAGAGGGTTCAACTGAAAATCGCTGGAGTATTTCTGCTGCAAATGGAGGGGGCACCGCACTCAAATTTGCATGCACCAGTTGTATTTTAGTGCTAGATTTCGTCATTTCACATGCTGATGACTTTTCAAGCTTAAAAATTTGGCTACTTGACTTGAAATTATATGGAAAGAAAACTGACTGTAGGCTTTAGATGAAAATCTAGCATGTCCGATCTGAATTACTGAACCCATTTATAAAACATGTTTTACAATGAATATTTCACTTTTATTGACATACAATTTGATCAATATCAACAACTTTAAAAAACTTTTCCAAAAAGCTTCAATTTGGTCAGCAAAATTATGCTGAATAAGAACTTCTTACTTAGAAGGAATATTAACAATGTGCATCAACAGAAATGCCATCACATAGTTGGTTCCAGGCTGAGAAATGTTACAAATAAGTTACACTTTTAAGTGTTGATTTTCCAAAATTTCATGCAAAACAAATAATTTGTTTCATATAATATACACAGGGAATAAATGGTTTTGCGTGCATGCACAAACACTATTTATTATCAAATTATCAACCATTGAATAACCAATATCGAAACCATAGTTGTACAAACGTATTTACGTTTACTCAAAAAGCACGTATACTCGAGTACTGAGTAAATATGTTTACGAATACTTTGAAAAAGTATGTGTACTCGCTTTTAAGTATACTTTTTGAAAGTACTCGAGTACAGAAAACGTATTTCAGATAGGCTTAGTTATAAGCCTTTCCAAAGGCATAGCTGGAAAATGGGAGAAAAAACCATAAACGGAAAAAATTGCCAAAAAAAAGCTGTAAATAGGCACATAACACATAAAATAGTGAATTTGAACGTGAAAATGATCAAAGAGATACGAAAATTAGTGATTTTTAGTGAAAATTGGGGCAAAATTCCTAAAAAAATACTCACTTTAACGTTTTATGGGGGGAAAGTATTTTACTTATGTTTACTCATGAGTAAACGTAAAAACATTCACTTTACGTATTCTGTACTCAGGGGGTGAGTAAAAAATATATACTTTACGTTTACATATATGTACTTTGAAAAAAGTTCGGTACTTTTAACAACTCTGATCGAAACAATTCAGGTAGATGCTGCAGTAAAAAACTACTGGAAACTGCATACAAGACGACACGTTTGTTAACTGACGCACATTCTGTTGCATAGCATCACTTCATTCAACATACAGCATAAATAATTAAAAATATTCAAATAAAACAAAGTTGTGTTAATAAATATAAGTGAGCTGCGGCTGCGGTTTATGGTTGTAGAAGAACGGATTTCGAGAATATCTAATATCGACTAGACAGGGGTCTCCTAGGGGGGGGGGGCTGGGGGGGGCTGCCCCCCCACAAATCCGCCAGCTATCTATCTATCCCCGAGGCAAAATTTTTGGCTACTACCCCCAAAGACCCCCCCCCCCCCCAAATCGCTCAGCTATCTATCTGGAGTGGTTTTTGAGAAATTTTGCCCCAATTTTCGCTAAAAATCACCAATTTTCGCACCTTTTATAGTTTTTCACCTTGGTGCTCTCCGGCTATATGCATGGTCATATGCCTGTTTTTAGCCATTTTAAACCTACTTTTGGCCACTTTTAACCGATTATTAGCGATTTTTTCCCCTTTCGGCCTTCTATGCACTGAAAAAGCCTATATATTTTGCCCCCGCCCCCCCCCCCCAGAAAAATTTTTAAGCTATCTATCCCTCCGGAGGAGCGATGTGCTATCTATCCAGCCCCCGCGAGGGCCAAAATCTTGGAGACCCCTGCGACTACCTATACTGAATAAATATCAAATGCAGACACTAAAAAATCAAGATAGGTATGGCAAGTTGAATCGATATCGGGCCAATTATGCAATTGTCCAAAGTGGTATTTGATTAGTGAAGGTATAACTGGTGCCGGTTCCGCAAGTGGAAAAGTTAAGAGTTAAAAGTTAAGAGTTGAGTAAAATGATAAATGATAAGTTAAGAGTAAAGTTAAAAGTTAAGAGTTGGGTAAAATCATTTGTCGTTTTACTCAACTCTTAACTCTTAACTTTACTCATAACTTGTCATTTGTCATTTGACTCAACTCTCAAGTTTTAACTCTTAACTTTTCCACTTGCGGAACTGGCCCCAGGTAAGTAAAGTTACATGTAGACATCTAAGTGACAAGTTATTTTATCAATAAACTTACTTGCCACATAAGTAAAAAATATCCAAAAATCGATGCTTTGGTGTTCATTTCTGAGTGTGAAAAAAATGCTAAAACACGTCACCGAATATTCAAATTTCTGTTCGCGATGGTTACTTACTGGTCGCGCGGAATTGGCACCTGATATCGGCGTCGCGTAGTTTTATATTCAGATTATTAAAAAATCTCGAAATCGAAAAGGTATATGTCGTTTTAACTTTAGCTCTCAGGCACTAATAAATATAGCTAACAGGAAATTGCCACAGAAATAATTAAGCTGTGTATAACAATTTTTGAAGGTGGATCATAACTTCTTGAAAGAGTTTTGAGTTTATGTGGTCCGGATTTTGTTGCGGGAGAGTATCTAAAAAATTTTGATGTAAAATTAAATGTAAACGGTTTTTCTTGAAAGAAGCTGTAAAAACAGAAAGAGAACAAAAACCTTGAATTAATAATACCTAAATGAAAATTGCACAAACTTGTAGATAGTGCAGCTTAAAAAGCACAACACTTTCTTACGCACAAAGGATTCACTAATTATTTTTATGAATGAATTGATGTTTCTGACCTAACCGGGTGCGTGCATTCACCAGCTCAGAATATAGGCACCCTCGTAAATATTACTTAATTGCAAAACAAGTTTTTTAATGGGTAATTTTTATTCATATATACCTACCTTAAATCCTCGATTAGCTCCTGAAGTGTTGTCTGTGTAAATTGCTTTACTAACTGAACTTATTAAGGATCTTAAACAGAAACCAAACATGTAAACACATGCACGAGCTGCAAAAATCTAGGGGGTTGGGGGTTGGGTGCTGGGGGGTGGGGGTGCTCTAGTTATGTACCTTACCGAGAACCCGCTCAGCTATCTATCTTTTCTAACATAGATATGTTCACTACTACCCCCCCCCCGAAAAATAAAAAAATCGGCCAGCTACCTACTACACCTTGAATAAGCCTGTAGGTATATTGAACCCCGCAAACCCTCAACCCCACGTAAAACTTTTCAATTATCTGGCCCTTCAGAGGAGTGATTTACTATGTATCTACTTGTACCCACGAAGGTATCCAAATCTACAAGACTGCTGCTACAGGTAAAGCTAATACGTAAATAAAATCGTTTGCAACAAGAATGTACTGTCACATCAGCCAATGAGTGCCCATCAATTCACAATGTATCCAAATCAGCTACTTTGCATTCATGCAAGATAGTGTGTCATTGAATATCTCATTACGCATCATATCAAAATGCATCATTGCCGGAATTTCGCGGATTTAAGGTTAAACAAATTTGATTGGATATTTTGCAGGCACAGCGTTCAATGGACTTCAAAATATTTATATGTAAAGCATAACAAGTATGACTTATAAATATTTATAAAATAAATATTTTTAATACCTAAATATTTTGAATACCGACTTTGCAAATATACTCCCACTTGACATTTTGGTCTAGTTCGAGTTGGTCCAGTGAATCTGATAAGGATAAATTGAGAACTATGGATTTTGTGGTTGATTTATTACACAAATAAAAGGAGGTATACACAAAGCACATAATCAACTCACTTAAGTATTTGCCCAGTAAGTAATCATGGAACTGTATCATATGAACCATGAAACATTTGAAAAAAATTTACAATCATGCATGCTATGCCATGCACTCCACTAGTAATCCCACCCAATGCTGAAATATCTAGAATTCTACGTACCAGTTCCAGTGCCAATACATCATTTTGACAAGTGGTGATAAAGTGGTAACAAAGTTCTAAGTGGTAAGTCAGGTGACAAGTAAACAAATGGATGACAAGTGAATTAGTGAAGTGGCAAGCAAAACACAGCAAAACACCATTACATGAGCACTGTACCACATATACTCGGCGTACGTGATACTCTGCCCTCGCACTGATTTATGTCTCGTGTTGGAAGCGTGCCAATGATTATAAAATCATGCGATTTCCGTTAAAATATGAAAAAATTCATCGATGTGAATATGTTAATGAATAACATTATAACAACAATCAATTTTGTCATCTTTTTATGAAACTCGGACGCGTTAACCATCGTTGGCACACTTCCAGCGGGAACCACGCGTGCAGGGTGTAAAGTAACCGGAGTATATCAGTTGCCTTACCACATAACACTTTTATTGTTGTGTGCACAGTAAAAAAGATTCATGAGGCAGGCTTGTAAACTGCGTTCGGATCAAGTCCGGCAGTCACTTTTTCAACGGACGTCTGACGCTATAACTCGCGCTATGGGGGAGTTAAGGGCTGAAATTTTTGGGGAATATAGCCGACATTCCCCCCCTACTATACACCAACGCATATGCGATTGCGACCCGTTTTAGTGTGGGTCGCCGTATATGCGACAAAAACTTGTGCGGTTTTCGTTGTCCGGATCAAGTCCGGCACCCGGTGGTTCTTCACCACTTCGGGTGCCGTAACTCCAGATACATGAACAGGATGACTCTGAAACTTGGGGGGGGTTAAGGGCGACATCCACAACTTACTGTACACAGGATGGCGAGTGCCACTGACACACAATAAGTGCCGCTCGCCGCATATCATGCGTTTTTTGGACGCACTGTCTAAATCCAGTCCGGCACCCGATAACTTTTTTCAGAGAGAAGTCAAGTGACCCCTGAGTTAAAACAACAACTTGAGTTCATTCTGCTCTTCTTGACGCACCCTGAAGCGACCACGTCCGGCGTCACAGAATGGTTTCCACCTGCACAATTGATGGGTATTTTAATTTACAGTAGATGTGATAATGAAAAATTTAAAAACCATACTTTATCATGATTTTTACAGTAAACAGTTGTTTTTTATGTTTTACAATTCTGCAGTACCGTACCATACTGTAGAATGCAGTGAAATTTGCTGGCTGGTGCTGAAGTCCAAAACTTTTGACCTCCCTGGAGTTGCATAGTTAAACTACACTTAAAATCGATTTTTTGTTAGACACTTTAAAAGTTGGTTTAGGATGCCCTCTTGGGGAAGGTTTAAGGTATAAAGTTGCGTAAAAGACCTTTCCCCAAAAATGCCCTGCTAAAGAATTTTAATGGGGGTCAGTGTGATGACATCACCTATGACATCATCGCAGTAGAGGTTTGTACCACAATGATGTCATAGGTGATGTCATGACACTGACCCCCATCAAAATTCTTTAGCAGGGCATTTTTGGGGAAAGGTCTTTTACGCAACTTTATACCTTAAACCTTCCCCAAGAGGGCATCCTAAACCAACTTTTAAAGTGTCTAACCAAAAATTTATTTTATGTATTTTTAGTATGCAACTCAAGGGAGGTCAGAAGTTCACACTGGACTGGAAATTTCACCGCATTGTACAGTATGGTATTGTACTGTAGGATTGTAAAACTTACAAAAACGTTCTGTTTACTGTTAATATTGTGTAAACTAACCATTTTTCTTCAATGAAAATCTAGGAGTGCCAATCAGTCCGGATTTGGACAGTGCGTCCAAAAAACGCATGGTACGCGGCGAGCGGAACTTATTGTGTGTCAGTGGCACTCGCCATCCTGTGTACAGTAAGATGTGGATGTCGCCCTTAACCCCCCCAAGTTTCAGAGTCATCCTGTTCATGTATCTGGAGTTACAGCACCCGAAGTGGTGAAGAACCACCGGGTGCCGGACTTGATCCGGACAACGAAAACCGCACAAGTTTTTGTCGCATATACGGCGACCCACACTAAAACGGGTCGCAATCGCATATGCGTTGGTGTATAGTAGGGGGGGAATGTCGGCTATATTTCCCCCAAATTTCAGCTCTTAAATCCCGCCACAGCGTGAGTTATAGCGTCTGAAGTCCATTCAAAAAGTGACTGCCGGACTTGATCCGAACGCAGTTTAGAAGGCATGAAATGCAAACTTCCACATGCTTCCACAAGCACAACATCACAAGATTTTCAGTGAAGTGTCTATTCACCTAGCTTCAGCAGTGCTTCACACACTGACAAAATTCTTGAAGCAACTTTACAAAGCTCCCACTTCTGCATTTCACAGATGTATACATTTGCTTGCAGTACATTTCATTGACCTCAATCTCTATTTTAGTAATACCTGAATGTAAATTTCAAATGCCCTTTTCAGCACACGCTTTTGTACAAAAAAGCAGTTCATGTTGTTTCCAAGTTTCCTTATAGTGAGTGAGCGCATGTATGCAGATGATAATTTGATACACTTTGATACATTTTGATACAGGTACTGATATGCAGCAATACACAGGTGGGCAAAAGCCATAAATAGAATGTTCATATATTAAGATTAGGTATGTACATTTTACATGGCTCTACATAGCAAAGCAAGTTATATCATTTAAACACATCTACCTAAATAAAAAAACCTAACTATGTATCCTGTGCTATTTTAGACACGCGATATATTAAAGCTGCGGGTGTTCATTCCTTATCTGCACCCCAAACACGAAAAATACTTAAATATTCTTGCTGTTCGAAATTGAGAGCGCTACAGATATATACATCAGTCACTACTGACCGAACATAAACAGAAATCTACCATATTCAATCTGAATCTACGGTTAAATTTAAAATTGATGGCCTGATATTTTAGATATTGCTAAAGCCTCATTAAAAATAAGGCTATGATGTAATGAGAAATCTGTGAAAACATTTGTGAAAAAAATAGAACGGCCGGTAAAACCGTTGACGACAAAAATAGAACGGCGCTCTTCTATTAGAAGAAATACACTATTCATCAAAATACGGTAACACGCCTGGCACAGTGCCAAGTCACTTCAATATACACCGCAAGTAGTGCACCGCACGCAGAGGGAGGCCCACCTGTAACAGAAATTCACGCGCGCGGCCCCGTAGAGTCTATGCTAAGCTGCACGCACATCCAGGTATAAGTAGGCAATAAAAGTGCCTCGCGTCAACACTGGCGGTGGCAAGTGTGGTTTTTTAAAGGTTTTTTTAAAATGATTTTTACCTTTTTTTATTCTATATTTTTGAAAATTGTTGGTTTTTTATATTTTTTTATGGCTAATTGTTCTATCTCCGAAAATATTGAGTTCCATAAATACTTCAATTTTTGAAAGGTGCTCAACCTTAGAGAACCTGAGTTAAGTATTTTGGTGATTTGTTCGTCATAATTTAACAACTAAACACAATTGAATGTGGCAACAAAATATACAAAAATATACCTAGGTAATCTAAAAAGCGTTCAAGATCGCTTAATTTTGCCTGCCATAGAATTGCATACGGAAAAAATTGCGATGAATCGGGGTTTTTTTCTCAATTTTATCGATCGATTTCATCAAATTTGTGTGGAAATCATTTGCGATCATTTTTTTGATACAGTTGCATTTATCGGGCACGCCTGCCCTCTTAATAAAATCTGGGGCCAGTTGACAACCGAGATTTTCCAAAACCGATAAATCTGTTATAAACACAATTGAGTTTACATGCATGGGGATTCCGTCAAATACATTCGATGGAGATAAAAAAGTTGTTATTTTACCGTATTTCCTCGAAATACCCCCGGGGTAGTATGTGTAGTAGTGGTAGTATGTAAATAGTATATGTGTAAGCTGCAATGTAAACTGGCAGCAATAAATAAATACCCACATCTCGTAATACATTCACATTGCATACGTGATCTACATCGTTCCAGACGGGGGTATTTCGAGGGGGTTATAAATTCAGTTGCCATTTTGAGGGGGTATTTCGAGGAAATACGGTGTGTGTTACTGAATGCGTTTGAAACCGATTTTTTAGTTTGGGAAATTTTTGTGGCAATTCAACTGTCAACTAAGGTTGTGAACTAAAACGCTAGCCGCCATGCACCAATGTTTATCTGCGAGTTGTCTTGCCGCTTACGAATTACTTAAAAGCTTGGACACTTTGGAATTGGCACCGGTTAGCCCACCCAGTTTAACACTTCAAAACAGGTGTAGGCAGTATTTATTACCGAGAAAATTTAAAACCAATTTCACAGAAACGTCAAATAGGGCCCACACAGACACTAGTTGACATCAAAATTCGTGTCAACTAAATTTTTGTTAATTATGTGATTTCAACTTTCCTATGTGATAGAACACACCGAGTTAATTTTATATCGCGAATAGTGATGTGAAAAGTGCCAGAACTTTGGCGCCAAGCGACAAAAGCGCCATGGCGCTTTTCCGACCTTTCACGCCAAGCGCCAATGGCGCCAGAGCAAAATGGCGCCAAGCGCCAGACAGAAGCGCCATGGCGCTTTTTGTTTTGGCGCTAGCGTTTTGGCCAAGCGCCAGCGCCAGGCATTTTGTTCCTGGCGCCGGTCAAAAATAGCGCCAAAAGCGCCATGGCGCTTTTCAAGGGCATGGCGCCAAGCGCCAAGCGCCAATGGCGCCACAGGAAAATAGCACCAAGCGTCGAAAGCGCCATGGCGTTTTACATCACTAATCGCGACACTTAATCTGCATTTTTTCCGTTAAGTGTGATGTTTGGAAAAAAAATTGTGTCATTTAGTTGACATTAAGTTGACACGAATTGACGATGTCAACTAGCGTGTGTGGGCCCAATATTACAAAAAACTATTACCCGCCCATGACCCCCTAACCCTACCTTTCCTCCAAGAGCCGCGATAGCTTAAGAGATGACAACTTTTTACATTTTCACCGCGCTTCAGTCTAGCGCATAATAGCGCACGTGTGTACATATTTGCCAGCGCTCCGAGGCGGGAATCTAAAATAGCTCAATCAGTCATGCCCGCGGTTAAAGTGAACGCATAGTGTCCTGTCCGGTTGAATGAAGTGCCGGGGGTCGATTTCAAGTGATCACTTTGTCAAGTGGTAAGTGTGGAGAAAGTTGCGTAGCTAGGTTTGCTTATCTACCTGTTTTTTGTGAGAGCGCAGTGATAGAAGCGAGAACTAAGACTGCGGGATGTAGGGATGGCTGGTGTTTTTTTAAACGTTTTTTTTGTATTTAAAAAACAGGGTAGTTAAAAAGCATTTTTTCCATCCCTATGGAAAAGATATCGCACGCCGCGACAACTGACAAATTTCAGTTGAAAAAAGGTTGCGGGACAAGTCACTTGACATTGCATTGAAGACATGTCGCAAAGCCACGTAGCACAGTCCCGAATCCTGTGAAGTGTGAAAATGTAAAAATGAAAACCCTGAAACGGCATGTAAATTAGGTATCAATTAAAATAAAAACGAAAAGACTTTCTTACCGACCTTTTAACACTTTGCACAATTGACAAATTTGTACGATAATCGACGTTTTATTTTTACACTTTACAGGGTGCGAGACTCCCAGTGGTAGAAGGTATATAAAATTCCAGGTAGAATAACCAAACGCTAACATGTATTGAGTATTTGCACTTAACTATTCAACACTCAGGAGCCCACTCGTCTTACTACTTTTCACTTTACCACTTACCACTTTCCTTGTCGATCGACCAGTTTTACTTGACACTTTTCTTTCTTCCCACTTGACAGTATTTGGGATGGAGCCCAGTGCTGAAATGCAACGGTCACTTGATGAACTCAAATGAGCATGGCATGATATTAAAACGGGTGCTTTGTGGACAAAATCTTGAGGGTGAATTTTGGATAATATCGGATGTTAAAAACATTCTCTAAATGGTGAATATACCGTATTTCCTCGAAATACCCCCGGGGGGTTTATTTTTTCAGAGTGAGAATTTTGAGGGGGGTTAAACGAGGGGGGGGGGTATTTCGAGGGGGGGGGGGTTTATTATTTCGCCAGAAATTTTTTGAAAACCAAGTACTAAATTGTCGTCTGAAACGTACGCAGACGTCGAAAATGCAACAAAAATCGCCATTTATAAGACTCTAAAGACTTGTATAAGTGTGTAGACGTATAATAACTGTTCTCACATAACAGAGTCATCGTTTTTAACGTGTGTTTTGCATTACCCAGATGACAAACCGCAGCCTTTGTCATCTACGTTCTCTAAACACTAAATTTTGGGGGGGGGGGGTATTTCGAGGGGGGGGGGGGTTTATAAGTTCATAGTGTCCATTTTGAGGGGGGGTATTTCGAGGGGGGGGTATTTCGAGGGGGGGTATTTCGAGGAAATACGGTAAATATAATTTTCCTAGGTTTAAAAATTCCCTAAACGTTGAAAATTTTAACAATACCAAACCATGTAATTTGCACATGCAGACATGCAATTTGCAAAAGCAGAACTGTACAAGGAATATTTCCGGCACAAGTTTGTTTTTGTGATTAGGTAGAATGTTCATTTCCGGATGATTTAAGCATGAAGGGTTTTTACCTGAGCATTTACAACACAAAAAAAACGATTACTTACGCTACGATTTTGCACGGGCAAGCAAGTAATTATCTGCCGACTAATTATCACAGAGTATACTCGGCAGACTTGATACTTTGCACTCGCACTGATTTATGTACCACGTTGGAAGCGTGCCAATGATTTTTAAAGCGGGCTACTTTTGTAAAAAGGTGAAAAACTCATTGCTGTCAATACAACAACGTATTTCTTCTAAAAGAACGGCATACCTTCAATAGAACGTCACCTCCAACAGAACGGCAGGTTTTGGCACTTTTTTGCATTCACGAAATTATTAGAACGGCAGTCTCCAATAGAACGGCACCTCCAATTGAACGGCAGGAAGAAATTACATTGGACGAGTGCCAGAACACACAAATATTAGAAGAATGGGTGGTGAGAACATCTAAGGTGTTTTGAACTATGATTTAGGTTTTTTCACATTCGGTTTTGTTTGAATTGATGCTCTGATAGTAAACTATTGTTCATTTTTCATTAAAAACAGTATGTTCTAATGAAAAATGTCTGAAAAAGATTGGTTAAAAAATAGAACGGCAGCCTCCAATAGAACGGCACCTCTAATAGAACGGCAGGTAAAAATGTTGACGAAAAAAATAGAACGGCGCTCTTCTATTAGAAGCAATACGGTAATGTTATAAAAAAGTGAATCTTTTTCAACGTTTCATGAGTGAAAACAGTGTGTTAAATACTGTTGGCACGCTTCCAGGGAGAACCGCGTGTGCAAGGTGTAAAGTAACTGGAGTATATGCGAGTATTTTAACTAAGCGGGTACGCAACGCATGTTTGCAATTCATTTTGCACGTGCAATTCGAAATCTGGGGCCAATCCCACACCCTGTAAAATATAATGTCAAGTGTCACGTGACATGTCAATCAGGACAAAAAAAAAAAATTACCGAACTAGACATGACGCTTACATGACAATTGACAAATTTTACATGACATTTTACACTTTACAGAGATCTCATTGGAAACCCCCGCATGTGCAAATCAATCAGAACAGACGTAAGAATATCGAAACGACAATCATTTGTTTCTTCCGCGCTATGTCTTTTATTTATAGACTATTTTTATTATAAGCCAAACCAAGAGCGCAATAAATTCACGCGTTTATGACATTCATTCATAAAAATAGAATTCAGCAGATATCATATCAGTCATTTTGCAAAGGCACACGGACACCGTGATGTATCATGTAATTGGCATATCATTTCGTATCACATTCATTGTTATCTGGTGCCAATCCCGCAGCTTGTCAAGTGACAAATTTCGGACACATAAAGTTTCAAATACCTAGGAAGTTGTTTTGCAGGGGCCAGTTTCGCAAATTGAGAAGTGAGAAGTAAAATGGCACTGCGGAGAGAAATGGCAAAAGCGAAGTGAATTGAGAAGTAAAAAGGCAAAAGCAAATAGAAATTACTTTTTCGTTTTTTTACTTCGCTTTTGCCAATTTATTTGCCATTTCACTTCACTATTGCCATTTTACTTATCACTTCTCAATTTGCGGAACTGGTACCAGTTGCCAGTTCCGCAAAATGAGAAGTGAGAAGTGAAATGGCAAAGGCGAAGTAAAAGCGCAAAGGCGAAGTGAAATCAAATGGCATGTGAATTGGCAAGTGAAATGGCGAAAGCAAAGAGAAATTACTTTTTTATATTTATTTTTACTTCGCTTTTGCCAATTCACTTGCCGTTTCACTTCGCCTTTGCGGTTTTACCCGCCTTTGCCATTCCACTTCTCACTTTTCATTTTGCGGAATTGGCCTCAGGGGCCAGATTTAATACTCCCTACAGATTTGTAGGGTAGGGCGTACGCCCGATAGATTTTTCAAAGTTCAGCCGCATTGACGCACATGCACCGAGAGCAAGGCGGTTCGTAAAATACACGAAACTATCCCTTAAGGTCGCCGATATTGCAATATGACGGTTATCGCTTCGATTTTGGCTCGGAAATCACGATTTCGTCATTTCGTGGCCGTCTGCCAATTCGTTTTTTTTTTATTTTGTCGGGCAGGTTACTCGCATAAGTCGCGCTTTTGTACGCTTGTGCATGCATTTCTTTCTTGTCGCTGCCCTCATGGTTTCGGTTGCAGACAGTGAACACTAAAAAAGTGACCACCTGACTACACAAAAGCGTGACCTATGCGAGTAACCCGCCCGACAAAATAAAATAAAAAACGAATTGGCAGACGGCCAAGAAATGACGAAATCGTGATTTCCGGGCCAAAATCGAAGTGATATACGTCATATTGCAATGTCGGCAACCTTAAGGGATGGTTTCGTATATTTTACGAACCGCCTTGCTCTCGGTGCATGTGCGTCGATGCGGCTAAACTTTAAAAAATCTGTCGGGCGTACGCCCTACCCTACAAATCTGTAGGGAGTATTAAATCTGGCCCCAGGTCTCAGATATTTATTGATATTTACAATGTTGTCGAGTAACCGGTTTTACATTGCCCCGAAAAATTTGTACAAATTGAAATTTGAAACTTCGTCAGTAATATGACACTTGACCGAGTGCGGTAGAAACGGGCCCCAGGCTCCAGGAATCGTGTTAAGCGACACACAAAACTTGATTATTGGTGTTTTTGAAACCCGGAAAAGGCGGGAAGGCGGGTTCAAATTTTCCCAGATAAAAATATCTACCTACACATTCAAAATAAAAACATCACATCAACCAAATTATCAATTGTCCTTTTTAGCTTCCTCAGCTACATCGACTGCATCTTTCACTTTTTCATCACCATCCAGCGATTCAATGTCTTCCCCGATCTGCAAAAAAAAAGTGATTTTTGTTTTGTTTTTTAATCGTTAACAGTGAATTCAGGGTTCGTTTCACGGTGACAATAAAAATAAAAAAACGATTTAAAAATGTTTGGTTTTAGTATTTAGATTTGGGACTTAATTTTCTGCATAGATAGAATAGGTAGTTTGATACTCGGAAAGGACATATAGCTGAAGATAATTTGTTGGCCGACATGGTTTTTTGCTATTTTAAAAGTATTATAGTAGCCGGGCGTGGGGCGTTATTGAGGGGTTTACGGTAAATTCATTTGTCGCACACCATTGCGAAAATATCGAATACAAATATTGAGACCCCTACAAAAAATCGCTTCATAATTGATTGGCGAGCGATCGGACATAGGCATGTATTCAAATCTATGTTATCAGAATTCTCAAGCAAACCCCCTTCCCTACCATAGTATCATACCGCACCAGTATACTTAAAGATCTACAATACCGAACGGGTTACCGCTAATCTGAACAATCACCGGTACCGTATCATCCACCACAAAAACCTGCACATTCCCCTTACCGTACCGTACCCTCTACCGGAAAAAAACCACACCGCATTCAACAATCCACCCTAGGTACCTGCACATCGCTATCCCCATCGCTATCCGCGTCCAACTCCGCCTCCTTCTCCTTCTGTAGCACGTCGGACGCGTCCTGGCGCTTGCGTCTCGACGCGCAGTAGCAGCACAGCATGATGCCGAGCGAGAGGAACTCGATGCACGTGATGAAGCTGACGCCCAGCCACAGGCCGATCTGGCCGCCAGTGTCCGAGATTAGGTTGACTACCTGCGGGGTTGGGGGGTGTTGAGGGGTTTTGTTGCGTACTTGATGTACATCATTCCAGACAGGGGGTATTTCGAGGGAAGGGGTTTTTTTCCTCAGCTCGATCAGACCTGGGGGTATTTCAAGGGGGGGGGGGGAATTTCTAGGAAATAGGTATACTCGGATGACATTACGCCGTACATTTATCCGGACGAAACACTCCATCATGACGTCATCATATTAGTCAATTCTGGCGTTCAGCGGTTATTTTCTCTTTCTTTTTGCGAAATATTGATCCATAAGTTTTCAGTTGGCCGTCTGCCAGCCGAAAACATAAATCATATCTATTTGTAGAGTATCATGTCTGCCGAGTATATGTGATCACAAATGATCAAATGGCAATGTTAATTTACCTATATCAGCAACACAAAAACAAGCCACCATCAACTTTCAAAATAAAACAAAAAAGAAAAAACCTCACCCCATAATCTTCAACCTCAGTCATCTCCTGATAATTCATGCGCTCGTAATAAACTTCCAAAAGCAGCGTATTCAACCTGTACCAATCCATACAATCGGCTATTTTTTTCCAATATTTTTTCGTCAAAGTAATGTTGTTGCAGTCCGGTGGCTGGAAAATGGCACTTTAAGTAAATGGAAATGGTACTTAAAATTTGAAGTGGCAATCCAGGTAAATGGGAAATCATAATATTGGAAATAACACAAAAGCTAAAAACACTATTCATTGGCCTCGCGCACACTAGTTTTCACACGAAATTTCGAAAACTCAAAAATGAGCTTTGAACGTGTTTGAGTTTTCCACAATGAGTCATTTTTTATCTCCGTCAACTGTAGTTGACGGCCACCTCATTGTAGAAAACTCAAATGCGTTCTAAGCTGATTTGTGAGTTTCGGAAATTTCGTGTGAAAACTAGTGTGCGCAGGCACATTGGGACAGGCAACGACTTTAAAAAAATGAAAATTTAAAGTTTCAACAACACAAACTATTGTAAAGTGTCAACGCACTTTATAAACTTCACTGGGCCAAAGTGCAGTGGACACGGTCACACTGTAAGAACCCTCTTCACAAGTCTGCGGACATTCGCATTTCTCGATTATGTTGAATGCCTTCCCCACTTCGGCGATGCATTTCACTGTGAGATTTTAAAATTGAAATTTTATAAATTTAAATTAAATTCGATTTTGGTTGAGGAAAAACGCAGGAAAATTTAGCATCTCACCAAAAGGAAGCATTCTAAAAAATGGCAAACAGTAATGCTTGTCGGTAAACGTTACGGTACAATCAATCTACGAATTTTCGGTAAACGGTACGGTAAATTATTCACTTTTGCGGTACGGTTCCGATGGCAGGGTTGTGCCCCTTAACAGGGACGTAGCCAGGATTTTTGAGCGGAGGGGCGGATTGTATACGGAGCCAGGCGAACGGGGGGGGGGGCGGCGCCCCCCCCCCTAAAATTTTACCCCTGCAGTAGGGAAATGGCGCCATGGCGCTGGCGTCATTTGTAGGCGCCACGCCATGGGGCCACTGGCGTTGGCATTGGCGCTAAAACAGCAGTATACGTCTGTATTTTACAGGCATATACAGCGACATGGGCGGGAATTGACTCCATTTTCACTGGCTTTGAAGCCGTGGAGACCGGTCAGCCAAAAAGATATGTTGTGAAGGGAAAATGCGCGCTTGCGCGCAAAAATTTTTTCATACGGTCGACAAAATCGTCTTCTGAAAGTGTTATTTCTGGCACATTTTATGTTCCAGCCCGGGAAGGGGGGGGGGCGACCCCCCCTGGCTACGTCCTTGCCCCTTAAGTGTCCGGCGCTTTACGTTTTAATTGCATTTTGGACCGGGGATTGGCAACTTCTAAAATAATCAAAGACATTGGCAACGGCGCCCCTTTTCACCATCATTCGGCATCAGATTGAACAAAAATAAAAATAAAAAAACAAACGCTTTTCGGTGCCCACGGTCCAGCTTCCAGAAGGAAAATCGGAGCAACTAGTCTTGCCATCCACCAAACCGAGCGACGGGTCAAAACATTGGCACTTATCGACGATTTCATTCTGAAAAAAAAGACTTTTTGCACGTGCAAGAATGCTTTTTGCGTGAATTTGCAAAAATAAAACATTTTTTAGTTTGACATTCTTCAATAAAGTTGACAAAGAAAAACTGTTTTGGGACAATGGAAGAGTTTCCTGTGGATTTCCATTTAATGGGTTAAAGGTATCGAAAAGCAGGCACTTGCAAAATAAAAAACGACGTGGACAAACAAATCAGTGCCGATTCTTGAATAAATAGCCTGGGGGTTATTCCCGTCAAACATTTTAAAGAGTTGTTGTAAAAAATAAATAAACTATTTACACGTGGAAGCGATTCAAGGGGGGGGGGGTATTCAAGAAAATACTCAACGGATCGTAAATTATGCGTTCAAAATTACTTATGTCTTGTTCGAAAACGCGCGAGCAGGATAATTTTGCACACACTTTTATAAAAAGAACGAAAAATATCTCAAAGCAAAAAAGGCGGAGTCGACAAGCACAAGCGACGAATGTTGTTTTCCTGACACGTTTTTCCAACAATTTTAATTTTATTAACGATGAAGTCACGATGGAGTGTTTCCACCAGTAAAAAATGTATAAAGAGCGATCCGTGGCGTATATATCACAATACAAATCTCGTTTTACCTGCAAACACGATCGGAAACACCCTTCGACCACATACGAATCGGGAAAGTAGTACGCGTTGGAGCTTTGTTCGATGCAAGTGCCGTGCGGGTGCCCGAGGCGATTCGTTTTCACCTAAAAAAAACAACGATAGAATTATGATTCGAGAAAGAAAGGAATTTATCGGGTGATCAAGTTTCGGCCGTGGGTACATCTAGGGTTGGCCGATGTTTTTTTTAAAAACGTTTTTTATTAAAAAAAACGTTGTTTTTTTTAAAAACATGACGTCCGAAATGTTTTTTTTTTTAACAAAACATCGACCGAAATTTTTAGTACTAAGCACTAGGTATTTTGCAAAATTTTTGCGCGCAAGCGCGCAATTTCACACACAAATTGACATTGGTGGTTGTTTTCATTGGTTTTGTGGCATTTTTAGTATCAAAAAGTATCCATTTGAATATGCTACCATGGGTGAATAAGCCGTCATATGTTGCTGTAGTATATAATATTGAGGTAATGTGCTTCCATGTACCTCCACAGTGTGTAACTTCACTCCCAAAGTAATAACCTCGTTTTATAACCTTGTTTGATCACTATTCCGTGCCAAACTTGACCTGAAGT
This sequence comes from Sphaerolaimus hirsutus, assembly GCA_964036195.1. NCBI lineage: Eukaryota > Metazoa > Nematoda > Chromadorea > Monhysterida > Sphaerolaimidae > Sphaerolaimus > Sphaerolaimus hirsutus. The sequence goes on along the minus strand of OZ038460.1, from coordinate 18,885,423 downwards.
CACGAACATTCGACTATAAAGCGATATACGAACAATATGTCGACAAAAAATGGATATTTTCGACACAAATCACCACTTATAATGCTATCCCATGGCTCCACAGACATTATATGGTCATATATAACATCACAGAGTATTGCCACTGTCTGATATACCTTTTATGTTGACACAAGGTTATATCTGGGAGCTTTTAAAAACAAAACGTTTTTTTTCCAACCCTAGGTACATCACCGGGTTGTATTTCAAGAAGATATCAAGGCAGACCAGAAAATTTTGTTGTCATCAAACCCTACCTACTACTCAAGAACTAAATTCACCGGAAGACCTAAATTCAGCGGACAATCGGCAAATTTCATGATCGGGAGAAGTTAGCAAATATTTCCATGTTTAGAAATATTTATGTCCCACGGCCCCACGGGCGATACTAAAAATATATAGGTAAAATATAAAAAATTCCGCTATCTACCTAAATTCCGTCCAAAAACTCAATCGCAACCCACTCACATATTTCACGCCAAAAGAGGTAGCAAATCCCGGCGCCGCATTAAACCCAAAAGCGTCCCCAAAGGGATGTGCATCTTTACTATGCACGGTTACCCTGACCCCGGCCGCTTTTATGTAGGGCATGTAGTCGGGTTGGTGCAAACGGACCAATAAACGTAGACCTGGAAATTCGGGTGGGCGGAGTTTGGGGATGGAGGGTGATGGGTTGGGTACCCCCTTTCTGGGGGAGACTTTGTTGGGTACCCCCTTTCTGGGGGATACTTTGTTGGGTACCCCCTTTCTGGGGGAGACTTTGTTGGGTAGCCCCTTTCTGGGGGGATACTTTGTTGGGTAGCCCCTTTCTGGGGGATACTTTGTTGGCAACATATCTATCCGGATTCCCGAAACCTTGAAATGCCATGTAAAATGTAAAGCTCAAAAGATTTCTCATGACATTTTACAGGCCCCATGCATGTACAAAGGTTTTACCATATTTACACGAATAAAATAACGCTAGTAAATTTATTCTACACACAATGCAGTGCACCTGCACGTGAAAGTAACGTGATGAGAAAATACATTTTCTTTGGTTATTGATTCAGATGGGATATGGTAGTTTTCGTGGAGTGTTGCCAGTGGACCAGAGTTGGAAAAACGTATTTACGTTTACCTGAAATACCCGGTTATTTGGGTATTTATATTTACGTTTACGTTTACGTTTTCCAAAAATACCATTACGTTTTGTTACGTTTTCCTGGCACAATTACCCGGGTACCAGAGAAAACGTAAAAATCGTATGGAAAATGCACAAAAACAGTGCATTTTTGAACTTTTTTCTGATACAATACGTACAATTTATGTTTTTGGCCAATTATCTTCTCAATTGTTTGATAAATAACATAGGTAAGCAAGAATGTGATCGTATTAGCAGAGAAATTGGTGAAATAGGAAAAACAAAAGTGTTTTTCAATGTACTTGATCATGGGTGGTGCACTTCAAAGATATTTTTACGTTTACGTTTTTTTTACGTTTACCCGGGTATTTTAGAAGTATTTTACGTTTTCAGTATTGATACTCACAATTTAGAAAAAGTATTTACGTTTACGTTTACGTTTTCCAAAAATACCAGTATTTGTACAACTCTGCAGTGGACTTGAGCTCAGAACATTTAAAAAAAAACATTCTCACCATACAGAGGGCCGGCTCGAGTGCTCTCATAAGTACCAGCTTTATTGAAAGTGTAACAAAAGCCGTATTTCGGGTCAAACATGCGTTGAAAGTCCCTGAAAGGGATCGGTGGAATTAAAATAGGCTTCTGCGGTGCTCCGATTTTCAAATGCTTTTTAAGCGATTGCAAAAAGTCTTTTTAAATCCAAAAGCACAGGGTTGAAAAATTCTTTTTAACTATCAACTTCTCTATAGGACTCAAGGTTAAATATTTTTTTTAAATTCTAAAAAAAACCTCACGTCTCGTTGCACGGCTTGGTGTTGTAGGCGCAATTCATGACCAGCTCGTCGTAGCTGTAGCCCATCGACTCCAAGCCGGCCTCACCGATGCGGTAGCTGCGAGTTGCAGGGCCCAGATCCATTTGGAAGGTAAGGCTATGAGTTCATACTTTGCCAAAAATCGTTCGAACGCGTGACCCAAATTTTAAGTGTGCGGTCCGCTAATGATCAACACACCAAAATCGTGCACTAAATAAGAAAAGAACCCTGCACACGCAGATAAAATACCCGACCACACAAACAGGGAACACTGTTCAAAAATTGTTCGTCAAACTGTACAACACTAACGTGATAAATTCTGACCAATCCTGGGCCAAGCTCTGCGTGTCGCTCTCGCTCGCAGTTGGACTGAAGCCAAATTTGTCCGCGTTGGCGGTAGAATCCAAGGTGCCCCCCTCGGTTGCATTGCGAGTTGTGCGGAAGGCGGCATTCTTTGATGTTGAAATGGGGGGGGTTGGGTCAATTTGAAATGAGTCAGCAAGATAACGGGGCTGTGTTAAGTGGTGGAGAAATGACAAGTGTTGTTTTCCTTCTTAAAATGGCTTTTGAATGTACAGTCAGGTGACAAGTATTAAATAGGTTGTCAACTAAGTAACCTTAATTTTTTGCGTATGTGTGATCGCAAAAAATTAATGTTAAACTCAGCGGACATGAAACGAGTCAGTGATTCGGCCCTTCCTTACCAATGACGAATGTTTTTTAATTCGAACTTGAATGGACGGATTCCATTCGGTTCGATACATTTGATTCAATCCGACTTTTTATGCGAGAACAATGTGAATTTGATAGACAAATCGTTATAGAAAGTCGGATTGTTAGGTCTTAGGTATGATCTTATCGTCGCAGTCCTGACAAATTCATTCAAAAAATTACATATGAACTTACCGCTGCGTCCAAGTTACTGTTGCGTTTTATACAAACGAAGTAAAAGACGCATGATTTCCGTTCGCGTCAACGATAATGACCGCAGAATGCAATTAAGTCAACACAAGTGTCAACTCGTGTGTGGGCTGCCATTAGCGACCAATTGCGGTCGCTTAATCGCATTCCGCGGCCATTTTTGTTGACGCTGACGGAAATCCTGCGTCTTTCATACTTGGTCACATACTCGCAAACGGTAACTTGGACGTGTGCCAACTAAGAATATACGCAGTTGTACGAAAATTCCTTATACCATTGACTTCTATAATGTCCGTCGAGTTTACTTAGTTGACAACCTAATACCTAAAGTGCAAGTGACGAGTAAATTTCTGTACGAAAAACTATAAAAATCTGTAAAAACTTGTGAATTTCGCTCTTAAATAAAATATAATCACCACTTGAATAAGTCCCCCATAATTAGTTTATAATCACCGCGTGAATAACTCCCCGATTAATAAAATGTTCATGACAATAACTCCACATGGGGGTCTATTCAAGCACATACTATAATAACGGAGATACCCCTTATGACAACGTGGCAGCTAGCCAAAAATGTTGAAATAGCTATACATATAAATAAAGTAGGCCAACAATAGCTTTATAACCGAATATATGGACGTAAATAGCATTTATGAGGGTTAAAATTGGCAAAATGCAGGCAATTTTAACGATTTTAAGAAGAAAAAAATGCGGAGAAATAGCCCGGACTTGGGCGCGGGTCAAATCGCTTGGGTTAAGTGTACGTGGGCCAAGTTTCCATGCGTGCCCCGATCCTATAATAACCAACCAAATGCACGAAGTCGGAGTTGTTCAGCATGGACTCGCGCACCGGGTTCAAATGGCACACGGTCACCGCGGGGAACACTCGTTTTTCGAATTTCAGCTGCGCGTTTTTTAGAAATTTTTAAAGGTGTTTTGGAAAAAATGTGTGTATACAGTAGTCTTGCGTAATAGTTTATGTGAGCTGGGTTTAAAGATTGCGCATACCTAGCGCCATTGTTATCATCCCAAATGTTTTCTCCGGTAATTCTAGTGTGATTTTACTTGAAAACGCGGGCCGAAAAACTTTTTAAGATATTTCTAGCAATCGTCCAAGTTTTTATTCTTTATTTTTGAAGTGACTGTCAAATTAATATGCAACAAGCGTCGAAAAAAATAAAAGAAAAAACGTTTATCAATCGCCGATGATCATCCGAAAAATTATTGCAGTTGCACTTATAACTGAAATCGTGTAATACCGCGTTAAAAGCGAAAAGTTATAAGTAGCGGAAGTTACTTTTTCCCTGAGAAATGTTGACCCTATTTTTCAGCATTCGAAAATTTCAGCACATTTCCCAGAGAGGGTACGCAAACAGCGTGCATAATTAAATTTGCATGTGGATATAGTAGATTTGTGAAAATGCCCTCTTTAGCATTGAACTACAGTAAATCGAGTTGTTTACCTAAAACTTGGGGCTGGCTCTTTACCCTGTAAAGTGTAAAGTCAACTGTCAAAATGTCATGTAAAATGTCAACAAAAAAGAAAAGATTTTTTTACTGAACTTTTGTCACTTTGCATGACAATTATTGACAAAATTGACAAATTTGTATGATATTTCTCATGACATTTGACACTCAACGGCGCTCAGGACTGGCACGATTTACAGTTGACATTTACCAATCAGCATGCAAGAAATCATTCAATAATATCCAATAGCTGTAGTTGAAGCGTTGAAGACCCCCTTTTCCAAAATCTCTATTTGTACATGCAAATCGATTTGCATAGGTACTTTTACCGCCAAAAAGTATAGCTACCTAATTCCGGTACCTAATACCCAACTACCTTACCCACCTTAGTCTGGACACTCTTATTAAAAGACAAATATTTGTCGATCAGAGTGTACATTTGATAGCCGAACATCCCGGCAGACATCAGTGTGATAATTGTCCAGAAAATGCGTAAAATAGTGCTTTCAGCGCTTCCAATGTGGGGGATTCCATGTGCAGATGTCCACCCGCTGAAGTCTATCAAAATCTGCTTGAATCCCGGCCACCAACCCATGGTTGGGTACTTTTGATACTCTTTGAGATACCTTTTTGTTCTTTAAAATACTTTTTCGTTTGCTAAGGTATCAGAGATGTTTTTGATGTTGGGAGAGATACTGCAACATTGAGATGGATATGGTAGAGTGAAGGAATGCAGATACAGGTTCAATGACACTGACATTGGCTAGTTTCTGACATTTGTAGAAATATTTCCCTGGATACCGTTGCCACTGGTGGAAAATCTAGGGTTTTTCAATGGTCTTCAAATGTGGACCCATTTTTAATGCTAATTATTTCTATTTTTTTGACATTGGTGTTAATTTTTTATTGTTGTAATTAGGTAGTTGCAGACACAGATACTAATGTGTCAATTGGCAGTTATTTTTTAACTTTTTTAGATTCATTCATGAATTTAAAAAATTTGCTTCACCCAATTTAAGCATTTAACATTTGGCTATGGCACACTGCCAAATCCAAACCTTGGAAAGACACCACCACTTTAAAAAAACAAAATAGCCAAAAATTTACACCACATATTTATCAGCAAATTTTCCAGCCCTGCCACATATAAAGACACCACAAAAATGCAGGCCATCTTTTGTCAAACAAACACAAAAGGATGGTTTGGTTGCTATGCAGTTTTGGCTTGGGCCATTGTTTTAAAGATTTGGTAAGATGAATATTTTGAAAGTGCCAGCAAGTAATGCTCGCATTCCGATGCATGTGACTGAAAAGATATATTTCATTGTGGGTAATTTCAGGGAAATGTGGGTAATTTTATGGGGTGGGGTTTAACATATGAGATGAACTCAAGAGAATGACTATAACAAAATTCCCCTGAACTTTTCACTGCTTGATTGCTTGAGTGGCCTAGACAAGTGCCCAGAAAAATTCTGTTTGTTTTTTTAGTGTGTGAAAAAAAGATGTGGCAGTTACTCATGTGACAGGATTTTTCCACCACATCACAAAAAGTATTTATGGTCAGTTGTAACCAGATTGCACTAGTTCTTAAATACATCGACAGTTTAAAATAAAGTCACTCATTTTGCTGTCTGTTGTAATGCTAGAAGTGGAAAACATTTTTAGGTACCTGATATTTGTTGAAAGACTTCTTTGCTTATGAGTATCTGTGTCCTAAAATAGTCCTGTTACAGCGGCCACACAGCAGCACATAGCACTCAGGTATTTGCTGGCGCCAGATTTCTTTCATGTGGGGTGGCAGGGGCCCACCAAAGGGGTTATGGATGGTACCCCCTGAAGTTAAACCTACACAGTGCACGGAATGGAATGGGCATTGGTGTTAACAGACAGTTATATAAGTACCATGTTTCTTCTAATATAGTGGCATACCTGCAATATAATGGCACAGTTTGGGTCTTTTCACTCACAAAAAAAAGTGTGGCAGCCTCCAATGGAATGACAGCCTCCAAAGAATGGCAGGTATAAATATGTGGAAGAGTGCCAAAACACAAAGTTTACCTAAAATGGATGTTAGGACATTCAAAGCGTTCAAAACAATGAGTTAAAAGCTATATTGATTTTCATACTTCATGCTTCAAATACCACTACCATATTTTAACAACTCTGATAAGAACGTAAGATCACCGAGCTACGAATATTGCATGCAAATATAAAATATTTGCATGAAGCAATCAAATCAAGCACAGGCGCTGATTTACCATTATTGTCTACTGCCTAATTTAGCCTATTGTCTCCGTTTTTACTAAAATTCAACACTGGGACATCAGCGGTCATATTTAATTAGCCCGACTGTTTTGCAACGATAGAAATGTCGACAGCAACTTTTTTAATATAATAATAAAATTATTTCAATTCCCGATTTGGCGGGAGCTTGTCATTTCAGAAGCCTGTTTAGTAAACGGTGTTTACTGACACCCGTACCCTGTAAATTTGTCAAGCGTCATGTAAAATAAAAAGTGCCCACTAAATGAACTGAAAATAAAATGTCACAATTTAAAATTGACTACCATCAAATCTATCAAAGTAAATATAATCATTATCACATTTCACCCTCTTGTTCTAAGTTCTCAGTCCACTGGCCCCAGATTTAATTAGGAAGGAAGGATGGGCACGCCCCGACAAATGCAAATGGATCCATAAAATGATCGATTTCCATAGAAATTTGATGGAATTGATTAACCGCGATTTTTTCCACATCATTGCGACATCGTCTCTTGTGAAAAAGCGTTCAAAATCGCTAAATTTGGCCGGTTGCCATGGAATTTGCGATTTTTGAACGCTTTTTACAAATGGTGCTCTGAATCGTCTTTCCTTCAATTTTTTCGATCGATTGAAACAAATTCGTATGGATAGAAATTAGGGTTCAAACGGGACCAGTTTTTCGGACCGGGACCGGGACCGGGACCAGAAATTTTTCTTATCGGGACCGGGACCGGGACCGGGACTAGGTGGTCGGGACCGGGACCGGGACTGGCATTTTTCAATTGTCGGGACCGGGACCGGGACCGGGACTGGGGCATCCGGACCGGGACCAGGATTTGCCGAACCAGGTACCAGGACCATAGCCCTATTTTGAGTCCTATCGGGACCGATAACCATTTGAATGCATATTTTCAGAAGTTTCATACGATTTTCACACTTCATTCAATCAAAATTGTCATCAAAAATATAATATAAGTCACAAAATTCAATTGAGTCACAAAAAAGACATAATGCACGAAAATTATGACAGTGAGTATTGATACATAAGCTGGTGCAGTGCTTTCTGAAGGAAAATAAATATTTCAGCATTCTCTGATGTCGAACATGAATGAGAATGTTTGGAACTCACCAAAAAAACGTCAAAAATTTGTTGACGGAATGAGAATGCGCCACTGGCGCGAATTTTTTTGAAGTTTACAAGTATTTAAAAAGCAAAATTTGGATCCAGTCCAGTAAATTTTTCTTATCGGGACCGCTGAAAAATTCCGGGACCGGGACCGGGACTGGGTGGTCGGGACCGGGACCGGGACCGGGACTGGCCTTTTTCAATTGTCGGGACCGGGACCGGGACCGGGACTGGGGTGTCGGGACCGGGACCGGGACCGGGACTGCCCCAGTCCCGACTTTTTGCCGAACCATGTACCGGGACCGCGGTCCCGTTTGAACCCTAATAGAAATTGATCATTAGGTAATTAAATGGGTTAATTGACATTTGTCGGGCGTGTCGGGCACGCCTGCTTACAAATTAAATCCGGGACCAGACCCAATGTCCTTGTGGTACGAAATTTGTACACGCTAATATTTATATTTATTTTTACCTAATTTCAATCGAACGCAATTAGGTAAATATAAGCACTCCGGCACTGAAAGCATTATGAACAGAGAACGAGTGGGTCTCATTCAATTACACATTTTTGTAGGAATGTAAGTGCATTTTATTTATATTTTTAATTGTTAATGGATGGAGCTTTTGGCGGTGCCAACTGACGTTTTTTGCGTCTACTCACTTTCTTCACACTTAATCAATTTTTGAACACAAGTTTGTCACTTTTTTTTTCACTGAAACTGAGTACTTACTAGAAAATTTTAAGCTGCTATGTCTGGTATGTGTATTTGTATCTTAATTGCTAACTTGGCTGGTACAAAAGACTGTATTTAACCTAATAAACCATACTTAAATACCCTCCCCCCCTTCAATACTTCCCCCTGTGAGACGAGCCATGAAACATACCTCTCCTCCATACTGATGGAACAAAGATGATGCGCATAAAATTTTTAGGTATTTTATTGAAAAAATAATCTATGTAATGTAGATCGACAAAGCAAAATGGCTCGTTATCGACAAGACATAAGTTATGTTGGGCGCACACTATGCGGTCCGCCCAAAAACGGCATGGTCTGGCATATGAAAAATCTCGCGTCAGTGTACTTATGACCTACAATTTACTCATCAATTTACTGGTCACTACCAATTTATTTACCTAGGTAGTTATATTTATGTTTCAACGATTTGAAGCTGCATGCACACACTAATTTACTGCTAGTAAACTAACGATTTAGTACACCTTAAATCTATGTTGAATGGCATTTGAGTTTACTTGAAGTAGGTACCTATTTGTGGATTACAGTTGACGGGGAGCAAAAATAGGTATACTCGGCAGACAGCAAAGTATGCGCCGAAAGTTACTTATGTCTTAGTTGATAAAGCGCGAGCAGGATACTTATGTACGCACTTTCACAAAAGAAAAATATTTAAAAAAGAAAAAAGGCGGAGTTGCGAACAAACGGCGTTTTCACGAACGTTTTTTATTTATTTTTTGGAACACTTTTTATTTTATAAATCATGATGTCTTGATGGAGCGTTTCCTCCTGAAAAATGCAAATAATAACAAATAATTCAAATTTTATGATGAACTAATTGTGTTCTCAACATATTGTTTTCTTTTACAACTTTTCGATATTGCTGCGATTACAGCTCGGACGTAAAATTCCAGCGTAAAATTCCATCGCAAATTTGATTATATGAAGGTGGATGATGATTCAGGTCTGCAATTTTTCATGGACAATATGTTTATCAATACCTTCATTGTGACCAAGGGTCATCGTCCACGGTCACTTCTATTTGATTCTGAAAATTCAAAAATTTCGATTTTACGCTGCAATTTGACGCCAGCTGAAGAAAAATCAATCGATAAAATCAGCTACGCCAGGATTGCATGCAATGACATAGCGTAGAATTGAGTTTTCTTCAGCTGGCGTAAAATTGCAGCGTAAAATCGAAATTTTTGAATTTTCAGAATCAAATAGAAGTGACCGTGGACGATGACCCTTGGTCACAATGAAGGTATTGATAAACATATTGTCCATGAAAAATTGCAGACCTGAATCATCATCCACTTTCATGTAAGCAATTTTGCGATGGAAATTTTTACGTCCGAGCTGTATTCGCTCCATAAGTTGCACATTTTTTTTGCATTTCAATGCGTCGAACCACTCAAAAGCAATTTTTAGCTAAACAAGATCCTCAATAATGTATACGCAGATGCAAATTTAAAAAGACTAGTGATTTTTGCTGCAATCCTTTCAAAAAAAACATCAATGGCGATTCAATTTTTTGTTGCATACAAATGCAATGATGGAAAAAAATATTATTCGAAATCCAAACTAATTTTTTCCATCAATTTTATTTTTTCCACTATCATTAAGGTACGGGTAGAAATCATTTTTTTTGTTTTGATCTTTTTTTGTTGTTAAAAGGTGATGACAGAAACAATGGCGCCAAGCGTGAGATTTCACTGTGAGATGAAAATTCAAAATGATAATTCTAGGTAATTTAAAAAGTTATCACACATTAACAGAAAACTGTCCAAATTATGATAAATCCTATACAAGAAATAATTTGAAAAAATACAGGTATAATAATATATAAATGAAAAAAATCGCTCTCACAAATTGCCATCCTCATTGGGTGCATGTAAAACAAATGCAACCCTGATGGATAAATAATAGCCAAGCAACATCCTTATATCCCATATAGTGTTGGCATGGCGCCAATACCGTGGTCCATGGCGCCGTCAAGAAAGGCGCAAATGGCGTTGCACCAAGGGACCTCTATTTGCAAATGGTACCCTTTTGGAGCTATAAAAATGGCGCCAGCGCCGTGACGTCATTCCAGCACTACTAGTGTTCATTGCACTGCGTTTTCAAACAAACATGATAACGGTGCGGGTTTTTTTGTCAGACAGCCTATTTATAAATACTGCTTAGGACTACATATGTTTACCGTATTTCCGCGAATTATCCCCCTTGAATCGAGCCCCCTCGAAGAACCCCCAGGTCTGAAAATACCCTCAGGTCGAATAAGCCCCCCCCCCCTTAAAATTTGCTGGCGACTAGTGATGGAAAAGCGCCAGGAAAAATGGCGCCAGGCGCTATGGTGCCATTCAAAATAATGGCGCCAGCGCCAAGATGGCGCCAGAGAAAATGGCGCAAGGCCCCATCTGAAAAGATGGCGCCAACAATAAAAGTCACCATTTTAGCATGTATATTCTAAAGCGGGAATTAGAGCTCAGCGTCGATTCGACGTGAAATGATGACGTGAAATGTTTTCGTGAAATTAATTACACGAGTGTGGATCATGCTACGGGTCTACAATTTTCTAAGGATAATATATGAATCAATACCTTAATCGTGTCCAATACTGAGTGTTATCAGCCACAACTAGAGCGAATTGAAAAATTCAATTTTTATCATTTCACGTCATCATCATTCACGTCACAGTGTCAGGGAACAACTTGACATTTCACGTCAGACTTTTGCTTGCAATAGTCTGATGTGAAATGTCAAGTTGTTCCCTGACGTAAAATGATGACGTGGAATGATAAAAATTGAATTTTTCAATTCGCTCTAGTTGTGGCTGATAACACTCAGTATTGGACACGATTAAGGTATTGATTCATAAATTATCCTTAGAAAATTGTAGACCCGTAGCATGATCCACACTCGTGTAATTAATTTCACGAAAACATTTCACGTCATCATTTCACGTCGAATCGAGGCTGAGCTCTAATTCCGGCTAACAGAAGCATTTTTTGTTAAGAGCAATATGTTATAACAGTTACCTGATGAATAAAAAACACAACAACATCATAAATAAGGATATAATACATTTATCAAGTCAAATGTCATTTGTGGTTATAAACAATTTACAATTGACCCTGAACTGACATGAGACAGCATTGAATTGGTGATTTGTACAGATAATCTATTTTATGTTGAGTTGCCACATATTTATACCACCTTCAAATGAAAATGTTGTGACATGTAAAAATGAAATTAGATAAGGTAGTGGTTAGAATTGGACAGAAGATAATAAGAATGCATTGAGAATGATGTTTCATATTTTGTATTTTGTATATGAGGAAATTGACTAGTTGTTATATCCGCTACTACCATTATCACAGATTATTACATGCTAGCAAGCATAGATGGAAGTTATCACACTAGAGTGTAACACAACTGGTGTAAATGCACTAGTGTCATTTTTTGCCATGCCAAATGAAAACATGCTGGTGCTTATCTCAGCGTGGGGGCATAGTGTTGCTGTTTATGTGGAATAAAGACAATGAACAACAAGCCAAACTCGTCATTCTAGCAAAAAATGACATGTGGTTGAATATGCTCAATAATAAAATGATGTCACTCAGCAGATTAGGTACTTGTTAGGTATCCTGATCCAGATCCCGAGATTTTGAAAATCCCAATCCCCAACCCGAAAAAATGCCCCAATCCCGATCCCGATCCCGGAAAATTTATGGCCACTGAGCAAACATAAAAGATGCCAGAAATGGCACTTTACATGATAATTTATTTCATGGGGCATCTTGCAAAATCTTGCGCGCAAGCGCGTATTCCCCACCTTACAGTATAGTTATCCCTCTGCATAGGCATAGACACCACTATAAATGTACTCAATGTAGTGCCCATTACCGTGAATTGATATATATAGTGTACATTTATAGTAGACACTGGTGTCAATGCCAATGCCAGTCCCCTCCATTGTGCCCTGCCTGCAAATAGTGCCAGTGCCTTGAACCCATTCAGTTGTTTTAGGGTGCCAATTTTTTACAACTACCGTATTTCCTCGAATACCCCCCGGGGGGGTGATTGTTTCATAGTGGTCCCGAGAGGGGGGGGGGGGTTAAACGAGGGGGGGGGGGGTATTTCGAGGGGGGGGGTTATTATTTTCACAAGAATTTTTTGAAAACCAAGAACGAAATTGTCGTCTGAAACGTACGCAGACGTCGAAAAATGCGAACAAAACCGCCATTTATAAGGTGCTGTAGACTAATATTAGTATGTAGATGGTATGTACACTGTTCTAACGTGACACCAACATTGTTTTAACGTGTGTTCTGCAGTACAACAGAACACAAACTACAGTTATTGTCATGTACGTTCCCTTTACACTCAATTTGGGGGGGGGGGGTATTTCGAGGGGGGTGGGGGGTGATTGTTTCATAGTGGTCTCGAGAGGGGGGGGGGGTCTTCAAACGAGGGGGGGGGGGGTATTTTCAAGGGGGAGGGGGTATTTCGAGGAAATACGGTATTGTCTGCATCCATCG